>OZ038392.1:19943240-20646485 GCA_964036045.1 Eutreptiella sp. 'Long Island Sound 2002' | reverse complement strand
CTGCACATCTCCTGCATGTGCCCCTCCGTACCCCTGCACAGTCTCCTGCATGTGCCCCTCTGTACCCCTGCACATCTCCTGCATGCGCCCCTCTGTACCCCTGCACATCTCCTGCATGTGCCCCTCTGTACCCCTGCACATCTCCTGCATGTGCCCCTCTGTACCCCTGCACATCTCCTGCATGCGCCCCTCTGTACCCCTGCACATCTCCTGCATGTGCCCCTCTGTACCCCTGCACATCTCCTGCATGTGCCCCTCCGTACCCCTGCACATCTCCTGCATGCGCCCCTCTGTACCCCTGCACATCTCCTGCATGTGCCCCCTGTACCCCTGCACATCTCCTGCATGCGCCCCTCTGTACCCCTGCACATCTCCTGCATGTGCCCCTCTGTACCCCTGCACATCTCCTGCATGTGCCCCTCTGTACCCCTGCACATCTCCTGCATGCGCCCCTCTGTACCCCTGCACATCTCCTGCATGCGCCCCTCTGTACCCCTGCACATCTCCTGCATGTGCCCCTCTGTACCCCTGCACATCTCCTGCATGCGCCCCTCTGTACCCCTGCACATCTCCTGCATGTGCCCCTCTGTACCCCTGCACATCTCCTGCATGTGCCCCTCCGTACCCCTGCACATCTCCTGCATGTGCCCCTCCGTACCCCTGCACATCTCCTGCATGTGCCCCTCCGTACCCCTGCACATCTCCTGCATGCGCCCCTCTGTACCCCTGCACATCTCCTGCATGTGCCCCTCTGTACCCCTGCACATCTCCTGCATGTGCCCCTCTGTACCCCTGCACATCTCCTGCATGCGCCCCTCTGTACCCCTGCACATCTCCTGCATGCGCCCCTCTGTACCCCTGCACATCTCCTGCATGCGCCCCTCTGTACCCCTGCACATCTCCTGCATGTGCCCCTCCGTACCCCTGCACATCTCCTGCATGTACCCCTCCGTACCCCTGCACATCTCCTGCATGCGCCCCTCTGTACCCCTGCACATCTCCTGCATGTGCCCCTCCGTACCCCTGCACATCTCCTGCATGTGCCCCTCCGTACCCCTGCACATCTCCTGCATGTACCCCTCTGTACCCCTGCACATCTCCTGCATGCGCCCCTCTGTACCCCTGCACATCTCCTGCATGTGCCCCTCTGTACCCCTGCACATCTCCTGCATGTGCCCCTCTGTACCCAGTGCACATCTCCTGCATGTGCCCCTCTGTACCCCTGCACATCTCCTGCATGTGCCCCTCTGTACCCCTGCACATCTCCTGCATGTGCCCCTCTGTACCCCTGCACATCTCCTGCATGCGCCCCTCTGTACCCCTGCACATCTCCTGCATGTGCCCCTCTGTACCCCTGCACATCTCCTGCATGCGCCCCTCTGTACCCCTGCACATCTCCTGCATGTGCCCCTCTGTACCCCTGCACATCTCCTGCATGTGCCCCTCTGTACCCCTGCACATCTCCTGCATGCGCCCCTCTGTACCCCTGCACATCTCCTGCATGCGCCCCTCTGTACCCCTGCACATCTCCTGCATGCGCCCCTCTGTACCCCTGCACATCTCCTGCATGCGCCCCTCTGTACCCCTGCACATCTCCTGCATGTGCCCCTCTGTACCCCTGCACATCTCCTGCATGTGCCCCTCTGTACCCCTGCACATCTCCTGCATGCGCCCCTCTGTACCCCTGCACATCTCCTGCATGTGCCCCTCTGTACCCCTGCACATCTCCTGCATGCGCCCCTCTGTACCCCTGCACATCTCCTGCATGTGCCCCTCTGTACCCCTGCACATCTCCTGCATGTGCCCCTCTGTACCCCTGCACATCTCCTGCATGCGCCCCTCTGTACCCCTGCACATCTCCTGCATGCGCCCCTCTGTACCCCTGCACATCTCCTGCATGCGCCCCTCTGTACCCCTGCACATCTCCTGCATGCGCCCCTCTGTACCCCTGCACATCTCCTGCATGCGCCCCTCTGTACCCCTGCACATCTCCTGCATGCGCCCCTCCGTACCCCTGCACATCTCCTGCATGTGCCCCTCTGTACCCCTGCACATCTCCTGCATGTGCCCCTCTGTACCCCTGCACATCTCCTGCATGCGCCCCTCTGTACCCCTGCACATCTCCTGCATGCGCCCCTCTGTACCCCTGCACATCTCCTGCATGCGCCCCTCTGTACCCCTGCACATCTCCTGCATGCGCCCCTCTGTACCCCTGCACATCTCCTGCATGTGCCCCTCCGTACCCCTGCACATCTCCTGCATGTGCCCCTCTGTACCCCTGCACATCTCCTGCATGTGCCCCTCTGTACCCCTGCACGTCTCCTGCATGTGCCCCTCCGTACCCCTGCACATCTCCTGCATGCGCCCCTCTGTACCCCTGCACATCTCCTGCATGTGCCCCTCTGTACCCCTGCACATCTCCTGCATCTGCCCCTCTGTACCCCTGCACATCTCCTGCATGCGCCCCTCTGTACCCCTGCACATCTCCTGCATGCGCCCCTCTGTACCCCTGCACATCTCCTGCATGCGCCCCTCTGTACCCCTGCACATCTCCTGCATGTACCCCTCCGTACCCCTGCACATCTCCTGCATGCGCCCCTCTGTACCCCTGCACATCTCCTGCATGTGCCCCTCTGTACCCCTGCACATCTCCTGCATGTGCCCCTCTGTACCCCTGCACATCTCCTGCATGTACCCCTCTGTACCCCTGCACATCTCCTGCATGCGCCCCTCTGTACCCCTGCACATCTCCTGCATGTGCCCCTCTGTACCCCTGCACATCTCCTGCATGTGCCCCTCTGTACCCCTGCACATCTCCTGCATGTGCCCCTCTGTACCCCTGCACATCTCCTGCATGCGCCCCTCTGTACCCCTGCACATCTCCTGCATGCGCCCCTCTGTAGCCCTGCACATCTCCTGCATGTGCCCCTCTGTACCCCTGCACATCTCCTGCATGCGCCCCTCCGTACCCCTGCACATCTCCTGCATGCGCCCCTCTGTACCCCTGCACATCTCCTGCATGCGCCCCTCTGTACCCCTGCACATCTCCTGCATGTGCCCCTCTGTACCCCTGCACATCTCCTGCATGCGCCCCTCCGTACCCCTGCACATCTCCTGCATGCGCCCCTCTGTACCCCTGCACATCTCCTGCATGCGCCCCTCTGTACCTCTGCACATCTCCTGCATGTGCCCCTCTGTACCCCTGCACATCTCCTGCATGCGCCCCTCTGTACCCCTGCACATCTCCTGCATGCGCCCCTCTGTACCCCTGCACATCTCCTGCATGTGCCCCTCCGTACCCCTGCACATCTCCTGCATGTGCCCCTCTGTACCCCTGCACATCTCCTGCATGTGCCCCTCTGTACCCCTGCACATCTCCTGCATGCGCCCCTCTGTACCCCTGGACATCTCCTGCATGCGCCCCTCTGTACCCCTGCACATCTCCTGCATGCGCCCCTCTGTACCCCTGCACATCTCCTGCATGTGCCCCTCTGTACCCCAGCACATCTCCTGCATGTGCCCCTCTGTACCCCTGCACATCTCCTGCATGCGCCCCTCTGTACCCCTGCACATCTCCTGCATGCGCCCCTCTGTACCCCTGCACATCTCCTGCATGCGCCCCTCTGTACCCCTGGACATCTCCTGCATGCGCCCCTCTGTACCCCTGCACATCTCCTGCATGCGCCCCTCTGTACCCCTGCACATCTCCTGCATGCGCCCCTCTGTACCCCTGCACATCTCCTGCATGCGCCCCTCTGTACACCTGCACATCTCCTGCATGCGCCCCTCTGTACCCCTGGACATCTCCTGCATGCGCCCCTCTGTACCCCTGCACATCTCCTGCATGCGCCCCTCTGTACCCCTGCACATCTCCTGCATGCGCCCCTCTGTACCCCTGCACATCTCCTGCATGCGCCCCTCTGTACCCCTGCACATCTCCTGCATGCGCCCCTCTGTACCCCTGCACATCTCCTGCATGCGCCCCTCTGTACCCCTGCACATCTCCTGCATGCGCCCCTCTGTACCCCTGCACATCTCCTGCATGTGCCCCTCTGTACCCCTGCACATCTCCTGCATGCGCCCCTCTGTACCCCTGCACATCTCCTGCATGTGCCCCTCCGTACCCCTGCACATCTCCTGCATGCGCCCCTCTGTACCCCTGCACATCTCCTGCATGCGCCCCTCTGTACCCCTGCACATCTCCTGCATGTGCCCCTCTGTACCCCTGCACATCTCCTGCATGCGCCCCTCCGTACCCCTGCACATCTCCTGCATGCGCCCCTCTGTACCCCTGCACATCTCCTGCATGCGCCCCTCTGTACCTCTGCACATCTCCTGCATGTGCCCCTCTGTACCCCTGCACATCTCCTGCATGCGCCCCTCTGTACCCCTGCACATCTCCTGCATGCGCCCCTCTGTACCCCTGCACATCTCCTGCATGTGCCCCTCCGTACCCCTGCACATCTCCTGCATGTGCCCCTCTGTACCCCTGCACATCTCCTGCATGTGCCCCTCTGTACCCCTGCACATCTCCTGCATGCGCCCCTCTGTACCCCTGGACATCTCCTGCATGCGCCCCTCTGTACCCCTGCACATCTCCTGCATGCGCCCCTCTGTACCCCTGCACATCTCCTGCATGTGCCCCTCTGTACCCCAGCACATCTCCTGCATGTGCCCCTCTGTACCCCTGCACATCTCCTGCATGCGCCCCTCTGTACCCCTGCACATCTCCTGCATGCGCCCCTCTGTACCCCTGCACATCTCCTGCATGCGCCCCTCTGTACCCCTGGACATCTCCTGCATGCGCCCCTCTGTACCCCTGCACATCTCCTGCATGCGCCCCTCTGTACCCCTGCACATCTCCTGCATGCGCCCCTCTGTACCCCTGCACATCTCCTGCATGCGCCCCTCTGTACACCTGCACATCTCCTGCATGCGCCCCTCTGTACCCCTGGACATCTCCTGCATGCGCCCCTCTGTACCCCTGCACATCTCCTGCATGCGCCCCTCTGTACCCCTGCACATCTCCTGCATGCGCCCCTCTGTACCCCTGCACATCTCCTGCATGCGCCCCTCTGTACCCCTGCACATCTCCTGCATGCGCCCCTCTGTACCCCTGCACATCTCCTGCATGCGCCCCTCTGTACCCCTGCACATCTCCTGCATGCGCCCCTCTGTACCCCTGCACATCTCCTGCATGTGCCCCTCTGTACCCCTGCACATCTCCTGCATGCGCCCCTCTGTACCCCTGCACATCTCCTGCATGTGCCCCTCCGTACCCCTGCACATCTCCTGCATGTGCCCCTCTGTACCCCTGCACATCTCCTGCATGCGCCCCTCTGTACCCCTGCACATCTCCTGCATGTGCCCCTCTGTACCCCTGCACATCTCCTGCATGTGCCCCTCTGTACCCCTGCACATCTCCTGCATGCGCCCCTCTGTACCCCTGCACATCTCCTGCATGTGCCCCTCTGTACCCCTGCACATCTCCTGCATGCGCCCCTCTGTACCCCTGCACATCTCCTGCATGTGCCCCTCTGTACCCCTGCACATCTCCTGCATGTGCCCCTCTGTACCCCTGCACATCTCCTGCATGAGCCCCTCTGTACCCCTGCACATCTCCTGCATGCGCCCCTCTGTACCCCTGCACATCTCCTGCATGAGCCCCTCTGTACCCCTGCACATCTCCTGCATGCGCCCCTCTGTACCCCTGCACATCTCCTGCATGTGCCCCTCTGTACCCCTGCACATCTCCTGCATGCGCCCCTCTGTACCCCTGCACATCTCCTGCATGAGCCCCTCTGTACCCCTGCACATCTCCTGCATGTGCCCCTCCGTACCCCTGCACATCTCCTGCATGTGCCCCTCCGTACCCCTGCACATCTCCTGCATGCGCCCCTCTGTACCCCTGCACATCTCCTGCATGTGCCCCTCTGTACCCCTGCACATCTCCTGCATGTGCCCCTCTGTACCCCTGCACATCTCCTGCATGCGCCCCTCTGTACCCCTGCACATCTCCTGCATGTGCCCCTCTGTACCCCTGCACATCTCCTGCATGCGCCCCTCTGTACCCCTGCACATCTCCTGCATGTGCCCCTCTGTACCCCTGCACATCTCCTGCATGTGCCCCTCTGTACCCCTGCACATCTCCTGCATGCGCCCCTCTGTACCCCTGCACATCTCCTGCATGCGCCCCTCTGTACCCCTGCACATCTCCTGCATGCGCCCCTCTGTACCCCTGCACATCTCCTGCATGCGCCCCTCTGTACCCCTGCACATCTCCTGCATGCGCCCCTCTGTACCCCTGCACATCTCCTGCATGCGCCCCTCTGTACCCCTGCACATCTCCTGCATGCGCCCCTCTGTACCCCTGCACATCTCCTGCATGTGCCCCTCTGTACCCCTGCACATCTCCTGCATGCGCCCCTCTGTACCCCTGCACATCTCCTGCATGTGCCCCTCCGTACCCCTGCACATCTCCTGCATGTGCCCCTCTGTACCCCTGCACATCTCCTGCATGCGCCCCTCTGTACCCCTGCACATCTCCTGCATGTGCCCCTCTGTACCCCTGCACATCTCCTGCATGTGCCCCTCTGTACCCCTGCACATCTCCTGCATGCGCCCCTCTGTACCCCTGCACATCTCCTGCATGTGCCCCTCTGTACCCCTGCACATCTCCTGCATGCGCCCCTCTGTACCCCTGCACATCTCCTGCATGTGCCCCTCTGTACCCCTGCACATCTCCTGCATGTGCCCCTCTGTACCCCTGCACATCTCCTGCATGAGCCCCTCTGTACCCCTGCACATCTCCTGCATGCGCCCCTCTGTACCCCTGCACATCTCCTGCATGAGCCCCTCTGTACCCCTGCACATCTCCTGCATGCGCCCCTCTGTACCCCTGCACATCTCCTGCATGTGCCCCTCTGTACCCCTGCACATCTCCTGCATGCGCCCCTCTGTACCCCTGCACATCTCCTGCATGAGCCCCTCTGTACCCCTGCACATCTCCTGCATGTGCCCCTCCGTACCCCTGCACATCTCCTGCATGTGCCCCTCCGTACCCCTGCACATCTCCTGCATGCGCCCCTCTGTACCCCTGCACATCTCCTGCATGTGCCCCTCTGTACCCCTGCACATCTCCTGCATGTGCCCCTCTGTACCCCTGCACATCTCCTGCATGCGCCCCTCTGTACCCCTGCACATCTCCTGCATGTGCCCCTCTGTACCCCTGCACATCTCCTGCATGCGCCCCTCTGTACCCCTGCACATCTCCTGCATGTGCCCCTCTGTACCCCTGCACATCTCCTGCATGTGCCCCTCTGTACCCCTGCACATCTCCTGCATGAGCCCCTCTGTACCCCTGCACATCTCCTGCATGCGCCCCTCTGTACCCCTGCACATCTCCTGCATGAGCCCCTCTGTACCCCTGCACATCTCCTGCATGCGCCCCTCTGTACCCCTGCACATCTCCTGCATGTGCCCCTCTGTACCCCTGCACATCTCCTGCATGCGCCCCTCTGTACCCCTGCACATCTCCTGCATGCGCCCCTCTGTACCCCTGCACATCTCCTGCATGTGCCCCTCTGTACCCCTGCACATCTCCTGCATGTGCCCCTCCGTACCCCTGCACATCTCCTGCATGCGCCCCTCTGTACCCCTGCACATCTCCTGCATGTGCCCCTCTGTACCCCTGCACATCTCCTGCATGCGCCCCTCTGTACCCCTGCACATCTCCTGCATGTGCCCCTCTGTACCCCTGCACATCTCCTGCATGTGCCCCTCTGTACCCCTGCACATCTCCTGCATGAGCCCCTCTGTACCCCTGCACATCTCCTGCATGCGCCCCTCTGTACCCCTGCACATCTCCTGCATGAGCCCCTCTGTACCCCTGCACATCTCCTGCATGTGCCCCTCCGTACCCCTGCACATCTCCTGCATGTGCCCCTCCGTACCCCTGCACGTCTCCTGCATGTGCCCCTCCGTACCCCTGCACATCTCCTGCATGCGCCCCTCTGTACCCCTGCACATCTCCTGCATGTGCCCCTCTGTACCCCTGCACATCTCCTGCATGTGCCCCTCTGTACCCCTGCACATCTCCTGCATGCGCCCCTCTGTACCCCTGCACATCTCCTGCATGCGCCCCTCTGTACCCCTGCACATCTCCTGCATGCGCCCCTCTGTACCCCTGCACATCTCCTGCATGTGCCCCTCCGTACCCCTGCACATCTCCTGCATGTACCCCTCCGTACCCCTGCACATCTCCTGCATGCGCCCCTCTGTACCCCTGCACATCTCCTGCATGTGCCCCTCCGTACCCCTGCACATCTCCTGCATGTGCCCCTCCGTACCCCTGCACATCTCCTGCATGTACCCCTCTGTACCCCTGCACATCTCCTGCATGCGCCCCTCTGTACCCCTGCACATCTCCTGCATGTGCCCCTCTGTACCCCTGCACATCTCCTGCATGTGCCCCTCTGTACCAGTGCACATCTCCTGCATGTGCCCCTCTGTACCCCTGCACATCTCCTGCATGCGCCCCTCTGTACCCCTGCACATCTCCTGCATGTGCCCCTCTGTACCCCTGCACATCTCCTGCATGTGCCCCTCTGTACCCCTGCACATCTCCTGCATGCGCCCCTCTGTACCCCTGCACATCTCCTGCATGTGCCCCTCTGTACCCCTGCACATCTCCTGCATGTGCCCCTCTGTACCCCTGCACATCTCCTGCATGTGCCCCTCTGTACCCCAGCACATCTCCTGCATGTGCCCCTCTGTACCCCTGCACATCTCCTGCATGCGCCCCTCTGTACCCCTGCACATCTCCTGCATGCGCCCCTCTGTACCCCTGCACATCTCCTGCATGCGCCCCTCTGTACCCCTGCACATCTCCTGCATGCGCCCCTCTGTACCCCTGCACATCTCCTGCATGTGCCCCTCTGTACCCCTGCACATCTCCTGCATGCGCCCCTCTGTACCCCTGCACATCTCCTGCATGTGCCCCTCTGTACCCCTGCACATCTCCTGCATGCGCCCCTCTGTACCCCTGCACATCTCCTGCATGCGCCCCTCTGTACCCCTGCACATCTCCTGCATGCGCCCCTCTGTACCCCAGCACATCTCCTGCATGTGCCCCTCTGTACCCCTGCACATCTCCTGCATGCGCCCCTCTGTACCCCTGCACATCTCCTGCATGCGCCCCTCTGTACCCCTGCACATCTCCTGCATGCGCCCCTCTGTACCCCTGCACATCTCCTGCATGTGCCCCTCTGTACCCCTGCACATCTCCTGCATGCGCCCCTCTGCACCCCTGCACATCTCCTGCATGTGCCCCTCTGTACCCCTGCACATCTCCTGCATGTGCCCCTCTGTACCCCAGCACATCTCCTGCATGTGCCCCTCTGTACCCCTGCACATCTCCTGCATGTGCCCCTCTGTACCCCAGCACATCTCCTGCATGTGCCCCTCTGTACCCCTGCACATCTCCTGCATGCGCCCCTCTGTACCCCTGCACATCTCCTGCATGCGCCCCTCTGTACCCCAGCACATCTCCTGCATGTGCCCCTCTGTACCCCTGCACATCTCCTGCATGCGCCCCTCTGTACCCCTGCACATCTCCTGCATGCGCCCCTCTGTACCCCTGCACATCTCCTGCATGTGCCCCTCTGTACCCCTGCACATCTCCTGCATGCGCCCCTCTGTACCCCTGCACATCTCCTGCATGTGCCCCTCTGTACCCCTGCACATCTCCTGCATGTGCCCCTCTGTACCCCTGCACATCTCCTGCATGCGCCCCTCTGTACCCCTGCACATCTCCTGCATGCGCCCCTCTGTACCCCTGCACATCTCCTGCATGCGCCCCTCTGTACCCCAGCACATCTCCTGCATGTGCCCCTCTGTACCCCTGCACATCTCCTGCATGCGCCCCTCTGTACCCCTGCACATCTCCTGCATGCGCCCCTCTGTACCCCAGCACATCTCCTGCATGTGCCCCTCTGTACCCCTGCACATCTCCTGCATGTGCCCCTCTGTACCCCTGCACATCTCCTGCATGTGCCCCTCTGTACCCCTGCACATCTCCTGCATGCGCCCCTCTGTACCCCTGCACATCTCCTGCATGTGCCCCTCTGTACCCCTGCACATCTCCTGCATGCGCCCCTCTGTACCCCTGCACATCTCCTGCATGTGCCCCTCTGTACCCCTGCACATCTCCTGCATGTGCCCCTCTGTACCCCTGCACATCTCCTGCATGCGCCCCTCTGTACCCCTGCACATCTCCTGCATGCGCCCCTCTGTACCCCTGCACATCTCCTGCATGCGCCCCTCTGTGCCCCTGCACATCTCCTGCATGCGCCCCTCTGTACCCCTGCACATCTCCTGCATGCGCCCCTCCGTACCCCTGCACATCTCCTGCATGTGCCCCTCTGTACCCCTGCACATCTCCTGCATGTGCCCCTCTGTACCCCTGCACATCTCCTGCATGCGCCCCTCTGTACCCCTGCACATCTCCTGCATGCGCCCCTCTGTACCCCTGCACATCTCCTGCATGCGCCCCTCTGTACCCCTGCACATCTCCTGCATGCGCCCCTCTGTACCCCTGCACATCTCCTGCATGTGCCCCTCCGTACCCCTGCACATCTCCTGCATGTGCCCCTCTGTACCCCTGCACATCTCCTGCATGTGCCCCTCCGTACCCCTGCACGTCTCCTGCATGTGCCCCTCCGTACCCCTGCACATCTCCTGCATGCTCCCCTCTGTACCCCTGCACATCTCCTGCATGTGCCCCTCTGTACCCCTGCACATCTCCTGCATGTGCCCCTCTGTACCCCTGCACATCTCCTGCATGCGCCCCTCTGTACCCCTGCACATCTCCTGCATGTGCCCCTCTGTACCCCTGCACATCTCCTGCATGTGCCCCTCTGTACCCCTGCACATCTCCTGCATGCGCCCCTCTGTACCCCTGCACATCTCCTGCATGTGCCCCTCTGTACCCCTGCACATCTCCTGCATGCGCCCCTCTGTACCCCTGCACATCTCCTGCATGTGCCCCTCTGTACCCCTGCACATCTCCTGCATGTGCCCCTCTGTACCCCTGCACATCTCCTGCATGCGCCCCTCTGTACCCCTGCACATCTCCTGCATGCGCCCCTCTGTACCCCTGCACATCTCCTGCATGTGCCCCTCTGTACCCCTGCACATCTCCTGCATGCGCCCCTCTGTACCCCTGCACATCTCCTGCATGTGCCCCTCTGTACCCCTGCACATCTCCTGCATGTGCCCCTCCGTACCCCTGCACATCTCCTGCATGTGCCCCTCCGTACCCCTGCACGTCTCCTGCATGTGCCCCTCCGTACCCCTGCACATCTCCTGCATGCGCCCCTCTGTACCCCTGCACATCTCCTGCATGTGCCCCTCTGTACCCCTGCACATCTCCTGCATGTGCCCCTCTGTACCCCTGCACATCTCCTGCATGCGCCCCTCTGTACCCCTGCACATCTCCTGCATGCGCCCCTCTGTACCCCTGCACATCTCCTGCATGCGCCCCTCTGTACCCCTGCACATCTCCTGCATGTGCCCCTCCGTACCCCTGCACATCTCCTGCATGTACCCCTCCGTACCCCTGCACATCTCCTGCATGCGCCCCTCTGTACCCCTGCACATCTCCTGCATGTGCCCCTCCGTACCCCTGCACATCTCCTGCATGTGCCCCTCCGTACCCCTGCACATCTCCTGCATGTACCCCTCTGTACCCCTGCACATCTCCTGCATGCGCCCCTCTGTACCCCTGCACATCTCCTGCATGTGCCCCTCTGTACCCCTGCACATCTCCTGCATGTGCCCCTCTGTACCAGTGCACATCTCCTGCATGTGCCCCTCTGTACCCCTGCACATCTCCTGCATGTGCCCCTCTGTACCCCTGCACATCTCCTGCATGTGCCCCTCTGTACCCCTGCACATCTCCTGCATGCGCCCCTCTGTACCCCTGCACATCTCCTGCATGTGCCCCTCTGTACCCCTGCACATCTCCTGCATGCGCCCCTCTGTACCCCTGCACATCTCCTGCATGTGCCCCTCTGTACCCCAGCACATCTCCTGCATGTGCCCCTCTGTACCCCTGCACATCTCCTGCATGCGCCCCTCTGTACCCCTGCACATCTCCTGCATGCGCCCCTCTGTACCCCTGCACATCTCCTGCATGCGCCCCTCTGTACCCCTGCACATCTCCTGCATGTACCCCTCTGTACCCCTGCACATCTCCTGCATGTGCCCCTCTGTACCCCTGCACATCTCCTGCATGTGCCCCTCTGTACCCCTGCACATCTCCTGCATGCGCCCCTCTGTACCCCTGCACATCTCCTGCATGTGCCCCTCTGTACCCCTGCACATCTCCTGCATGCGCCCCTCTGTACCCCTGCACATCTCCTGCATGTGCCCCTCTGTACCCCTGCACATCTCCTGCATGTGCCCCTCTGTACCCCTGCACATCTCCTGCATGCGCCCCTCTGTACCCCTGCACATCTCCTGCATGCGCCCCTCTGTACCCCTGCACATCTCCTGCATGCGCCCCTCTGTACCCCTGCACATCTCCTGCATGCGCCCCTCTGTACCCCTGCACATCTCCTGCATGCGCCCCTCTGTACCCCTGCACATCTCCTGCATGCGCCCCTCCGTACCCCTGCACATCTCCTGCATGTGCCCCTCTGTACCCCTGCACATCTCCTGCATGTGCCCCTCTGTACCCCTGCACATCTCCTGCATGCGCCCCTCTGTACCCCTGCACATCTCCTGCATGCGCCCCTCTGTACCCCTGCACATCTCCTGCATGCGCCCCTCTGTACCCCTGCACATCTCCTGCATGCGCCCCTCTGTACCCCTGCACATCTCCTGCATGTGCCCCTCCGTACCCCTGCACATCTCCTGCATGTGCCCCTCTGTACCCCTGCACATCTCCTGCATGTGCCCCTCCGTACCCCTGCACGTCTCCTGCATGTGCCCCTCCGTACCCCTGCACATCTCCTGCATGCGCCCCTCTGTACCCCTGCACATCTCCTGCATGTGCCCCTCTGTACCCCTGCACATCTCCTGCATCTGCCCCTCTGTACCCCTGCACATCTCCTGCATGCGCCCCTCTGTACCCCTGCACATCTCCTGCATGCGCCCCTCTGTACCCCTGCACATCTCCTGCATGCGCCCCTCTGTACCCCTGCACATCTCCTGCATGTACCCCTCCGTACCCCTGCACATCTCCTGCATGCGCCCCTCTGTACCCCTGCACATCTCCTGCATGTGCCCCTCTGTACCCCTGCACATCTCCTGCATGTGCCCCTCTGTACCCCTGCACATCTCCTGCATGTACCCCTCTGTACCCCTGCACATCTCCTGCATGCGCCCCTCTGTACCCCTGCACATCTCCTGCATGTGCCCCTCTGTACCCCTGCACATCTCCTGCATGTGCCCCTCTGTACCCCTGCACATCTCCTGCATGTGCCCCTCTGTACCCCTGCACATCTCCTGCATGCGCCCCTCTGTACCCCTGCACATCTCCTGCATGCGCCCCTCTGTAGCCCTGCACATCTCCTGCATGTGCCCCTCTGTACCCCTGCACATCTCCTGCATGCGCCCCTCCGTACCCCTGCACATCTCCTGCATGCGCCCCTCTGTACCCCTGCACATCTCCTGCATGCGCCCCTCTGTACCCCTGCACATCTCCTGCATGTGCCCCTCTGTACCCCTGCACATCTCCTGCATGCGCCCCTCCGTACCCCTGCACATCTCCTGCATGCGCCCCTCTGTACCCCTGCACATCTCCTGCATGCGCCCCTCTGTACCTCTGCACATCTCCTGCATGTGCCCCTCTGTACCCCTGCACATCTCCTGCATGCGCCCCTCTGTACCCCTGCGCATCTCCTGCATGCGCCCCTCTGTACCCCTGCACATCTCCTGCATGCGCCCCTCCGTACCCCTGCACATCTCCTGCATGCGCCCCTCTGTACCCCTGCACATCTCCTGCATGCGCCCCTCTGTACCCCTGCACATCTCCTGCATGCGCCCCTCTGTACCCCTGCACATCTCCTGCATGCGCCCCTCTGTACCCCTGCACATCTCCTGCATGCACCCCTCTGTACCCCTGCACATCTCCTGCATGCGCCCCTCTGTACCCCTGCACATCTCCTGCATGCGCCCCTCTGTACCCCTGCACATCTCCTGCATGCGCCCCTCTGTACCCCTGCACGTCTCCTGCATGTGCCCCTCTGTACCCCTGCACATCTCCTGCATGCGCCCCTCTGTACCCCTGCACATCTCCTGCATGTGCCCCTCCGTACCCCTGCACATCTCCTGCATGCGCCCCTCCATACCCCTGCACATCTCCTGCATGCGCCCCTCTGTACCCCTGCACATCTCCTGCATGCGTCCCTCTGTACCCCTGCACATCTCCTGCATGCGCCCCTCTGTACCCCTGCACATCTCCTGCATGTGCCCCTCTGTACCCCTGCACATCTCCTGCATGTGCCCCTCTGTACCCCTGCACATCTCCTGCATTTGCCCCTCTGTACCCCTGCACATTTCCTGCATGTACCCCTCTGTACCCCTGCACATCTCCTGCATGCGCCCCTCTGTACCCCTGCACATCTCCTGCATGTGCCCCTCTGTACCCCTGCACATCTCCTGCATGTGCCCCTCTGTACCCCTGCACATCTCCTGCATGTGCCCCTCTGTACCCCTGCACATCTCCTGCATGCCACCCTCTGTACCCCTGCACATCTCCTGCATGCGCCCCTCTGTACCCCTGCACATCTCCTGCATGTGCCCCTCTGTACCCCTGCACATCTCCTGCATGCGCCCCTCTGTACCCCTGCACATCTCCTGCATGTGCCCCTCTGTACCCCTGCACATCTCCTGCATGCGCCCCTCTGTACCCCTGCACATCTCCTGCATGTGCCCCTCTGTACCCCTGCACATCTCCTGCATGTGCCCCTCTGTACCCCTGCACATCTCCTGCATGCGCCCCTCTGTACCCCTGCACATCTCCTGCATGCGCCCCTCTGTACCCCTGCACATCTCCTGCATGCGCCCCTCTGTACCCCTGCACATCTCCTGCATGCGCCCCTCCGTACCCCTGCACATCTCCTGCATGCGCCCCTCTGTACCCCTGCACATCTCCTGCATGCGCCCCTCTGTACCCCTGCACATCTCCTGCATGTGCCCCTCTGTACCCCTGCACATCTCCTGCATGCGCCCCTCTGTACCCCTGCACATCTCCTGCATGCGCCCCTCTGTACCCCTGCACCTCTCCTGCATGCGCCCCTCTGTACCCCTGCACATCTCCTGCATGTGCCCCTCTGTACCCCTGCACATCTCCTGCATGCGCCCCTCTGTACCCCTGCGCATCTCCTGCATGCGCCCCTCTGTACCCCTGCACATCTCCTGCATGCGCCCCTCCGTACCCCTGCACATCTCCTGCATGCGCCCCTCCGTACCCCTGCACATCTCCTGCATGCCACCCTCTGTACCCCTGCACATCTCCTGCATGCGCCCCTCTGTACCCCTGCACATCTCCTGCATGTGCCCCTCTGTACCCCTGCACATCTCCTGCATGCGCCCCTCTGTACCCCTGCACATCTCCTGCATGTGCCCCTCTGTACCCCTGCACATCTCCTGCATGCGCCCCTCTGTACCCCTGCACATCTCCTGCATGTGCCCCTCTGTACCCCTGCACATCTCCCCTGCACATCTCCTGCATGTGCCCCTCTGTACCCCTGCACATCTCCTGCATGCGCCCCTCTGTACCCCTGCACATCTCCTGCATGCGCCCCTCTGTACCCCTGCACATCTCCTGCATGCGCCCCTCTGTACCCCTGCACATCTCCTGCATGCGCCCCTCCGTACCCCTGCACATCTCCTGCATGCGCCCCTCTGTACCCCTGCACATCTCCTGCATGTGCCCCTCCGTACCCCTGCACATCTCCTGCATGCGCCCCTCTGTACCCCTGCACATCTCCTGCATGCGCCCCTCTGTACCCCTGCACATCTCCTGCATGTACCCCTCCGTACCCCTGCACATCTCCTGCATGTGCCCCTCTGTACCCCTGCACATCTCCTGCATGTGCCCCTCTGTACCCCTGCACATCTCCTGCATGTGCCCCTCTGTACCCCTGCACATTTCCTGCATGTACCCCTCTGTACCCCTGCACATCTCCTGCATGCGCCCCTCTGTACCCCTGCACATCTCCTGCATGTGCCCCTCTGTACCCCTGCACATCTCCTGCATGTGCCCCTCTGTACCCCTGCACATCTCCTGCATGTGCCCCTCTGTACCCCTGCACATCTCCTGCATGCCACCCTCTGTACCCCTGCACATCTCCTGCATGCGCCCCTCTGTACCCCTGCACATCTCCTGCATGTGCCCCTCTGTACCCCTGCACATCTCCTGCATGCGCCCCTCTGTACCCCTGCACATCTCCTGCATGTGCCCCTCTGTACCCCTGCACATCTCCTGCATGCGCCCCTCTGTACCCCTGCACATCTCCTGCATGTGCCCCTCTGTACCCCTGCACATCTCCCCTGCACATCTCCTGCATGTGCCCCTCTGTACCCCTGCACATCTCCTGCATGCGCCCCTCTGTACCCCTGCACATCTCCTGCATGCGCCCCTCTGTACCCCTGCACATCTCCTGCATGCGCCCCTCTGTACCCCTGCACATCTCCTGCATGCGCCCCTCTGTACCCCTGCACATCTCCTGCATGCGCCCCTCTGTACCCCTGCACATCTCCTGCATGCGCCCCTCTGTACCCCTGCACATCTCCTGCATGTGCCCCTCTGTACCCCTGCACATCTCCTGCATGCGCCCCTCTGTACCCCTGCACATCTCCTGCATGTGCCCCTCTGTACCCCTGCACCTCTCCTGCATGCGCCCCTCTGTACCCCTGCACATCTCCTGCATGTGCCCCTCTGTACCCCTGCACATCTCCTGCATGCGCCCCTCTGTACCCCTGCGCATCTCCTGCATGCGCCCCTCTGTACCCCTGCACATCTCCTGCATGCGCCCCTCTGTACCCCTGCACATCTCCTGCATGTGCCCCTCTGTACCCCTGCACATCTCCTGCATGTGCCCCTCTGTACCCCTGCACATCTCCTGCATGCGCCCCTCTGTACCCCTGCACATCTCCTGCATGCGCCCCTCTGTACCCCTGCACATCTCCTGCATGCGCCCCTCTGTACCCC
Source organism: Eutreptiella sp. 'Long Island Sound 2002' (assembly GCA_964036045.1). Lineage (NCBI taxonomy): Eukaryota > Euglenozoa > Euglenophyceae > Eutreptiales > Eutreptiaceae > Eutreptiella > Eutreptiella sp. 'Long Island Sound 2002'. Next base: position 20,629,264 of record OZ038392.1, on the reverse strand, counting down.
TGCACATCTCCTGCATGCGCCCCTCTGTACCCCTGCACATCTCCTGCATGCGCCCCTCTGTACCCCTGCACATCTCCTGCATGCGCCCCTCTGTACCCCTGCACATCTCCTGCATGCGCCCCTCTGTACCCCTGCACATCTCCTGCATGTGCCCCTCTGTACCCCTGCACATCTCCTGCATGTGCCCCTCTGTACCCCTGCACATCTCCTGCATGTGCCCCTCTGTACCCCTGCACATCTCCTGCATGCGCCCCTCTGTACCCCTGCACATCTCCTGCATGTGCCCCTCTGTACCCCTGCACATCTCCTGCATGCGCCCCTCTGTACCCCTGCACATCTCCTGCATCCGCCCCTCTGTACCCCTGCACATCTCCTGCATGCGCCCCTCTGTACCCCTGCACGTCTCCTGCATGTGCCCCTCTGTACCCCTGCACATCTCCTGCATGCGCCCCTCTGTACCCCTGCACATCTCCTGCATGTGCCCCTCTGTACCCCTGCACATCTCCTGCATGCGCCCCTCCATCCTGCATGCGCCCCTCTGTACCCCTGCACATCTCCTGCATGCGCCCCTCTGTACCCCTGCACATCTCCTGCATGCGCCCCTCTGTACCCCTGCACATCTCCTGCATGCGCCCCTCTGTACCCCTGCACATCTCCTGCATGCGCCCCTCTGTACCCCTGCACATCTCCTGCATGTGCCCCTCTGTACCCCTGCACATCTCCTGCATGCGCCCCTCTGTACCCCTGCACATCTCCTGCATGTACCCCTCTGTGCCCCTGCACATCTCCTGCATGTGCCCCTCTGTACCCCTGCACATCTCCTGCATGTGCCCCTCCGTACCCCTGCACATCTCCTGCATGTGCCCCTCCGTACCCCTGCACATCTCCTGCATGTGCCCCTCTGTACCCCTGCACATCTCCTGCATGTGCCCCTCCGTACCCCTGCACATCTCCTGCATGTGCCCCTCTGTACCCCTGCACATCTCCTGCATGTGCCCCTCTGTACCCCTGCACATCTCCTGCATGTGCCCCTCTGCACCCCTGCACATCTCCTGCATGCGCCCCTCTGTACCCCTGCACATCTCCTGCATGTGCCCCTCTGTACCCCTGCACATCTCCTGCATGTGCCCCTCTGTACCCCTGCACATCTCCTGCATGCGCCCCTCTGTACCCCTGCACATCTCCTGCATGTACCCCTCTGTACCCCTGCACATCTCCTGCATGCGCCCCTCTGTACCCCTGCACATCTCCTGCATGTACACCTCTGTACCCCTGCACATCTCCTGCATGCGCCCCTCTGTACCCCTGCACATCTCCTGCATGTACCCCTCTGTACCCCTGCACATCTCCTGCATGTGCCCCTCTGTACCCCTGCACATCTCCTGCATGTGCCCCTCTGTACCCCTGCACATCTCCTGCATGTGCCCCTCCGTACCCCTGCACATCTCCTGCATGTGCCCCTCTGTACCCCTGCACATCTCCTGCATGTGCCCCTCTGTACCCCTGCACATCTCCTGCATGTGCCCCTCTGTACCCCTGCACATCTCCTGCATGTGCCCCTCTGTACCCCTGCACATCTCCTGCATGCGCCCCTCCGTACCCCTGCACATCTCCTGCATGCGCCCCTCTGTACCCCTGCACATCTCCTGCATGTGCCCCTCCGTACCCCTGCACATCTCCTGCATGTGCCCCTCTGTACCCCTGCACATCTCCTGCATGCGCCCCTCCGTACCCCTGCACATCTCCTGCATGTGCCCCTCTGTACCCCTGCACATCTCCTGCATGCGCCCCTCTGTACCCCTGCACATCTCCTGCATGCGCCCCTCCGTACCCCTGCACATCTCCTGCATGCGCCCCTCTGTACCCCTGCACATCTCCTGCATGTGCCCCTCCGTACCCCTGCACATCTCCTGCATGGGCCCCTCTGTACCCCTGCACATCTCCTGCATGTGCCCCTCTGTACCCCTGCACATCTCCTGCATGCGCCCCTCTGTACCCCTGCACATCTCCTGCATCTGCCCCTCTGTACCCCTGCACATCTCCTGCATGTGCCCCTCTGTACCCCTGCACATCTCCTGCATGCGCCCCTCTGTACCCCTGCACATCTCCTGCATGTGCCCCTCTGTACCCCTGCACATCTCCTGCATGCGCCCCTCTGTACCCCTGCACATCTCCTGCATGCGCCCCTCTGTACCCCTGCACATCTCCTGCATGCGCCCCTCTGTACCCCTGCACATCTCCTGCATGCGCCCCTCCGTACCCCTGCACATCTCCTGCATGCGCCCCTCCGTACCCCTGCACATCTCCTGCATGTGCCCCTCTGTACCCCTGCACATCTCCTGCATGTGCCCCTCTGTACCCCTGCACATCTCCTGCATGCGCCCCTCTGTACCCCTGCACATCTCCTGCATGCGCCCCTCTGTACCCCTGCACATCTCCTGCATGTGCCGCTCTGTACCCCTGCACATCTCCTGCATGCGCCCCTCTGTACCCCTGCACATCTCCTGCATGTACCCCTCTGTACCCCTGCACATCTCCTGCATGTGCCCCTCTGTACCCCTGCACATCTCCTGCATGTGCCCCTCCGTACCCCTGCACATCTCCTACATGTGCCCCTCTGTACCCCTGCACATCTCCTGCATGCGCCCCTCCGTACCCCTGCACATCTCCTGCATGTACCCCTCTGTACCCCTGCACATCTCCTGCATGCGCCCCTCTGTACCCCTGCACATCTCCTGCATGTACCCCTCTGTACCCCTGCACATCTCCTGCATGTGCCCCTCTGTACCCCTGCACATCTCCTGCATGTGCCCCTCCGTACCCCTGCACATCTCCTGCATGCGCCCCTCTGTACCCCTGCACATCTCCTGCATGTGCCCCTCTGTACCCCTGCACATCTCCTGCATGTGCCCCTCTGTACCCCTGCACATCTCCTGCATGTGCCCCTCCGTACCCCTGCACATCTCCTGCATGCGCCCCTCCGTACCCCTGCACATCTCCTGCATGTGCCCCTCTGTACCCCTGCACATCTCCTGCATGTGCCCCTCTGTACCCCTGCACATCTCCTGCATGCGCCCCTCTGTACCCCTGCACATCTCCTGCATGTGCCCCTCTGTACCCCTGCACATCTCCTGCATGTGCCCCTCTGTACCCCTGCACATCTCCTGCATGTGCCCCTCTGTACCCCTGCACATCTCCTGCATGTGCCCCTCCGTACCCCTGCACATCTCCTGCATGCGCCCCTCCGTACCCCTGCACATCTCCTGCATGCGCCCCTCTGTACCCCTGCACATCTCCTGCATGTGCCCCTCTGTACCCCTGCACATCTCCTGCATGCGCCCCTCTGTACCCCTGCACATCTCCTGCATGTACCCCTCTGTACCCCTGCACATCTCCTGCATGTGCCCCTCTGTACCCCTGCACATCTTCTGCATGTGCCCCTCCGTACCCCTGCACATCTCCTGCATGTGCCCCTCTGTACCCCTGCACATCTCCTGCATGTGCCCCTCCGTACCCCTGCACATCTCCTGCATGTGCCCCTCTGTACCCCTGCACATCTCCTGCATGTGCCCCTCTGTACCCCTGCACATCTCCTGCATGTACCCCTCTGTACCCCTGCACATCTCCTGCATGTGCCCCTCTGTACCCCTGCACATCTCCTGCATGTGCCCCTCTGTACCCCTGCACATCTCCTGCATGTGCCCCTCCGTACCCCTGCACATCTCCTGCATGCGCCCCTCTGTACCCCTGCACATCTCCTGCATGTGCCCCTCCGTACCCCTGCACATCTCCTGCATGCGCCCCTCCGTACCCCTGCACATCTCCTGCATGTGCCCCTCTGTACCCCTGCACATCTCCTGCATGTGCCCCTCTGTACCCCTGCACATCTCCTGCATGCGCCCCTCTGTACCCCTGCACATCTCCTGCATGCGCCCCTCTGTACCCCTGCACATCTCCTGCATGTGCCCCTCTGTACCCCTGCACATCTCCTGCATGTGCCCCTCTGTACCCCTGCACATCTCCTGCATGCGCCCCTCTGTACCCCTGCACATCTCCTGCATGCGCCCCTCTGTACCCCTGCACATCTCCTGCATGCGCCCCTCTGTACCCCTGCACATCTCCTGCATGTGCCCCTCCGTACCCCTGCACATCTCCTGCATGCGCCCCTCTGTACCCCTGCACATCTCCTGCATGCGCCCCTCTGTACCCCTGCACATCTCCTGCATGCGCCCCTCTGTACCCCTGCACATCTCCTGCATGCGCCCCTCTGTACCCCTGCACATCTCCTGCATGCGCCCCTCTGTACCCCTGCACATCTCCTGCATGTGCCCCTCTGTACCCCTGCACATCTCCTGCATGCGCCCCTCTGTACCCCTGCACATCTCCTGCATGTACCCCTCTGTGCCCCTGCACATCTCCTGCATGTGCCCCTCTGTACCCCTGCACATCTCCTGCATGTGCCCCTCCGTACCCCTGCACATCTCCTGCATGTACCCCTCTGTACCCCTGCACATCTCCTGCATGCGCCCCTCTGTACCCCTGCACATCTCCTGCATGTACCCCTCTGTACCCCTGCACATCTCCTGCATGCGCCCCTCTGTACCCCTGCACATCTCCTGCATGTGCCCCTCCGTACCCCTGCACATCTCCTGCATGTGCCCCTCTGTACCCCTGCACATCTCCTGCATGTGCCCCTCCGTACCCCTGCACATCTCCTGCATGTGCCCCTCTGTACCCCTGCACATCTCCTGCATGTGCCCATCCGTACCCCTGCACATCTCCTGCAAGTGCCCCTCTGTACCCCTGCACATCTCCTGCATGTGCCCCTCTGTACCCCTGCACATCTCCTGCATGTGCCCCTCTGTACCCCTGCACATCTCCTGCATGCGCCCCTCTGTACCCCTGCACATCTCCTGCATGTGCCCCTCTGTACCCCTGCACATCTCCTGCATGTGCCCCTCTGTACCCCTGCACATCTCCTGCATGCGCCCCTCTGTACCCCTGCACATCTCCTGCATGTGCCCCTCTGTACCCCTGCACATCTCCTGCATGCGCCCCTCTGTACCCCTGCACATCTCCTGCATGTGCCCCTCTGTACCCCTGCACATCTCCTGCATGCGCCCCTCTGTACCCCTGCACATCTCCTGCATGTACCCCTCTGTGCCCCTGCACATCTCCTGCATGCGCCCCTCTGTACCCCTGCACATCTCCTGCATGCGCCCCTCTGTACCCCTGCACATCTCCTGCATGTGCCCCTCTGTACCCCTGCACATCTCCTGCATGCGCCCCTCTGTACCCCTGCACATCTCCTGCATGTACCCCTCTGTACCCCTGCACATCTCCTGCATGCGCCCCTCTGTACCCCTGCACATCTCCTGCATGTGCCCCTCCGTACCCCTGCACATCTCCTGCATGTGCCCCTCTGTACCCCTGCACATCTCCTGCATGTGCCCCTCCGTACCCCTGCACATCTCCTGCATGTGCCCCTCTGTACCCCTGCACATCTCCTGCATGTGCCCCTCTGTACCCCTGCACATCTCCTGCATGTGCCCCTCTGTACCCCTGCACATCTCCTGCATGTGCCCCTCTGTACCCCTGCACATCTCCTGCATGTGCCCCTCTGTACCCCTGCACATCTCCTGCATGTGCCCCTCTGTACCCCTGCACATCTCCTGCATGTGCCCCTCTGTACCCCTGCACATCTCCTGCATGCGCCCCTCTGTACCCCTGCACATCTCCTGCATGTACCCCTCTGTACCCCTGCACATCTCCTGCATGCGCCCCTCCGTACCCCTGCACATCTCCTGCATGCGCCCCTCTGTACCCCTGCACATCTCCTGCATGCGCCCCTCTGTACCCCTGCACATCTCCTGCATGTGCCCCTCCGTACCCCTGCACATCTCCTGCATGCGCCCCTCTGTACCCCTGCACATCTCCTGCATGCGCCCCTCTGTACCCCTGCACATCTCCTGCATGCGCCCCTCTGTACCCCTGCACATCTCCTGCATGCGCCCCTCTGTACCCCTGCACATCTCCTGCATGCGCCCCTCTGTACCCCTGCACATCTCCTGCATGCGCCCCTCTGTACCCCTGCACATCTCCTGCATGCGCCCCTCTGTACCCCTGCACATCTCCTGCATGTGCCCCTCTGTACCCATGCACATCTCCTGCATGCGCCCCTCTGTACCCCTGCACATCTCCTGCATGTACCCCTCTGTGCCCCTGCACGTCTCCTGCATGTGCCCCTCTGTACCCCTGCACATCTCCTGCATGTGCCCCTCCGTACCCCTGCACATCTCCTGCATGTGCCCCTCCGTACCCCTGCACATCTCCTGCATGTGCCCCTCTGTACCCCTGCACATCTCCTGCATGTGCCCATCCGTACCCCTGCACATCTCCTGCAAGTGCCCCTCTGTACCCCTGCACATCTCCTGCATGTGCCCCTCTGTACCCCTGCACATCTCCTGCATGTGCCCCTCTGTACCCCTGCACATCTCCTGCATGCGCCCCTCTGTACCCCTGCACATCTCCTGCATGTGCCCCTCTGTACCCCTGCACATCTCCTGCATGTGCCCCTCTGTACCCCTGCACATCTCCTGCATGCGCCCCTCTGTACCCCTGCACATCTCCTGCATGTACCCCTCTGTACCCCTGCACATGTCCTGCATGCGCCCCTCTGTACCCCTGCACATCTCCTGCATGTACCCCTCTGTACCCCTGCACATCTCCTGCATGCGCCCCTCTGTACCCCTGCACATCTCCTGCATGTACCCCTCTGTACCCCTGCACATCTCCTGCATGTGCCCCTCTGTACCCCTGCACATCTCCTGCATGTGCCCCTCTGTACCCCTGCACATCTCCTGCATGTGCCCCTCCTTACCCCTGCACATCTCCTGCATGTGCCCCTCTGTACCCCTGCACATCTCCTGCATGTGCCCCTCTGTACCCCTGCACATCTCCTGCATGTGCCCCTCTGTACCCCTGCACATCTCCTGCATGCGCCCCTCTGTACCCCTGCACATCTCCTGCATGCGCCCCTCCGTACCCCTGCACATCTCCTGCATGTGCCCCTCTGTACCCCTGCACGTCTCGTGCATGTGCCCCTCTGTACCCCTGCACATCTCCTGCATGCGCCCCTCTGTACCCCTGCACATCTCCTGCATCTGCCCCTCTGTACCCCTGCACATCTCCTGCATGTGACCCTCTGTACCCCTGCACATCTCCTGCATGCGCCCCTCTGTACCCCTGCACATCTCCTGCATGCGCCCCTCTGTACCCCTGCACATCTCCTGCATGTGCCCCTCTGTACCCCTGCACATCTCCTGCATGCGCCCCTCTGTACCCCTGCACATCTCCTGCATGCGCCCCTCTGTACCCCTGCACATCTCCTGCATGCGCCCCTCCGTACCCCTGCACATCTCCTGCATGCGCCCCTCCGTACCCCTGCACATCTCCTGCATGTGCCCCTCTGTACCCCTGCACATCTCCTGCATGTGCCCCTCTGTACCCCTGCACATCTCCTGCATGCGCCCCTCTGTACCCCTGCACATCTCCTGCATGCGCCCCTCTGTACCCCTGCACATCTCCTGCATGTGCCCCTCTGTACCCCTGCACATCTCCTGCATGCGCCCCTCTGTACCCCTGCACATCTCCTGCATGTACCCCTCTGTACCCCTGCACATCTCCTGCATGTGCCCCTCTGTACCCCTGCACATCTCCTGCATGTGCCCCTCTGTACCCCACATCTCCTGCATGTGCCCCTCTGTACCCCTGCACATCTCCTGCATGCGCCCCTCCGTACCCCTGCACATCTCCTGCATGTACCCCTCTGTACCCCTGCACATCTCCTGCATGCGCCCCTCTGTACCCCTGCACATCTCCTGCATGTACCCCTCTGTACCCCTGCACATCTCCTGCATGTGCCCCTCTGTACCCCTGCACATCTCCTGCATGTGCCCCTCCGTACCCCTGCACATCTCCTGCATGCGCCCCTCTGTACCCCTGCACATCTCCTGCATGTGCCCCTCTGTACCCCTGCACATCTCCTGCATGTAGCCCTCTGTACCCCTGCACATCTCCTGCATGTGCCCCTCCGTACCCCTGCACATCTCCTGCATGCGCCCCTCCGTACCCCTGCACATCTCCTGCATGTGCCCCTCTGTACCCCTGCACATCTCCTGCATGTGCCCCTCTGTACCCCTGCACATCTCCTGCATGCGCCCCTCTGTACCCCTGCACATCTCCTGCATGTGCCCCTCTGTACCCCTGCACATCTCCTGCATGTGCCCCTCTGTACCCCTGCACATCTCCTGCATGTGCCCCTCTGTACCCCTGCACATCTCCTGCATGTGCCCCTCCGTACCCCTGCACATCTCCTGCATGCGCCCCTCCGTACCCCTGCACATCTCCTGCATGCGCCCCTCTGTACCCCTGCACATCTCCTGCATGTGCCCCTCTGTACCCCTGCACATCTCCTGCATGTGCCCCTCTGTACCCCTGCACATCTCCTGCATGTACCCCTCCGTACCCCTGCACATCTCCTGCATGTGCCCCTCTGTACCCCTGCACATCTCCTGCATGTACCCCTCTGTACCCCTGCACATCTCCTGCATGTGCCCCTCTGTACCCCTGCACATCTCCTGCATGTGCCCCTCCGTACCCCTGCACATCTCCTGCATGTGCCCCTCTGTACCCCTGCACATCTCCTGCATGTGCCCCTCCGTACCCCTGCACATCTCCTGCATGTGCCCCTCTGTACCCCTGCACATCTCCTGCATGCGCCCCTCTGTACCCCTGCACATCTCCTGCATGTACCCCTCCGTACCCCTGAACATCTCCTGCATGCGCCCCTCCGTACCCCTGCACATCTCCTGCATGTGCCCCTCTGTACCCCTGCACATCTCCTGCATGTGCCCCTCTGTACCCCTGCACATCTCCTGCATGCGCCCCTCTGTACCCCTGCACATCTCCTGCATGTGCCCCTCTGTACCCCTGCACATCTCCTGCATGTGCCCCTCTGTACCCCTGCACATCTCCTGCATGTGCCCCTCTGTACCCCTGCACATCTCCTGCATGTGCCCCTCCGTACCCCTGCACATCTCCTGCATGCGCCCCTCCGTACCCCTGCACATCTCCTGCATGCGCCCCTCTGTACCCCTGCACATCTCCTGCATGTGCCCCTCTGTACCCCTGCACATCTCCTGCATGTGCCCCTCTGTACCCCTGCACATCTCCTGCATGTACCCCTCCGTACCCCTGCACATCTCCTGCATGTGCCCCTCTGTACCCCTGCACATCTCCTGCATGTACCCCTCTGTACCCCTGCACATCTCCTGCATGTGCCCCTCTGTACCCCTGCACATCTCCTGCATGTGCCCCTCCGTACCCCTGCACATCTCCTGCATGTGCCCCTCTGTACCCCTGCACATCTCCTGCATGTGCCCCTCCGTACCCCTGCACATCTCCTGCATGTGCCCCTCTGTACCCCTGCACATCTCCTGCATGCGCCCCTCTGTACCCCTGCACATCTCCTGCATGTGCCCCTCTGTACCCCTGCACATCTCCTGCATGTGCCCCTCTGTACCCCTGCACATCTCCTGCATGTGCCCCTCTGTACCCCTGCACATCTCCTGCATGTGCCCCTCCGTACCCCTGCACATCTCCTGCATGTGCCCCTCTGTACCCCTGCACATCTCCTGCATGTGCCCCTCCGTACCCCTGCACATCTCCTGCATGCGCCCCTCTGTACCCCTGCACATCTCCTGCATGTACCCCTCTGTACCCCTGCACATCTCCTGCATGCGCCCCTCTGTACCCCTGCACATCTCCTGCATGTACCCCTCTGTACCCCTGCACATCTCCTGCATGTGCCCCTCTGTACCCCTGCACATCTCCTGCATGTGCCCCTCTGTACCCCTGCACATCTCCTGCATGCGCCCCTCTGTACCCCTGCACATCTCCTGCATGTGCCCCTCTGTACCCCTGCACATCTCCTGCATGTGCCCCTCTGTACCCCTGCACATCTCCTGCATGTGCCCCTCCGTACCCCTGCACATCTCCTGCATGCGCCCCTCCGTACCCCTGCACATCTCCTGCATGTGCCCCTCTGTACCCCTGCACATCTCCTGCATGTGCCCCTCTGTACCCCTGCACATCTCCTGCATGCGCCCCTCTGTACCCCTGCACATCTCCTGCATGTGCCCCTCTGTACCCCTGCACATCTCCTGCATGTGCCCCTCTGTACCCCTGCACATCTCCTGCATGTGCCCCTCTGTACCCCTGCACATCTCCTGCATGTGCCCCTCCGTACCCCTGCACATCTCCTGCATGCGCCCCTCCGTACCCCTGCACATCTCCTGCATGCGCCCCTCTGTACCCCTGCACATCTCCTGCATGTGCCCCTCTGTACCCCTGCACATCTCCTGCATGTGCCCCTCTGTACCCCTGCACATCTCCTGCATGTACCCCTCCGTACCCCTGCACATCTCCTGCATGTGCCCCTCTGTACCCCTGCACATCTCCTGCATGTACCCCTCTGTACCCCTGCACATCCTCTGCATGTGCCCCTCTGTACCCCTGCACATCTCCTGCATGTGCCCCTCCGTACCCCTGCACATCTCCTGCATGTGCCCCTCTGTACCCCTGCACATCTCCTGCATGTGCCCCTCCGTACCCCTGCACATCTCCTGCATGCGCCCCTCTGTACCCCTGCACATCTCCTGCATGTACCCCTCTGTACCCCTGCACATCTCCTGCATGTGCCCCTCTGTACCCCTGCACATCTCCTGCATGTGCCCCTCTGTACCCCTGCACATCTCCTGCATGTGCCCCTCCGTACCCCCGCACATCTCCTGCATGTGCCCCTCTGTACCCCTGCACATCTCCTGCATGTGCCCCTCCGTACCCCTGCACATCTCCTGCATGCGCCCCTCCGTACCCCTGCACATCTCCTGCATGTGCCCCTCTGTACCCCTGCACATCTCCTGCATGTGCCCCTCCGTACCCCTGCACATCTTCTGCATGCGCCCCTCTGTACCCCTGCACATCTCCTGCATGTGCCCCTCTGTACCCCTGCACATCTCCTGCATGTGCCCCTCTGTACCCCTGCACATCTCCTGCATGTGCCCCTCTGTACCCCTGCACATCTCCTGCATGTGCCCCTCTGTACCCCTGCACGTCTCCTGCATGTGCCCCTCTGTACCCCTGCACATCTCCTGCATGCGCCCCTCTGTACCCCTGCACATCTCCTGCATGCGCCCCTCTGTACCCCTGCACATCTCCTGCATGTGCCCCTCTGTACCCCTGCACATCTCCTGCATGCGCCCCTCTGTACCCCTGCACATCTCCTGCATGTGCCCCTCTGTACCCCTGCACATCTCCTGCATGTGCCCCTCTGTACCCCTGCACATCTCCTGCATGTGCCCCTCTGTACCCCTGCACATCTCCTGCATGTGCCCCTCTGTACCCCTGCACATCTCCTGCATGTGCCCCTCTGTACCCCTGCACATCTCCTGCATGTGCCCCTCTGTACCCCTGCACATCTCCTGCATGTGCCCCTCTGTACCCCTGCACATCTCCTGCATGCGCCCCTCTGTACCCCTGCACATCTCCTGCATGCGCCCCTCTGTACCCCTGCAGATCTCCTGCATGCGCCCCTCTGTACCCCTGCACATCTCCTGCATGTGCCCCTCTGTACCCCTGCACATCTCCTGCATGTGCCCCTCTGTACCCCTGCACATCTCCTGCATGTGCCCCTCTGTACCCCTGCACATCTCCTGCATGTGCCCCTCTGTACCCCTGCACATCTCCTGCATGTACCCCTCCGTACCCCTGCACATCTCCTGCATGTGCCCCTCTGTACCCCTGCACATCTCCTGCATGTGCCCCTCCGTACCCCTGCACATCTCCTGCATGTGCCCCTCTGTACCCCTGCACATCTCCTGCATGTGCCCCTCCGTACCCCTGCACATCTCCTGCATGTGCCCCTCTGTACCCCTGCACATCTCCTGCATGCGCCCCTCTGTACCCCTGCACATCTCCTGCATGTACCCCTCCGTACCCCTGAACATCTCCTGCATGCGCCCCTCCGTACCCCTGCACATCTCCTGCATGTGCCCCTCTGTACCCCTGCACATCTCCTGCATGTGCCCCTCTGTACCCCTGCACATCTCCTGCATGCGCCCCTCTGTACCCCTGCACATCTCCTGCATGTGCCCCTCTGTACCCCTGCACATCTCCTGCATGTGCCCCTCTGTACCCCTGCACATCTCCTGCATGTGCCCCTCTGTACCCCTGCACATCTCCTGCATGTGCCCCTCCGTACCCCTGCACATCTCCTGCATGCGCCCCTCCGTACCCCTGCACATCTCCTGCATGCGCCCCTCTGTACCCCTGCACATCTCCTGCATGTGCCCCTCTGTACCCCTGCACATCTCCTGCATGTGCCCCTCTGTACCCCTGCAAATCTCCTGCATGTACCCCTCCGTACCCCTGCACATCTCCTGCATGTGCCCCTCTGTACCCCTGCACATCTCCTGCATGTACCCCTCTGTACCCCTGCACATCTCCTGCATGTGCCCCTCTGTACCCCTGCACATCTCCTGCATGTGCCCCTCCGTACCCCTGCACATCTCCTGCATGTGCCCCTCTGTACCCCTGCACATCTCCTGCATGTGCCCCTCCGTACCCCTGCACATCTCCTGCATGTGCCCCTCTGTACCCCTGCACATCTCCTGCATGCGCCCCTCTGTACCCCTGCACATCTCCTGCATGTGCCCCTCTGTACCCCTGCACATCTCCTGCATGTGCCCCTCTGTACCCCTGCACATCTCCTGCATGTGCCCCTCTGTACCCCTGCACATCTCCTGCATGTGCCCCTCCGTACCCCTGCACATCTCCTGCATGTGCCCCTCTGTACCCCTGCACATCTCCTGCATGTGCCCCTCCGTACCCCTGCACATCTCCTGCATGCGCCCCTCTGTACCCCTGCACATCTCCTGCATGTACCCCTCTGTACCCCTGCACATCTCCTGCATGCGCCCCTCTGTACCCCTGCACATCTCCTGCATGTACCCCTCTGTACCCCTGCACATCTCCTGCATGTGCCCCTCTGTACCCCTGCACATCTCCTGCATGTGCCCCTCTGTACCCCTGCACATCTCCTGCATGCGCCCCTCTGTACCCCTGCACATCTCCTGCATGTGCCCCTCTGTACCCCTGCACATCTCCTGCATGTGCCCCTCTGTACCCCTGCACATCTCCTGCATGTGCCCCTCCGTACCCCTGCACATCTCCTGCATGCGCCCCTCCGTACCCCTGCACATCTCCTGCATGTGCCCCTCTGTACCCCTGCACATCTCCTGCATGTGCCCCTCTGTACCCCTGCACATCTCCTGCATGCGCCCCTCTGTACCCCTGCACATCTCCTGCATGTGCCCCTCTGTACCCCTGCACATCTCCTGCATGTGCCACTCTGTACCCCTGCACATCTCCTGCATGTGCCCCTCTGTACCCCTGCACATCTCCTGCATGTGCCCCTCCGTACCCCTGCACATCTCCTGCATGCGCCCCTCCGTACCCCTGCACATCTCCTGCATGCGCCCCTCTGTACCCCTGCACATCTCCTGCATGTGCCCCTCTGTACCCCTGCACATCTCCTGCATGTGCCCCTCTGTACCCCTGCACATCTCCTGCATGTACCCCTCCGTACCCCTGCACATCTCCTGCATGTGCCCCTCTGTACCCCTGCACATCTCCTGCATGTACCCCTCTGTACCCCTGCACATCCTCTGCATGTGCCCCTCTGTACCCCTGCACATCTCCTGCATGTGCCCCTCCGTACCCCTGCACATCTCCTGCATGTGCCCCTCTGTACCCCTGCACATCTGGTGCATGTGCCCCTCCGTACCCCTGCACATCTCCTGCATGTGCCCCTCTGTACCCCTGCACATCTCCTGCATGCGCCCCTCTGTACCCCTGCACATCTCCTGCATGTACCCCTCTGTACCCCTGCACATCTCCTGCATGTGCCCCTCTGTACCCCTGCACATCTCCTGCATGTGCCCCTCTGTACCCCTGCACATCTCCTGCATGTGCCCCTCCGTACCCCTGCACATCTCCTGCATGTGCCCCTCTGTACCCCTGCACATCTCCTGCATGTGCCCCTCCGAACCCCTGCACATCTCCTGCATGCGCCCCTCCGTACCCCTGCACATCTCCTGCATGTGCCCCTCTGTACCCCTGCACATCTCCTGCATGTGCCCCTCCGTACCCCTGCACATCTTCTGCATGCGCCCCTCTGTACCCCTGCACATCTCCTGCATGTGCCCCTCTGTACCCCTGCACATCTCCTGCATGTGCCCCTCTGTACCCCTGCACATCTCCTGCATGTGCCCCTCTGTACCCCTGCACATCTCCTGCATGTGCCCCTCTGTACCCCTGCACGTCTCCTGCATGTGCCCCTCTGTACCCCTGCACATCTCCTGCATGCGCCCCTCTGTACCCCTGCACATCTCCTGCATGCGCCCCTCTGTACCCCTGCACATCTCCTGCATGTGCCCCTCTGTACCCCTGCACATCTCCTGCATGCGCCCCTCTGTACCCCTGCACATCTCCTGCATGTGCCCCTCTGTACCCCTGCACATCTCCTGCATGTGCCCCTCTGTACCCCTGCACATCTCCTGCATGTGCCCCTCTGTACCCCTGCACATCTCCTGCATGTGCCCCTCTGTACCCCTGCACATCTCCTGCATGTGCCCCTCTGTACCCCTGCACATCTCCTGCATGTGCCCCTCTGTACCCCTGCACATCTCCTGCATGTGCCCCTCTGTACCCCTGCACATCTCCTGCATGCGCCCCTCTGTACCCCTGCAGATCTCCTGCATGCGCCCCTCTGTACCCCTGCAGATCTCCTGCATGCGCCCCTCTGTACCCCTGCACATCTCCTGCATGTGCCCCTCTGTACCCCTGCACATCTCCTGCATGTGCCCCTCTGTACCCCTGCACATCTCCTGCATGTGCCCCTCTGTACCCCTGCACATCTCCTGCATGTGCCCCTCTGTACCCCTGCACATCTCCTGCATGCGCCCCTCTGTACCCCTGCACATCTCCTGCATGCGCCCCTCTGTACCCCTGCACATCTCCTGCATGTGCCCCTCTGTACCCCTGCACATCTCCTGCATGCGCCCCTCTGTACCCCTGCACATCTCCTGCATGTGCCCCTCCGTACCCCTGCACATCTCCTGCATGTGCCCCTCTGTACCCCTGCACATCTCCTGCATGTGCCCCTCTGTACCCCTGCACATCTCATGCATGTGCCCCTCTGTACCCCTGCACATCTCCTGCATGTGCCCCTCTGTACCCCTGCACATCTCCTGCATGTGCCCCTCTGTACCCCTGCACATCTCCTGCATGTGCCCCTCTGTACCCCTGCACATCTCCTGCATGCGCCCCTCTGTACCCCTGCAGATCTCCTGCATGCGCCCCTCTGTACCCCTGCACATCTCCTGCATGTGCCCCTCTGTACCCCTGCACATCTCCTGCATGTGCCCCTCTGTACCCCTGCACATCTCCTGCATGTGCCCCTCTGTACCCCTGCACATCTCCTGCATGCGCCCCTCCGTACCCCTGCACATCTCCTGCATGCGCCCCTCCGTACCCCTGCACATCTCCTGCATGCGCCCCTCTGTACCCCTGCACATCTCCTGCATGGGCCCCTCTGTACCCCAGCACATCTCCTGCATGCGCCCCTCTGTACCCCTGCACATCTCCTGCATGTGCCCCTCTGTACCCCTGCACATCTCCTGCATGTGCCCCTCTGTACCCCTGCACATCTCCTGCATGCGCCCCTCCGTACCCCTGCACATCTCCTGCATGCGCCCCTCTGTACCCCTGCACATCTCCTGCATGCGCCCCTCTGTACCCCTGCACATCTCCTGCATGTGCCCCTCTGTACCCCTGCACATCTCCTGCATGCGCCCCTCTGTACCCCTGCACATCTCCTGCATGCGCCCCTCTGTACCCCTGCACATCTCCTGCATGCGCCCCTCTGTACCCCTGCACATCTCCTGCATGCGCCCCTCCGTACCCCTGCACATCTCCTGCATGTGCCCCTCTGTACCCCTGCACATCTCCTGCATGCGCCCCTCTGTACCCCTGCACATCTCCTGCATGTGCCCGCTCTGTACCCCTGCACATCTCCTGCATGCGCCCCTCTGTACCCCTGCACATCTCCTGCATGTGCCCCTCCGTACCCCTGCACATCTCCTGCATGTGCCCCTCTGTACCCCTGCACATCTCCTGCATGTGCCCCTCTGTACCCCTGCACATCTCCTGCATGTGCCCCTCTGTACCCCTGCACATCTCCTGCATGTGCCCCTCTGTACCCCTGCACATTTCCTGCATGCGCCCCTCTGTACCCCTGCACATCTCCTGCATGTGCCCCTCTGTACCCCTGCACATCTCCTGCATGTGCCCCTCTGTACCCCTGCACATCTCCTGCATGCGCCCCTCTGTACCCCTGCACATCTCCTGCATGTGCCCCTCTGTACCCCTGCACATCTCCTGCATGTGCCCCTCTGTACCCCTGCACATCTCCTGCATGCGCCCCTCTGTACCCCTGCACATCTCCTACATGTGCCCCTCTGTACCCCTGCACATCTCCTGCATGTGCCCCTCTGTACCCCTGCACATGTCCTGCATGTGCCCCTCTGTACCCCTGCACATCTCCTGCATGCGCCCCTCTGTACCCCTGCAGGTCTCCTGCATGTGACCCTCCGTACCCCTGCACATCTCCTGCATGCGCCCCTCCGTACCCCTGCACATCTCCTGCATGCGCCCCTCTGTACCCCTGCACATCTCCTGCATGTGCCCCTCTGTACCCCTGCACATCTCCTGCATGCGCCCCTCTGTACCCCTGCACATCTCCTGCATGTACCCCTCTGTACCCCTGCACATCTCCTGCATGCGCCCCTCTGTACCCCTGCACATCTCCTGCATGTGCCCCTCCGTACCCCTGCACATCTCCTGCATGTGCCCCTCTGTACCCCTGCACATCTCCTGCATGTGCCCCTCCGTACCCCTGCACATCTCCTGCATGTGCCCCTCTGTACCCCTGCACATCTCCTGCATGCGCCCCTCTGTACCCCTGCACATCTCCTGCATGTACCCCTCTGTACCCCTGCACATCTCCTGCATGTGCCCCTCTGTACCCCTGCACATCTCCTGCATGTGCCCCTCTGTACCCCTGCACATCTCCTGCATGTGCCCCTCCGTACCCCTGCACATCTCCTGCATGTGCCCCTCTGTACCCCTGCACATCTCCTGCATGTGCCCCCCCGTACCCCTGCACATCTCCTGCATGCGCCCCTCCGTACCCCTGCACATCTCCTGCATGTGCCCCTCTGTACCCCTGCACATCTCCTGCATGTGCCCCTCCGTACCCCTGCACATCTTCTGCATGCGCCCCTCTGTACCCCTGCACATCTCCTGCATGTGCCCCTCTGTACCCCTGCACATCTCCTGCATGTGCCCCTCTGTACCCCTGCACATCTCCTGCATGCGCCCCTCTGTACCCCTGCACATCTCCTGCATGCGCCCCTCTGTACCCCTGCACATCTCCTGCATGTGCCCCTCTGTACCCCTGCACATCTCCTGCATGTGCCCCTCTGTACCCCTGCACATCTCCTGCATGCGCCCCTCTGTACCCCTGCACATCTCCTGCATGCGCCCCTCTGTACCCCTGCACATCTCCTGCATGCGCCCCTCTGTACCCCTGCACATCTCCTGCATGTGCCCCTCCGTACCCCTGCACATCTCCTGCATGCGCCCCTCTGTACCCCTGCACATCTCCTGCATGCGCCCCTCTGTACCCCTGCACATCTCCTGCATGTGCCCCTCTGTACCCCTGCACATCTCCTGCATGTGCCCCTCTGTACCCCTGCACATCTCCTGCATGTGCCCCTCTGTACCCCTGCACATCTCCTGCATGTGCCCCTCCGTACCCCTGCACATCTCCTGCATGTGCCCCCCTGTACCCCTGCACATCTCCTGCATGTGCCCCTCTGTACCCCTGCACATCTCCTGCATGTGCCCCTCTGTACCCCTGCACATCTCCTGCATGTGCCCCTCTGTACCCCTGCACATCTCCTGCATGTGCCCCTCTGTACCCCTGCACATCTCCTGCATGTGCCCCTCTGTACCCCTGCACATCTCCTGCATGCGCCCCTCTGTACCCCTGCACATCTCCTGCATGTGCCCCTCTGTACCCCTGCACATCTCCTGCATGCGCCCCTCCGTATCCCTGCACATCTCCTGCATGTGCCCCTCTGTACCCCTGCACATCTCCTGCATGCGCCCCTCCGTACCCCTGCACATCTCCTGCATGCGCCCCTCCGTACCCCTGCACATCTCCTGCATGCGCCCCTCTGTACCCCTGCACATCTCCTGCATGGGCCCCTCTGTACCCCTGCACATCTCCTGCATGCGCCCCTCTGTACCCCTGCACATCTCCTGCATGTGCCCCTCTGTACCCCTGCACATCTCCTGCATGTGCCCCTCTGTACCCCTGCACATCTCCTGCATGCGCCCCTCCGTACCCCTGCACATCTCCTGCATGCGCCCCTCTGTACCCCTGCACATCTCCTGCATGCGCCCCTCTGTACCCCTGCACATCTCCTGCATGTGCCCCTCTGTACCCCTGCACATCTCCTGCATGCGCCCCTCTGTACCCCTGCACATCTCCTGCATGCGCCCCTCTGTACCCCTGCACATCTCCTGCATGCGCCCCTCTGTACCCCTGCACATCTCCTGCATGCGCCCCTCCGTACCCCTGCACATCTCCTGCATGTGCCCCTCTGTACCCCTGCACATCTCCTGCATGCGCCCCTCTGTACCCCTGCACATCTCCTGCATGTGCCCCTCTGTACCCCTGCACATCTCCTGCATGCGCCCCTCTGTACCCCTGCACATCTCCTGCATGTGCCCCTCCGTACCCCTGCACATCTCCTGCATGTGCCCCTCTGTACCCCTGCACATCTCCTGCATGTGCCCCTCTGTACCCCTGCACATCTCCTGCATGTGCCCCTCTGTACCCCTGCACATCTCCTGCATGTGCCCCTCTGTACCCCTGCACATTTCCTGCATGCGCCCCTCTGTACCCCTGCACATCTCCTGCATGTGCCCCTCTGTACCCCTGCACATCTCCTGCATGCGCCCCTCTGTACCCCTGCACATCTCCTGCATGCGCCCCTCTGTACCCCTGCACATCTCCTGCATGCGCCCCTCTGTACCCCTGCACATCTCCTGCATGTGCCCCTCTGTACCCCTGCACATCTCCTGCATGTACCCCTCTGTACCCCTGCACATCTCCTGCATGTGCCCCTCTGTACCCCTGCACATCTCCTGCATGCGCCCCTCCGTACCCCTGCACATTTCCTGCATGCGCCCCTCTGTACCCCTGCACATCTCCTACATGTGCCCCTCTGTACCCCTGCACATCTCCTGCATGTGCCCCTCTGTACCCCTGCACATGTCCTGCATGTGCCCCTCTGTACCCCTGCACATCTCCTGCATGCGCCCCTCTGTACCCCTGCACATCTCCTGCATGCGCCCCTCGGTACCCCTGCACATCTCCTGCATGTGCCCCTCTGTACCCCTGCACATCTCCTGCATGTGCCCCTCTGTACCCCTGCACATCTCCTGCATGTGCCCCTCTGTACCCCTGCACATATCCTGCATGTGCCCCTCTGTACCCCTGCACATCTCCTGCATGCGCCCCTCTGTACCCCTGCACATCTCCTGCATGTGCCCCTCTGTACCCCTGCACATCTCCTGCATGTGCCTCTCTGTACCCCTGCACATCTCCTGCATGCGCCCCTCAATACCCCTGCACATCTCCTGCATGTGCCCCTCCGTACCCCTGCACATCTCCTGCATGTGCCCCTCCGTACCCCTGCACATCTCCTGCATGTGCCCCTCTGTACCCCTGCACATCTCCTGCATGTGCCCCTCTGTACCCCTGCACATCTCCTGCATGTACCCCTCTGTACCCCCGCACATCTCCTGCATGTGCCCCTCCGTACCCCTGCACATCTCCTGCATGTGCCCCTCTGTACCCCTGCACATCTCCTGCATGCGCCCCTCTGTACCCCTGCACATCTCCTGCATGTGCCCCTCCGTACCCCTGCACATCTCCTGCATGTGCCCCTCTGTACCCCTGCACATCTCCTGCATGCGCCCCTCTGTACCCCTGCACATCTCCTGCATGTGCCCCTCTGTACCCCTGCACATCTCCTGCATGTGCCCCTCTGTACCCCTGCACATGTCCTGCATGTACCCCTCTGTACCCCCGCACATCTCCTGCATGTGCCCCTCTGTACCCCTGCACATCTCCTGCATGTACCCCTCTGTACCCCTGCACATCTCCTGCATGTGCCCCTCTGTACCCCTGCACATCTCCTGCATGTGCCCCTCTGTACCCCTGCACATCTCCTGCATGTGCCCCTCTGTACCCCTGCACATCTCCTGCATGTACCCCTCTGTACCCCCGCACATCTCCTGCATGTGCCCCTCCGTACCCCTGCACGTCTCCTGCATGTACCCCTCTGTACCCCTGCACAACCCCTGCATGTGCCCCTCTGTACCCCTGCACATGTCCTGCATGTGCCCCTCTGTACCCCTGCACATCTCCTGCATGTGCCCCTCTGTACCCCTGCACATCTCCTGCATGTGCCCCTCTGTACCCCTGCACATGTCCTGCATGTGCCCCCCTCTGTACCCCTGCACATCTCCTGCATGCGCCCCTCCGTACCCCTGCACATCTCCTGCATGTGCCCCTCTGTACCCCTGCACATCTCCTGCATGTACCCCTCTGTACCCCCGCACATCTCCTGCATGTGCCCCTCCGTGCCCCTGCACATCTCCTGCATGTGCCCCTCCGTACCCCAGCACATCTCCTGCATGCGCCCCTCTGTACCCCTGCACATCTCCTGCATGTGCCCCTCTGTACCCCTGCACATCTCCTGCATGTGCCCCTCTGTACCCCTGCACATCTCCTGCATGCGCCCCTCCGTACCCCTGCACATCTCCTGCATGCGCCCCTCTGTACCCCTGCACATCTCCTGCATGCGCCCCTCTGTACCCCTGCACATCTCCTGCATGCGCCCCTCTGTACCCCTGCACATCTCCTGCATGCGCCCCTCCGTACCCCTGCACATTTCCTGCATGTGCCCCTCTGTACCCCTGCACATCTCCTGCATGCGCCCCTCTGTACCCCTGCACATCTCCTGCATGTGCCCCTCTGTACCCCTGCACATCTCCTGCATGCGCCCCTCTGTACCCCTGCACATCTCCTGCATGTGCCCCTCCGTACCCCTGCACATCTCCTGCATGTGCCCCTCTGTACCCCTGCACATTTCCTGCATGCGCCCCTCTGTACCCCTGCACATGTCCTGCATGTGCCCCTCTGTACCCCTGCACATCTCCTGCATGCGCCGCTCTGTACCCCTGCACATCTCCTGCATGTGCCCCTCTGTACCCCTGCACATCTCCTGCATGTGCCCCTCTGTACCCCTGCACATCTCCTGCATGTGCCCCTCTGTACCCCTGCACATCTCCTGCATGTGCCCCTCTGTACCCCTGCACATTTCCTGCATGCGCCCCTCTGTACCCCTGCACATGTCCTGCATGTGCCCCTCTGTACCCCTGCACATCTCCTGCATGCGCCGCTCTGTACCCCTGCACATCTCCTGCATGCGCCCCTCTGTACCCCTGCACATCTCCTGCATGTGCCCCTCCGTACCCCTGCACATCTCCTGCATGTGCCCCTCTGTACCCCTGCACATCTCCTGCATGCGCCCCTCTGTACCCCTGCACATCTCCTACATGTGCCCCTCTGTACCCCTGCACATCTCCTGCATGTGCCCCTCTGTACCCCTGCACATGTCCTGCATGTGCCCCTCTGTACCCCTGCACATCTCCTGCATGCGCCCCTCTGTACCCCTGCACATCTCCTGCATGCGCCCCTCCGTACCCCTGCACATCTCCTGCATGTGCCCCTCTGTACCCCTGCACATCTCCTGCATGTGCCCCTCTGTACCCCTGCACATCTCCTGCATGTGCCCCTCTGTACCCCTGCACATCTCCTGCATGTGCCCCTCTGTACCCCTGCACATCTCCTGCATGCGCCCCTCTGTACCCCTGCACATCTCCTGCATGTGCCCCTCTGTACCCCTGCACATCTCCTGCATGCGCCCCTCAATACCCCTGCACATCTCCTGCATGTGCCCCTCCGTACCCCTGCACATCTCCTGCATGTGCCCCTCTGTACCCCTGCACATCTCCTGCATGTGCCCCTCTGTACCCCTGCACATCTCCTGCATGTGCCCCTCTGTACCCCTGCACATCTCCTGCATGTACCCCTCTGTACCCCCGCACATCTCCTGCATGTGCCCCTCCGTACCCCTGCACATCTCCTGCATGTGCCCCTCTGTACCCCTGCACATCTCCTGCATGCGCCCCTCTGTACCCCTGCACATCTCCTGCATGTGCCCCTCCGTACCCCTGCACATCTCCTGCATGTGCCCCTCTGTACCCCTGCACATCTCCTGCATGCGCCCCTCTGTACCCCTGCACATCTCCTGCATGTGCCCCTCTGTACCTCTGCACATCTCCTGCATGTGCCCCTCTGTACCCCTGCACATCTCCTGCATGTACCCCTCTGTACCCCCGCACATCTCCTGCATGTGCCCCTCTGTACCCCTGCACATCTCCTGCATGTACCCCTCTGTACCCCTGCACATCTCCTGCATGTGCCCCTCTGTACCCCTGCACATCTCCTGCATGTGCCCCTCTGTACCCCTGCACATCTCCTGCATGTGCCCCTCCGTACCCCTGCACATCTCCTGCATGTGCCCCTCTGTACCCCTGCACATCTCCTGCATGTGCCCCTCTGTACCCCTGCACATCTCCTGCATGTACCCCTCTGTACCCCCGCACATCTCCTGCATGTGCCCCTCCGTACCCCTGCACATCTCCTGCATGTACCCCTCTGTACCCCTGCACATCTCCTGCATGTGCCCCTCTGTACCCCTGCACATCTCCTGCATGTGCCCCTCCGTACCCCTGCACATCTCCTGCATGTGCCCCTCCGTACCCCTGCACATCTCCTGCATGTGCCCCTCTGTAGCCCTGCACATCTCCTGCATGTGCCCCTCTGTACCCCTGCACATCTCCTGCATGTACCCCTCTGTACCCCCGCACATCTCCTGCATGTGCCCCTCCGTACCCCTGCACATCTCCTGCATGTACCCCTCTGTACCCCTGCACATCTCCTGCATGTGCCCCTCTGTACCCCTGCACATGTCCTGCATGTGCCCCTCTGTACCCCTGCACATCTCCTGCATGCGCCCCTCTGTACCCCTGCACATCTCCTGCATGTACCCCTCTGTACCCCTGCACATCTCCTGCATGTGCCCCTCTGTACCCCTGCACATCTCCTGCATGTGCCCCTCTGTACCCCTGCACATCTCCTGCATGTGCCCCTCTGTACCCCTGCACATGTCCTGCATGTGCCCCTCTGTACCCCTGCACATCTCCTGCATGCGCCCCTCCGTACCCCTGCACATCTCCTGCATGTGCCCCTCTGTACCCCTGCACATCTCCTGCATGTGCCCCTCTGTACCCCTGCACATCTCCTGCATGTGCCCCTCTGTACCCCTGCACATCTCCTGCATGTGCCCCTCTGTACCCCTGCACATCTCCTGCATGTGCCCCTCTGTACCCCTGCACATCTCCTGCATGTACCCCTCTGTACCCCCGCACATCTCCTGCATGTGCCCCTCCGTACCCCTGCACATCTCCTGCATGTACCCCTCTGTACCCCTGCACATCTCCTGCATGCGCCCCTCTGTACCCCTGCACATCTCCTGCATGCGCCCCTCTGTACCCCTGCACATCTCCTGCATGCGCCCCTCTGTACCCCTGCACATCTCCTGCATGTGCCCCTCTGTACCCCTGCACATCTCCTGCATGCGCCCCTCTGTACCCCTGCACATCTCCTGCATGTGCCCCTCTGTACCCCTGCACATCTCCTGCATGCGCCCCTCCGTACCCCTGCACATCTCCTGCATGTGCCCCTCTGTACCCCTGCACATGTCCTGCATGTGCCCCTCTGTACCCCTGCACATCTCCTGCATGTGCCCCTCTGTACCCCTGCACATCTCCTGCATGTGCCCCTCTGTACCCCTGCACATCTCCTGCATGTGCCCCTCTGTACCCCTGCACATCTCCTGCATGCGCCCCTCTGTACCCCTGCACATCTCCTGCATGCGCCCCTCTGTACCCCTGCACATCTCCTGCATGTGCCCCTCTGTACCCCTGCACATCTCCTGCATGTGCCCCTCTGTACCCCTGCACATCTCCTGCATGTGCCCCTCCGTACCCCTGCACATCTCCTGCATGTGCCCCTCTGTACCCCTGCACATCTCCTGCATGTGCCCCTCTGTACCCCTGCACATCTCCTGCATGTGCCCCTCTGTACCCCTGCACATCTCCTGCATGTGCCCCTCTGTACCCCTGCACATCTCCTGCATGTGCCCCTCCGTACCCCTGCACATCTACTGCATGTGCCCCTCTGTACCCCTGCACATCTCCTGCATGTGCCCCTCTGTACCCCTGCACATCTCCTGCATGTGCCCCTCCGTACCCCTGCACATCTCCTGCATGTGCCCCTCTGTACCCCTGCACATGTCCTGCATGTGCCCCTCTGTACCCCTGCACATCTCCTGCATGTGCCCCTCTGTACCCCTGCACATCTCCTGCATGTACCCCTCTGTACCCCTGCACATCTCCTGCATGTGCCCCTCTTTACCCCTGCACATCTCCTGCATGTGCCCCTCTGTACCCCTGCACATCTCCTGCATGTGCCCCTCTGTACCCCTGCACATCTCCTGCATGTGCCCCTCTGTACCCCTGCACATCTCCTGCATGCGCCCCTCCGTACCCCTGCACATCTCCTGCATGTGCCCCTCTGTACCCCTGCACATCTCCTGCATGTGCCCCTCTGTACCCCTGCACATCTCCTGCATGTGCCCCTCTGTACCCCTGCACATCTCCTGCATGTGCCCCTCCGTACCCCTGCACATCTCCTGCATGTGCCCCTCTGTACCCCTGCACATCTCCTGCATGTACCCCTCTGTAGCCCTGCACATCTCCTGCATGTGCCCCTCTGTACCCCTGCACATCTCCTGCATGTGCCCCTCTGTACCCCTGCACATCTCCTGCATGTGCCCCTCTGTACCCCTGCACATCTCCTGCATGCGCCCCTCCGTACCCCTGCACATCTCCTGCATGTGCCCCTCTGTACCCCTGCACATCTCCTGCATGTGCCCCTCTGTACCCCTGCACATCTCCTGCATGTGCCCCTCTGTACCCCTGCACATCTCCTGCATGTGCCCCTCCGTACCCCTGCACATCTCCTGCATGTGCCCCTCTGTACCCCTGCACATCTCCTGCATGTACCCCTCTGTAGCCCTGCACATCTCCTGCATGTGCCCCTCTGTACCCCTGCACATCTCCTGCATGTGCCCCTCTGTACCCCTGCACATCTCCTGCATGTGCCCCTCTGTACCCCTGCACATCTCCTGCATGCGCCCCTCCGTACCCCTGCACATCTCCTGCATGTGCCCCTCTGTACCCCTGCACATCTCCTGCATGCGCCCCTCTTTACCCCTGCACATCTCCTGCATGTGCCCCTCTGTACCCCTGCACATCTCCTGCATGCGCCCCTCCGTACCCCTGCACATCTCCTGCATGCGCCCCTCCGTACCCCTGCACATCTCCTGCATGTGCCCCTCTGTACCCCTGCACATCTCCTGCATGTGACCCTCCGTACCCCTGCACATCTCCTGCATGTGCCCCTCTGTACCCCTGCACATCTCCTGCATGCGCCCCTCTGTACCCCTGCACATCTCCTGCATGTGCCCCTCTGTACCCCTAAACATCTCCTGCATGTGCCCCTCTGTACCCCTGCACATCTCCTGCATGCGCCCCTCAATACCCCTGCACATCTCCTGCATGTGCCCCTCCGTACCCCTGCACATCTCCTGCATGTGCCCCTCTGTACCCCTGCACATCTCCTGCATGTGCCCCTCTGTACCCCTGCACATCTCCTGCATGTGCCCCTCTGTACCCCTGCACATCTCCTGCATGTACCCCTCTGTACCCCCGCACATCTCCTGCATGTGCCCCTCCGTACCCCTGCACATCTCCTGCATGTGCCCCTCTGTACCCCTGCACATCTCCTGCATGCGCCCCTCTGTACCCCTGCACATCTCCTGCATGTGCCCCTCCGTACCCCTGCACATCTCCTGCATGTGCCCCTCTGTACCCCTGCACATCTCCTGCATGCGCCCCTCTGTACCCCTGCACATCTCCTGCATGTGCCCCTCTGTACCCCTGCACATCTCCTGCATGTGCCCCTATGTACCCCTGCACATCTCCTGCATGTACCCCTCTGTACCCCCGCACATCTCCTGCATGTGCCCCTCTGTACCCCTGCACATCTCCTGCATGTACCCCTCTGTACCCCTGCACATCTCCTGCATGTGCCCCTCTGTACCCCTGCACATCTCCTGCATGTGCCCCTCTGTACCCCTGCACATCTCCTGCATGTGCCCCTCTGTACCCCTGCACATCTCCTGCATGTACCCCTCTGTACCCCCGCACATCTCCTGCATGTGCCCCTCCGTACCCCTGCACATCTCCTGCATGTACCCCTCTGTACCCCTGCACATCTCCTGCATGTGCCCCTCTGTACCCCTGCACATCTCCTGCATGTGCCCCTCTGTACCCCTGCACATCTCCTGCATGTGCCCCTCTGTACCCCTGCACATCTCCTGCATGTGCCCCTCTGTACCCCTGCACATCTCCTGCATCTGCCCCTCTGTACCCCTGCACATGTCCTGCATGTGCCCCTCTGTACCCCTGCACATCTCCTGCATGTGCCCCTCCGTACCCCTGCACATCTCCTGCATGTGCCCCTCTGTACCCCTGCACATCTCCTGCATGTACCCCTCTGTACCCCCGCACATCTCC
The DNA here is from genome assembly GCA_964036045.1 of Eutreptiella sp. 'Long Island Sound 2002'. Classification (NCBI taxonomy): domain Eukaryota; phylum Euglenozoa; class Euglenophyceae; order Eutreptiales; family Eutreptiaceae; genus Eutreptiella; species Eutreptiella sp. 'Long Island Sound 2002'. The sequence goes on along the minus strand of OZ038392.1, from coordinate 20,602,174 downwards.
TGCATGTGCCCCTCCGTACCCCTGCACATCTCCTGCATGTACCCCTCTGTACCCCTGCACATCTCCTGCATGCGCCCCTCTGTACCCCTGCACATCTCCTGCATGTGCCCCTCTGTACCCCTGCACATCTCCTGCATGCGCCCCTCTGTACCCCTGCACATCTCCTGCATGTGCCCCTCTGTACCCCTGCACATCTCCTGCATGCGCCCCTCTGTACCCCTGCACATCTCCTGCATGTGCCCCTCTGTACCCCTGCACATCTCCTGCATGCGCCCCTCCGTACCCCTGCACATCTCCTGCATGTGCCCCTCTGTACCCCTGCACATGTCCTGCATGTGCCCCTCTGTACCCCTGCACATCTCCTGCATGTGCCCCTCTGTACCCCTGCACATCTCCTGCATGTGCCCCTCTGTACCCCTGCACATCTCCTGCATGTGCCCCTCTGTACCCCTGCACATCTCCTGCATGCGCCCCTCTGTACCCCTGCACATCTCCTGCATGCGCCCCTCTGTACCCCTGCACATCTCCTGCATGTGTCCCTCTGTGCCCCTGCACATCTCCTGCATGTGCCCCTCTGTACCCCTGCACATCTCCTGCATGTGCCCCTCCGTACCCCTGCACATCTCCTGCATGTGCCCCTCTGTACCCCTGCACATGTCCTGCATGTGCCCCTCTGTACCCCTGCACATCTCCTGCATGTGCCCCTCTTTACCCCTGCACATCTCCTGCATGTGCCCCTCTGTACCCCTGCACATCTCCTGCATGCGCCCCTCTGTACCCCTGCACATCTCCTGCATGCGCCCCTCCGTACCCCTGCACATCTCCTGCATGTGCCCCTCTGTACCCCTGCACATCTCCTGCATGTGCCCCTCCGTACCCCTGCACATCTCCTGCATGTGCCCCTCTGTACCCCTGCACATCTCCTGCATGTGCCCCTCTGTACCCCTGCACATCTCCTGCATGCGCCCCTCTGTACCCCTGCACATCTCCTGCATGTGCCCCTCTGTACCCCTGCACATCTCCTGCATGTGCCCCTCTGTACCCCTGCACATCTCCTGCATGTACCCCTCTGTACCCCCGCACATCTCCTGCATGTGCCCCTCCGTACCCCTGCACATCTCCTGCATGTGCCCCTCTGTACCCCTGCACATCTCCTGCATGCGCCCCTCTGTACCCCTGCACATCTCCTGCATGTGCCCCTCCGTACCCCTGCACATCTCCTGCATGTGCCCCTCTGTACCCCTGCACATCTCCTGCATGCGCCCCTCTGTACCCCTGCACATCTCCTGCATGTGCCCCTCTGTACCCCTGCACATCTCCTGCATGTGCCCCTCTGTACCCCTGCACATCTCCTGCATGTACCCCTCTGTACCCCCGCACATCTCCTGCATGTGCCCCTCTGTACCCCTGCACATCTCCTGCATGTACCCCTCTGTACCCCTGCACATCTCCTGCATGTGCCCCTCTGTACCCCTGCACATCTCCTGCATGTGCCCCTCTGTACCCCTGCACATCTCCTGCATGTGCCCCTCTGTACCCCTGCACATCTCCTGCATGTACCCCTCTGTACCCCCGCACATCTCCTGCATGTGCCCCTCTGTACCCCTGCACATCTCCTGCATGTACCCCTCTGTACCCCTGCACATCTCCTGCATGTGCCCCTCTGTACCCCTGCACATGTCCTGCATGTGCCCCTCTGTACCCCTGCACATCTCCTGCATGTGCCCCTCTGTACCCCTGCACATCTCCTGCATGTGCCCCTCTGTACCCCTGCACATCTCCTGCATGTGCCCCTCTGTACCCCTGCACATCTCCTGCATGTGCCCCTCCGTACCCCTGCACATCTCCTGCATGCGCCCCTCCGTACCCCTGCACATCTCCTGCATGTGCCCCTCTGTACCCCTGCACATCTCCTGCATGTACCCCTCTGTACCCCCGCACATCTCCTGCATGTGCCCCTCTGTACCCCTGCACATCTCCTGCATGTACCCCTCTGTACCCCTGCACATCTCCTGCATGTGCCCCTCTGTACCCCTGCACATCTCCTGCATGTGCCCCTCTGTACCCCTGCACATCTCCTGCATGTGCCCCTCTGTACCCCTGCACATCTCCTGCATGTACCCCTCTGTACCCCCGCACATCTCCTGCATGTGCCCCTCTGTACCCCTGCACATCTCCTGCATGTACCCCTCTGTACCCCTGCACATCTCCTGCATGTGCCCCTCTGTACCCCTGCACATGTCCTGCATGTGCCCCTCTGTACCCCTGCACATCTCCTGCATGTGCCCCTCTGTACCCCTGCACATCTCCTGCATGTGCCCCTCTGTACCCCTGCACATCTCCTGCATGTGCCCCTCTGTACCCCTGCACATCTCCTGCATGTGCCCCTCCGTACCCCTGCACATCTCCTGCATGCGCCCCTCCGTACCCCTGCACATCTCCTGCATGTGCCCCTCTGTACCCCTGCACATCTCCTGCATGTACCCCTCTGTACCCCCGCACATCTCCTGCATGTGCCCCTCCGTACCCCTGCACATCTCCTGCATGTACCCCTCTGTACCCCTGCACATCTCCTGCATGCGCCCCTCTGTACCCCTGCACATCTCCTGCATGTGCCCCTCTGTACCCCTGCACATCTCCTGCATGCGCCCCTCTGTACCCCTGCACATCTCCTGCATGTGCCCCTCTGTACCCCTGCACATCTCCTGCATGCGCCCCTCTGTACCCCTGCACATCTCCTGCATGTGCCCCTCTGTACCCCTGCACATCTCCTGCATGCGCCCCTCCGTACCCCTGCACATCTCCTGCATGTGCCCCTCTGTACCCCTGCACATGTCCTGCATGTGCCCCTCTGTACCCCTGCACATCTCCTGCATGTGCCCCTCTGTACCCCTGCACATCTCCTGCATGTGCCCCTCTGTACCCCTGCACATCTCCTGCATGTGCCCCTCTGTACCCCTGCACATCTCCTGCATGCGCCCCTCTGTACCCCTGCACATCTCCTGCATGCGCCCCTCTGTACCCCTGCACATCTCCTGCATGTGCCCCTCTGTGCCCCTGCACATCTCCTGCATGTGCCCCTCTGTACCCCTGCACATCTCCTGCATGTGCCCCTCCGTACCCCTGCACATCTCCTGCATGTGCCCCTCTGTACCCCTGCACATCTCCTGCATGTGCCCCTCTGTACCCCTGCACATCTCCTGCATGTGCCCCTCTGTACCCCTGCACATCTCCTGCATGTGCCCCTCTGTACCCCTGCACATCTCCTGCATGTGCCCCTCCGTACCCCTGCACATCTACTGCATGTGCCCCTCTGTACCCCTGCACATCTCCTGCATGTGCCCCTCTGTACCCCTGCACATCTCCTGCATGTGCCCCTCCGTACCCCTGCACATCTCCTGCATGTGCCCCTCTGTACCCCTGCACATGTCCTGCATGTGCCCCTCTGTACCCCTGCACATCTCCTGCATGTGCCCCTCTGTACCCCTGCACATCTCCTGCATGTGCCCCTCTGTACCCCTGCACATCTCCTGCATGTGCCCCTCTTTACCCCTGCACATCTCCTGCATGTGCCCCTCTGTACCCCTGCACATCTCCTGCATGTGCCCCTCTGTACCCCTGCACATCTCCTGCATGTGCCCCTCTGTACCCCTGCACATCTCCTGCATGCGCCCCTCCGTACCCCTGCACATCTCCTGCATGTGCCCCTCTGTACCCCTGCACATCTCCTGCATGTGCCCCTCTGTACCCCTGCACATCTCCTGCATGTGCCCCTCTGTACCCCTGCACATCTCCTGCATGTGCCCCTCCGTACCCCTGCACATCTCCTGCATGTGCCCCTCTGTACCCCTGCACATCTCCTGCATGTACCCCTCTGTAGCCCTGCACATCTCCTGCATGTGCCCCTCTGTACCCCTGCACATCTCCTGCATGTGCCCCTCTGTACCCCTGCACATCTCCTGCATGTGCCCCTCTGTACCCCTGCACATCTCCTGCATGCGCCCCTCCGTACCCCTGCACATCTCCTGCATGTGCCCCTCTGTACCCCTGCACATCTCCTGCATGCGCCCCTCCGTACCCCTGCACATCTCCTGCATGTGCCCCTCTGTACCCCTGCACATCTCCTGCATGTGCCCCTCTGTACCCCTGCACATCTCCTGCATGTGCCCCTCCGTACCCCTGCACATCTCCTGCATGTACCCCTCTGTACCCCTGCACATCTCCTGCATGCGCCCCTCTGTACCCCTGCACATCTCCTGCATGTGCCCCTCTGTACCCCTGCACATCTCCTGCATGCGCCCCTCTGTACCCCTGCACATCTCCTGCATGTGCCCCTCTGTACCCCTGCACATCTCCTGCATGCGCCCCTCTGTACCCCTGCACATCTCCTGCATGTGCCCCTCTGTACCCCTGCACATCTCCTGCATGCGCCCCTCCGTACCCCTGCACATCTCCTGCATGTGCCCCTCTGTACCCCTGCACATGTCCTGCATGTGCCCCTCTGTACCCCTGCACATCTCCTGCATGTGCCCCTCTGTACCCCTGCACATCTCCTGCATGTGCCCCTCTGTACCCCTGCACATCTCCTGCATGTGCCCCTCTGTACCCCTGCACATCTCCTGCATGCGCCCCTCCGTACCCCTGCACATCTCCTGCATGTGCCCCTCTGTACCCCTGCACATCTCCTGCATGCGCCCCTCTGTACCCCTGCACATCTCCTGCATGTGCCCCTCTGTGCCCCTGCACATCTCCTGCATGTGCCCCTCTGTACCCCTGCACATCTCCTGCATGTGCCCCTCCGTACCCCTGCACATCTCCTGCATGTGCCCCTCTGTACCCCTGCACATCTCCTGCATGTGCCCCTCTGTACCCCTGCACATCTCCTGCATGTGCCCCTCTGTACCCCTGCACATCTCCTGCATGTGCCCCTCTGTACCCCTGCACATCTCCTGCATGTGCCCCTCCGTACCCCTGCACATCTACTGCATGTGCCCCTCTGTACCCCTGCACATCTCCTGCATGTGCCCCTCTGTACCCCTGCACATCTCCTGCATGTGCCCCTCCGTACCCCTGCACATCTCCTGCATGTGCCCCTCTGTACCCCTGCACATGTCCTGCATGTGCCCCTCTGTACCCCTGCACATCTCCTGCATGTGCCCCTCTGTACCCCTGCACATCTCCTGCATGTGCCCCTCTGTACCCCTGCACATCTCCTGCATGTGCCCCTCTTTACCCCTGCACATCTCCTGCATGTGCCCCTCTGTACCCCTGCACATCTCCTGCATGTGCCCCTCTGTACCCCTGCACATCTCCTGCATGTGCCCCTCTGTACCCCTGCACATCTCCTGCATGCGCCCCTCCGTACCCTGCACATCTCCTGCATGTGCCCCTCTGTACCCCTGCACATCTCCTGCATGTGCCCCTCTGTACCCCTGCACATCTCCTGCATGTGCCCCTCTGTACCCCTGCACATCTCCTGCATGTGCCCCTCTGTACCCCTGCACATCTCCTGCATGTGCCCCTCTGTACCCCTGCACATCTCCTGCATGTACCCCTCTGTAGCCCTGCACATCTCCTGCATGTGCCCCTCTGTACCCCTGCACATCTCCTGCATGTGCCCCTCTGTACCCCTGCACATCTCCTGCATGTGCCCCTCTGTACCCCTGCACATCTCCTGCATGCGCCCCTCCGTACCCCTGCACATCTCCTGCATGTGCCCCTCTGTACCCCTGCACATCTCCTGCATGCGCCCCTCCGTACCCCTGCACATCTCCTGCATGTGCCCCTCTGTACCCCTGCACATCTCCTGCATGTGCCCCTCTGTACCCCTGCACATCTCCTGCATGTGCCCCTCTTTACCCCTGCACATCTCCTGCATGTGCCCCTCTGTACCCCTGCACATCTCCTGCATGCGCCCCTCTGTACCCCTGCACATCTCCTGCATGTACCCCTCTGTACCCCTGCACATCTCCTGCATGTGCCCCTCCGTACCCCTGCACATCTCCTGCATGTGCCCCTCTGTACCCCTGCACATCTCCTGCATGTGCCCCTCTGTACCCCTGCACATCTCCTGCATGTGCCCCTCTGTACCCCTGCACATCTCCTGCATGTGCCCCTCTGTACCCCTGCATATGTCCTGCATGTGCCCCTCTGTACCCCTGCACATCTCCTGCATGTGCCCCTCTGTACCCCTGCACATCTCCTGCATGTGCCCCTCTGTACCCCTGCACATCTCCTGCATGTGCCCCCCTGTACCCCTGCACATCTCCTGCATGTGCCCCTCTGTACCCCTGCACATCTCCTGCATGTGCCCCTCTGTACCCCTGCACATCTCCTGCATGCGCCCCTCTGTACCCCTGCACATCTCCTGCATGTGCCCCTCCGTACCCCTGCACATCTCCTGCATGTGCCCCTCTGTACCCCTGCACATCTCCTGCATGTGCCCCTCTGTACCCCTGCACATGTCCTGCATGTGCCCCTCTGTACCCCTGCACATCTCCTGCATGTGCCCCTCCGTACCCCTGCACATCTCCTGCATGTGCCCCTCCGTACCCCTGCACATCTCCTGCATGCGCCCTCCTGTATCCCTGCACATCTCCTGCATGTGCCCCTCCGTACCCCTGCACATCTCCTGCATGTGCCCCTCTGTACCCCTGCACATCTCCTGCATGTACCCCTCCGTACCCCCGCACATCTCCTGCATGCGCCCCTCTGTACCCCTGCACATCTCCTGCATGTGCCCCTCTGTACCCCTGCACATCTCCTGCATGTGCCCCTCTGTACCCCTGCACATCTCCTGCATGTGCCCCTCTGTACCCCTGCACATCTCCTGCATGTGCCCCTCTGTACCCCTGCACATCTCCTGCATGCGCCCCTCTGTACCCCTGCACATGTCCTGCATGTGCCCCTCTGTACCCCTGCACATCTCCTGCATGCGCCCCTCTGTACCCCTGCACATCTCCTGCATGTGCCCCTCTGTACCCCTGCACATATCCTGCATGTGCCCCTCTGTACCCCTGCACATGTCCTGCATGTGCCCCTCTGTACCCCTGCACATCTCCTGCATGCGCCCCTCTGTACCCCTGCACATCTCCTGCATGCGCCCCTCTGTACCCCTGCACATCTCCTGCATGTGCCCCTCTGTACCCCTGCACATCTCCTGCATGTGCCCCTCTGTACCCCTGCACATCTCCTGCATGTGCCCCTCTGTACCCCTGCACATCTCCTGCATGCGCCCCTCTGTACCCCTGCACATCTCCTGCATGTGCCCCTCTGTACCCCTACACATCTCCTGCATGTGCCCCTCTGTACCCCTGCACATCTCCTGCATGCGCCCCTCAATACACCTGCACATCTCCTGCATGTGCCCCTCCGTACCCCTGCACATCTCCTGCATGTACCCCTCTGTACCCCTGCACATCTCCTGCATGCGCCCCTCTGTACCCCTGCACATCTCCTGCATGTGCCCCTCCGTACCCCTGCACATCTCCTGCATGTGCCCCTCTGTACCCCTGCACATCTCCTGCATGTGCCCCTCTGTACCCCTGCACATCTCCTGCATGTGCCCCTCCGTACCCCTGCACATCTCCTGCATGTACCCCTCTGTACCCCTGCACATCTCCTGCATGTGCCCCTCCGTACCCCTGCACATCTCCTGCATGTGCCCCTCTGTACCCCTGCACATCTCCTGCATGCGCCCCTCTGTACCCCTGCACATCTCCTGCATGTGCCCCTCCGTACCCCTGCACATCTCCTGCATGTGCCCCTCCGTACCCCTGCACATCTCCTGCATGTGCCCCTCTGTACCCCTGCACATGTCCTGCATGTGCCCCTCTGTACCCCTGCACATCTCCTGCATGTGCCCCTCCGTACCCCTGCACATCTCCTGCATGTGCCCCTCTGTACCCCTGGACATCTCCTGCATGTGCCCCTCCGTACCCCTGCACATCTCCTGCATGCGCCCCCCTGTATCCCTGCACATCTCCTGCATGTACCCCTCTGTACCCCTGCACATCTCCTGCATGTGCCCCTCTGTACCCCTGCACATCTCCTGCATGTGCCCCTCTGTACCCCTGCACATCTCCTGCATGTGCCCCTCTTTACCCCTGCACATCTCCTGCATGTGCCCCTCTGTACCCCTGCACATCTCCTGCATGCGCCCCTCTGTACCCCTGCACATGTCCTGCATGTGCCCCTCTGTACCCCTGCACATCTCCTGCATGTGCCCCTCCATACCCCTGCACATCTCCTGCATGTGCCCCTCTGTACCCCTGCACATCTCCTGCATGCGCCCCTCCGTACCCCTGCACATCTCCTGCATGTGCCCCTCTGTACCCCTGCACATCTCCTGCATGCGCCCCTCTGTACCCCTGCACATGTCCTGCATGTACCCCTCTGTACCCCTGCACATCTCCTGCATGTGCCCCTCCGTACCCCTGCACATCTCCTGCATGTGCCCGTCTGTACCCCTGCACATCTCCTGCATGCGCCCCTCTGTACCCCTGCACATCTCCTGCATGCGCCCCTCTGTACCCCTGCACATGTCCTGCATGTACCCCTCTGTACCCCTGCACATCTCCTGCATGTGCCCCTCCGTACCCCTGCACATCTCCTGCATGTGCCCGTCTGTACCCCTGCACATCTCCTGCATGTGCCCCTCTGTACCCCTGCACATCTCCTGCATGTGCCCCTCTGTACCCCTGCACATCTCCTGCATGTGCCCCTCTGTACCCCTGCACATCTCCTGCATGTGCCCCTCTGTACCCCTGCACATCTCCTGCATGTGCCCCTCTGTACCCCTGCACATCTCCTGCATGCGCCCCTCTGTACCCCTGCACATGTCCTGCATGTGCCCCTCTGTACCCCTGCACATCTCCTGCATGCGCCCCTCTGTACCCCTGCACATCTCCTGCATGTGCCCCTCTGTACCCCTGCACATCTCCTGCATGCGCCCCTCCGTACCCCTGCACATCTCCTGCATGTGCCCCTCTGTACCCCTGCACATCTCCTGCATGCGCCCCTCTGTACCCCTGCACATGTCCTGCATGTACCCCTCTGTACCCCTGCACATCTCCTGCATGTGCCCCTCCGTACCCCTGCACATCTCCTGCATGTGCCCGTCTGTACCCCTGCACATCTCCTGCATGCGCCCCTCTGTACCCCTGCACATCTCCTGCATGCGCCCCTCTGTACCCCTGCACATGTCCTGCATGTACCCCTCTGTACCCCTGCACATCTCCTGCATGTGCCCCTCCGTACCCCTGCACATCTCCTGCATGTGCCCGTCTGTACCCCTGCACATCTCCTGCATGTGCCCCTCTGTACCCCTGCACATCTCCTGCATGTGCCCCTCTGTACCCCTGCACATCTCCTGCATGTGCCCCTCTGTACCCCTGCACATCTCCTGCATGTGCCCCTCTGTACCCCTGCACATCTCCTGCATGTGCCCCTCTGTACCCCTGCACATCTCCTGCATGCGCCCCTCTGTACCCCTGCACATGTCCTGCATGTGCCCCTCTGTACCCCTGCACATCTCCTGCATGCGCCCCTCTGTACCCCTGCACATCTCCTGCATGTGCCCCTCTGTACCCCTGCACATATCCTGCATGTGCCCCTCTGTACCCCTGCACATGTCCTGCATGTGCCCCTCTGTACCCCTGCACATCTCCTGCATGCGCCCCTCTGTACCCCTGCACATCTCCTGCATGCGCCCCTCTGTACCCCTGCACATCTCCTGCATGTGCCCCTCTGTACCCCTGCACATCTCCTGCATGTGCCCCTCTGTACCCCTGCACATCTCCTGCATGTGCCCCTCTGTACCCCTGCACATCTCCTGCATGCGCCCCTCTGTACCCCTGCACATCTCCTGCATGTGCCCCTCTGTACCCCTACACATCTCCTGCATGTGCCCCTCTGTACCCCTGCACATCTCCTGCATGCGCCCCTCAATACCCCTGCACATCTCCTGCATGTGCCCCTCCGTACCCCTGCACATCTCCTGCATGTACCCCTCTGTACCCCTGCACATCTCCTGCATGTGCCCCTCCGTACCCCTGCACATCTCCTGCATGTGCCCCTCTGTACCCCTGCACATCTCCTGCATGTGCCCCTCTGTACCCCTGCACATCTCCTGCATGTGCCCCTCCGTACCCCTGCACATCTCCTGCATGTACCCCTCTGTACCCCTGCACATCTCCTGCATGTGCCCCTCCGTACCCCTGCACATCTCCTGCATGTGCCCCTCTGTACCCCTGCACATCTCCTGCATGCGCCCCTCTGTACCCCTGCACATCTCCTGCATGTGCCCCTCCGTACCCCTGCACATCTCCTGCATGTGCCCCTCCGTACCCCTGCACATCTCCTGCATGTGCCCCTCTGTACCCCTGCACATGTCCTGCATGTGCCCCTCTGTACCCCTGCACATCTCCTGCATGTGCCCCTCCGTACCCCTGCACATCTCCTGCATGTGCCCCTCTGTACCCCTGCACATCTCCTGCATGTGCCCCTCCGTACCCCTGCACATCTCCTGCATGCGCCCCCCTGTATCCCTGCACATCTCCTGCATGTACCCCTCTGTACCCCTGCACATCTCCTGCATGCGCCCCCCTGTATCCCTGCACATCTCCTGCATGTACCCCTCTGTACCCCTGCACATCTCCTGCATGTGCCCCTCTGTACCCCTGCACATCTACTGCATGTGCCCCTCTGTACCCCTGCACATCTCCTGCATGTGCCCCTCTTTACCCCTGCACATCTCCTGCATGCGCCCCTCTGTACCCCTGCACATCTCCTGCATGTGCCCCTCCGTACCCCTGCACATCTCCTGCATGTGCCCCTCTGTACCCCTGCACATCTCCTGCATGCGCCCCTCTGTACCCCTGCACATCTCCTGCATGTGCCCCTCTGTACCCCTGCACATCTCCTGCATGCGCCCCTCTGTACCCCTGCACATGTCCTGCATGTACCCCTCTGTACCCCTGCACATCTCCTGCATGTGCCCCTCCGTACCCCTGCACATCTCCTGCATGTGCCCCTCTGTACCCCTGCACATCTCCTGCATGCACCCCTCTGTACCCCTGCACATCTCCTGCATGTGCCCCTCCGTACCCCTGCACATCTCCTGCATGTGCCCCTCCGTACCCCTGCACATCTCCTGCATGTGCCCCTCTGTACCCCTGCACATGTCCTGCATGTGCCCCTCTGTACCCCTGCACATCTCCTGCATGTGCCCCTCTGTACCCCTGCACATCTCCTGCATGTGCCCCTCCGTACCCCTGCACATCTCCTGCATGCGCCCCCCTGTATCCCTGCACATCTCCTGCATGTGCCCCTCCGTACCCCTGCACATCTCCTGCATGTGCCCCTCTGTACCCCTGCACATCTCCTGCATGTGCCCCTCCGTACCCCTGCACATCTCCTGCATGCGCCCCTCTGTACCCCTGCACATCTCCTGCATGCGCCCCTCTGTACCCCTGCACATCTCCTGCATGTGCCCCTCTGTACCCCTGCACATCTCCTGCATGTGCCCCTCTGTACCCCTGCACATCTCCTGCATGTGCCCCTCTGTACCCCTGCACATCTCCTGCATGTGCCCCTCTGTACCCCTGCACATCTCCTGCATGCGCCCCTCTGTACCCCTGCACATCTCCTGCATGTGCCCCTCTGTACCCCTACACATCTCCTGCATGTGCCCCTCTGTACCCCTGCACATCTCCTGCATGCGCCCCTCAATACCCCTGCACATCTCCTGCATGTGCCCCTCCGTACCCCTGCACATCTCCTGCATGTACCCCTCTGTACCCCTGCACATCTCCTGCATGTGCCCCTCTGTACCCCTGCACATCTCCTGCATGTGCCCCTCTGTACCCCTGCACATCTCCTGCATGCGCCCCTCAATACCCCTGCACATCTCCTGCATGTGCCCCTCCGTACCCCTGCACATCTCCTGCATGTGCCCCTCTGTACCCCTGCACATCTCCTGCATGCGCCCCTCTGTACCCCTGCACATCTCCTGCATGTGCCCCTCTGTAGCCCTGCACATCTCCTGCATGTGCCCCTCCGTACCCCTGCACATCTCCTGCATGTGCCCCTCTGTACCCCTGCACATCTCCTGCATGTGCCCCTCTGTACCCCTGCACATCTCCTGCATGTACCCCTCTGTACCCCTGCACATCTCCTGCATGTGCCCCTCTGTACCCCTGCACATCTCCTGCATGTACCCCTCTGTAGCCCTGCACATCTCCTGCATGTGCCCCTCTGTACCCCTGCACATCTCCTGCATGTGCCCCTCTGTACCCCTGCACATCTCCTGCATGTGCCCCTCTGTACCCCTGCACATCTCCTGCATGCGCCCCTCTGTACCCCTGCACATCTGCTGCATGCGCCCCTCCGTACCCCTGCACATCTCCTGCATGCGCCCCCCTGTATCCCTGCACATCTCCTGCATGTACCCCTCTGTACCCCTGCACATCTCCTGCATGCGCCCCCCTGTATCCCTGCACATCTCCTGCATGTACCCCTCTGTACCCCTGCACATCTCCTGCATGTGCCCCTCTGTACCCCTGCACATCTACTGCATGTGCCCCTCTGTACCCCTGCACATCTCCTGCATGTGCCCCTCTTTACCCCTGCACATCTCCTGCATGCGCCCCTCTGTACCCCTGCACATCTCCTGCATGCGCCCCTCTGTACCCCTGCACATGTCCTGCATGTGCCCCTCTGTACCCCTGCACATCTCCTGCATGTGCCCCTCCGTACCCCTGCACATCTCCTGCATGTGCCCCTCTGTACCCCTGCACATCTCCTGCATGCGCCCCTCCGTACCCCTGCACATCTCCTGCATGTGCCCCTCTGTACCCCTGCACATCTCCTGCATGCGCCCCTCTGTACCCCTGCACATGTCCTGCATGTACCCCTCTGTACCCCTGCACATCTCCTGCATGTGCCCCTCCGTACCCCTGCACATCTCCTGCATGTGCCCCTCTGTACCCCTGCACATCTCCTGCATGCACCCCTCTGTACCCCTGCACATCTCCTGCATGTGCCCCTCCGTACCCCTGCACATCTCCTGCATGTGCCCCTCCGTACCCCTGCACATCTCCTGCATGTGCCCCTCTGTACCCCTGCACATGTCCTGCATGTGCCCCTCTGTACCCCTGCACATCTCCTGCATGTGCCCCTCCGTACCCCTGCACATCTCCTGCATGTGCCCCTCCGTACCCCTGCACATCTCCTGCATGCGCCCCCCTGTATCGCTGCACATCTCCTGCATGTGCCCCTCCGTACCCCTGCACATCTCCTGCATGTGCCCCTCTGTACCCCTGCACATCTCCTGCATGTGCCCCTCCGTACCCCTGCACATCTCCTGCATGCGCCCCTCTGTACCCCTGCACATCTCCTGCATGCGCCCCTCTGTACCCCTGCACATCTCCTGCATGTGCCCCTCTGTACCCCTGCACATCTCCTGCATGTGCCCCTCTGTACCCCTGCACATCTCCTGCATGTGCCCCTCTGTACCCCTGCACATCTCCTGCATGTGCCCCTCTGTACCCCTGCACATCTCCTGCATGCGCCCCTCTGTACCCCTGCACATCTCCTGCATGTGCCCCTCTGTACCCCTACACATCTCCTGCATGTGCCCCTCTGTACCCCTGCACATCTCCTGCATGCGCCCCTGAATACCCCTGCACATCTCCTGCATGTGCCCCTCCGTACCCCTGCACATCTCCTGCATGTACCCCTCTGTACCCCTGCACATCTCCTGCATGTGCCCCTCTGTACCCCTGCACATCTCCTGCATGTGCCCCTCTGTACCCCTGCACATCTCCTGCATGCGCCCCTCAATACCCCTGCACATCTCCTGCATGTGCCCCTCTGTACCCCTGCACATCTCCTGCATGTGCCCCTCTGTACCCCTGCACATCTCCTGCATGCGCCCCTCTGTACCCCTGCACATCTCCTGCATGTGCCCCTCTGTACCCCTGCACATCTCCTGCATGTGCCCCTCTGTACCCCTGCACATCTCCTGCATGTGCCCCTCTGTACCCCTGCACATCTCCTGCATGTACCCCTCTGTACCCCTGCACATCTCCTGCATGTGCCCCTCTGTACCCCTGCACATCTCCTGCATGTACCCCTCTGTAGCCCTGCACATCTCCTGCATGTGCCCCTCTGTACCCCTGCACATCTCCTGCATGTGCCCCTCTGTACCCCTGCACATCTCCTGCATGTGCCCCTCTGTACCCCTGCACATCTCCTGCATGCGCCCCTCTGTACCCCTGCACATCTGCTGCATGCGCCCCTCCGTACCCCTGCACATCTCCTGCATGCGCCCCTCTGTACCCCTGCACATCTCCTGCATGCGCCCCTCTGTACCCCTGCACATCTCCTGCATGCGCCCCTCTGTACCCCTGCACATCTCCTGCATGCGCCCCTCTGTACCCCTGCACATCTCCTGCATGCGCCCCTCCGTACCCCTGCACATCTCCTGCATGCGCCCCTCTGTACCCCTGCACATCTCCTGCATGTGCCCCTCTGTACCCCTGCACATCTCCTGCATGTGCCCCTCCGTACCCCTGCACATCTCCTGCATGCGCCCCTCTGTACCCCTGCACATCTCCTGCATGTGCCCCTCTGTACCCCTGCACATCTCCTGCATGTGCCCCTCTGTACCCCTGCACATCTCCTGCATGTGCCCCTCTGTACCCCTGCACATCTCCTGCATGTGCCCCTCTGTACCCCTGCACATCTCCTGCATGTGCCCCTCCGTACCCCTGCACATGTCCTGCATGTGCCCCTCTGTACCCCTGCACATCTCCTGCATGCGCCCCTCTGTACCCCTGCACATCTCCTGCATGCGCCCCTCTGTACCCCTGCACATCTCCTGCATGCGCCCCTCCGTACCCCTGCACATCTCCTGCATGCGCCCCTCTGTACCCCTGCACATCTCCTGCATGTGCCCCTCTGTACCCCTGCACATCTCCTGCATGTGCCCCTCCGTACCCCTGCACATCTCCTGCATGTGCCCCTCTGTACCCCTGCACATCTCCTGCATGCGCCCCTCTGTACCCCTGCACATCTCCTGCATGTGCCCCTCTGTACCCCTGCACATCTCCTGCATGTGCCCCTCCGTACCCCTGCACATCTCCTGCATGTGCCCCTCTGTACCCCTGCACATCTCCTGCATGTGCCCCTCTGTACCCCTGCACATCTCCTGCATGTGCCCCTCTGTACCCCTGCACATCTCCTGCATGTGCCCCTCTGTACCCCTGCACATCTCCTGCATGTGCCCCTCTGTACCCCTGCACATCTCCTGCATGTGCCCCTCCGTACCCCTGCACATCTCCTGCATGTGCCCCTCTGTACCCCTGCACATCTCCTGCATGCGCCCCTCCGTACCCCTGCACATCTCCTGCATGCGCCGCTCTGTACCCCTGCACATCTCCTGCATGTGCCCCTCTGTACCCCTGCACATCTCCTGCATGTGCCCCTCCGTACCCCTGCACATCTCCTGCATGCGCCCCTCTGTACCCCTGCACATCTCCTGCATGCGCCCCTCCGTACCCCTGCACATCTCCTGCATGTGCCCCTCTGTACCCCTGCACATCTCCTGCATGTGCCCCTCTGTACCCCTGCACATCTCCTGCATGTGCCCCTCTGTACCCCTGCACATCTCCTGCATGCGCCCCTCCGTACCCCTGCACATCTCCTGCATGCGCCCCTCTGTAACCCTGCACATCTCCTGCATGTGCCCCTCTGTACCCCTGCACATCTCCTGCATGTGCCCCTCTGTACCCCTGCACATCTCCTGCATGTGCCCCTCTGTACCCCTGCACATCTCCTGCATGTGCCCCTCTGTACCCCTGCACATCTCCTGCATGTGCCCCTCTGTACCCCTGCACATCTCCTGCATGCGCCCCTCTGCACCCCTGCACATCTCCTGCATGCGCCCCTCTGTACCCCTGCACATCTCCTGCATGCGCCCCTCTGTACCCCTGCACATCTCCTGCATGCGCCCCTCTGTACCCCTGCACATCTCCTGCATGCGCCCCTCCGTACCCCTGCACATCTCCTGCATGCGCCCCTCTGTAACCCTGCACATCTCCTGCATGTGCCCCTCTGTACCCCTGCACATCTCCTGCATGTGCCCCTCCGTACCCCTGCACATCTCCTGCATGTGCCCCTCTGTACCCCTGCACATCTCCTGCATGCGCCCCTCTGTACCCCTGCACATCTCCTGCATGTGCCCCTCTGTACCCCTGCACATCTCCTGCATGTGCCCCTCCGTACCCCTGCACATCTCCTGCATGTGCCCCTCTGTACCCCTGCACATCTCCTGCATGTGCCCCTCTGTACCCCTGCACATCTCCTGCATGTGCCCCTCTGTACCCCTGCACATCTCCTGCATGTGCCCCTCTGTACCCCTGCACATCTCCTGCATGTGCCCCTCTGTACCCCTGCACATCTCCTGCATGTACCCCTCTGTACCCCTGCACATCTCCTGCATGTGCCCCTCTGTACCCCTGCACATCTCCTGCATGTGCCCCTCTGTACCCCTGCACATCTCCTGCATGTGCCCCTCTGTACCCCTGCACATGTCCTGCATGTGCCCCTCTGTACCCCTGCACATCTCCTGCATGTGCCCCTCTGTACCCCTGCACATCTCCTGCATGTGCCCCTCTGTACCCCTGCACATCTCCTGCATGCGCCCCTCTGTACCCCTGCACATCTCCTGCATGCGCCCCTCCGTACCCCTGCACATCTCCTGCATGCGCCCCTCTGTACCCCTGCACATCTCCTGCATGCGCCCCTCTGTGCCCCTGCACATCTCCTGCATGCGCCCCTCTGTACCCCTGCACATCTCCTGCATGCGCCCCTCTGTACCCCTGCACATCTCCTGCATGCGCCCCTCCGTACCCCTGCACATCTCCTGCATGCGCCCCTCTGTAACCCTGCAAATCTCCTGCATGTGCCCCTCTGTACCCCTGCACATCTCCTGCATGTGCCCCTCCGTACCCCTGCACATCTCCTGCATGTGCCCCTCTGTACCCCTGCACATCTCCTGCATGTGCCCCTCTGTACCCCTGCACATCTCCTGCATGTGCCCCTCTGTACCCCTGCACATCTCCTGCATGTGCCCCTCTGTACCCCTGCACATCTCCTGCATGCGCCCCTCTGTACCCCTGCACATCATCTGCATGCGCCCCTCCGTACCCCTGCACATCTCCTGCATGCGCCCCTCTGTACCCCTGCACATCTCCTGCATGCGCCCCTCTGTACCCCTGCACATCTCCTGCATGCGCCCCTCCGTACCCCTGCACATCTCCTGCATGCGCCCCTCTGTACCCCTGCACATCTCCTGCATGTGCCCCTCTGTACCCCTGCACATCTCCTGCATGTGCCCCTCTTTACCCCTGCACATCTCCTGCACATCTCCTGCATGTGCCCCTCTGTACCCCTGCACATCTCCTGCATGCGCCCCTCTGTACCCCTGCACATCTCCTGCATGTGCCCCTCTGTACCCCTGCACATCTCCTGCATGTGCCCCTCGGTACCCCTGCACATCTCCTGCATGTGCCCCTCTGTACCCCTGCACGTCTCCTGCATGTGCCCCTCTGTACCCCTGCACATCTCCTGCATGCGCCCCTCTGCACCCCTGCACATCTCCTGCATGTGCCCCTCTGTACCCCTGCACATCTCCTGCATGCGCCCCTCTGTACCTCTGCACATCTCCTGCATGTGCCCCTCTGTACCCCTGCACATCTCCTGCATGTGCCCCTCCGTACCCCTGCACATCTCCTGCATGCGCCCCTCTGTACCCCTGCACATCTCCTGCATGCGCCCCTCTGTACCCCTGCACATCTCCTGCATGCGCCCCTCCGTACCCCTGCACA
Source organism: Eutreptiella sp. 'Long Island Sound 2002' (assembly GCA_964036045.1). Lineage (NCBI taxonomy): Eukaryota > Euglenozoa > Euglenophyceae > Eutreptiales > Eutreptiaceae > Eutreptiella > Eutreptiella sp. 'Long Island Sound 2002'. Next base: position 20,584,283 of record OZ038392.1, on the reverse strand, counting down.
TCTCCTGCATGCGCCCCTCTGTACCCCTGCACATCTCCTGCATGTGCCCCTCTGTACCCCTGCACATCTCCTGCATGCGCCCCTCTGTACCCCTGCACATCTCCTGCATGCGCCCCTCTGTACCCCTGCACATCTCCTGCATGCGCCCCTCCGTACCCCTGCACATCTCCTGCATGCGCCCCTCTGTACCCCTGCACATCTCCTGCATGTGCCCCTCTGTACCCTTGCACATCTCCTGCATGTGCCCCTCTGTACCCCTGCACATCTCCTGCATGTGCCCCTCTGTACCCCTGCACATCTCCTGCATGTGCCCCTCTGTACCCCTGCACATCTCCTGCATGTGCCCCTCCGTACCCCTGCACATCTCCTGCATGCGCCCCTCTGTACCCATGCACATCTCCTGCATGTGCCCCTCTGTACCCCTGCACATCTCCTGCATGTGCCCCTCTGTACCCCTGCACATCTCCTGCATGTGCCCCTCCGTACCCCTGCACATCTCCTGCATGCGCCCCTCTGTACCCCTGCACATCTCCTGCATGTGCCCCTCTGTACCCCTGCACATCTCCTGCATGTGCCCCTCTGTACCCCTGCACATCTCCTGCATGTACCCCTCTGTACCCCTGCACATCTCCTGCATGTGCCCCTCTGTACCCCTGCACATCTCCTGCATGCGCCCCTCTGTACCCCTGCACATCTCCTGCATGTGCCCCTCTGTACCCCTGCACATCTCCTGCATGCGCCCCTCTGTACCCCTGCACATCTCCTGCATGTGCCCCTCTGTACCCCTGCACATCTCCTGCATGCGCCCCTCTGTACCCCTGCACATCTCCTGCATGTGCCCCTCTGTACCCCTGCACATCTCCTGCATGCACCCCTCTGTACCCCTGCACATCTCCTGCATGTGCCCCTCTATACCCCTGCACATCTCCTGCATGTGCCCCTCTGTACCCCTGCACATCTCCTGCATGTGCCCCTCTGTACCCCTGCACATCTCCTGCATGTGCCCCTCTGTACCCCTGCACATCTCCTGCATGCGCCCCTCTGTACCCCTGCACATCTCCTGCATGTGCCCCTCCGTACCCCTGCACATCTCCTGCATGCGCCCCTCTGTACCCCTGCACATCTCCTGCATGTGCCCCTCTGTACCCCTGCACATCTCCTGCATGTGCCCCTCTGTACCCCTGCACATCTCCTGCATGTGCCCCTCTGTACCCCTGCACATCTCCTGCATGTGCCCCTCTGTACCCCTGCACATCTCCTGCATGCGCCCCTCTGTACCCCTGCACATCTCCTGCATGTGCCCCTCTGTACCCCTGCACATCTCCTGCATGTGCCCCTCTGTACCCCTGCACATCTCCTGCATGTGCCCCTCCGTACCCCTGCACATGTCCTGCATGTGCCCCTCTGTACCCCTGCACATCTCCTGCATGCGCCCCTCTGTACCCCTGCACATCTCCTGCATGCGCCCCTCTGTACCCCTGCACATCTCCTGCATGCGCCCCTCCGTACCCCTGCACATCTCCTGCATGCGCCCCTCTGTACCCCTGCACATCTCCTGCATGTGCCCCTCTGTACCCCTGCACATCTCCTGCATGTGCCCCTCCGTACCCCTGCACATCTCCTGCATGTGCCCCTCTGTACCCCTGCACATCTCCTGCATGCGCCCCTCTGTACCCCTGCACATCTCCTGCATGTGCCCCTCTGTACCCCTGCACATCTCCTGCATGTGCCCCTCCGTACCCCTGCACATCTCCTGCATGTGCCCCTCTGTACCCCTGCACATCTCCTGCATGTGCCCCTCTGTACCCCTGCACATCTCCTGCATGTGCCCCTCTGTACCCCTGCACATCTCCTGCATGTGCCCCTCTGTACCCCTGCACATCTCCTGCATGTGCCCCTCTGTACCCCTGCACATCTCCTGCATGTGCCCCTCCGTACCCCTGCACATCTCCTGCATGTGCCCCTCTGTACCCCTGCACATCTCCTGCATGCGCCCCTCCGTACCCCTGCACATCTCCTGCATGCGCCCCTCTGTACCCCTGCACATCTCCTGCATGTGCCCCTCTGTACCCCTGCACATCTCCTGCATGTGCCCCTCCGTACCCCTGCACATCTCCTGCATGTGCCCCTCTGTACCCCTGCACATCTCCTGCATGCGCCCCTCCGTACCCCTGCACATCTCCTGCATGCGCCCCTCTGTAACCCTGCACATCTCCTGCATGTGCCCCTCTGTACCCCTGCACATCTCCTGCATGTGCCCCTCTGTACCCCTGCACATCTCCTGCATGTGCCCCTCTGTACCCCTGCACATCTCCTGCATGTGCCCCTCTGTACCCCTGCACATCTCCTGCATGTGCCCCTCTGTACCCCTGCACATCTCCTGCATGCGCCCCTCTGCACCCCTGCACATCTCCTGCATGCGCCCCTCTGTACCCCTGCACATCTCCTGCATGCGCCCCTCTGTACCCCTGCACATCTCCTGCATGCGCCCCTCTGTACCCCTGCACATCTCCTGCATGCGCCCCTCCGTACCCCTGCACATCTCCTGCATGCGCCCCTCTGTAACCCTGCACATCTCCTGCATGTGCCCCTCTGTACCCCTGCACATCTCCTGCATGTGCCCCTCCGTACCCCTGCACATCTCCTGCATGTGCCCCTCTGTACCCCTGCACATCTCCTGCATGCGCCCCTCTGTACCCCTGCACATCTCCTGCATGTGCCCCTCTGTACCCCTGCACATCTCCTGCATGTGCCCCTCCGTACCCCTGCACATCTCCTGCATGTGCCCCTCTGTACCCCTGCACATCTCCTGCATGTGCCCCTCTGTACCCCTGCACATCTCCTGCATGTGCCCCTCTGTACCCCTGCACATCTCCTGCATGTGCCCCTCTGTACCCCTGCACATCTCCTGCATGTGCCCCTCTGTACCCCTGCACATCTCCTGCATGTACCCCTCTGTACCCCTGCACATCTCCTGCATGTGCCCCTCTGTACCCCTGCACATCTCCTGCATGTGCCCCTCTGTACCCCTGCACATCTCCTGCATGTGCCCCTCTGTACCCCTGCACATGTCCTGCATGTGCCCCTCTGTACCCCTGCACATCTCCTGCATGTGCCCCTCTGTACCCCTGCACATCTCCTGCATGTGCCCCTCTGTACCCCTGCACATCTCCTGCATGCGCCCCTCTGTACCCCTGCACATCTCCTGCATGCGCCCCTCCGTACCCCTGCACATCTCCTGCATGCGCCCCTCTGTACCCCTGCACATCTCCTGCATGCGCCCCTCTGTGCCCCTGCACATCTCCTGCATGCGCCCCTCTGTACCCCTGCACATCTCCTGCATGCGCCCCTCTGTACCCCTGCACATCTCCTGCATGCGCCCCTCCGTACCCCTGCACATCTCCTGCATGCGCCCCTCTGTAACCCTGCAAATCTCCTGCATGTGCCCCTCTGTACCCCTGCACATCTCCTGCATGTGCCCCTCCGTACCCCTGCACATCTCCTGCATGTGCCCCTCTGTACCCCTGCACATCTCCTGCATGTGCCCCTCTGTACCCCTGCACATCTCCTGCATGTGCCCCTCTGTACCCCTGCACATCTCCTGCATGTGCCCCTCTGTACCCCTGCACATCTCCTGCATGTGCCCCTCTGTACCCCTGCACATCATCTGCATGCGCCCCTCCGTACCCCTGCACATCTCCTGCATGCGCCCCTCTGTACCCCTGCACATCTCCTGCATGCGCCCCTCTGTACCCCTGCACATCTCCTGCATGCGCCCCTCCGTACCCCTGCACATCTCCTGCATGCGCCCCTCTGTACCCCTGCACATCTCCTGCATGTGCCCCTCTGTACCCCTGCACATCTCCTGCATGTGCCCCTCTTTACCCCTGCACATCTCCTGCACATCTCCTGCATGTGCCCCTCTGTACCCCTGCACATCTCCTGCATGCGCCCCTCTGTACCCCTGCACATCTCCTGCATGTGCCCCTCTGTACCCCTGCACATCTCCTGCATGTGCCCCTCGGTACCCCTGCACATCTCCTGCATGTGCCCCTCTGTACCCCTGCACGTCTCCTGCATGTGCCCCTCTGTACCCCTGCACATCTCCTGCATGCGCCCCTCTGCACCCCTGCACATCTCCTGCATGTGCCCCTCTGTACCCCTGCACATCTCCTGCATGCGCCCCTCTGTACCTCTGCACATCTCCTGCATGTGCCCCTCTGTACCCCTGCACATCTCCTGCATGCACCCCTCCGTACCCCTGCACATCTCCTGCATGCGCCCCTCTGTACCCCTGCACATCTCCTGCATGCGCCCCTCTGTACCCCTGCACATCTCCTGCATGCGCCCCTCCGTACCCCTGCACATCTCCTGCATGCGCCCCTCTGTACCCCTGCACATCTCCTGCATGCGCCCCTCTGTACCCCTGCACATCTCCTGCATGCGCCCCTCTGTACCCCTGCACATCTCCTGCATGCGCCCCTCCGTACCCCTGCACATCTCCTGCATGCGCCCCTCTGTACCCCTGCACATCTCCTGCATGTGCCCCTCTGTACCCTTGCACATCTCCTGCATGTGCCCCTCTGTACCCCTGCACATCTCCTGCATGTGCCCCTCTGTACCCCTGCACATCTCCTGCATGTGCCCCTCTGTACCCCTGCACATCTCCTGCATGTGCCCCTCCGTACCCCTGCACATCTCCTGCATGCGCCCCTCTGTACCCATGCACATCTCCTGCATGTGCCCCTCTGTACCCCTGCACATCTCCTGCATGTGCCCCTCTGTACCCCTGCACATCTCCTGCATGTGCCCCTCCGTACCCCTGCACATCTCCTGCATGCGCCCCTCTGTACCCCTGCACATCTCCTGCATGTGCCCCTCTGTACCCCTGCACATCTCCTGCATGTGCCCCTCTGTACCCCTGCACATCTCCTGCATGTACCCCTCTGTACCCCTGCACATCTCCTGCATGTGCCCCTCTGTACCCCTGCACATCTCCTGCATGCGCCCCTCTGTACCCCTGCACATCTCCTGCATGTGCCCCTCTGTACCCCTGCACATCTCCTGCATGCGCCCCTCTGTACCCCTGCACATCTCCTGCATGTGCCCCTCTGTACCCCTGCACATCTCCTGCATGCGCCCCTCTGTACCCCTGCACATCTCCTGCATGTGCCCCTCTGTACCCCTGCACATCTCCTGCATGCACCCCTCTGTACCCCTGCACATCTCCTGCATGTGCCCCTCTATACCCCTGCACATCTCCTGCATGTGCCCCTCTGTACCCCTGCACATCTCCTGCATGTGCCCCTCTGTACCCCTGCACATCTCCTGCATGTGCCCCTCTGTACCCCTGCACATCTCCTGCATGCGCCCCTCTGTACCCCTGCACATCTCCTGCATGTGCCCCTCCGTACCCCTGCACATCTCCTGCATGCGCCCCTCTGTACCCCTGCACATCTCCTGCATGTGCCCCTCTGTACCCCTGCACATCTCCTGCATGTGCCCCTCTGTACCCCTGCACATCTCCTGCATGTGCCCCTCTGTACCCCTGCACATCTCCTGCATGTGCCCCTCTGTACCCCTGCACATCTCCTGCATGCGCCCCTCTGTACCCCTGCACATCTCCTGCATGTGCCCCTCTGTACCCCTGCACATCTCCTGCATGCGCCCCTCTGTACCCCTGCACATCTCCTGCATGTGCCCCTCTGTACCCCTGCACATCTCCTGCATGCGCCCCTCTGTACCCCTGCACATCTCCTGCATGCACCCCTCTGTACCCCTGCACATCTCCTGCATGTGCCCCTCTATACCCCTGCACATCTCCTGCATGTGCCCCTCTGTACCCCTGCACATCTCCTGCATGTGCCCCTCTGTACCCCTGCACATCTCCTGCATGTGCCCCTCTGTACCCCTGCACATCTCCTGCATGCGCCCCTCTGTACCCCTGCACATCTCCTGCATGTGCCCCTCCGTACCCCTGCACATCTCCTGCATGTGCCCCTCTGTACCCCTGCACATCTCCTGCATGCGCCCCTCTGTACCCCTGCACATCTCCTGCATGTGCCCCTCTGTACCCCTGCACATCTCCTGCATGCGCCCCTCTGTACCCCTGCACATCTCCTGCATGTGCCCCTCTGTACCCCTGCACATCTCCTGCATGCGCCCCTCTGTACCCCTGCACATCTCCTGCATGTGCCCCTCTGTACCCCTGCACATCTCCTGCACGCGCCCCTCTGTACCCCTGCACATCTCCTGCATGCGCCCCTCCGTACCCCTGCACATCTCCTGCATGTGCCCCTCTGTACCCCTGCACATCTCCTGCATGCGCCCCTCTGTACCCCTGCACATCTCCTGCATGTGCCCCTCTGTACCCCTGCACATCTCCTGCATGTGCCCCTCTGTACCCCTGCACATCTCCTGCATGCACCCCTCTGTACCCCTGCACATCTCCTGCATGCGCCCCTCTGTACCCCTGCACATCTCCTGCATGTGCCCCTCTGTACCCCTGCACATCTCCTGCATGTGCCCCTCTGTACCCCTGCACATCTCCTGCATGTGCCCCTCTGTACCCCTGCACATCTCCTGCATGCGCCCCTCTGTACCCCTGCACATCTCCTGCATGTGCCCCTCTGTACCCCTGCACATCTCCTGCATGCGCCCCTCTGTACCCCTGCACATCTCCTGCATGTGCCCCTCTGTACCCCTGCACATCTCCTGCATGCGCCCCTCTGTACCCCTGCACATCTCCTGCATGTGCCCCTCTGTACCCCTGCACATCTCCTGCATGCGCCCCTCTGTACCCCTGCACATCTCCTGCATGTGCCCCTCTGTACCCCTGCACATCTCCTGCATGCGCCCCTCTGTACCCCTGCACATCTCCTGCATGTGCCCCTCTGTACCCCTGCACATCTCCTGCATGCGCCGCTCTGTACCCCTGCACATCTCCTGCATGTGCCCCTCCGTACCCCTGCACATCTCCTGCATGTGCCCCTCTGTACCCCTGCACATCTCCTGCATGCGCCCCTCTGTACCCCTGCACATCTCCTGCATGTGCCCCTCTGTACCCCTGCACATCTCCTGCATGTGCCCCTCTGTACCCCTGCACATCTCCTGCATGTGCCCCTCTGTACCCCTGCACATCTCCTGCATGTGCCCCTCTGTACCCCTGCACATCTCCTGCATGTGCCCCTCTGTACCCCTGCACATCTCCTGCATGTGCCCCTCTGTACCCCTGCACATCTCCTGCATGTGCCCCTCTGTACCCCTGCACATCTCCTGCATGCGCCCCTCTGTACCCCTGCACATCTCCTGCATGTGCCCCTCTGTACCCCTGCACATCTCCTGCATGCGCCCCTCTGTACCCCTGCACATCTCCTGCATGTGCCCCTCTGTACCCCTGCACATCTCCTGCATGCGCCCCTCTGTACCCCTGCACATCTCCTGCATGTGCCCCTCTGTACCCCTGCACATCTCCTGCATGCACCCCTCTGTACCCCTGCACATCTCCTGCATGTACCCCTCTGTACCCCTGCACATCTCCTGCATGTGCCCCTCTGTACCCCTGCACATCTCCTGCATGCGCCCCTCTGTACCCCTGCACATCTCCTGCATGTGCCCCTCTGTACCCCTGCACATCTCCTGCATGTGCCCCTCTGTACCCCTGCACATCTCCTGCATGTGCCCCTCTGTACCCCTGCACATCTCCTGCATGCGCCCCTCTGTACCCCTGCACATCTCCTGCATGTGCCCCTCTGTACCCCTGCACATCTCCTGCATGCGCCCCTCTGTACCCCTGCACATCTCCTGCATGTGCCCCTCTGTACCCCTGCACATCTCCTGCATGTGCCCCTCTGTACCCCTGCACATCTCCTGCATGCGCCCCTCTGTACCCCTGCACATCTCCTGCATGTGCCCCTCTGTACCCCTGCACATCTCCTGCATGTGCCCCTCTGTACCCCTGCACATCTCCTGCATGCACCCCTCTGTACCCCTGCACATCTCCTGCATGCGCCCCTCTGTACCCCTGCACATCTCCTGCATGTGCCCCTCTGTACCCCTGCACATCTCCTGCATGTGCCCCTCTGTACCCCTGCACATCTCCTGCATGTGCCCCTCTGTACCCCTGCACATCTCCTGCATGCGCCCCTCTGTACCCCTGCACATCTCCTGCATGTGCCCCTCTGTACCCCTGCACATCTCCTGCATGCGCCCCTCTGTACCCCTGCACATCTCCTGCATGTGCCCCTCTGTACCCCTGCACATCTCCTGCATGCGCCCCTCTGTACCCCTGCACATCTCCTGCATGTGCCCCTCTGTACCCCTGCACATCTCCTGCATGCGCCCCTCTGTACCCCTGCACATCTCCTGCATGTGCCCCTCTGTACCCCTGCACATCTCCTGCATGCGCCCCTCTGTACCCCTGCACATCTCCTGCATGTGCCCCTCTGTACCCCTGCACATCTCCTGCATGCGCCGCTCTGTACCCCTGCACATCTCCTGCATGTGCCCCTCCGTACCCCTGCACATCTCCTGCATGTGCCCCTCTGTACCCCTGCACATCTCCTGCATGCGCCCCTCTGTACCCCTGCACATCTCCTGCATGTGCCCCTCTGTACCCCTGCACATCTCCTGCATGTGCCCCTCTGTACCCCTGCACATCTCCTGCATGTGCCCCTCTGTACCCCTGCACATCTCCTGCATGTGCCCCTCTGTACCCCTGCACATCTCCTGCATGTGCCCCTCTGTACCCCTGCACATCTCCTGCATGTGCCCCTCTGTACCCCTGCACATCTCCTGCATGTGCCCCTCTGTACCCCTGCACATCTCCTGCATGCGCCCCTCTGTACCCCTGCACATCTCCTGCATGTGCCCCTCTGTACCCCTGCACATCTCCTGCATGCGCCCCTCTGTACCCCTGCACATCTCCTGCATGTGCCCCTCTGTACCCCTGCACATCTCCTGCATGCGCCCCTCTGTACCCCTGCACATCTCCTGCATGTGCCCCTCTGTACCCCTGCACATCTCCTGCATGCACCCCTCTGTACCCCTGCACATCTCCTGCATGTACCCCTCTGTACCCCTGCACATCTCCTGCATGTGCCCCTCTGTACCCCTGCACATCTCCTGCATGCGCCCCTCTGTACCCCTGCACATCTCCTGCATGTGCCCCTCTGTACCCCTGCACATCTCCTGCATGTGCCCCTCTGTACCCCTGCACATCTCCTGCATGTGCCCCTCTGTACCCCTGCACATCTCCTGCATGCGCCCCTCTGTACCCCTGCACATCTCCTGCATGTGCCCCTCTGTACCCCTGCACATCTCCTGCATGCGCCCCTCCGTACCCCTGCACATCTCCTGCATGTGCCCCTCTGTACCCCTGCACATCTCCTGCATGCGCCCCTCCGTACCCCTGCACATCTCCTGCATGTGCCCCTCTGTACCCCTGCACATCTCCTGCATGCGCCCCTCTGTACCCCTGCACATCTCCTGCATGTGCCCCTCTGTACCCCTGCACATCTCCTGCATGTGCCCCTCTGTACCCCTGCACATCTCCTGCATGCGCCCCTCTGTACCCCTGCACATCTCCTGCATGTGCCCCTCTGTACCCCTGCACATCTCCTGCATGCGCCCCTCTGTACCCCTGCACATCTCCTGCATGTGCCCCTCTGTACCCCTGCACATCTCCTGCATGCGCCCCTCTGTACCCCTGCACATCTCCTGCATGTGCCCCTCTGTACCCCTGCACATCTCCTGCATGCACCCCTCTGTACCCCTGCACATCTCCTGCATGTGCCCCTCTGTACCCCTGCACATCTCGTGCATGTGCCCCTCTGTACCCCTGCACATCTCCTGCATGTGCCCCTCTGTACCCCTGCACATCTCCTGCATGTGCCCCTCTGTACCCCTGCACATCTCCTGCATGTACCCCTCTGTACCCCTGCACATCTCCTGCATGTGCCCCTCTGCACCCCTGCACATCTCCTGCATGTGCCCCTCTGTACCCCTGCACATCTCCTGCATGTGCCCCTCTGTACCCCTGCACATGTCCTGCATGTGCCCCTCTGTACCCCTGCACATCTCCTGCATGTGCCCCTCTGTACCCCTGCACATCTCCTGCATGTGCCCCTCTGTACCCCTGCACATCTCCTGCATGCGCCCCTCTGTACCCCTGCACATCTCCTGCATGCGCCCCTCCGTACCCCTGCACATCTCCTGCATGCGCCCCTCTGTACCCCTGCACATCTCCTGCATGCGCCCCTCTGTGCCCCTGCACATCTCCTGCATGCGCCCCTCTGTACCCCTGCACATCTCCTGCATGCGCCCCTCTGTACCCCTGCACATCTCCTGCATGCGCCCCTCCGTACCCCTGCACATCTCCTGCATGCGCCCCTCTGTAACCCTGCACATCTCCTGCATGTGCCCCTCTGTACCCCTGCACATCTCCTGCATGTGCCCCTCCGTACCCCTGCACATCTCCTGCATGTGCCCCTCTGTACCCCTGCACATCTCCTGCATGTGCCCCTCTGTACCCCTGCACATCTCCTGCATGTGCCCCTCTGTACCCCTGCACATCTCCTGCATGTGCCCCTCTGTACCCCTGCACATCTCCTGCATGCGCCCCTCTGTACCCCTGCACATCATCTGCATGCGCCCCTCCGTACCCCTGCACATCTCCTGCATGCGCCCCTCTGTACCCCTGCACATCTCCTGCATGCGCCCCTCTGTACCCCTGCACATCTCCTGCATGCGCCCCTCCGTACCCCTGCACATCTCCTGCATGCGCCCCTCTGTACCCCTGCACATCTCCTGCATGTGCCCCTCTGTACCCCTGCACATCTCCTGCATGTGCCCCTCTTTACCCCTGCACATCTCCTGCACATCTCCTGCATGTGCCCCTCTGTACCCCTGCACATCTCCTGCATGCGCCCCTCTGTACCCCTGCACATCTCCTGCATGTGCCCCTCTGTACCCCTGCACATCTCCTGCATGTGCCCCTCGGTACCCCTGCACATCTCCTGCATGTGCCCCTCTGTACCCCTGCACATCTCCTGCATGTGCCCCTCTGTACCCCTGCACATCTCCTGCATGCGCCCCTCTGCACCCCTGCACATCTCCTGCATGTGCCCCTCTGTACCCCTGCACATCTCCTGCATGCGCCCCTCTGTACCTCTGCACATCTCCTGCATGTGCCCCTCTGTACCCCTGCACATCTCCTGCATGTGCCCCTCCGTACCCCTGCACATCTCCTGCATGCGCCCCTCTGTACCCCTGCACATCTCCTGCATGCGCCCCTCTGTACCCCTGCACATCTCCTGCATGCGCCCCTCCGTACCCCTGCACATCTCCTGCATGCGCCCCTCTGTACCCCTGCACATCTCCTGCATGTGCCCCTCTGTACCCCTGCACATCTCCTGCATGCGCCCCTCTGTACCCCTGCACATCTCCTGCATGCGCCCCTCTGTACCCCTGCACATCTCCTGCATGCGCCCCTCCGTACCCCTGCACATCTCCTGCATGCGCCCCTCTGTACCCCTGCACATCTCCTGCATGTGCCCCTCTGTACCCTTGCACATGTCCTGCATGTGCCCCTCTGTACCCCTGCACATCTCCTGCATGCGCCCCTCTGTACCCCTGCACATCTCCTGCATGTGCCCCTCTGTACCCCTGCACATCTCCTGCATGTGCCCCTCTGTACCCCTGCACATCTCCTGCATGTGCCCCTCTGTACCCCTGCACATCTCCTGCATGCGCCCCTCTGTACCCCTGCACATCATCTGCATGCGCCCCTCCGTACCCCTGCACATCTCCTGCATGCGCCCCTCTGTACCCCTGCACATCTCCTGCATGCGCCCCTCTGTACCCCTGCACATCTCCTGCATGCGCCCCTCCGTACCCCTGCACATCTCCTGCATGCGCCCCTCTGTACCCCTGCACATCTCCTGCATGTGCCCCTCTGTACCCCTGCACATCTCCTGCATGTGCCCCTCTTTACCCCTGCACATCTCCTGCACATCTCCTGCATGTGCCCCTCTGTACCCCTGCACATCTCCTGCATGCGCCCCTCTGTACCCCTGCACATCTCCTGCATGTGCCCCTCTGTACCCCTGCACATCTCCTGCATGTGCCCCTCCGTACCCCTGCACATCTCCTGCATGTGCCCCTCTGTACCCCTGCACATCTCCTGCATGTGCCCCTCTGTACCCCTGCACATCTCCTGCATGCGCCCCTCTGCACCCCTGCACATCTCCTGCATGTGCCCCTCTGTACCCCTGCACATCTCCTGCATGCGCCCCTCTGTACCTCTGCACATCTCCTGCATGTGCCCCTCTGTACCCCTGCACATCTCCTGCATGTGCCCCTCCGTACCCCTGCACATCTCCTGCATGCGCCCCTCTGTACCCCTGCACATCTCCTGCATGCGCCCCTCTGTACCCCTGCACATCTCCTGCATGCGCCCCTCCGTACCCCTGCACATCTCCTGCATGCGCCCCTCTGTACCCCTGCACATCTCCTGCATGTGCCCCTCTGTACCCCTGCACATCTCCTGCATGCGCCCCTCTGTACCCCTGCACATCTCCTGCATGCGCCCCTCTGTACCCCTGCACATCTCCTGCATGCGCCCCTCCGTACCCCTGCACATCTCCTGCATGCGCCCCTCTGTACCCCTGCACATCTCCTGCATGTGCCCCTCTGTACCCTTGCACATCTCCTGCATGTGCCCCTCTGTACCCCTGCACATCTCCTGCATGTGCCCCTCTGTACCCCTGCACATCTCCTGCATGTGCCCCTCTGTACCCCTGCACATCTCCTGCATGTGCCCCTCCGTACCCCTGCACATCTCCTGCATGCGCCCCTCTGTACCCATGCACATCTCCTGCATGTGCCCCTCTGTACCCCTGCACATCTCCTGCATGTGCCCCTCTGTACCCCTGCACATCTCCTGCATGTGCCCCTCCGTACCCCTGCACATCTCCTGCATGCGCCCCTCTGTACCCCTGCACATCTCCTGCATGTGCCCCTCTGTACCCCTGCACATCTCCTGCATGTGCCCCTCTGTACCCCTGCACATCTCCTGCATGTACCCCTCTGTACCCCTGCACATCTCCTGCATGTGCCCCTCTGTACCCCTGCACATCTCCTGCATGCGCCCCTCTGTACCCCTGCACATCTCCTGCATGTGCCCCTCTGTACCCCTGCACATCTCCTGCATGCGCCCCTCTGTACCCCTGCACATCTCCTGCATGTGCCCCTCTGTACCCCTGCACATCTCCTGCATGCGCCCCTCTGTACCCCTGCACATCTCCTGCATGTGCCCCTCTGTACCCCTGCACATCTCCTGCATGCACCCCTCTGTACCCCTGCACATCTCCTGCATGTGCCCCTCTATACCCCTGCACATCTCCTGCATGTGCCCCTCTGTACCCCTGCACATCTCCTGCATGTGCCCCTCTGTACCCCTGCACATCTCCTGCATGTGCCCCTCTGTACCCCTGCACATCTCCTGCATGCGCCCCTCTGTACCCCTGCACATCTCCTGCATGTGCCCCTCCGTACCCCTGCACATCTCCTGCATGCGCCCCTCTGTACCCCTGCACATCTCCTGCATGTGCCCCTCTGTACCCCTGCACATCTCCTGCATGTGCCCCTCTGTACCCCTGCACATCTCCTGCATGTGCCCCTCTGTACCCCTGCACATCTCCTGCATGTGCCCCTCTGTACCCCTGCACATCTCCTGCATGCGCCCCTCTGTACCCCTGCACATCTCCTGCATGTGCCCCTCTGTACCCCTGCACATCTCCTGCATGCGCCCCTCTGTACCCCTGCACATCTCCTGCATGTGCCCCTCTGTACCCCTGCACATCTCCTGCATGCGCCCCTCTGTACCCCTGCACATCTCCTGCATGCACCCCTCTGTACCCCTGCACATCTCCTGCATGTGCCCCTCTATACCCCTGCACATCTCCTGCATGTGCCCCTCTGTACCCCTGCACATCTCCTGCATGTGCCCCTCTGTACCCCTGCACATCTCCTGCATGTGCCCCTCTGTACCCCTGCACATCTCCTGCATGCGCCCCTCTGTACCCCTGCACATCTCCTGCATGTGCCCCTCCGTACCCCTGCACATCTCCTGCATGTGCCCCTCTGTACCCCTGCACATCTCCTGCATGCGCCCCTCTGTACCCCTGCACATCTCCTGCATGTGCCCCTCTGTACCCCTGCACATCTCCTGCATGCGCCCCTCTGTACCCCTGCACATCTCCTGCATGTGCCCCTCTGTACCCCTGCACATCTCCTGCATGCGCCCCTCTGTACCCCTGCACATCTCCTGCATGTGCCCCTCTGTACCCCTGCACATCTCCTGCACGCGCCCCTCTGTACCCCTGCACATCTCCTGCATGCGCCCCTCCGTACCCCTGCACATCTCCTGCATGTGCCCCTCTGTACCCCTGCACATCTCCTGCATGCGCCCCTCTGTACCCCTGCACATCTCCTGCATGTGCCCCTCTGTACCCCTGCACATCTCCTGCATGTGCCCCTCTGTACCCCTGCACATCTCCTGCATGCACCCCTCTGTACCCCTGCACATCTCCTGCATGCGCCCCTCTGTACCCCTGCACATCTCCTGCATGTGCCCCTCTGTACCCCTGCACATCTCCTGCATGTGCCCCTCTGTACCCCTGCACATCTCCTGCATGTGCCCCTCTGTACCCCTGCACATCTCCTGCATGCGCCCCTCTGTACCCCTGCACATCTCCTGCATGTGCCCCTCTGTACCCCTGCACATCTCCTGCATGCGCCCCTCTGTACCCCTGCACATCTCCTGCATGTGCCCCTCTGTACCCCTGCACATCTCCTGCATGCGCCCCTCTGTACCCCTGCACATCTCCTGCATGTGCCCCTCTGTACCCCTGCACATCTCCTGCATGCGCCCCTCTGTACCCCTGCACATCTCCTGCATGTGCCCCTCTGTACCCCTGCACATCTCCTGCATGCGCCCCTCTGTACCCCTGCACATCTCCTGCATGTGCCCCTCTGTACCCCTGCACATCTCCTGCATGCGCCGCTCTGTACCCCTGCACATCTCCTGCATGTGCCCCTCCGTACCCCTGCACATCTCCTGCATGTGCCCCTCTGTACCCCTGCACATCTCCTGCATGCGCCCCTCTGTACCCCTGCACATCTCCTGCATGTGCCCCTCTGTACCCCTGCACATCTCCTGCATGTGCCCCTCTGTACCCCTGCACATCTCCTGCATGTGCCCCTCTGTACCCCTGCACATCTCCTGCATGTGCCCCTCTGTACCCCTGCACATCTCCTGCATGTGCCCCTCTGTACCCCTGCACATCTCCTGCATGTGCCCCTCTGTACCCCTGCACATCTCCTGCATGTGCCCCTCTGTACCCCTGCACATCTCCTGCATGCGCCCCTCTGTACCCCTGCACATCTCCTGCATGTGCCCCTCTGTACCCCTGCACATCTCCTGCATGCGCCCCTCTGTACCCCTGCACATCTCCTGCATGTGCCCCTCTGTACCCCTGCACATCTCCTGCATGCGCCCCTCTGTACCCCTGCACATCTCCTGCATGTGCCCCTCTGTACCCCTGCACATCTCCTGCATGCACCCCTCTGTACCCCTGCACATCTCCTGCATGTACCCCTCTGTACCCCTGCACATCTCCTGCATGTGCCCCTCTGTACCCCTGCACATCTCCTGCATGCGCCCCTCTGTACCCCTGCACATCTCCTGCATGTGCCCCTCTGTACCCCTGCACATCTCCTGCATGTGCCCCTCTGTACCCCTGCACATCTCCTGCATGTGCCCCTCTGTACCCCTGCACATCTCCTGCATGCGCCCCTCTGTACCCCTGCACATCTCCTGCATGTGCCCCTCTGTACCCCTGCACATCTCCTGCATGCGCCCCTCCGTACCCCTGCACATCTCCTGCATGTGCCCCTCTGTACCCCTGCACATCTCCTGCATGCGCCCCTCCGTACCCCTGCACATCTCCTGCATGTGCCCCTCTGTACCCCTGCACATCTCCTGCATGCGCCCCTCTGTACCCCTGCACATCTCCTGCATGTGCCCCTCTGTACCCCTGCACATCTCCTGCATGTGCCCCTCTGTACCCCTGCACATCTCCTGCATGCGCCCCTCTGTACCCCTGCACATCTCCTGCATGTGCCCCTCTGTACCCCTGCACATCTCCTGCATGCGCCCCTCTGTACCCCTGCACATCTCCTGCATGTGCCCCTCTGTACCCCTGCACATCTCCTGCATGCGCCCCTCTGTACCCCTGCACATCTCCTGCATGTGCCCCTCTGTACCCCTGCACATCTCCTGCATGCACCCCTCTGTACCCCTGCACATCTCCTGCATGCGCCCCTCTGTACCCCTGCACATCTCCTGCATGTGCCCCTCTGTACCCCTGCACATCTCCTGCATGTGCCCCTCTGTACCCCTGCACATCTCCTGCATGTGCCCCTCTGTACCCCTGCACATCTCCTGCATGTGCCCCTCTGTACCGCTGCACATCTCCTGCATGTGCCCCTCTGTACCCCTGCACATCTCCTGCATGTGCCCCTCTGTACCCCTGCACATCTCCTGCATGTGCCCCTCTGTACCCCTGCACATCTCCTGCATGCGCCCCTCCGTACCCCTGCACATCTCCTGCATGTGCCCCTCTGTACCCCTGCACATCTCCTGCATGCGCCCCTCTGAACCCCTGCACATCTCCTGCATGTGCCCCTCTGTACCCCTGCACATCTCCTGCATGTGCCCCTCTGTACCCCTGCACATCTCCTGCATGCACCCCTCTGTACCCCTGCACATCTCCTGCATGTGCCCCTCTGTACCCCTGCACATCTCCTGCATGCGCCCCTCTGTACCCCTGCACATCTCCTGCATGTGCCCCTCTGTACCCCTGCACATCTCCTGCATGTACCCCTCTGTACCCCTGCACATCTCCTGCATGTGCCCCTCTGTACCCCTGCACATCTCCTGCATGCGCCCCTCTGTACCCCTGCACATCTCCTGCATGTGCCCCTCTGTACCCCTGCACATCTCCTGCATGCGCCCCTCTGTACCCCTGCACATCTCCTGCATGTGCCCCTCTGTACCCCTGCACATCTCCTGCATGTGCCCCTCTGTACCCCTGCACATCTCCTGCATGTGCCCCTCTGTACCCCTGCACATCTCCTGCATGTGCCCCTCTGTACCCCTGCACATCTCCTGCATGCGCCCCTCTGTACCCCTGCACATCTCCTGCATGTGCCCCTCTGTACCCCTGCACATCTCCTGCATGTGCCCCTCTGTACCCCTGCACATCTCCTGCATGTGCCCCTCTGTACCCCTGCACATCTCCTGCATGTGCCGCTCTGTACCCCTGCACATCTCCTGCATGTGCCCCTCTGTACCCCTGCACATCTCCTGCATGCGCCGCTCTGTACCCCTGCACATCTCCTGCATGTGCCCCTCTGTACCCCTGCACATCTCCTGCATGTGCCCCTCTGTACCCCTGCACATCTCCTGCATGCGCCCCTCTGTACCCCTGCACATCTCCTGCATGTGCCCCTCTGTACCCCTGCACATCTCCTGCATGCGCCGCTCTGTACCCCTGCACATCTCCTGCATGTGCCCCTCTGTACCCCTGCACATCTCCTGCATGTACCCCTCTGTACCCCTGCACATCTCCTGCATGTGCCCCTCTGTACCCCTGCACATCTCCTGCATGCGCCCCTCTGTACCCCTGCACATCTCCTGCATGTGCCCCTCTGTACCCCTGCACATCTCCTGCATGCGCCCCTCTGTACCCCTGCACATCTCCTGCATGTGCCCCTCTGTACCCCTGCACATCTCCTGCATGCGCCGCTCTGTACCCCTGCACATCTCCTGCATGTGCCCCTCTGTACCCCTGCACATCTCCTGCATGTGCCCCTCTGTACCCCTGCACATCTCCTGCATGTGCCCCTCTGTACCCCTGCACATCTCCTGCATGTGCCCCTCTGTACCCCTGCACATCTCCTGCATGCGCCGCTCTGTACCCCTGCACATCTCCTGCATGTGCCCCTCTGTACCCCTGCACATCTCCTGCATGTGCCCCTCTGTACCCCTGCACATCTCCTGCATGTGCCCCTCTGTACCCCTGCACATCTCCTGCATGTGCCCCTCTGTACCCCTGCACATCTCCTGCATGTGCCCCTCTGTACCCCTGCACATCTCCTGCATGCGCCGCTCTGTACCCCTGCACATCTCCTGCATGCGCCCCTCTGTACCCCTGCACATCTCCTGCATGTGCCCCTCTGTACCCCTGCACATCTCCTGCATGCGCCCCTCTGTACCCCTGCACATCTCCTGCATGTGCCCCTCTGTACCCCTGCACATCTCCTGCATGCGCCCCTCTGTACCCCTGCACATCTCCTGCATGTGCCCCTCTGTACCCCTGCACATCTCCTGCATGCACCCCTCTGTACCCCTGCACATCTCCTGCATGCGCCCCTCTGTACCCCTGCACATCTCCTGCATGTGCCCCTCTGTACCCCTGCACATCTCCTGCATGTGCCCCTCTGTACCCCTGCACATCTCCTGCATGTGCCCCTCTGTACCCCTGCACATCTCCTGCATGTGCCCCTCTGTACCGCTGCACATCTCCTGCATGTGCCCCTCTGTACCCCTGCACATCTCCTGCATGTGCCCCTCTGTACCCCTGCACATCTCCTGCATGTGCCCCTCTGTACCCCTGCACATCTCCTGCATGCGCCCCACCGTACCCCTGCACATCTCCTGCATGTGCCCCTCTGTACCCCTGCACATCTCCTGCATGCGCCCCTCTGAACCCCTGCACATCTCCTGCATGTGCCCCTCTGTACCCCTGCACATCTCCTGCATGTGCCCCTCTGTACCCCTGCACATCTCCTGCATGCACCCCTCTGTACCCCTGCACATCTCCTGCATGCGCCCCTCTGTACCCCTGCACATCTCCTGCATGTGCCCCTCTGTACCCCTGCACATCTCCTGCATGCGCCCCTCTGTACCCCTGCACATCTCCTGCATGTGCCCCTCTGTACCCCTGCACATCTCCTGCATGTACCCCTCTGTACCCCTGCACATCTCCTGCATGTGCCCCTCTGTACCCCTGCACATCTCCTGCATGCGCCCCTCTGTACCCCTGCACATCTCCTGCATGTGCCCCTCTGTACCCCTGCACATCTCCTGCATGCGCCCCTCTGTACCCCTGCACATCTCCTGCATGTGCCCCTCTGTACCCCTGCACATCTCCTGCATGTGCCCCTCTGTACCCCTGCACATCTCCTGCATGTGCCCCTCTGTACCCCTGCACATCTCCTGCATGTGCCCCTCTGTACCCCTGCACATCTCCTGCATGCGCCCCTCTGTACCCCTGCACATCTCCTGCATGTGCCCCTCTGTACCCCTGCACATCTCCTGCATGTGCCCCTCTGTACCCCTGCACATCTCCTGCATGTGCCCCTCTGTACCCCTGCACATCTCCTGCATGTGCCCCTCTGTACCCCTGCACATCTCCTGCATGTGCCCCTCTGTACCCCTGCACATCTCCTGCATGCGCCGCTCTGTACCCCTGCACATCTCCTGCATGTGCCCCTCTGTACCCCTGCACATCTCCTGCATGTGCCCCTCTGTACCCCTGCACATCTCCTGCATGTGCCCCTCTGTACCCCTGCACATCTCCTGCATGTGCCCCTCTGTACCCCTGCACATCTTCTGCAAGTGCCCCTCTGTACCCCTGCACATCTCCTGCATGTGCCCCTCCGTACCCCTGCACATCTCCTGCATGCGCCCCTCTGTACCCCTGCACATCTCCTGCATGTGCCCCTCTGTAACCCAGCACATCTCCTGCATGCACCCCTCTGTACCCCTGCACATCTCCTGCATGTGCCCCTCTGTACCCCTGCACATCTCCTGCATGTGCCCCTCTGTACCCCTGCACATCTCCTGCATGTGCCCCTCTGTACCCCTGCACATCTCCTGCATGTGCCCCTCTGTACCCCTGCACATCTCCTGCATGCGCCCCTCTGTACCCCTGCACATCTCCTGCATGTGCCCCTCTGTACCCCTGCACATCTCCATGCGCCCCTCTGTACCCCTGCACATCTCCTGCATGTGCCCCTCTGTACCCCTGCACATCTCCTGCATGCGCCCCTCTGTACCCCTGCACATCTCCTGCATGTGCCCCTCTGTACCCCTGCACATCTCCTGCATGCGCCCCTCTGTACCCCTGCACATCTCCTGCATGTGCCCCTCTGTACCCCTGCACATCTCCTGCATGTGCCCCTCTGTACCCCTGCACATCTCCTGCATGTGCCCCTCTGTACCCCTGCACATCTCCTGCATGTGCCCCTCTGTACCCCTGCACATCTCCTGCATGCGCCCCTCCGTACCCCTGCACATCTCCTGCATGTGCCCCTCTGTACCCCTGCACATCTCCTGCATGTACCCCTCTGTACCCCCGCACATCTCCTGCATGTGCCCCTCCGTACCCCTGCACATCTCCTGCATGTACCCCTCTGTACCCCTGCACATCTCCTGCATGCGCCCCTCTGTACCCCTGCACATCTCCTGCATGTGCCCCTCTGTACCCCTGCACATCTCCTGCATGCGCCCCTCTGTACCCCTGCACATCTCCTGCATGTGCCCCTCTGTACCCCTGCACATCTCCTGCATGCGCCCCTCTGTACCCCTGCACATCTCCTGCATGTGCCCCTCTGTACCCCTGCACATCTCCTGCATGCGCCCCTCCGTACCCCTGCACATCTCCTGCATGCGCCCCTCCGTACCCCTGCACATCTCCTGCATGTGCCCCTCTGTACCCCTGCACATCTCCTGCATGTGCCCCTCTGTACCCCTGCACATCTCCTGCATGCGCCCCTCTGTACCCCTGCACATCTCCTGCATGTGCCCCTCTGTACCCCTGCACATCTCCTGCATGTGCCCCTCTGTACCCCTGCACATCTCCTGCATGTGCCCCTCTGTACCCCTGCACATCTCCTGCATGTGCCCCTCTGTAACCCTGCACATCTCCTGCATGTGCCCCTCTGTACCCCTGCACATCTCCTGCATGTGCCCCTCTGTACCCCTGCACATCTCCTGCATGTGCCCCTCTGTACCCCTGCACATCTCCTGCATGTGCCCCTCTGTACCCCTGCACATCTCCTGCATGTGCCCCTCTGTACCCCTGCACATCTCCTGCATGCGCCCCTCTGTACCCCTGCACATCTCCTGCATGTGCCCCTCTGTACCCCTGCACATCTCTTGCATGCGCCCCTCTGTACCCCTGCACATCTCCTGCATGTGCCCCTCTGTACCCCTGCACATCTCCTGCATGCGCCCCTCTGTACCCCTGCACATCTCCTGCATGTGCCCCTCTGTACCCCTGAACATCTCCTGCATGCGCCCCTCTGTACCCCTGCACATCTCCTGCATGTGCCCCTCTGTACCCCTGCACATCTCCTGCATGTGCCCCTCTGTACCCCTGCACATCTCCTGCATGTGCCCCTCCGTACCCCTGCACATCTCCTGCATGCGCCCCTCCGTACCCCTGCAAATCTCCTGCATGTGCCCCTCTGTACCCCTGCACATCTCCTGCATGTGCCCCTCTGTACCCCTGCACATCTCCTGCATGCGCCCCTCTGTACCCCTGCACATCTCCTGCATGCGCCCCTCTGTACCCCTGCACATCTCCTGCATACGCCCCTCTGTACCCCTGCACATCTCCTGCATGTGCCCCTCTGTACCCCTGCACATCTCCTGCATGTGCCCCTCTGTACCCCTGCACATCTCCTGCATGCGCCCCTCTGTACCCCTGCACATCTCCTGCATGTGCCCCTCTGTACCCCTGCACATCTCCTGCATACGCCCCTCCGTACCCCTGCACATCTCCTGCATGCGCCCCTCTGTACCCCTGCACATCTCCTGCATGCGCCCCTCTGTACCCCTGCACATCTCCTGCATACGCCCCTCTGTACCCCTGCACATCTCCTGCATGCGCCCCTCCGTACCCCTGCACATCTCCTGCATGTGCCCCTCTGTACCCCTGCACATCTCCTGCATGCGCCCCTCTGTACCCCTGCACATCTCCTGCATGCGCCCCTCTGTACCCCTGCACATCTCCTGCATGTGCCCCTCTGTACCCCTGCACATCTCCTGCATACGCCCCTCCGTACCCCTGCACATCTCCTGCATGTGCCCCTCTGTACCCCTGCACATCTCCTGCATGTGCCCCTCTGTACCCCTGCACATCTCTTGCATGCGCCCCTCTGTACCCCTGCACATCTCCTGCATGTGCCCCTCTGTACCCCTGCACATCTCCTGCATGCGCCCCTCTGTACCCCTGCACATCTCCTGCATGTGCCCCTCTGTACCCCTGAACATCTCCTGCATGCGCCCCTCTGTACCCCTGCACATCTCCTGCATGTGCCCCTCTGTACCCCTGCACATCTCCTGCATGTGCCCCTCTGTACCCCTGCACATCTCCTGCATGTGCCCCTCCGTACCCCTGCACATCTCCTGCATGCGCCCCTCCGTACCCCTGCACATCTCCTGCATGTGCCCCTCTGTACCCCTGCACATCTCCTGCATGTGCCCCTCTGTACCCCTGCACATCTCCTGCATGCGCCCCTCTGTACCCCTGCACATCTCCTGCATGCGCCCCTCTGTACCCCTGCACATCTCCTGCATACGCCCCTCTGTACCCCTGCACATCTCCTGCATGTGCCCCTCTGTACCCCTGCACATCTCCTGCATGTGCCCCTCTGTACCCCTGCACATCTCCTGCATGCGCCCCTCTGTACCCCTGCACATCTCCTGCATGTGCCCCTCTGTACCCCTGCACATCTCCTGCATACGCCCCTCCGTACCCCTGCACATCTCCTGCATGCGCCCCTCTGTACCCCTGCACATCTCCTGCATGCGCCCCTCTGTACCCCTGCACATCTCCTGCATACGCCCCTCTGTACCCCTGCACATCTCCTGCATGCGCCCCTCCGTACCCCTGCACATCTCCTGCATGTGCCCCTCTGTACCCCTGCACATCTCCTGCATGCGCCCCTCTGTACCCCTGCACATCTCCTGCATGCGCCCCTCTGTACCCCTGCACATCTCCTGCATGTGCCCCTCTGTACCCCTGCACATCTCCTGCATACGCCCCTCCGTACCCCTGCACATCTCCTGCATGTGCCCCTCTGTACCCCTGCACATCTCCTGCATGTGCCCCTCTGTACCCCTGCACATCTCCTGCATGCGGCCCTCCGTACCCCTGCACATCTCCTGCATGCGCCCCTCCGTACCCCTGCACATCTCCTGCATGCGCCCCTCTGTACCCCTGCACATCTCCTGCATGTGCCCCTCTGTACCCCTGCACATCTCCTGCATGCGCCCCTCCGTACCCCTGCACATCTCCTGCATGTGCCCCTCTGTACCCCTGCACATCTCCTGCATGTGCCCCTCTGTACCCCTGCACATCTCCTGCATGTGCCCCTCTGTACCCCTGCACATCTCCTGCATGTGCCCCTCTGTACCCCTGCACATCTCCTGCATGCGCCCCTCTGTACCCCTGCACATCTCCTGCATGCGCCTCTCCGTACCCCTGCACATCTCCTGCATGCGCCCCTCCGTACCCCTGCACATCTCCTGCATGTACCCCTCTGTACCCCCGCACATCTCCTGCATGTGCCCCTCTGTACCCCTGCACATCTCCTGCATGCGCCCCTCTGTACCCCTGCACATCTCCTGCATGTGCCCCTCTGTACCCCTGCACATCTCCTGCATGCACCCCTCTGTACCCCTGCACATCTCCTGCATGCGCCCCTCCGTACCCCTGCACATCTCCTGCATGTGCCCCTCTGTACCCCTGCACATCTCCTGCATGCGCCCCTCTGTACCCCTGCACATCTCCTGCATGTGCCCCTCTGTACCCCTGCACATCTCCTGCATGTGCCCCTCTGTACCCCTGCACATCTCCTGCATGTGCCCCTCTGTACCCCTGCACATCTCCTGCATGTGCCCCTCTGTACCCCTGCACATCTCCTGCATGTGCCCCTCTGTACCCCTGCACATCTCCTGCATGCGCCCCTCCGTACCCCTGCACATCTCCTGCATGCGCCCCTCCGTACCCCTGCACATCTCCTGCATGTGCCCCTCTGTACCCCTGCACATCTCCTGCATGTGCCCCTCTGTACCCCTGCACATCTC
This sequence comes from Eutreptiella sp. 'Long Island Sound 2002', assembly GCA_964036045.1. NCBI lineage: Eukaryota > Euglenozoa > Euglenophyceae > Eutreptiales > Eutreptiaceae > Eutreptiella > Eutreptiella sp. 'Long Island Sound 2002'. Next base: position 20,560,060 of record OZ038392.1, on the reverse strand, counting down.
CTGCATGCGCCCCTCTGTACCCCTGCACATCTCCTGCATGTGCCCCTCTGTACCCCTGCACATCTCCTGCATGCGCCCCTCTGTACCCCTGCACATCTCCTGCATGCGCCCCTCTGTACCCCTGCACATCTCCTGCATGTGCCCCTCTGTACCCCTGCACATCTCCTGCATGTGCCCCTCTGTACCCCTACACATCTCCTGCATGCGCCCCTCTGTACCCCTGCACATCTCCTGCATGTGCCCCTCTGTACCCCTGCACATCTCCTGCATGCACCCCTCTGTACCCCTGCACATCTCCTGCATGCGCCCCTCTGTACCCCTGCACATCTCCTGCATGTGCCCCTCTGTACCCCTGCACATCTCCTGCATGCGCCCCTCTGTACCCCTGCACATCTCCTGCATGTGCCCCTCTGTACCCCTGCACATCTCCTGCATGCGCCCCTCCGTACCCCTGCACATCTCCTGCATGTGCCCCTCTGTACCCCTGCACATCTCCTGCATGTGCCCCTCCGTACCCCTGCACATCTCCTGCATGCGCCCCTCTGTACCCCTGCAAATCTCCTGCATGTGCCCCTCTGTACCCCTGCACATCTCCTGCATGTGCCCTTCTGTACCCCTGCACACCTCCCTCTGTACCCGTGCCACCACCGCATCCCTCCTGCATGCCGCGCGCTCCTCCCGCAGGCGTTCCAGAGAAACCCACCAGAGAAGCCATGCTCTGCACACAGACGTGCCGGAATGACACCTGCCGATATCCACGCTGCCATTCTCGGCATAGGTATCGAACGCGTCCTGCATGAACTGCAGCTCCTCCGGGTCCCACGCCTTCGGACTGGCCTGCGCCCACGCGGCCTGCTCCGCCTTGTCCAGCGTCCGAGCCTCCTTGGCGGCCGCCCAGAACTGTGCGATGGGAGGACAGCATTTCGCCCGCAGACGCGCCGTGAGCCCAGCACGTGGTGGGGAGGGGGCACTGCAGGGGGATCCGGCCCCAAGGAAGCCAACCCACGGGCCCCTTGAGCCCCTGGTCATTGGTCATGCATGGGACTCGGCCCCAGGGGAGCCCACCCTTGGGCCCGTGTCGTGGTGCCACAGGTTTGCCCACAGAGAGGAACACAGGCACGACCAGGAGGGATGACGGGGGGGTGGGGAACAGAGCTGCGCGACACCCGCGGAACCAGCAAACGTGCACGCGACGCCCGCACCAATCACAGGGACCCACAAGCGGTACCCAACGCACCACGTGAGGAAGTGGGCGGCACACAGGATTGGAAGGTGGAGCACCAGCGGCGGGGTGGCAAACCCCACACCGAAGAGGTTGGCTTACAGGCTGTGACCCGCATCAGACAGACGCATGGCAGGTGCACGAGACAGGTCGCAGCACGAAACGAGAGTGAAATCTGCGGGTATATGGGGTGTTTTGGAAAGGGGGTCCGTGAATGATGGTTGGTTGCCGTGTAGTGCAACCGGTGTCTAGTGTTTCGTAATTTTTGCGGCTTGCTTGTTGACCGAGGACGTGTCTTGTGTCTTTCGGGAGGGGTGGTGGGGAAATGCACAGCTGTGTGGGCGGCCACATGCAGGCGTTCCCATGACCGTGAATTTCGGAGGCTGCTCTTCACCACTGTTGCCCAAGGGCGAGACAATGGGCGGATTGAAACAATGGCAAGTGACATTGTGCAGGAGGCGCAAACGCAAACGATACATCTAGGCCGACAAGCTGGTCTGAACCTCTGGATCAGTACGAGTTGGTCTCTAACCGCAACGGATTGACTTCAGGTTCATCACCGTCCAATTCTTCAAAGACGAGGAAATTGCGCTGTTGTTCAAGTTCCTCTTCCCTCGTTCGCAACCTACGCACCCACCCTTAATATGACCAACCCAAATCGACCACGCTAGACAAGAGGGAAGTGCATGGACGCAGTACCCGCAATTGCACGAGGGTGACACGGAGGCCGGCAATGGCCTTGGGAATGTCCTTCACGTTGTGGAACCGGCTTTGCATCTCAGAATCCAAACTCCAAGTATGCCGCTTCACGTTGCGAGCCGCGCATTGAGCACCCAATGCGGCTTGTACTTTGGTCGTGTTGGCTTGGGCGTCGGGGAGATTCTTCAAGCCACCCCACCACTCTAGAGCCTCGAGGAACGTGATCGAGTTGTCATCACCCAAGCCCAAGGATCTTAGGAAATCCCAATCCTCATCGATCAGTATCTGTGTGCAATTTTGGGTGACGAAGACCTGCAATTCGTGTCTTTGCTTTTGGCCGAAAATAGCACAGGACAGAAGTCAACACTTACATGTCAAAAAAATCTAAATCACTTGCGGCCGGGCTCTTCGGTTCTACTATGTACCAAGACGCTCATGCAAGCGATGACACGTTGCAAGTTGCGGCGTAGCCACGGAACGTGTCTACCCTCCGAGGTTGCGGCTAAATCCCTTGAATTGTGTTCACGATGTGGCAAGGGCCCCGCAATACCCGTACCAACGCACCTCTCGCTCACCCTTGTTTCTCATTATTGTTTCGATCTTTGAGGCGCATCGTGGGCGCTTTTGCCAAATTCCACCCCCGGGAGGCATCCAAACCATCGACGATATGCGCAACGACAAAATGCATCCAAGGGAATTATCTCGGCAAACCCCCACTTGACCCAACCCAGTATCGATTCGATGTGGAAGGGCGCTAGTTCCTTGTCGCTCGAAAGCGGACAAGTGCATGTTTTCTAGTTACGGTTATCACCTCATTTGCTGCTAGGATTGGGGAGGGAGGCCTCGTGACTCTTTGAACCTGCCGGCCAGTTTTGGGAGTAACAAGATTCCGCTCCCCCGAGGCCCAAAATCGGGGAATTTCCATTTGAACCGTTGGGCATTGATTTGTGTTTCAATTGAAAGATCTTCATCGTTACTTTGGTCAACTAGCACGATTTTCTCACCCTTTCAAGATCTCCAAAACCCAAACAACCAAGCCATGCCATAGTTTGTTCGCTCGTCTCCCCATGCAACAATTGGGAAAGGTTTGGAGAGCACACCCCGGAAACATCTTGTGACGATGCACTTTGTTCGTCCAATGCGGAGTCGATGGACGTCACGAATTTAAACCATTGCGCCGCGTCTATTGCGCCCGTCATTTCGATATCGATGTCCAAATATTTGTCAAACAAAATAGCCTCTTCGGCCTCCAATACATCCATTATGCTCCGATATAAGCGGTAGCCATGAGCCAAGGTATCATCGGTGTGTTCCGCGGCGGCCTCCATTGATACCTTAAGACAAACAAGTAGGGTTCGCTACCACGCCGAACTACGTGCCATGCCTTCGAGAGGGCCTCCTCAAATCGTTTCTCAAATGCTAAACTTTCTCCTCACAACGGAGTTGGGACGGCGGCGTCCCTTGCCTTCTTGGCGTTGCATGTTACTTCACCATGGGGTAGGTGACCCGGATCAGTTTTTTTGATTCAAACATTATTGGATGGGGGATCCAAAAGTGATCCATGAATCTTGTGGATCTTGTGGATCATTTTGCTTCGGTTCTCTAATTGTATGACTGCACTTCCAACTCACATGCTCTTGTGGATTAGTTTTGTGTGCCTTGCTTAAACTTTCAACAATTTTTTTGGAAGATGAATTGTTGGATCAATTTTGTGTGCCTTGCTTCAACATCGAACCATTGTTTTGGCAAATGGATCATTTCTTTATTTCTTAGTTGCATGTCGCACTAGGCCACTAGGTGCGCCTTGAACAATTTTTTCCGAGATGAGTTGGTGGATCATTTCTTTGCTTCGTAGTTGCATGTTGCACTACGTCACCGGGTGCCCTTTGAACAAATTTTTTCAAGATGAACTGGTGGATTATTTCTTTGCTTCTTATGTCACACTACGTCACCGGGTGCGCTTTGCGCAATTTTTTCATGATGAGTTGCTTCCACTTGCATGTCGTACCTTCAATTTTTATGGGAGTACGTTTGTTTGTGCAATGTCACAGCCTACTCATTTGCATTTGGCCCCTAGGAGTGCCGCCGTGTGCGGATTGGTGGTCCGGAAAAACCGCAGATGAGGGCAAGCAGAGGGGGGATTATGGGATACGTGATCCGTCATGCATGGTTCAAACTGGGGAGGGGGGTTATGGATCCCCGCGGATCAGTAATCCGTGGACTACCCATTGCACATCGGCGGGGGGGGGGGGGGGGGATTCCATTTGGTCGGCTTTTGGGTAAACCCCCCTCAAGGCTTGCCACACAATGGACAAAACTATGGACACCACATAGGAGGGGTTGCGTTGGAGAAAAGAAGCTTGTCCTACCGTATTCGGGAAACCGAAAATGCAAAAAGCACCTAAAAAGGACGCTATCGTTCCCCCGCTTGCTCACTCCATTAACCAAATGCGATTGTGACCATCATGCTACGGTCCGTCTGTGGCACACGTGGCTACCATAACGTATGTGCATGACATGAATTCCATTGCTTTGCTCGCATTTCTTCGTCCTCCACACTCGGTTATGAGCGCAAGCCATTATATTGATTTGTTGCCTCTCTGACGAGTGTGTGCCTACATTGCCTCCTAAAACGATCGCGGATTACAACCATGCCGTCCCTTGGTACTATCCACCCCAAGCTCGGTCGTGTTTGGTGCTTTGTGCGTATTTAGGGTATGCAAGGATGCATGCGCTCCACTACTCTCTCCAAACCGCGTCACGTTTCATCCAAGGTGATGTGCCTCCATCAGCTTGTGTGTGACTTTAGAAAAACTGCGTTGTTTGGATACCCGGGGGGGGGCGACCCCTCGGTTCTGGACGCCAACTACCCCCCCAACTAACTGTCGGCCGGAGGCCCCTTGGGGGGGGGGGGGGGGGGGGCCTTGGAGGGGGGGGTCTAGGAGGGGCGCCGGGGAGGGCGGTTCCCGGGGGGGGGGGGGGGGGGGGCGGTTCCCGGGGTTCCCGTGGGGGGGGGGGGTGTCGGGCACCTCCGAACAGTTGGGTGTGCGGCCCAGGTGTGATCCGACAGTTCGCACCGCCCCTTCCCACAATAGAGGGTAGGGTATCATCGGCTTGGGTATTCCCAGCCACACTGGGAACCTCAGGGGGGTGGGCTCCTGAGGCGGCCATGGGATTAGAGTTACACCATGCCACAAGACATACATACATGCATACAAAGATATATATATATATATATATATATATATATATTTATATTCATATATATAGGGGTTGGAATGCAACTGCAAACGTGTGGTCATAGCAACTCGGGGCGGTGGCCTCGGACCACACCGCCATGATGGTACATCACCCCTCCCCGCTTACACCACACTTGCAGCAGCCTTCTCCCCAAACGTCTCGAGGAATGAAAAAGAAGGGCCTAAGACCAAGATTGACTCCTTGGAACACTTTCTACGGATCGACCTAAGGAGGGAGGGGCCTAAGACCAAGAGTGGCTCCTTGGAACACTTTCTACGTATCGACCTAATAAGGGCACAGGAAAAAGCCCTTACTTAAATAACTCACCTTCACTTGATGAGCTATCAGAATCATATGCTGCGGCGGCCGACCTCTTCTTTGGCTGCCAACTAAACACCTGGTTCCTCCTCCCTACACTCTGCAACGGGCGAGAACGCTCCGCCCCGGAAGATGCCTCGGAGGAGGAGGAGGAGGAGGAGGAGGAGGAGGAGGAGGAGGAGGAGGAGGAGGAGGAGGAGGAGGAGGAGGAGGAGGAGGAGGAGGAGGAGGACTTGATCCTCTTGGGGTGCGGGGCTGGTGCTGTGCTGGCACGGGGAGGGCCCTCAGCCACGTCCCCTCCATCCTCAGCATCCATCTCATGATGAGACCGCTTGCTGTTGTTCTTCTTTCCCGACCAGTTCACCACCATTTCCTTTTCCTCTGCCTTGACGCACAAGGCACTTGGAGGTGCAGAACAAGACATCTTTGTGCAACGATACTTTAGCCGCCTCGCCAGCCACACCGTGCCTACTCCCGTCGCTCTGCGGCGAATGCTTTCCCGGGTGCCTACTCCCATCGCTCTGCGGCGAGTGCAGTTGTGTTGGTTTAGGTTTCGGCACACACGGGTTTGGGTTTGGGCACGGTGGTGGCTGAATGACTTTTTGCAAAGGGAACCGCCCCTTGACGCGCTTACCTAAGAAAATGCGGAAAATCGCGACGCAACAGACGCAACAATCAGAAGTGGCCCACTTGTGGGCAAGGTGGCTACGTCACCCCTGCCTACGCCTACGCCTACGAGAAAGGAAAGGAAGAAAGAAAGCCCCTTTTTGCCTCCTTCTCGAGCCGGGGAAAAGCTCGAGGCAGGGATCTCCAAGCCCCTGATTGCCTCCTCCTCGAGCCGGGGTATGAAAGCTCGAGGCAGGGATCTTCAAGTGCCGGGTCCGGCGAATTGGCTACATCTCACCATGATGGTTGGGGCCCAAAAGAGGGCGGAAATGCTACATCACCCCTGCATTCTCGGGGGTCCCCAACAAAGGGAACAAAATCAGAACTCAAAACCTACGCCGGGGGGGCACCCTGATGCACCACGCAACAAAGCGTGGATTCAAAGATTGTCCCGGTTTCCTCAATAGCACCGGACGGTTGGGGCCCAGAAGAGGGCGGAAATGCTACATCACCCCTGCATTCTCGGGGGTCCCCAACAAAGGGAACAAAATCAGAACTCAAAACCTACGCCGGGGGGGCACCCTGATGCACCACGCAACGTGGCTACATAACCCCTGCCGCCTAGGGGATCCCCACCGCCTCAGAGCGGGGGGCAGAATCAGAAAAAGGCCCACAAGTGGGCAAGATGGCTACATAACCCCGTTGGGCGCCTTCGGCGCCCGTTGGCTCCTTGGGCTCATACCTTTGACAACTAACTGTCGGCCGGAGGCCCCTAGGGGGGGGGGGGGGGTAGTTGGCGTCCTAGGACCCGCGGAGTCGCCCCCCCCGGGTTTGGATATAGGTGTAACCCATGTTGCAAAGGGAAACACGGTACTATTGTGCGTAGGTTGGCGTGGGTTTTTCTTTGATTCCAGAGGGAAATACCCCGGTTGTTGGTCTGCCCCCCCAACAATGGAGGGGGTGCACACTAAACCAATCTTGGGGTCCCCCCCGCTAACTCGGAAGTGGAGCCCCCAGCAGCCATTTTTTCCCTTACTGAATAACCCCCCACCCGATCCTAGAATTGAAGGTGGGCTTGTCCTTCACAATGTTGCAGTTGGACCTGCATCTTGGGACAACTTTTACGTTGCTCTCGTGGATGGATTTACGTGCAACCACTTGTGTTGGTCAGGTGTTATCACTTCAGAAGGCAGGTTGAGGACACATGCACTTGGCGTTGTGGTGGTTAGCTTGGTCCATTACAAGACTTCCTAGAATAGGTTGGCAAAACATGCACAAGTGAAGGGAAGTGCGGTCATGCACAACTTCTGTGGCAAGGCGTTTGTACGTTATGGTTTTGTACTGATCACCATGAGGAGAAGGGCCTTGCACAACAGCCGGCAGAGGCTCCTTTTTTTTTTTTGTAATACAAGTCCAAAGTCACTGCTCGAGAGTCCTCAGGAGGCCAGCCCATCATACAGAGTATCACCCACATCCCAGGTCACGGTCAGTGGGTGGGGCAGCAGGGAGGAGAAGGGAGCCGTGGACAGTGGGTTTGCGTTTGTGCAGAATAATTGAACATGTGGATAACACAGAAGTGATCGCCCCGCACTCCACACCCGGGGGTGGTGGCGGGCATTTGGTGAAACCTAGTATGCACGTAGCAAAACCTAGTAAAATGTAGCAAAACCTAGTAAAATGTAGCAAAACCTAGTAAAAAAAAATTTTTTTAAAAAAAATTTTTTACCAGGTAAAAAAACCAAAAATTTTAAAAAAAATTTTAAAATTTTTTTTTTACTAGGTAAAAAAAGCAAAAAATTTAAAAAATTTTCCCTTACTAGGTTACTAGGTAGTGACAAATTTGGACTTGAATTTGAACAAAAAAAACCAAGTTTATGGGGGGGGGGGTCAACGGTAGGTGGTATTTATGTTTAAGGGCATGGTGCCCCCTGGTCTATTCCAGGCCACTTGTGTAAGTGGCGCCCCACCCGGGCCAAACCGTGTATTGCAAGGTCAGCAAAAATAAAATGAGGCTCAAGAAAAGAAGGAGCTTTTATATGATAAATATATATATACATATATGAGGTGCACACACGCGTGCTTTATATGAAGTCGCAAAACACGCGCTTGTAGATGAGGTCCGACTTCTTGTCTTTGTAGGTGGGTTGTGCAGAGGGAGGGTTGTGCTTGCACATGTTGCGAATCACGCCCGTGGTCTTTTCTTCCAACTCTTTGATTAGATTTTTGTCATACTCCAATCTCCCAGAGGCATCTTTGGGGTAATGCTCTGGAACAAAAAATTCTTCACCACGGATCACCACCTTTGGACGGACCTCATCTACAGAAGGCGGCTTGTCAACCACAAGCCGGTCACCCAAGGCGAATGCCAACACAATGCATGCCAGTGTGGCAGTAAATTGCACATTCCATTTGCGCAATGCCACACATATCTCCGTGGAACAGAAACCGGAAGCATGCAGGGCACACTGATAAACTCCACATTCAGGGCACGTGATGTGGGCTGTGTCGTCGCAAAAAAAGCACGACGAACGGCTGGGTGAACAATAGGGCGTAGCATACATCCGTGCCAAGGCCCAACTGGGTGTGGTCTCAATAGGGGGGGCAGGCGGAGAACTGCGATAGTGCAAAGCTGCCTGTGCAATCTCACGCAACAACCACAATCTGTCTTGTGGAAGTTGGATGCTACCGTTGACAACACGCCTAGACAAAAGGCAATGTAGCATCATAAGGCAGGCAGGATGGCAGCTCACACCGTCGTCCTGATGTAGGAAGGTGGAGTAGAGCTTTGCTTGGAGGTTTGCTTGGAGGACATTGTTGCAAACACGAAGGGCAAAAGGAAAAAGGGGAGGCCCAGTAACCTAGTAAAAAAAAAAACTTTTGTTTTCACTAGGTTCTAAAACCTAGTAAAAAAAAAAACTTTTTTTTTACTAGGTTCCGAAACCCCCACCACTGCACAGCGGGGGGCAATATCAGAAGTGGCCCACAAGTGGGCAAATTGGCTACCTCACCCCTGCCGTATCGGGGAGCCCCACCGCTGCAGAGCGGGGGGCAAAATCAGAAGTGGCCCACAAGTGGGCGAAGTGGCTACCTCACCCCTGCCGTATCGGGGAGCCCCACTGCTTCAAAGCGGGGGGCAGAATCAGAAGTGGCCCACAAGTGGGCAAAGTGGCTACCTCACCCCTGCCGTATCGGGGAGCCCCACCGCTGCAGAGCGGGGGGCAAAATCAGAAGTGGCCCACAAGTGGGCAAATTGGCTACCTCACCCCTGCCGTATCGGGGATCCCCACCGCTGCAGAGCGGGGGGCAGAATCAGAAGTGGCCCACAAGTGGGCAAATTGGCTACCTCACCCCTGCCGTATCGGGGAGCCCCACCGCTGCAGAGCGGGGGGCAAAATCAGAAGTGGCCCACAAGTGGGCAAAGTGGCTACCTCACCCCTGCCGTATCGGGGATCCCCTCCGCTTCAGAGCGGGGGGCAGAATCAGAAGTGGCCCACAAGTGGGCAAAGTGGCTACCTCACCCCTGCCGTATCGGGGATCCCCACCGCTGCAGAGCGGGGGGCAGAATCAGAAGTGGCCCACAAGTGGGCAAATTGGCTACCTCACCCCTGCCGTATCGGGGAGCCCCTCCGGTTCAGAGCGGGGGGCAAAATCAGAAGTGGCCCACAAGTGGGCAAATTGGCTACCTCACCCCTGCCGTATCGGGGATCCCCTCCGCTTCAGAGCGGGGGGCAAAATCAGAAGTGGCCCACAAGTGGGCAAAGTGGCTACCTCACCCCTGCCGTATCGGGGATCCCCTCCGCTTCAGAGCGGGGGCAAAATCAGAAGTGGCCCACAAGTGGGCAAAGTGGCTACCTCACCCCTGCCGTATCGGGGATCCCCACCGCTGCAGAGCGGGGGGCAGAATCAGAAGTGGCCCACAAGTGGGCAAATTGGCTACCTCACCCCTGCCGTATCGGGGATCCCCACCGCTTCAGTGCGGGGGGCAGAATCAGAAGTGGCCCACAAGTGGGCAAAGTGGCTACCTCACCCCTGCCGTATCGGGGATCCCCACCGCTGCAGAGCGGGGGGCAAAATCAGAAGTGGCCCACAAGTGGGCAAAGTGGCTACCTCACCCCTGCCGTATCGGGGAGCCCCACCGCTGCAGAGCGGGGGGCAGAATCAGAAGTGGCCCACAAGTGGGCAAAGTGGCTACCTCACCCCTGCCGTATCGGGGATCCCCTCCGCTTCAGAGCGGGGGGCAGAATCAGAAGTGGCCCACAAGTGGGCAAAGTGGCTACCTCACCCCTGCCGTATCGGGGATCCCCTCCGCTTCAGAGCGGGGGGCAGAATCAGAAGTGGCCCACAAGTGGGCAAAGTGGCTACCTCACCCCTGCCGTATCGGGGAGCCCCACCGCTGCAGAGCGGGGGGCAGAATCAGAAGTGGCCCACAAGTGGGCAAAGTGGCTACCTCACCCCTGCCGTATCGGGGATCCCCACCGCTGCAGAGCGGGGGGCAGAATCAGAAGTGGCCCACAAGTGGGCAAAGTGGCTACCTCACCCCTGCCGTATCGGGGAGCCCCACCGCTGCAGAGCGGGGGGCAGAATCAGAAGTGGCCCACAAGTGGGCAAAGTGGCTACCTCACCCCTGCCGTATCGGGGATCCCCACCGCTGCAGAGCGGGGGGCAGAATCAGAAGTGGCCCACAAGTGGGCAAAGTGGCTACCTCACCCCTGCCGTATCGGGGATCCCCTCCGCTTCAGAGCGGGGGGCAGAATCAGAAGTGGCCCACAAGTGGGCAAAGTGGCTACCTCACCCCTGCCGTATCGGGGATCCCCACCGCTGCAGAGCGGGGGGCAAAATCAGAAGTGGCCCACAAGTGGGCCAAGTGGCTACCTCACCCCTGCCGTATCGGGGAGCCCCACCGCTGCAGAGCGGGGGGCAAAATCAGAAGTGGCCCACAAGTGGGCAAAGTGGCTACCTCACCCCTGCCGTATCGGGGAGCCCCACCGCTGCAGAGCGGGGGGCAGAATCAGAAGTGGCCCACAAGTGGGCAAAGTGGCTACCTCACCCCTGCCGTATCGGGGATCCCCACCGCTGCAGAGCGGGGGGCAGAATCAGAAGTGGCCCACAAGTGGGCAAAGTGGCTACCTCACCCCTGCCGTATCGGGGAGCCCCACCGCTGCAGAGCGGGGGGCAGAATCAGAAGTGGCCCACAAGTGGGCAAAGTGGCTACCTCACCCCTGCCGTATCGGGGATCCCCACCGCTGCAGAGCGGGGGGCAGAATCAGAAGTGGCCCACAAGTGGGCAAAGTGGCTACCTCACCCCTGCCGTATCGGGGATCCCCTCCGCTTCAGAGCGGGGGGCAGAATCAGAAGTGGCCCACAAGTGGGCAAAGTGGCTACCTCACCCCTGCCGTATCGGGGATCCCCTCCGCTTCAGAGCGGGGGGCAGAATCAGAAGTGGCCCACAAGTGGGCAAAGTGGCTACCTCACCCCTGCCGTATCGGGGATCCCCACCGCTGCAGAGCGGGGGGCAGAATCAGAAGTGGCCCACAAGTGGGCAAATTGATTACCCTCCCCCCCCCTTGTCGTTCCCCACCCCAGGGAAGACGGTCCCCCACCACCTCCTGGGGGACGGTTGCCAAGTGACGGTCCCCCACCCCCCCCTGGGGGACCGCACCACCACCGTACATGCACATTTGCAGGCACAAAAATTGCAGCAAAACCGAAAGCAATCAGCATAAGATGCGCTCAAAGGGCTACCAATGTACTAAGACCTACTCCTTGACCGGCTCGGTGTAAAACTTCTTGGTCCTGCTCCACTTCACCTTGAACTCTTGCACATGCTCTCCACTTTCCACTGGTGTGCTTTGGGCAGCACTCTTGGGGGGTGGTTTTGCCTTCTTAGTAGGAGGCTTGGCAGGGGCATTTGGTAAAACCCAGTACACACTGTGGTAATACTTATCTGACCGGAGTCTTTTTGGTTGGCGGTTCGAACCCGGGTCGGGTGAATGTGGCGCCGCTGCCGCCGCCACCGCCAACAGTCAGCCGACCAGAATTCGAACCGCCGACCGAAAACTTTGCGTCGGCTGCGTTACCATTCGACCGGCGGTTGTGTGATAGCGATGAGCCTCCCCACTGCTTGGAGCCTTCTGAATTCCTGTTTGTGCTGCCCCTTGGGGCCAGGGCTTCGGTGCTGCGTTGGGCCTTGGAGCTGGCTTTGGCTTCGGCTTGGGTTCTGGGATGTTAAAATGCTTGGGACTCGAATTCTCATCAAAACTCAAAAAAAACTATTTGTGTACGCATTTTCTAGCTTGTGCCATCGGTATAAACGTGGTGGGGACCAATGCTTGGTACCTCTTGCATCTTTGTGGTGGCTGTGGAGCTCACGCTGGCCACCTTTTGGAATTTTTTCATGGTTTTACACCATTTTTATTGTGGTGCTCAACATTTGTTTCCAATGCCTTTCCTTCTTCACACATACAAGCACACAACAGCAAACACGAAGAAAACTGCAACTTTAGAAACAATGATGTTTGAAGCAAATGTTTGAGGCAAAAAAGGGCAATTTGTGTGCGATTTGGTGAAACAATGCACTCCAGAAGAAATGAGCAAAAACAACCTGGCTGGATGTAGTCCCTTCCTCAAACCCGAGACCTTGGTTCCCCTGAAACATGCAATTGTGCACATGGGCTCTGGCCAACATGGCCAAGTTCTCGGCTTTACAGAATGCAGGCATGTCCTACCAGACAATCTCAGTCTGCTCCATAGGGGACTTGGAACATTTTGAGAAATGAAAATCTGTATTGAAAACCAAACACATGACACCAAGGATGGTGCCCATCACATGCCATTGCACACTCAGGAAACTAGGCAAAAAAGGGCAATTTGTGTGCTATTTGGTGAAACAATGCACTCCAGAAGAAATGAGCAAAAACAACCTGGCTGGATGTAGTCCCTTCCTCAAACCCGAGACCTTGGTTCCCCTGAAACATGCAATTGTGCACATGGGCTCTGGCCAACATGGCCAAGTACTCGGCTTTACAAAATGCAGGCATGACCTACCAGACAATCTGAGTCTGCTCCATAGGGGACTTGGAACATTTTGAGAAATGAAAATCTGTATTGAAAACCAAACACATGACACCAAGGATGGTGCCCATCACATGCCATTGCACACTCAGGAAACTAGGCAAAAAAGGGCAATTTGTGTGCGATTTGGTGAAACAATGCACTCCAGAAGAAATGAGCAAAAACAACCTGGCTGGATGTAGTCCCTTCCTCAAACCCGAGACCTTGGTTCCCCTGAAACATGCAATTGTGCACATGGGCTCTGGCCAACATGGCCAAGTACTCGGCTTTACAAAATGCAGGCATGACCTACCAGACAATCTGAGTCTGCTCCATAGGGGACTTGGAACATTTTGAGAAATGAAAATCTGTATTGAAAACCAAACACATGACACCAAGGATGGTGCCCATCACATGCCATTGCACACTCAGGAAACTAGGCAAAAAAGGGCAATTTGTGTGCGATTTGGTGAAACAATGCACTCCAGAAGAAATGAGCAAAAACAACCTGGCTGGATGTAGTCCCTTCCTCAAACCCGAGACCTTGGTTCCCCTGAAACATGCAATTGTGCACATGGGCTCTGGCCAACATGGCCAAGTACTCGGCTTTACAAAATGCAGGCATGACCTACCAGACAATCTGAGTCTGCTCCATAGGGGACTTGGAACATTTTGAGAAATGAAAATCTGTATTGAAAACCAAACACATGACACCAAGGATGGTGCCCATCACATGCCATTGCACACTCAGGAAACTAGGCAAAAAAAGGCAATTTGTGTGCGATTTGGTGAAACAATGCACTCCAGAAGAAATGAGCAAAAACAACCTGGCTGGATGTAGTCCCTTCCTCAAACCCGAGACCTTGGTTCCCCTGAAACATGCAATTGTGCACATGGGCTCTGGCCAACATGGCCAAGTACTCGGCTTTACAAAATGCAGGCATGACCTACCAGACAATCTGAGTCTGCTCCATAGGGGACTTGGAACATTTTGAGAAATGAAAATCTGTATTGAAAACCAAACACATGAAACCAAGGATGGTGCCCATCACATGCCATTGCACACTCAGGAAACTAGGCAAAAAAGGGCAATTTGTGTGCTATTTGGTGAAACAATGCACTCCAGAAGAAATGAGCAAAAACAACCTGGCTGGATGTAGTCCCTTCCTCAAACCCGAGACCTTGGTTCCCCTGAAACATGCAATTGTGCACATGGGCTCTGGCCAACATGGCCAAGTACTCGGCTTTACAAAATGCAGGCATGACCTACCAGACAATCTGAGTCTGCTCCATAGGGGACTTGGAACATTTTGAGAAATGAAAATCTGTATTGAAAACCAAACACATGACACCAAGGATGGTGCCCATCACATGCCATTGCACACTCAGGAAACTAGGCAAAAAAGGGCAATTTGTGTGCGATTTGGTGAAACAATGCACTCCAGAAGAAATGAGCAAAAACAACCTGGCTGGATGTAGTCCCTTCCTCAAACCCGAGACCTTGGTTCCCCTGAAACATGCAATTGTGCACATGGGCTCTGGCCAACATGGCCAAGTACTCGGCTTTACAAAATGCAGGCATGACCTACCAGACAATCTGAGTCTGCTCCATAGGGGACTTGGAACATTTTGAGAAATGAAAATCTGTATTGAAAACCAAACACATGACACCAAGGATGGTGCCCATCACATGCCATTGCACACTCAGGAAACTAGGCAAAAAAAGGCAATTTGTGTGCGATTTGGTGAAACAATGCACTCCAGAAGAAATGAGCAAAAACAACCTGGCTGGATGTAGTCCCTTCCTCAAACCCGAGACCTTGGTTCCCCTGAAACATGCAATTGTGCACATGGGCTCTGGCCAACATGGCCAAGTACTCGGCTTTACAAAATGCAGGCATGACCTACCAGACAATCTGAGTCTGCTCCATAGGGGACTTGGAACATTTTGAGAAATGAAAATCTGTATTGAAAACCAAACACATGACACCAAGGATGGTGCCCATCACATGCCATTGCACACTCAGGAAACTAGGCAAAAAAGGGCAATTTGTGTGCGATTTGGTGAAACAATGCACTCCAGAAGAAATGAGCAAAAACAACCTGGCTGGATGTAGTCCCTTCCTCAAACCCGAGACCTTGGTTCCCCTGAAACATGCAATTGTGCACATGGGCTCTGGCCAACATGGCCAAGTTCTCGGCTTTACAAAATGCAGGCATGTCCTACCAGACAATCTCAGTCTGCTCCATAGGGGACTTGGAACATTTTGAGAAATGAAAATCTGTATTGAAAACCAAACACATGACACCAAGGATGGTGCCCATCACATGCCATTGCACACTCAGGAAACTAGGCAAAAAAGGGCAATTTGTGTGCGATTTGGTGAAACAATGCACTCCAGAAGAAATGAGCAAAAACAACCTGGCTGGATGTAGTCCCTTCCTCAAACCCGAGACCTTGGTTCCCCTGAAACATGCAATTGTGCACATGGGCTCTGGCCAACATGGCCAAGTACTCGGCTTTACAAAATGCAGGCATGACCTACCAGACAATCTGAGTCTGCTCCATAGGGGACTTGGAACATTTTGAGAAATGAAAATCTGTATTGAAAACCAAACACATGACACCAAGGATGGTGCCCATCACATGCCATTGCACACTCAGGAAACTAGGCAAAAAAGGGCAATTTGTGTGCTATTTGGTGAAACAATGCACTCCAGAAGAAATGAGCAAAAACAACCTGGCTGGATGTAGTCCCTTCCTCAAACCCGAGACCTTGGTTCCCCTGAAACATGCAATTGTGCACATGGGCTCTGGCCAACATGGCCAAGTACTCGGCTTTACAAAATGCAGGCATGACCTACCAGACAATCTGAGTCTGCTCCATAGGGGACTTGGAACATTTTGAGAAATGAAAATCTGTATTGAAAACCAAACACATGACACCAAGGATGGTGCCCATCACATGCCATTGCACACTCAGGAAACTAGGCAAAAAAGGGCAATTTGTGTGCGATTTGGTGAAACAATGCACTCCAGAAGAAATGAGCAAAAACAACCTGGCTGGATGTAGTCCCTTCCTCAAACCCGAGACCTTGGTTCCCCTGAAACATGCAATTGTGCACATGGGCTCTGGCCAACATGGCCAAGTTCTCGGCTTTACAAAATGCAGGCATGTCCTACCAGACAATCTCAGTCTGCTCCATAGGGGACTTGGAACATTTTGAGAAATGAAAATCTGTATTGAAAACCAAACACATGACACCAAGGATGGTGCCCATCACATGCCATTGCACACTCAGGAAACTAGGCAAAAAAGGGCAATTTGTGTGCGATTTGGTGAAACAATGCACTCCAGAAGAAATGAGCAAAAACAACCTGGCTGGATGTAGTCCCTTCCTCAAACCCGAGACCTTGGTTCCCCTGAAACATGCAATTGTGCACATGGGCTCTGGCCAACATGGCCAAGTTCTCGGCTTTACAAAATGCAGGCATGTCCTACCAGACAATCTCAGTCTGCTCCATAGGGGACTTGGAACATTTTGAGAAATGAAAATCTGTATTGAAAACCAAACACATGACACCAAGGATGGTGCCCATCACATGCCATTGCACACTCAGGAAACTAGGCAAAAAAGGGCAATTTGTGTGCGATTTGGTGAAAAAATCTCGGGGGGGGATGTTTCTTCCTTCGAGAGGGGGTAGCTAGGGGGGCCATGTTTCTTCTTTCGAGACGGGGGGGGGGCATTGGCATGGGGGGTCCATTGGCATTGGGGGGGGGGGGGGACTTTGTTGTCCTGCACACCTGAATAGCTGTCCTACATCCACCAGAACCATCAAAAACCCATTACCCTGGAAAAAGAAGGTGATGTGGAAAATTCGGCCGTGGAACCAGGGGGCGGTTCTTGCGCAAGGTGGTTCCTAGGCACGGGGGGGGGGGGGGGGGGGTACCTAGTAAAAAAAAATTTTGAAGATTTTTTTACTAGGTTTTACTACAGACCCGCTTGGCAGGCGCAAGCAGATTTTTGGGAACCCATTTCCCTTCGGGAATGTCCCTTGTAAAATACAACTTGTTCCCAAAACTGTGTCCAACGACCTGTGCCAAAACAGGTTCCCCCGCAGAGCGGATGAACATCACATTTGTCCCAGGGAGAAACATGGCTGTGCTGTCAAGTTCCATTCAGCGAAAGTGAGCAAAATGTCCTGCCATGAGTACAAAGGATACAAGTGGCAGTACCCCACAACACAGTCACCCACACAACAACACAATGAGCCGTAACGAAAAATTTTGGGTTGACCAAGTGACGGTCCCCCAGCCCCCCCCGGGGAACGACAAGGGGTGGGGAACGACAAGGGGGGGGGGGGGGGTACCTCACCCCTGCAGTATCGGGGATCCCCTCCGCTTCAGAGCGGGGGGCAAAATCAGAAGTGGCCCACAAGTGGGCAAGGTGGCTACCTCACCCCTGCCGTATCGGGGATCCCCACCGCTGCAGAGCGGGGGGCAAAATCAGAAGTGGCCCACAAGTGGGCAAAGTGGCTACCTCACCCCTGCCGTATCGGGGAGCCCCACCGCTGCAAAGCGGGGGGCAAAATCAGAAGTGGCCCACAAGTGGGCAAAGTGGCTACCTCACCCCTGCCGTATCGGGGATCCCCACCGCTGCAGAGCGGGGGGCAAAATCAGAAGTGGCCCACAAGTGGGCAAAGTGGCTACCTCACCCCTGCCGTATCGGGGAGCCCCACCGCTGCAGAGCGGGGGGCAAAATCAGAAGTTCTGAAACCTAGTAAAAACAAAAACTTTTTTTTTACTAGTTTTTGAAACCTAGTAAAAAAAAAAGTTTTTTTTTTTACTAGGTTTTGAAACCTAGTAAAAAAAAACTTTTTTTTTTTACTAGGTTCCCAATACCTAGTAAAAAAACGTGTTACCTAGTAAACTGTTACCTAGTAAAAAAAAAAACTTTTTAAAAAAAAATTTTTTACTAGGTTTCACTACAGACCCGGTGGTGGCAGTGTGATAGGGGGTACTGTCCGCGCGGGAGCCAATCCAGGGCATTTCCCCATGAGAGAGAAGCAGGAGGGATTTGGGCCGGTGGCCAGGAGGAGGGAGAGAGTGGCATTCCACTCACACGACAGTGATGTGGGCGTGTAAGGGCCATGTGAGGGCCAACCTGCCAAAGGTTGGTGAAAAAATAGTGACGTTGCAAGCAAAAACACAGAGACAGGGTACAGGGGACAGGTTGAAAAAGAAATGACAGTGCAGACGTAGACATAGGGGCAGGGCATGGGGGACTTGCTCAGGCCGATCAGGCTGAACGCGGCCGCCTGGGGTGTAGTCAAGGACTCAGGGGGGGGGGGGGGGGTCCACTGTGTACTGGCCTTCGGAGCAGGGCAACGCAAAGCAAGGACTGAATCAGGACGAGGGCCCAGAGTACAGACAGTGAAGGTCGCCTGTGATCTGTATGTACAGGCCACGAGGGCAGGACCAAGTTAGATTAACGAGATCGTCAGCGAAATGCCTCGAATCGACGTTCCCTGTGAAGGAGAGCGAGGGCAGGGGAAGGGGGTCACAGTGGCAGTGGGCCCGTCCAGTCTGCAGAGATGAAGGGGTTGGGTCTGTGGGGGGGGCGTTTCGCCTCGCTCCCCTCCCGGATCCCTTTCTCAACGAGGCTAATCTTGCTGCCGCCACGAATGCGCTCAGCGAATTCCAAATGCCCGACATAAAAGCCAGCAGAGGCTCCTTTGTGGAACGAACATAGCGCACAATAGTGCCTTCAGGGAACATTTTGAGAGGTCTGAGGAGTGCAATGGGTTAGCACAATTGAGGTACGCATAAGCTCTAACAACGAGCTCTCATAATTATGCAATCCTGTGCAATTCGACACTGTTGCGTTTTTTTTGGAACCAGGCGGTGATGGTCCCCGGACAGGGTGGGGGGGAGGTAGTTGTCCCCATGACGAGAGGGACCAAAAACATTGGCGGACACATGTTCCCCAGTGCTCCGAACGTATATGCCAGCCATGCCGGGAATAACATTGTTAGCCATGGCTGAAATTCACATCAGAACAAACAGCATGGGGTTGCAATGCGTGGTACAATGTTATGAACACAATGCACTATCACAAACATGACTGAGCCCCTCTTTCCCTGTACAAACGCTCTACAAACACCCAATCCTGCATTCTGGACCACAAAAACAGCGGTCCCAAAATTTCCTCAAAACGGCGCTTCAACGCCCACCCCGTGCTTAGCCATAATCTGACATAATCTCCACCCCGTGCTTAGACAAGACCGTGCAGGCGCAAGGGGGGGGGGGTGGGATGGATGGTTCCCAATAATTGCCCATGAGAAACAGCGGGCGCTTGCTGTTATTACCTGCACAAATCCTCAAAGACACCGAACAAATTGCGCACAAAATTTTCGTACAGAATTTGGACTGCAAAAATTCTAGCTTGTATAATCTGCCCCGCCCCCGGGTAAAATACCTTGCTCATCCTCATCCTGGACCCCAAAAATGGGTTGCAAAACCTCCACCGGGAAAGACCCAGCTCAGTACCCGGACGGTGCCACATGCACCGAGCAGGACCCAAAGTATGACATTTCAGAGTGGTCCAGGGTCCAGAGCAGGGGGAAGGGGCATCACTTGAAGTGCGAATGGCATGCAATTGCGTCAAGAGTGTAGCCGGCAGCAGACGTGTAATTGGGCCTTTAGTGCCGCGTTTTAAATGCGGGTTGGAAAGAAAAGACGTAGCTCTTCCACGATCGATCCCCAAACCGCTTGGCACCTTTTGCGCCAACGAATGTGGGATCAGTGTTGTTGTGACGGGCCTGTGGGTGAAAGTCAAAATGCGTGTTTAAAGGCTGGAGCCCGGAGCACCTTCAGATGCCATGCAAAAATGGCACCTTTGTGGGAGAGCATCAGCAAAAAGCGGTAGTTAGGCCAAAAGCTGCACCCAAGAAGGACCACGGTCATGGATAGGCTCATGGTTGAGGGGGCGCATGCTTTGTGAACGGGGCACACTGCGTGCCTGCACAACATCGGCAACCAGATGGTGCACAAATCCGAGCTGCAGTGGTCCCATTGCACAGGCCACGCTCCAGCTCAATGTAGTGGTGGGTGTGTCTGAATGCGCTGCTGTTTGGCACTTTATATAGGTCGCAAATCCTGCAGTCATTCATCATGTTGAGCGAAGTATAGACAACATTCCAATTCCAATGTGGCAACGGGTTGAACCACATCGGAAAATACAGAACATGACCCTCCTGCAGTATTCCAGCAGCGTAGGAGAAATCACTGGGGCTCAGCACAAGAACGTCTGCGGCTACAAACGCATGAAACGAAAGACTGAGGTCTTCATTTATGTGTAATTGCGCTCCAGCACGGACCAAAGCTTCAAAACCCCGCCTCACGTCCATGGAAAACAGGTGAATGTTGGCATCTGGCCACCTCACTTTTATCCATTCAATGGTGCGAAGAACGATGGGAATATCGAGAGTCCTTGCGGTCCCTGACGGTGCATCCCAGCCAAGACGATAATGGACCGCTACGTTGGTGCGCCCAGGCCGGAAGTAGGAAGGGTAAAGTATGCCCTCCCGGGCTGCAGCAGCATGATACTTCAAGCGCAATGTTTTGAGCACCTGATGTGTGTACACGCGTGCTCTACCTGCCTCGATTTCCTCGTACATCTGTGGAATGAAACGACACCCTGAACAATCTCCCACTTGGAAGCCTGTGATCCGCTGATGCATCCTCAGCTGCTCTTCAGGCTGCTTCGAATTATTTGTCGAGGTGAGGGCATCCATTTCGGGAAAGCCTCGGAAGCAGTAGTTAGAGCGATGGTGCACTGCATACGCATATGCGGCCATTGCGCGGTGGAACTGTGCCCCAAAGCCATCATTGCCAGTGTCCAAAGTATAGCAGGCAGGAGGCGTTTCTTGTGCACGTCCAAGGTAAACAATCTCAATGAAGAGAATGTGGGCAACTATGGTGCACAGTGTCATGTGCAATCCATGTGGAATCTGGCATCTCAAATGCACCATCAATCAAACAACCGAGTGCGCTGCAAAAAGGACGGCATGAGAGTGCAGCATGGTTTACTGCGCATTCAGCATGGTTTACTGTGCATTCGGCGTAGGGACTGCAGCGTTGCAGGCCTGTAACTCTGTGTACACCTCTGCAACCGCTCCATTTATTGTGCAGTCCGACAACCCGTCATTGAAAACTCATGATTTGGCCACGGTGACTTAGGTAGGTGTCGTTATTATCTGGCAGTACGCTTGTCGTTGAGGCACAATGGAGGCTGACCGAGCAAGAAACAGAACCCACCTGAAAAATGGCTCACTGCAAACACCAGAACTGGGACGCTCAGGCGGCCCTGCAGGAACAGCAACGAGCATCCTAACTCACAGCCAACAGCCCAAGCCCAAACACCCAAACAACTTGGCTTATTGCAAGTGTATTCATGATTCGGGATTGAAGTTATCAAAACCACCACTTGTAAGGCGTCTCAGTGTGTATATTCATTATTCATTATCGACATTAAACCACCACGTTGTAAGACCACAAAAAGAGATGCATGCGACACACATACATACAAGCAACGGTCACCAATTCACTGTCACTGTTGAAGCACACCACAAATTCTTCATCACCTGAAGGCAGTAACTTCACTAGACGGGGGTAATGGTGACTGGGGGAGAAAAATGCCTAAAAAAAGGAAGATTTTGGGGGATAAAAAGGGAGATTTGGATCTATAAATTGGGAGGATTTGGGATGCATGGAGAGGGTGAAATCCAATGTGGGGAAGGGATTTGGATGGGAAAATCCTATAAATTTAATGGATGCGGGATGTCAAATCCGACTTGGGGAAGGGATTTGGATGGGGAAATCCTACAAATTACATCGATTTGGATGGGGAAATCCTACAAATTACATCGATGTGGGATGTCTAGGATTTAAAAATTTCGTGAAAAATGAGGATTTTAAATTTCAGGTGAAATATAACGTGAAAATTTCGTGAAATTTTCGATTTTTTTGAAAAGTATGAAAATTATGAAATTTATGGCCCCAATGGGAAGGCGGGGGTTCTATAACATCATAGCACTGAATCCTGGCACCTATAACCAAGCCCTTGATGAAAGACATTGATGGACGCATCACAATTGAAATGGCGAAGTCCACAAACAATATGATGGATGCCAATGGCAATGATATACTCATGCGTGGCACAACTTCATGTAGTTGACACGAATGAAGACTTTAGTTGCCAACATGGAAAAACTCAGGCGCTCCCGATTAGCACATTGCTAGTCGGCTAAGGTAAACACTCGCTCTGTCGGGGCTTGGCTGGCTGGAAGACAAGCCACAACCTTGCCCAATGCAGCTGCTGGAGAGGAAGCATGGAGGGCATTCCAAAAATGAAAAGGATGGCACACGAAGGCATGACTCTCAGCAAAGGAACTTGTTTGAGCCACGGGGGTGTGCCCGATCCCGATTCGAAGGACCCGCGCTTCGGACGGGGGAGCTTTTTGGGTTGTGTGGGTTTGGGGGGGGGCAGGGCAGGGGGTTTGGGTTTCTCGGCGGGGGGGGGGGCTTTGCTGGGGAGGTGCTGCGGGGGCTGCCGGGGGGGGCTCAACCCACAACTGGACAGCAGGATCTCCTCGTCAGCACACCCCTCCCACCACAACTCCCCCATGTACTCCACTACGGTAAAGTGTCCCCAGGTGCTCAAGTTCTTGTTTTTCATGTTGTCTATAAAAAAAGAAGGAACGGCAAATTTTCATTGAAATTTTCGTTTGAAAGATAAACTTAAATTTCGTTGAAAATTTGGTTGAAAGTTACCTTGAAAATTTCGCTTGTAAATTTCGTTCGAATCCTAGGGATGTCATTGGACAAATAGAAATTCATGGATGGGCAAATTTGGGATGTCTCAATGGATGTAAAAATTGTGTTATTCACCCCCATGTAGTGTATCCACCCCCATCTATTATATGAGTGACTGGCACTGACTTCACTACATGTGGATCTATTGAAGTTGGATCCTAGGCACTTATTAAGGGCAATTGCAATGAAGGGCAAACAAAGACAACAAAAGGCATGCAAGGGACATGAACAACTTGACAAATTGATGAACTCAAATTCTCTGAAGGGTCAAAGGATAGTGTATCCGTAGCATGCAACTTGTGTTGGAATGGTTATACATACATTTTCGCTTCATGACCAGATTCAGGGGTGGAAATATTGCGACCCAGGCAGCGATGGAAATGGGGGTTGTTGTTGAGTGAACTGTTGGGGTTGTGTGGTTGGAGTAGGTGGATGTGGAACTATTGGTTGTTGTGTTGGAGGTGGTTGTGTGATTAGAGTATGATACAACATTTGATGTTGTTGGTGTTGTTGTTGTAGTTGTTGTTGTTGTTGTTGTCGTAGCTGTTGTAGGTGGTTTTGCAGTTGTTGTTGTTGTAGTTGTTGTTGTTGTTGTTGTTGTTGTTGTTGTTGTTGTTGAAGATGTTGTCGTAGTTGTTGATTCTGCTGCGTAAGTATTTGTAGTTGTAGTAGTTGTTGTTGATGTTGTTGTTGTTGTGTTCGTTTGGGATTCCGTGGTATGGTGGGGTAGATCGGTTGCGGGGGATGATCGCCATATTGCTTGCGCGTTGCATGCCAATACTTCTTCAAGTCACCATCCAGATCGGGGCACTTCTTCTTCCCCTTCTTGGGACCAGCCGAAACGGTGGTCACCAAAAGCAACAACAACAGTATGCGTTGATAGAACTTCATGTCCTACAAAGGACAGATTGGGAGAGAATCGGGGTCGTGAATCACAAATATGAGGTGCAATTGGGAACGTTCGGTGTTGCAACTTGTGTGTCACAAAAGTAATTTCGACGATTTTCATCATTCTCCAATGCCGCAAGCCACATTCAATTCCCATGCCCGCCCGGGGCATACGGACCACAACAGTGTGTGTGGTCCGTATGCCCCGGGCGGGCACGGGATTGAATCCCGCTTGCGTACAATACATACATGATTGGGTAACCTATATACGTGTAAATACAGTAAGGCAGTTCAGGTGGGAGTATGGTTCCGCTGAGCGTACCTCTAAAATGGAGTGTAGCTCTAAAGGTAAACGGAACCATACTCACGTGCGTTCCCCGGTAAAACGCACTGCCACCCAGAGGCAAATCGGGGCTTGAATTGAGAGTATCATTCCCAACCACGATCCCGAAACGCGTCTAGCATCAACCAACTTTTGGAAATCTGAACCTCGATCGTTGCTTAGGTTCCTTAGCGTTGCTTATCTGCCTTATCTACACCATCCTACCACAAATGCAAACCAGAAAGGCAACCTTATCACAAGTCAAAGTCAAGCTTTCACGAACCTTTCCTTAAATGCAATTTCTGAAGCACAACGAAACTGGAACCAAAAAATCAACCTGACTGTATTGCGATTCATCAAATAATTAATTCCTTAACTGCGGATGCGACAAATGCATTCCATAATTAGACAGAACATTTCTGATCGTCTTTTTTTCATCATTTTTTGTCTGTTACCGCAGCCCTTATTGCGACCTAATGTCGACCTAATGTCGATCTACTTAGGTCGACATTACACTACGGTTGCAGGGGCAAATCCTAGTACGTAAACCAAAGGCTAAGTTCATAACGTGACGTCACCGTCTCGTTAAGAGGCGGTTCTTTTTTCCTCTTAGAGAGCAACACTGGGGCACGAAGAGCCTCCCTCGGTTTTTGCTAACTCATCGATATGTCGGAGAAATTCCAATTTTTCGAAGACCCACGAATTTCGCAGTTCTGCGCAGCTGCCCGTTAGCGAAGGAGGCCGGGGGGAGGCGGGAGGGAACGTGTGCATTGGACATAGGTCTTTCACCATGACCCCCCCCCCTATTTTGAGGGTGCCGGATCCAAAAAGAAGCACGGTTGGGCCTCATATGCCGCCTAGAGACTTGTAACTTCCCAAGTGACAACCCCTTGATCCCAGAAGCACAACATGCAGCAGAACACTAGTGTATCACCATACAAGCTGCAGAATGACGAGGTATTATTCCTTTTGCGATGAGGAATACTTTCCCTTCCTCATGGGAGGAGCAAATCGCGGACCCCATGCCTCGGATTGTTCAATCGCCATGTACAAATCTTCCCCTATGCCCTCACCAGCTGCGCGGATGCCAAGAACATCATGCTCACTAGCAAACCTCATCTCCAAAGAAGCAAACACCTTCCCCAGAAAGGTGTCCGGATCCCAACCACTTTGTTGGGCAACCACCTTAACTTGGTGTCCCATTGCTTCGACGGCTTGGCAAACAAATGCACCAACACCAACACCATGGGTCATATGTACACGTAGCTCGCGAGACAGCTCAACATCACACATATGCCAGTAAGGGAACATATTATCAGGGGTTGGCCAAACGAAACGGATACCATCACCACAACACTATCACTGCGCAAGCACACAAAAACTCATCAGTGGATATCCATAGCTGTGAGACAAGAGAGTACGTGTGTTTGCTTCGTCGCCCCGCATTACCTTGGTCCGTGAAGGCCCCCAGAAACTGGGGGCCTCTTGTACTGTCGGTTCGGGCCTCTCTCACTCTCACTGCTCGCTCCCGCTTTCGTTTTCGTGTCGCTTTTTCACACGCACAGTGCATCAGGGCCTCATGAGTTAGGCCGGAACATGTGGGGCCACCGCAGCAGCCATCAAGCATGACAGAAAATCATGGGTCTCCTCGACAACCCATTCTGGGGCCCTCAGGGATAAACGTTGCACACGCAATGCCGTTTTCGCCGCCCCCACCCACCAACTCTGGGGGTACCCTTTCATCGCAAGGTCCCTCCCCACAGCCCGCAGGTTCTCCTTCGCTTGGGGACGTGAGAACGCATAATGTATGCACTTATATATGAGCCCTGGCACCAGGGAGCGCAGTACAGGGCGGGCATTCGGCGAGTGGGCGTCGGGATAGCGCCGCACCCCCCGCATGGGGTCCCATTCTTGCGCGCGATCCTTCGGGCCTATCGTCAGTCCCCTCCCTTCAGGCTCCAGGACCAGTTTTGCTTCCAGAGAGGTCCACCTGGTGCCCTCCCCTTCAATCTGCAGCTGCAGGCCCAGCAATCGCTCGAAATGGCGCTGCAGCGTGTCCAGGGAGGTCTTACAGTGACGCACTCCCACGATATTATCACGAAACCGGAAAGGTTGCACCAACAAGCCCGGTATTTTGGCCCATGCCCCTGATCCTCCCCTAGCCTGCAGCCACTGGCATTCGTGGTACATACAATACAGAGATGCGCATTGCGCAGACAGGACTCCCCCAATGGCAACCCCCCGCTTTTGCCTCGGGACTCGGCTCCCCAACAAAAACATGTCGTTATCAAACAGGTCATAGTGTAGATACTTTGATACCTGGGCCCACGACAGATTCATGTACAGGTCGCCGTAGGCCTTTCTCAGCACATCATCCTTTCTGTCAGGGCCAAGGCCAAACCAGGGTCCTGCCGTACACGAGCGGATGCGCGCGGCATCCCGTACCTTCGCACACAGCAACTGAATGGATTCCCACACACCTGGTCTGTTTACGGCTGTCGCTGGCTGCTGTACCAAACCCACCAGAGGTTCGAAGTCAGGATCTCCTCTGTGCAACCGTGGGAACATCTCTTTAACGTCCAACTCCCACAGCCGCACGTCTCGTGGTTTTCGGCCCCTCCTGGTACAGGGGGAGCGCTGTGACAACGCCACATGCGTGCGGTGGGACCAGGATACTATATCAGAAATGTTTTGCATCTCAAACGTGGGCAGGAGGGCCTGTGCTCTCTTGGAGAGCAGGGTCAGGCAACGGCCCACCCGCTTCGCGTACGCCTTTAAGGGGTGTGCGAAGTAAGAAAACACGAGCCGGACCTTCAGTCCCTCGCCCTGTTCTTCCCTTGACTTATTTTTGACCATGAGAAAAGTGGACGGTGGTTTAAAACGCTTGCCTGACTTAAAATGTTTTTGCATGCCCTCTGCCCTGTCCCTGAGGATGCCCAGTGTAAACTTGGATGCCTGTTGGACTGTTGGAAAATCGGCTACACATTCAAACTGTGTCTCATCCCCATATGACCGCAGCAACAAATTATAGTACAACCTCCTGCAGAGAACTATCGGTCGACCAGGGTTCTTGTCCAGTGGCAGAACTACAAACTGGCGATTTATGGTTCGTTTCACAGACAACAGATGATCACGTTGCAAGGCCGCTGGCACCTGTGCTGCCACTGTTGTAAACAGGCGGCGGGTCAAATGCACGGCGTCATCCACCAGAGATGAACGCCAGGTCACAGGTAGGAAAGGGCATGCCTTAGCCGCCCGCCAAACAGCCTGTCGTGCCTGTGTAACATACAGATCCACCGGTCCCAGTACTGAGTTTGACATATTCTGTAACAGGCCATCTGCCCCTGTGGGTAACAACTGTCGCAATTGCCGTACATCTCTGACCGCCACGCAACCCTGCACCCTCGGAAAATCCTGCGAGTACGACGCACACCGACACTGCGCGCATGCTTTCTGCTGTAACGCTTCCCAGGACAACGTGGTCCCCTTGGTGCACATGACGTCACGCACAGTGCTGGCACGTTTCGCCACAAAAACGGTAATTGCACGCAGGTAGGCCTTCAACGCCCTCGGCGCTGGTAATTCCCCGATCAGCCCGTGGACCAACGCACGTAGGTCCCGCAAATCTGTCTGGGTACATGGGGGGTGGGGGAATACCAGTCTCTTGGGCAGTTTCACGCCATGGGAGTCCTACGCCACCGTCACCAGGCGGTCCCACAGAGACCGCCGTAGTGCCTGTGTCAACCGGTCGCGGGACCGGGTCCATAAATTCAGCATCTCAGGTAGGGGCGGGGACCGCATTTGCACATATCTGTTCGCGAGGTGAGTGACGTCACCTCGGGGGAGTGGCTTCGGATGCACGAAAAAACGTTTCATGTTTCGCTGACTGCGCCACTTCGTCTCGCGCGTGCAGTTGTACACCTGGCTCCCGAATTTCGAGATCCAGTGGTACTCTTTTTCGTCCACCTGGCACCTGTCTACAATCTCTAAGGGCACGATGAAAAAGTGGTGGACCCCGAGCTTATGCATCGCCTCATAGAGGCTCCACTCTGACCGGTCATACCTGTGCTTTTTCCTCTGAAAATTTGTCCCACCCAGGACATGCTCTTTGAACCTTTGCACTAACGACCTCAAATTTTGCTTCCCTCCCGTTTGCCCTATATAGACATGACCGTTCAGGTCGTTCACCACTGCGTAGATCAAGCATCCCTTGCGGTCGTACGGAAACGACCAGGCTTTTGACATGCCATGTACTTTTCGCATCCAAGACACCCCTGTCAGGGGTATTAACGATCGGACCTGTTGCATATGCGCCGCCAGATCCTCGCGCCGCATCCCTTTGCGGAAAAGCACGCGGCGCACATCGGACAGTTGCGACCATGTGTGCCGGAGAACCTGTCGCTCACGCGCAGCCCCCAGTGTAGGGTACAACTCTCGCGGCGGCATCAGCCACACACACCGTTTGCGTTTTGTGAGCTGGGAAAAAATCGCAATGTATTTATGTATATCGAAGGGAATAGATGCAGATGATGTATCCCCTGCTGCAGGGTGCACAACGTACCACTGCACATTGCCTGTCCGTCGTACCTTGGAACGCCGGCGGCGCCCATAGCGCACATGCACGGCGGGTGGTGTACCCTGGGTGGACATGTATCCTGTAGGTTCAATGGAACGCACTGACTGCCACGCACTCCCTTCTATGCACAACACACGCAACACTGACAGCCAATCAGAGCGATCCTCAGGCACGGCCACGACGTACGCGTCAGGCCCTTGTGCTGAGGCCAGCCGCTGTAACAGCATCTCCGGTTCATGTTGTTTCTGGACCACCCAGACTGCTGCTGCCGGTGTCAAGCATGGTGAGGTCGGCGTCAGTGCCCCCAACTGCAGTTCGGCATCGCATAGCCCTTCCCACCGCACCGATGTGGTGGATACGCAGGGCAGACCAATCGTCCTGTCCACAGGCATACACTGGCCCCACGCCTCTAGCCATTGCTGAGGCACCGTCCACAAGGGGCTACCTGGGTGTTCAGGTTTTCCAGGACCGTGGCGCATGTCGATTGGAACAGGGCGGCATCGGCATCGGTCACTTCCATCCATGTCCCCAGGCCCTTACACGTCGCATACCTGGTCCATGCTCGTTCCAGCGGCGGGTGCCCCACCACTACGTCCCGCAATTGCTGTGCGCTTGGCGGCAGCGGTTGCTTCACCCAGTTGTCACGCAAGTCCTGGAGGTCTTGGCCCTGTGTGTCCTTGTCGTCCTCGATGTCCGACAGGGTGTCCACCTGGGCTGTCCCGTGGGCACTGCGCTGACACGGGATTGCCCCCTGTCCACTCGCCATCATGAACCCTGTAACAGCCACTGTGAGGTCCGGTACGCACATATATATATATGTATATATATATATGTGTGTATATATATATATATATACATATATATAATATATGTATATATATGATGAATATATATATATATATATATATATATTCATCGCATGTTGTGCCACGGCGACGCGTTGCGCTAAGACACGATGCAATAGACCCGTTGTGTCTTGTGGGTGTGAGCATGACGGTTTGAGGTGCAGCTCTGACAGGCGTGCCAACGTTGGCAACATCACAATGTCGTTAGCGGAGGATGTAGTCGACTCGCTAGATATTGACGGTGACGGGCTGGGCGTTGGTAATCGAAACCGCCATGCCCTCTTCCTGGCTCTTGCCTGGCGTGAACTTTTTGGTTGCGGCACTTGGTACCGGCGCGGCGCATGGATAATGCGGCGGGGATATTTTCGCAATGTCACCTTTCTCAGGCGGCGGGAGGGTGGTATGGCAAGTAGGCGTTCGTTGTTCTCACGGGGCAAAAACGATCTTCGCAGCGGTGCATCCCGTTCCCATTCGTCCCGCAAACGTACCGGCGGTCGGCGTGAGCGCGGTCCGGATGGGCCCGTGGATAGGTTCTCCGGGATGACCCCTTCAAGCGGACGAACTTGTAGAGGACATCGTTAAACTGCTCAATTCGTATCGGTCCCCAGCGAACAACGGACGGCGCCTCGTGTAGAAGTACACGACAGCAAGTTAGCCATTGATAGGCCTCAGCTTCGGTTAAGCATAGACATATGTTCTGCAAGACATCAAAACCCAAATGCAAAGTCCGGGCCCTCACGTCGGTAGTGAGGCCCGGTGGACGTTGTATCATACTGCACATCACTGCGCACGACCCTTCTTAGCACCACGGAAATTCTCCAACGCCCCTGTCGCCTCTTCTTTGTCCGCAAACAACCTATCACTCGCCAGGAATCCTGGTGTTGATCCCACTAGCGGTGAGTTGGTTACGATATCGAACGGTTGGCACAAGGCACCTGCCGCACCGTCCCGCACCTCGAACGACTGAATTTTCACCACTCCCAGACGCGCCGTTTCCCCCGCACCTTCAATAGCCCACGCACACCCACCTTCGGAGTGGGTTGCCGTCATGGAGCAATATTTGGGGTCCAACGATACGGAATCTCCAGCGCCCGATGCCGGTTGGGTACTCTCCGCCGGTGATAGCGCCCCCGCGGTTTCTTCCAGTGGTGTTTTATTGCGCAATGGGTACGGCTCCCGCACGGCACGAATTTTCGTTGTGGTAGTCTTTCCGCCGCCGGATATCTTTGCAACGGGCTTTTTGGTTGCTCCCTTACTTTTGGTGCTATCATTTTGATCCACGGCGTCCACATTGATGGTTTCACCATGTCCCCCATGTGCGTCGTCATCAAATTCCTCTTCAACAAAATTCTCCGGGAAGGATTTTTGCATACCCTTAAACATGCTCATCATCATCTTGTCCTGCCGTAGCTGCCGTTTTGCTAGTGCTTTACGGTCCTCATCCGCCGCATCTTGGCGCTCCGATAATTTGTCCAATGTTTTCTTGATGGCCGTAAAGTTATGGTTCATCGCCACATTATGTTTTTCCATTGCCACCTCGATTTTCTTGTCCATCCCTGCGTGCGCGCAATGGTGCATTTTTTCCATAGTGCGCGCAAATTTTCAAAAATGTGACCTTTATAGCGCGCCTATTGCGCGCGCTCTACCGCGCTATATTGTCCCGTTTTTCAAATTTTTCAAAACCGGAAAATGTTTCAAAACCATGCTTTTTCCAGTGTCCTGCGTTTCTCAAAAACCCCTTGCTTTTCAAAAACATTCCCTGTTGCTCATCCAACCCAAGACACATGCAAAAACACTTTCTGAAAGGTCTGAAAAGTGTGCAACAGTACAGGTCCTCACGGGCACAGACAGTGTAGCGCGCGCAACATATTTACAGCGCGCGCTATGAGCCTTACGGCGCGCGCTATACCAGGTATAGCGCGCGCTGTCATTCAGTGATCTCCTTAATGGTTTGGACCACCACTTCGGCCTCCCACTCCTTCTCCCATTCGGGTCTGTGGTCTTCTGCCCCAGTGGCAGCTGGGGCTGCATCCCCTTCTTCGTGTGGGCTTGGGTCGCCTTCTGGGGTTGCTCCTTCTGGTGCCTCTTCTTCTTTCGGGGCTGCTCCTTCTCCTTCTTGTGGCGCGGCCGCTGGTGCCTCTTCTTCTTGTGGTGGGGCTGGTGCGTCGTCTTCTTGTGCTGCTGCTGCTGCTGGGGCTGGTGCCTCTTCTTCTTGTGCAGCTGCTGCTGGTGCTTCTGCTGGTGCTGCAGCTTCGGCAGGTCCCTTGTCTACTTGTGGGGGGGCTGGTGGCTGGGCTGGTGTGTACCCTTCGTGAACGGCCGTTAAGTGGCCGTTTGAATAATTGCGTGAATTTCACGTGAATTTACCCAAATTTTGAGGTTTTGGGGGGAAAATGCCATATTCTTGGTTCATTTCAAGGGCTTTGAGGGGCCAAAATTCCTCCCCTAGCTTTGTTACGCATCATCCAATCAAAGTCCCGCACCAAAAGCATGCATCATGACCGCACCGTGCCCAAAACGAGAGGTGCCGGAACCCGGCAAGCCTGTAGCCGATTCACAGCCGTGAATTCACGTGAATTCGTACGAAATTCGTAGGAAATTCGTACGAATTTGGTACGAATTTCGTACGAATTTCACGTGAATTCACGTGATTTTACACAAATGTTACCCGTGTGCACCCCCTGATTTGTCCTCACACCCCTAGTAAGCCCCCCAGCATGCACCCCGGTCACAGGCAACAATGGTCTGGGTTCGTAAGGTCATCTCATGTCCGTCTCTTGCGGCACCGGAACCGCCGCTGTAGAGTCTGAAGGTGCTGCATGTCGGTTAGAAGCCGTCTTCGTGTGCGGCTTGCATACGTTTGTACACTTATGGGCCCTTGCCCATGTTGAGCTCTTTTGGTCGCATCCCAGCCATGCAACCAAAGGCTATCGTCAATGGTGTGCTTGTCCACAACCACTTGCACCCCTAGTCTCCCCCGGAGGAGGCTTAGGCCCCCGCTGTTGCGCACCATGCGCTTCAGCCTCCGGTGACTTCCCTCCATGGCAAAGCAGGAGAACTTTGACAAGATTCTCCACTTCTTTGCAAAATAATACATGTGGTCGATCCAAAGATGCGTCCACAGAAGTTTGCCCCACTGGAGGTCATTGTGGGCAGCGCCCATGGCTATGCTATGGTTCCGGAGCCGCCCCAAGTCGGCCCCGGAGAACCATGCGGAACGCCACGCGTATACACACATGCTTGCAAAATTCTCCCACCACGTTTTGCACACCGACTCCCAACTTTTTCCCCCTACTTGATGCTGCCTCACACTAGGCTGCTCTAGGCAAGCATCTATTATCTTCTCCCAACCCCTATTCCGCATGAAATGGATGGCAGCAGCACACTCCATCCTCACCTTCCCCTTGCTGTTTGCCTTGTCATTATTTCATGAGGCACGGGTGCAAGTTCGTGCAGCAAGCCGTGCCTCATCTAGAACCGGTTGCAGCATGGTGCGTGCCACAGTGGCCGGTGCCTTCCCTGTCAATTGTACAACTAGGTCCCGTGTCCCGTTGACTGCACACAACAGGACACGAAGGACCCCATGGAGGCCATAATCAGGCACTCGCCTATCACTCGTAATGGTCCTATATATAGCATTTATGGCAACGGCTGGTTCCCAGTTGCCGTCTATCGCACTTGCTGTGCCAAAGGTAGCCAGGCACAGAGCACGGTTACGCATGCAGACCCAACACACAGTGGCACCAGGGGATTCTGCCTTCCAGTTTTGGCAGCCCGCCATGAGCACCTGTGCTTTACCATCTGCACACAGAAAAAAAAGGGACTGCCTATCGTTCCCTGCCGTATCCTTAAAACTTACGGTTGCGGCCTTGCGCAACTCATCATCAAAATCAATTTCCTGGGAGGCCGCGTAGAGGGTCTCCCACTTTTCACTGCCCCCTAGTAGCCACCAACTAGATAGTTGGTTGGGGCTGGCGGTGCCACCAAGCGTGCAATGGACGTACGAGGCCTCATGCCTCGATGTACCGTCCACCGCAATAGGCAACCAATGCAGCCGTCGGTCCCCGGGCTGCATGATGGCCGAGGGTGGGGGTGGTCGACACTTGAATAGGTGGCCGATGCGGTCAGGTAGGTAGCAGGCCGCACCATTGATGGCCGTGTCGTCTCCCGTATAGGCAGTGAACGCCCGGGACTCCGGCAACGCTAGCTGCCGAAGCATGCCGTACACCTGGTCCCATACCACACCGTACGTCATGCTCCCCACTAGGTACCGGGACTCCGTCCTAGAGAGGTGCAATGACCGGATCCTCCAGGCGGCCATGATCAACCTCTCCTCCTGGGTGGGCTCGGGCTGGACGGTGGCTACAATTCTTGTTTCGGGGGTAAGCACTATTTGCCCCGTGTCGGGCAGGTACTTGACAGTGTAGGGTGCTGCAAGCTCCTTGGTAACAACCTCCTGGAGCTCTTGTAGGCGCCGCCGTCGTGTACGATCCGCTAGCAGATGGAATGGCTCCTTGGGCCGTGGCATGGTGTGAGATACAAGACCTGTTGAATGGGGAGGCAGTCATCGCAAAGTTTCTACCATCCCCCTCCCGCAGACAACTCTCTCAACTGTGATTCGGATGCAATTTCAAGAAATTCACATAAATTCGTACGAAATTCGTACGAATTTCGTACGAATTTCACGCGAATTTCACGCGAATTTCACATGACTGTCACAGAATTTCTGCCAAAGCCTTCACCTTCTGCCCTCGTTGACCCTCACAAAGCAAGCTCAGGATGGTGCTCATGGGTTATCACACACCCAGTCCAGTGGCTGTCATTCCGGCTGTCACTCAGCCAGCAGTGTAACACGTCAGGGGGCATAGCATACCCCAAATAAAATACAAACAGTGCCGCAGAAAAAAATCGCAAACAGGTCAGGGGGCACACCGTACCCCAATTAATGTACAAACAGTGCTGCAGAAAATTTCCCACAGTGGGGGGGGAGTACCCCACATATCGGTCAAACTGCCCATGCTTTGGGGGGGGGGGGGGGGCAGGATAACATTCGTCGTGGTTAGAAAGGACACGTGGTCCGGAGGGTAAAGGGTCAGCTACGCACCCCCCCCCCCCCTGGAGCAGAGCTCCGGCTAGCGGAGCCCTGGGAGCTCTGCTCCCCCACCGCCTCCACAAAGGAGGGGTCCATGGCCGCCGACGTGAGGCGGTGGGGGGGGTACTGCCGGCGCACGTCCTCCATTGCGGCAGTCACCTTGGGGGCGTCGGGGGCCACGCTGTCCACATCGACCTGCTGGCCACTGGCCATCATGGCCATCCGCAGGCCGGTGGACACTGCGGACATCTGGCCGGCGCATGCCTCGGCCTGGGCATGCCAGGCCTGTGCGCCGGCCAGGAGGTACGGGAAACACGCAAGCACTGGCCCCCCCCCTGTCACCCGGGGGGGCGGGGGCCTCGGCACCCTCAGCCCTCTCCACTGCCTCTGCTGGCTGTGCCGCTGGCTTTGCCTTGCGCAACGTCGCCACGTCGCGCTCAAGAGTCTTCACCTTGGAGGCCAGCCGGTCACGCTCCTTGGTGACGTCCGCCAACCGCGACTCGACGTCCCGCCTGTCCTCGTTGGCCCTGGACAGACGGGCCTCGAGGTCGCGGTTGGCGGCCTCCGCGCTAATGGCGCGTGCCTCCCATGCCCCCGCCCGCTGCTGGTCCACCCACTCCTGCACCACCCCCCTCTGCCCCCGCCCCCCCACCGGCTCCGCCTGCTCCGCCCGCACTGCCCGCTCCCGCTCCGCCGGGGTGGCCGTACGCGGGGCTTTGGGGGGGGGGGGGGGTGGGGCCCGTGTCCCCTTCAGGGCGCCCTTTGCGCTTGCGCGTGGGGGGGGGTTCGTCCTCCTCGACGTCAATGACGTCAACCCCCACCCCCATCTTCCGCTGCCTCCCCACATGGACGCGCATGGCAAGCCATGCCACGTCCACCCACTCCGGCCTCCGCTGCTCCCAACCCGTGAGCACATTCAGCCCATAAACCCCAGCCGTCGTCACCGTCCCCGCCTCCCCGATCCCCGCCACCCCCGTCTGCACCCGCCAGTGCCCACTCACAAGCCGGTAGGCAAACATGCCCACCAGCTCCTGCCCCGCAGGCAGGTTGGTCCCCCCCCGGACCACAATGGGGCAGGGGAAGGAGATGCGGAGGGTGCCCTGCAGCCCCCGCGACTCCAACACCATGTCCCAGACGGCACTCGGGTGCCGCTGCCGCCCATCCGGCCCCGGCGGCACCTGCTGGGTCCATGCCGGATCCGGCTGCCTGGCGGCCAGCGTGACCCGGTCCAGGGGGGGGTCGTTGTGGGCGTCGTCCAACTCGTCGCGGGACGCCTGGGGCACCACCACCTCGCGCGCCACATGCCCCCGGGCGGTGCTGGCCTCGCTGCCTCCCGAACGTCGAGAGCGCTGCGACCCCTCACTGCGCACACTGCCGGCCTCGCTTGGTGCCCGTCCACCGCCGGGCTGGTCGCCACCGGGGCCTTCGGCGGGCTCGGCGTGCTCACCGGGCAATCGGGGCCGGGGCTTGTACTTGCGCTTGGTGTGGTGCCGAATATCCGGCGACCAAGCGGTGAACGGGACCTGCATGCAGATGTGGGGAGGTGTGCCAGGCACAAATTGAGAAAGGGGGAGTGGACACGAGGCAATGCAAGAGCGAAAGGAGCAAATTGGACGAAATTCACAGAAATTCGTACGAAATTCGTACGAAATTCGTACGAATTTCGTGCGAATTTCACATTTGAGAAAATTCAAACAAATTCATTCACGTGAATTTCGTCCTATTTGCCAATACACAAAGCAAACACACAAGCAAGCACACCTTGCAGTCGCATGGGCAGGTGATGCTCCATGCCCCGGTCCTCGCGCACTTGGGCGACCGCCACGCTGGGACCGTGTTCACCAAGTGCCACAGCGTGGTCGGCCGACCCGGGGGGGCAATGCCGGACAAGGCGAAGTGGATCTCCGACTCCGCGTCGACATCGCCCCCCTTGCACACCTCCAGCTGATGCACGCTGCCCACGAAGAACAGCATGCACTGGGGGCCGACCTCGATGACGGCGAGGTCGGAGGCCGGGGCCGACCGGGAGATGAAGGTGGGGTGGAAGGGGCAGGTGGGGGGGCCTGCCGGGAGCGTCTGGGGGGGGTCGGCGAAGAGGGCCGCCTCCCCCTCCCACAACCCCACCCTCCCAACCGCCCCTTTCCCCACCCACAGCACCTGGTCCACGCTGGGGAGGTCCCAGCTGGACAAATCCCCAGCAACGTCCAGGGCCTCCTTGGGGGGGGCGGAGTCCAAGTGTGTGGTGTTGGGCTGGTGGTGTTTGTGTCGGGGGTCGGGGGTCCACAAGTTAAAAAGAGCCCCCTGCAGCCCATCCTTGGCGTCGGGGAGGGCAGGCAATCCATGATGGCGGCTGGTGGCCACCATCAGCAGCATGTCCCCCCGATGCAGCTCAACGGTGTCCCAGCGCGCCTCCCCCGCCTCCCCCAGGGCCGTCCCCGCCTGCACCGCCACCTGGTAGTCCTCTGACAAGCAGAGGAAGCTACTCAGGTGGCAGGCCCCCACCTCCCTGTCGTGGGGGGGGAGGACCTCGGGGTGGGTGGCCACGTCAGTGTGGGGGAGCTGCGGCCCACTCCCCACACTGGCCACAATGACGCTGCCCGGCGTCATTGGGTGGAGGTCCCCAACCCCAGGGACACTTTCGGTGAGGTGGGGGTGGAACTTCTTGAAGAGAGGCCCCCCCATCCCCGACCCCAAGGTGCTCTTGCTTTGCCACCGGCGGGGGAGCGCAGGATCCTTGGCCTGCTCCTCACTCCGCGCGGCGTTGAAAAGGAGCTCAAAATTCTTTGCGACGACTTTTTCGTCGCCGCTGCCCCACGCCTTCATCACCTTGTTCCACCCCACCTCACAATCTTGTGCCTCCACAAGCCCTCGAAGCACAATGTAGCCGTTCCCATCAACAAAGTTGAGGGGCGGCTGAGAGGGGCCAACCCTGTCGGGGGCGGGGTCAGGGCTGCCCGTC
This sequence comes from Eutreptiella sp. 'Long Island Sound 2002', assembly GCA_964036045.1. Lineage (NCBI taxonomy): Eukaryota > Euglenozoa > Euglenophyceae > Eutreptiales > Eutreptiaceae > Eutreptiella > Eutreptiella sp. 'Long Island Sound 2002'. The sequence goes on along the minus strand of OZ038392.1, from coordinate 20,522,365 downwards.
ACCCCATGAGGGGGGTCGGGAAGGGGTTCGGTGCGGAGGGGGGGTTCACTTGAAATGAAGGGGGGGGCGCACGAGGCACCACGGTACCATTGCAAAGAAGTTGTGCTATAGAAGGTGGGGTGGGTGACGTCGGGGACGTGCACCTGGGGGGGGATGGTGGGATGGAAAGGGGCGATGCCCAAATCATCCCACCACCGGGGGTTGGCAAGATGCCAAGAAAAGGGGAAAAAAGAGTGGTCTGCTGGTGCACCTGCAGCAAGATCCTGCAGGCACACCATATCGCAGTGGGGGGGGGGTGTGGATGAGGTTAGTGGTGGGGTACACCTGGACGTGGGCGTCCTTAGGCTTCCCCACTGGGTTAGTACTCATCGAGTTGAGGAGCTGGTCAACACTGGAGGGGAGACGGGTTAGATGGAGAAATTTGAGGTCGGGGAGTTGGCGGCGCAGTTCCCTCCACAGGTTTGTGGCCCATCCCCTCCCCCCGAGGTAGCTGTTGCGGGTGGGGCTGCGCATGTCGATGTGGATGACATCGGGGGAGGGGTCGAGGGAGGCTGTCCAGCCCACGATGTCATCCACCCCCAGTGCCTCCGACTCGTACGTTGCCTCCTCCAATTGATGCTGGGCAACGGGGAGGGCATGGTAATGGGCGAGGGTGTCAGCTGCGGGGTCGGGGCGAGAGGCCAGGCTGGCGAGCTGCGACATAGTCTGCTGGGACATTGTCAAAAGAGAATGCGAAGAAAGGCTTTGAGAGCTGTGAGAAAGCGAAACAGTGGAAATGAGGGTAAATTCGTACGAAATTCGTACGAAATTGGTACGAATTTCGTACGAAATTCGTGCGAATTTCACATTCGGTGAATCTGTGAATCTAGCGTGAATTTCTGCGTGAATTTAGGTGCGTGAATTTCACATTCACGCAAATCTCACCAAATGTGTTAAACCATGCGGGGACTTTAAACCTCTAAATTACACACATTTGTTGGATCTTACTTTGGGCGAAGGTAGCACGACAAAAGCACACGATAGCACCAAGTTACGAGCAAAACACAGCAAAATTGGGTGAAATTCACGGTACCGTGAATCTCGGATTCAAAAGGCCGGTTCACGAAGGGTACATACTTGTGCACTGTGTTGTTGCTACACCTTGTGCATGAAACGTGAGGAACTATCTATATTTTACAGCTTATGGTTGCGTTGCTGTGTTGTTATGTTGCAATATGTCGGTTTTTTGGGTCGAAGTCAACTTTTTGGAAGCCAAGTCAAAGTTTTTTAACAAGTTGGCGCGCCAAGTCGCAAGTTGGCGCGCCAAAATTCCGGAGTTGGCGCGCCAAATCCAGACTTGGCGCGCCAAAACTGTCAACTTGGCGCCCGCCAAGTCCGGCTGTCGCGCGCGCCAACAGCCCAGTCGCGCGCGCCCCACAGTTAGATCGGTGGGGGGACACTTGGCGCGCGCCAACTTGACAGTTTTGGCGCGCCAACTTGACAGTTTTGGCGCGCCAAGTCCAGATTTGGCGCGCCAACTCCGGAGTTGGCGCGCGCCAACTTGCGAATTTGGGCCAGCCAAGGCCCGGGAAGCCAACTTTGGGACTTTTTCACCGTGTAGGAGTGTTTTCAGCACGAGAGGGGCATGAAACCCGGGGTTTTTCAGGGTAAAAAGTTTCCATTTACACCAAAAAGGAGGAAAAAATCCCTAGGTAGCCAGTGTAACAACATAATAGACACCCGCCATGATTTGGCTGCATTCCGAAGCAAGTTGGCGAATGTCCCTTGGCTTCGTAGTTACATCCTCGTTGCGCGTGCTTTGTCTTGTTTTCCGCATACGCTGTCCCAGCAGCTGACCCAGTTCTCCCCAACTCAGCCTCTGTGGCCCGCGCCGCAGTACCCGTTACGAGCTGCCTCACAGCAGCTGTCTCCCATGCTGTTCCCTGGTGGGTCGCCCACCTTGGGCTCCCCAGTGCGCGGCAGTCTTCCAGTGGGCCAAGTGCAGCAAGTGCTCTTCGGCCCACTGCCAGTGCAGCAGCAGCAGCAAATGCAGCAGCAGCAAGTGCAGGCTGCGGCCCAGCAAGTCGGCAGCCCAGAACAGCAGCAGCAGCAGCAGCAGCAGCAGCAGGTCCAACCAAGACAGCAGCAACCCCAAGTGCAAGCACAGTTTCAGTCTCCCCCACCCGGGCCACGTACGGGCTTCGCGTTCAGCAGCGACTTCAAGAACCGAATGTGGCCGAACCAAAACAGCACTATCTGCGCCCAAGGGCCCGACTGGGCATGGCTGAAGGACGTGACACCGGCCTACCTCTTCGAGGTGGCCTTCTACAAGTTCTGGCGCCAAAGGGCCACGGCCATTGCCAAGATCCCAGACGGAGCCGTGAAACCCTGCTGGCATGACGAGAGCATTACTGGCCACTGGTGCAGTTTGGCGAACCTGTTGAACCCCTCCGTGCCACCCCAAGAAGGACAAGCTGCCTGTGGACACTGCAAGGTGGAGGAGTACGAGCTGCTGTTCTCGTGGTGGGCAAGTTATGGGTGGGGTCACGTTCGGACCCACACGCCTCCGGGTGCCACCGCAAAGACCGTCCACCACTTCTACTTCAACAAGGACCCACCGAGCTTCATCAACGCGACCGACGCGGGGGCAATGGCCGGCGCACAGGCCTTGCATGCCCAGGCCGAGGCATGCGCCGGCCAGATGTCCGCAGTGTCCACCGGCCTGCGGATGGCCATGATGGCCAGTGGCCAGCAGGTCGATGTGGACAGCGTGGCCCCCGACGCCCCCAAGGTGACTGCCGCAATGGAGGACGTGCGCCGGCAGTACCCCCCCCACCGCCTCACGTCGGCGGCCATGGACCCCTCCTTTGTGGAGGCGGTGGGGGAGCAGAGCTCCCAGGGCTCCGCTAGCCGGAGCTCTGCTCCAGGGGGGGGGGGGTGCGTAGCTGACCCTTTACCCTCCGGACCACGTGTCCTTTCTAACCACGACGAATGTTATCCTGCCCCCCCCCCCCCCCAAAGCATGGGCAGTTTGACCGATATGTGGGGTACTCCCCCCCCACTGTGGGAAAATTTCTGCAGCACTGTTTGTACATTAATTGGGGTACGGTGTGCCCCCTGACCTGTTTGCGATTTTTTTCTGCGGCACTGTTTGTATTTTATTTGGGGTATGCTATGCCCCCTGACGTGTTACACTGCTGGCTGAGTGACAGCCGGAATGACAGCCACTGGACTGGGTGTGTGATAACCCATGAGCACCATCCTGAGCTTGCTTTGTGAGGGTCAACGAGGGCAGAAGGTGAAGGCTTTGGCAGAAATTCTGTGACAGTCATGTGAAATTCGCGTGAAATTCGTACGAAATTCGTACGAATTTCGTACGAATTTCACATTTTCAGAATATTCACACATTTCTATTCACGTGAAATTCGTACGAAATTCGTACGAATTTCGTACGAATTTCGTACGAATTTATGTGAATTTCTTGAAATTGCATCCGAATCACAGTTGAGAGAGTTGTCTGCGGGAGGGGGATGGTAGAAACTTTGCGATGACTGCCTCCCCATTCAACAGGTCTTGTATCTCACACCATGCCACGGCCCAAGGAGCCATTCCATCTGCTAGCGGATCGTACACGACGGCGGCGCCTACAAGAGCTCCAGGAGGTTGTTACCAAGGAGCTTGCAGCACCCTACACTGTCAAGTACCTGCCCGACACGGGGCAAATAGTGCTTACCCCCGAAACAAGAATTGTAGCCACCGTCCAGCCCGAGCCCACCCAGGAGGAGAGGTTGATCATGGCCGTCTGGAGGATCCGGTCATTGCACCTCTCTAGGACGGAGTCCCGGTACCTAGTGGGGAGCATGACGTACGGTGTGGTATGGGACCAGGTGTACGGCATGCTTCGGCAGCTAGCGTTGCCGGAGTCCCGGGCGTTCACTGCCTATACGGGAGACGACACGGCCATCAATGGTGCGGCCTGCTACCTACCTGACCGCATCGGCCACCTATTCAAGTGTCGACCACCCCCACCCTCGGCCATCATGCAGCCCGGGGACCGACGGCTGCATTGGTTGCCTATTGCGGTGGACGGTACATCGAGGCATGAGGCCTCGTACGTCCATTGCACGCTTGGTGGCACCGCCAGCCCCAACCAACTATCTAGTTGGTGGCTACTAGGGGGCAGTGAAAAGTGGGAGACCCTCTACGCGGCCTCCCAGGAAATTGATTTTGATGATGAGTTGCGCAAGGCCGCAACCGTAAGTTTTAAGGATACGGCAGGGAACGATAGGCAGTCCCTTTTTTTTCTGTGTGCAGATGGTAAAGCACAGGTGCTCATGGCGGGCTGCCAAAACTGGAAGGCAGAATCCCCTGGTGCCACTGTGTGTTGGGTCTGCATGCGTAACCGTGCTCTGTGCCTGGCTACCTTTGGCACAGCAAGTGCGATATACGGCAACTGGGAACCAGCCGTTGCCATAAATGCTATATATAGGACCATTACGAGTGATAGGCGAGTGCCTGATTATGGCATCCATGGGGTCCTTCGTGTCCTGTTGTGTGCAGTCAACGGGACACGGGACCTAGTTGTACAATTGACAGGGAAGGCACCGGCCACTGTGGCACGCACCATGCTGCAACCGGTTCTAGATGAGGCACGGCTTGCTGCACGAACTTGCACCCGTGCCTCATTAAATAACGACAAGGCAAACAGCAAGGGGAAGGTGAGGATGGAGTGTGCTGCTGCCATCCATTTCATGCGGAATAGGGGTTGGGAGAAGATAATAGATGCTTGCCTAGAGCAGCCTAGTGTGAGGCAGCATCAAGTAGGGGGAAAAAGTTGGGAGTCGGTGTGCAAAACGTGGTGGGAGAATTTTGCAAGCATGTGTGTATACGCGTGGCATTCCGCATGGTTCTCCGGGGCCGACTTGGGGCGGCTCCGGAACCATAGCATAGCCATGGGCGCTGCCCACAATGAGCTCCAGTGGGGCAAACTTCTGTGGACGCATCTTTGGATCGACCACATGTATTATTTTGCAAAGAAGTGGAGAATCTTGTCAAAGTTCTCCTGCTTTGCCATGGAGGGAAGTCACCGGAGGCTGAAGCGCATGTTGCGCAACAGCGGGGGCCTAAGCCTCCTCCGGGGGAGACTAGGGGTGCAAGTGGTTGTGGACAACCACACCATTGACGATAGCCTTTGGTTGCATGGCTGGGATGCGACCAAAAGAGCTCAACATGGGCAAGGGCCCATAAGTGTACAAACGTATGCAAGCCGCACACGAAGACGGCTTCTAACCGACATGCAGCACCTTCAGACTCTACAGCGGCGGTTCCGGTGCCGCAACAGACGGACATGAGATGACCTTACGAACCCAGACCATTGTTGCCTGTGACCGGGGTGCATGCTGGGGGGCTTACTAGGGGTGTGAGGACAAATCAGGGGGTGCACACGGGTAACATTTGTGTAAAATCACGTGAATTCACGTGAAATTCGTACCAAATTCGTACGAATTTCGTACGAATTTCGTACGAATTCACGTGAATTCACGGCTGTGAATCGGCTACAGGCTTGCCGGGTTCCGGCACCTCTCGTTTTGGGCACGGTGCGGTCATGATGCATGCTTTTGGGGCGGGACTTTCATTGGATGATGCGTAACAAAGCTAGGGGAGGAATTTTGGCCCCTCAGAGCCCTTGAAATGAACCAAGAATATGGCATTTTCCCCCCAAAACCTCAAAATTTGGGTAAATTCACGTGAAATTCACGCAATTATTCAAACGGCCACTTAACGGCCGTTCACGAAGGGTACATACAAGCAAGTTGAATGCTCTCGACATGGAGTTGACCAGGAGTTGGCGAATGTACAGTATCTGGGGTTGGCTTCGTAGTTACAAACGTGCGTAGTGCGCACAACGAGACAGCTAGCACGCACAACAAGAGCGTAGCACGCGCAACGGAAACAGTAGTGCGCACGGCAAGTACCTGTGGCTGCATGCTCCACGGCGTCGTGGACGGCTGCTGCAGTCCCGGTTGTACAGCTGCATGTGGCGGTGGTTGCGGTGTCGCACCTGCTCCTGTGGCCCCTGCAGCAGTTGTTGGCGGTGCTGCAGGAGGCGGATACCCCCAGCCCACGGGCTGCATGGGCAAGAGGGTTACATTAAAGTACCCCTGTTCCAGCAGTAATACAAAAAGGAAAATGCAGTAACAAAAAAATCGAAATCACCAAAAAAAACGGACGAAAAGGAACAAATCTCTGTGTCTGTCAATGCATTTCAAATTGGAGGCTCATTTGAAGTGCGTAGTCATAGCACGCCACTTCCAATTATATCCGCTATCGGTCTCACAATTTCTTTGCAAAGAAATGCTATCGCCGACCCTCCTGGCGATAGCATTTCTTTGCAAAGAAACGCTAGGGGGTAGCATTTCTTCGCAAAGAAATGTTAGGCGATAGCGTTTCTTCGCAAAGAAATGTTAGTGTGCATCTTGTTCCCTCTGTGTTTACTAGAGTAGCACAACAATGTCCAAGAAAGATTCCAAGGTTTCCGAGGCACAATTGCCCACGCCACCCCGTGTAGAGCAATTCATTGGTGTACTTCAAGAATGCAACGATAAGAAAGTACTAAATGTATATCACCAAAAAGGCAAACAGGTGAAATCCAAAGCAGCAATGCTCTTGAGCAAACACAATGTGGCAGAAGAGGAGGAGCAAAGCAAGGCAGAACCGTGCCCCAAACCAGAGATAAAAGCCGAACCTTGCCCAAAACCACCACAAAACCCTTCACCAATGAAAGTGAAACTTGAGTCTCCCCAAGAGATGGGCAATCGTCAAGTAAGTATTTATACTATCTCCGATGATGATTTGCTGAGCTCACATTCTTGCGATGTGTTGAATTCTTCTATGGTTTCCTCTGAGCTTTCCTTCGGAGATGAAGCAAATGAATATGAAGAGTTTCCTCCAACTCAATTGTCTGAGAAGGGGGATGTGTTTGCCTCACTTGCAGAAGGTGTCAGTGAATATCGTGATGCGGCTTTTGCCGCCCCACCTAGTGAGGAGGGTGCAGCACACAATCAGGTGTTTGAAGACATGCCTAACCCCTTCACAGCAGCAAAGAAGCCTCAAAAGGCCCCATGTAGACCCAAGGTGGAACCAAGTGTATGCTATATGTGTGATGAGCCGATCCCCAGGAGACGTGACACTATTGCTCTTCAACCGGTGTCATGTGATGCATGCCGTGCAACCTACCACCTTCGGTGTGCCAAGTTGACGCGAGTGCCTCGTCATGGGTCATGGATTTGTGAAAGCTGCACCATGACGCCGTAGTTCTTCCCTATTTATGGCTAAGAGGTAGTAGCCATGTGGTAGCCATTCCGCCTCCGAATGTGCGGGGTGCCACAACAAACAGTGACGTTTCGCAGCTCAACTTGACTTCTTTTACCCTCTTGATGTCAATGTCTTGGGAATGCGGGTTTTGCCATGGAGGGTCGGCGATAGCATTTCTTTGCAAAGAAATTGTGAGACTTCGATAGCGGATATAGTGAAACGCTACCCGATAGCGTTTCTTACCCCAGCATTTCTTTGCAAAGAAACGCTATCGGGTAGCGTTTCCTGTATAGTATATCGCGATTTCAAGGGTTCCGGCGCTTGAATACGGCATAGCGCGCGCGATAGTGGTCATTGCGCGCACTAGATAGCATGTAGCGCGCGCTAAAAAACAAATAGCGCGCGCTACCACAGTTCCTCATCCGCAAAATATGCCCGCACGTCGTCAGCCAATTTTTGTGCATTGCACAGGTTGCTTCTGGAGGTCGCATTCCACCTTGGTACTTCAAAGTACAGGAACAGACGCTCATTAACCTGCCTGAGCATCTTAATGCGGCGCGACACCAGGGTTCCTGCCCCCCCCACCTCTATCACAAAAGGAGGACCAAATGTCCTTCAGCACCCTGTTGCTCCCTTTGTAACTACGAAGCCAAGGGACATTCGCCAACTTGCTTCGGAATGCAGCCAAATCATGGCGGGTGTCTATATATTATGTTATATATATATTATGTTGTTACACTGGCTACCTAGGGATTTTTTCCTCCTTTTTGGTGTAAATGGAAACTTTTTACCCTGAAAACCCCCGGGTTTCATGCCCCTCTCGTGCTGAAAACACTCCTACACGGTGAAAAAGTCCCAAAGGGGGTGTTCCTAGCCGCGGCTAGCCGCGGCTGGGCGGGTTGGACCCCCCCTCCCCCCCCCCCCTCCCCCCCTCCCCCCCCGTGGCTGGCCACGGCTGGCCAAAAATGGCTGGGGGGGAAATTTGGCCAAAATCAAGGAAAACGAAGAAAAAACGGCCACACTTGGGGTCCCTAGGGGTGCAAGCCAACCCCTTTTGACTTGTGGCTATATGTGCTACTGCATTTGGGGCTACTAGGTTGTGTGGCCTCTTTTGAAGTGCGAAATGACCACCCTCCCTCCCATGCTCAATATCAAGTGCAGCTGAAGATACACAATGTGGCAAAGACATAATGCAAAGACAATCATCAATGTCTCATATCGCATTGTTGTGAAGAGGAGCCCCAAACAACGGGCTACCATGCGAAAGTGAAATAGAGAAATTGGGGTGAAAAATATATATCATGACGAAAGAGGGTGCAAATATGGGACTATGGCTATGCCTCTACCACAGTGCCCTCCTCCTCTTCATCTCCATACACCGAGCCCTCGTCATCAGCAGTGACCTCTTGATACGTCTCAACATCAACAACATAGTACCCTCTCCCATCCATGGAATGGGGGATAATTTCCTTTTCAACCGAACAATAAGGAACAAGGATGTTACCTCCATCCCACTCAAGCACCGCAGACCCATCCTCTTTTTCCTCCCGCAACCGGAGACAGCGAATTGTGATGTTAAACCTTGTCTCCTTTGTTCGCTTTTGAAAAATGGAAATGGCCATACGGAGCCGGTTGTCCTCCGGGTCGCGGTACGTGAGCATTTGATCAAAAATGAAATTGGTTGGCACTCGCTTTTGCTCTTTCTTATGCTTTTTACATATCAACTCCCCCATGTCATCATCATACTCCTCCCCTTGGGGTGTGCTACCCCCACGCACACGCTTTTTGAGACCGCATTTTATCCTCTTGTGGAAGTTGGATGCTACCGTTGACAACACGCCTAGACAAAAGGCAATGTAGCATCATAAGGCAGGCAGGATGGCAGCTCACACCGTCGTCCTGATGTAGGAAGGTGGAGTAGAGCTTTGCTTGGAGGTTTGCTTGGAGGACATTGTTGCAAACACGAAGGGCAAAAGGAAAAAGGGGAGGCCCAGTAAAATAGTAAAAAAAAAAACTTTTGTTTTCACTAGGTTCTAAAACCTAGTAAAAAAAAAAAAACTTTTTTTTTACTAGGTTCCGAAACCCCCACCACTGCACAGCGGGGGGCAAAATCAGAAGTGGCCCACAAGTGGGCAAATTGGCTACCTCACCCCTGCCGTATCGGGGAGCCCCACCGCTGCAGAGCGGGGGGCAAAATCAGAAGTGGCCCACAAGTGGGCGAAGTGGCTACCTCACCCCTGCCGTATCGGGGAGCCCCACTGCTTCAAAGCGGGGGGCAAAATCAGAAGTGGCCCACAAGTGGGCAAAGTGGCTACCTCACCCCTGCCGTATCGGGGAGCCCCACCGCTGCATAGCGGGGGGCAAAATCAGAAGTGGCCCACAAGTGGGCAAATTGGCTACCTCACCCCTGCCGTATCGGGGATCCCCACCGCTGCAGAGCGGGGGGCAGAATCAGAAGTGGCCCACAAGTGGGCAAATTGGCTACCTCACCCCTGCCGTATCGAGGATCCCCTCCGCTTCAGAGCGGGGGGCAAAATCAGAAGTGGCCCACAAGTGGGCAAAGTGGCTACCTCACCCCTGCCGTATCGGGGATCCCCTCCGCTTCAGTGCGGGGGGCAGAATCAGAAGTGGCCCACAAGTGGGCAAAGTGGCTACCTCACCCCTGCCGTATCGGGGATCCCCACCGCTGCAGAGCGGGGGGCAGAATCAGAAGTGGCCCACAAGTGGGCAAATTGGCTACCTCACCCCTGCCGTATCGGGGATCCCCTCCGCTTCAGAGCGGGGGGCAAAATCAGAAGTGGCCCACAAGTGGGCAAATTGGCTACCTCACCCCTGCCGTATCGGGGATCCCCTCCGCTTCAGAGCGGGGGGCAAAATCAGAAGTGGCCCACAAGTGGGCAAAGTGGCTACCTCACCCCTGCCGTATCGGGGATCCCCTCCGCTTCAGAGCGGGGGGCAAAATCAGAAGTGGCCCACAAGTGGGCAAAGTGGCTACCTCACCCCTGCCGTATCGGGGATCCCCACCGCTGCAGAGCGGGGGGCAGAATCAGAAGTGGCCCACAAGTGGGCAAATTGGCTACCTCACCCCTGCCGTATCGGGGATCCCCAGGGCTTCAGAGCGGGGGGCAGAATCAGAAGCGGCCCACAAGTGGGCAAAGTGGCTACCTCACCCCTGCCGTATCGGGGATCCCCACCGCTGCAGAGCGGGGGGCAGAATCAGAAGTGGCCCACAAGTGGGCAAAGTGGCTACCTCACCCCTGCCGTATCGGGGAGCCCCACCGCTGCAGAGCGGGGGGCAGAATCAGAAGTGGCCCACAAGTGGGCAAATTGGCTACCCCACCCCTGCCGTATCGGGGATCCCCACCGCTGCAGAGCGGGGGGCAGAATCAGAAGTGGCCCACAAGTGGGCAAAGTGGCTACCTCACCCCTGCCGTATCGGGGATCCCCTCCGCTTCAGAGCGGGGGGCAGAATCAGAAGTGGCCCACAAGTGGGCAAAGTGGCTACCTCACCCCTGCCGTATCGGGGATCCCCTCCGCTTCAGAGCGGGGGGCAGAATCAGAAGTGGCCCACAAGTGGGCAAAGTGGCTACCTCACCCCTGCCGTATCGGGGAGCCCCACCGCTGCAGAGCGGGGGGCAGAATCAGAAGTGGCCCACAAGTGGGCAAAGTGGCTACCTCACCCCTGCCGTATCGGGGATCCCCACCGCTGCAGAGCGGGGGGCAGAATCAGAAGTGGCCCACAAGTGGGCAAATTGGCTACCTCACCCCTGCCGTATCGGGGATCCCCTCCGCTTCAGAGCGGGGGGCAGAATCAGAAGTGGCCCACAAGTGGGCAAAGTGGCTACCTCACCCCTGCCGTATCGGGGAGCCCCACCGCTGCAGAGCGGGGGGGAGAATCAGAAGTGGCCCACAAGTGGGCAAAGTGGCTACCTCACCCCTGCCGTATCGGGGATCCCCACCGCTGCAGAGCGGGGGGCAGAATCAGAAGTGGCCCACAAGTGGGCAAAGTGGCTACCTCACCCCTGCCGTATCGGGGATCCCCTCCGCTTCAGAGCGGGGGGCAGAATCAGAAGTGGCCCACAAGTGGGCAAAGTGGCTACCTCACCCCTGCCGTATCGGGGAGCCCCACCGCTGCAGAGCGGGGGGCAGAATCAGAAGTGGCCCACAAGTGGGCAAAGTGGCTACCTCACCCCTGCCGTATCGGGGATCCCCACCGCTGCAGAGCGGGGGGCAAAATCAGAAGTGGCCCACAAGTGGGCCAAGTGGCTACCTCACCCCTGCCGTATCGGGGATCCCCTCCGCTGCAGAGCGGGGGGCAAAATCAGAAGTGGCCCACAAGTGGGCAAAGTGGCTACCTCACCCCTGCCGTATCGGGGAGCCCCACCGCTGCAAAGCGGGGGGCAAAATCAGAAGTGGCCCACAAGTGGGCAAAGTGGCTACCTCACCCCTGCCGTATCGGGGATCCCCACCGCTGCAGAGCGGGGGGCAAAATCAGAAGTGGCCCACAAGTGGGCAAAGTGGCTACCTCACCCCTGCCGTATCGGGGAGCCCCACCGCTGCAGAGCGGGGGGCAAAATCAGAAGTTCTGAAACCTAGTAAAAACAAAAACTTTTTTTTACTAGTTTTTGAAACCTAGTAAAAAAAAAAGTTTTTTTTTTTACTAGGTTTTGAAACCTAGTAAAAAAAACTTTTTTTTTTTACTAGGTTCCCAATACCTAGTAAAAAAACGTGTTACCTAGTAAACTGTTACCTAGTAAAAAAAAAAACTTTTTAAAAAAAAAAATTTTTACTAGGTTTCACTACAGACCCGGTGGTGGCAGTGTGATAGGGGGTACTGTCCGCGCGGGAGCCAATCCAGGGCATTTCCCCATGAGAGAGAAGCAGGAGGGATTTGGGCCGGTGGCCAGGAGGAGGGAGAGAGTGGCATTCCACTCACACGACAGTGATGTGGGCGTGTAAGGGCCATGTGAGGGCCAACCTGCCAAAGGTTGGTGAAAAAATAGTGACGTTGCAAGCAAAAACACAGAGACAGGGTACAGGGGACAGGTTGAAAAAGAAATGACAGTGCAGACGTAGACATAGGGGCAGGGCATGGGGGACTTGCTCAGGCCGATCAGGCTGAACGCGGCCGCCTGGGGTGTAGTCAAGGACTCAGGGGGGGGGGGGGGGGGTCCACTGTGTACTGGCCTTCGGAGCAGGGCAACGCAAAGCAAGGACTGAATCAGGACGAGGGCCCAGAGTACAGACAGTGAAGGTCGCCTGTGATCTGTATGTACAGGCCACGAGGGCAGGACCAAGTTAGATTAACGAGATCGTCAGCGAAATGCCTCGAATCGACGTTCCCTGTGAAGGAGAGCGAGGGCAGGGGAAGGGGGTCACAGTGGCAGTGGGCCCGTCCAGTCTGCAGAGATGAAGGGGTTGGGTCTGTGGGGGGGGCGTTTCGCCTCGCTCCCCTCCCGGATCCCTTTCTCAACGAGGCTAATCTTGCTGCCGCCACGAATGCGCTCAGCGAATTCCAAATGCCCGACATAAAAGCCAGCAGAGGCTCCTTTGTGGAACGAACATAGCGCACAATAGTGCCTTCAGGGAACATTTTGAGAGGTCTGAGGAGTGCAATGGGTTAGCACAATTGAGGTACGCATAAGCTCTAACAACGAGCTCTCATAATTATGCAATCCTGTGCAATTCGACACTGTTGCGTTTTTTTTGGAACCAGGCGGTGATGGTCCCCGGACAGGGTGGGGGGGAGGTAGTTGTCCCCATGACGAGAGGGACCAAAAATATTGGCGGACACATGTTCCCCAGTGCTCCGAACGTATATGCCAGCCATGCCGGGAATAACATTGTTAGCCATGGCTGAAATTCACATCAGAACAAACAGCATGGGGTTGCAATGCGTGGTACAATGTTATGAACACAATGCACTATCACAAACATGACTGAGCCCCTCTTTCCCTGTACAAACGCTCTACAAACACCCAATCCTGCATTCTGGACCACAAAAACAGCGGTCCCAAAATTTCCTCAAAACGGCGCTTCAACGCCCACCCCGTGCTTAGCCATAATCTGACATAATCTCCACCCCGTGCTTAGACAAGACCGTGCAGGCGCAAGGGGGGGGGGTGGGATGGATGGTTCCCAATAATTGCCCATGAGAAACAGCGGGCGCTTGCTGTTATTACCTGCACAAATCCTCAAAGACACCGAACAAATTGCGCACAAAATTTTCGTACAGAATTTGGACTGCAAAAATTCTAGCTTGTATAATCTGCCCCGCCCCCGGGTAAAATACCTTGCTCATCCTCATCCTGGACCCCAAAAATGGGTTGCAAAACCTCCACCGGGAAAGACCCAGCTCAGTACCCGGACGGTGCCACATGCACCGAGCAGGACCCAAAGTATGACATTTCAGAGTGGTCCAGGGTCCAGAGCAGGGGGAAGGGGCATCACTTGAAGTGCGAATGGCATGCAATTGCGTCAAGAGTGTAGCCGGCAGCAGACGTGTAATTGGGCCTTTAGTGCCGCGTTTTAAATGCGGGTTGGAAAGAAAAGACGTAGCTCTTCCACGATCGATCCCCAAACCGCTTGGCACCTTTTGCGCCAACGAATGTGGGATCAGTGTTGTTGTGACGGGCCTGTGGGTGAAAGTCAAAATGCGTGTTTAAAGGCTGGAGCCCGGAGCACCTTCAGATGCCATGCAAAAATGGCACCTTTGTGGGAGAGCATCAGCAAAAAGCGGTAGTTAGGCCAAAAGCTGCACCCAAGAAGGACCACGGTCATGGATAGGCTCATGGTTGAGGGGGCGCATGCTTTGTGAACGGGGCACACTGCGTGCCTGCACAACATCGGCAACCAGATGGTGCACAAATCCGAGCTGCAGTGGTCCCATTGCACAGGCCACGCTCCAGCTCAATGTAGTGGTGGGTGTGTCTGAATGCGCTGCTGTTTGGCACTTTATATAGGTCGCAAATCCTGCAGTCATTCATCATGTTGAGCGAAGTATAGACAACATTCCAATTCCAATGTGGCAACGGGTTGAACCACATCGGAAAATACAGAACATGACCCTCCTGCAGTATTCCAGCAGCGTAGGAGAAATCACTGGGGCTCAGCACAAGAACGTCTGCGGCTACAAACGCATGAAACGAAAGACTGAGGTCTTCATTTATGTGTAATTGCGCTCCAGCACGGACCAAAGCTTCAAAACCCCGCCTCACGTCCATGGAAAACAGGTGAATGTTGGCATCTGGCCACCTCACTTTTATCCATTCAATGGTGCGAAGAACGATGGGAATATCGAGAGTCCTTGCGGTCCCTGACGGTGCATCCCAGCCAAGACGATAATGGACCGCTACGTTGGTGCGCCCAGGCCGGAAGTAGGAAGGGTAAAGTATGCCCTCCCGGGCTGCAGCAGCATGATACTTCAAGCGCAATGTTTTGAGCACCTGATGTGTGTACACGCGTGCTCTACCTGCCTCGATTTCCTCGTACATCTGTGGAATGAAACGACACCCTGAACAATCTCCCACTTGGAAGCCTGTGATCCGCTGATGCATCCTCAGCTGCTCTTCAGGCTGCTTCGAATTATTTGTCGAGGTGAGGGCATCCATTTCGGGAAAGCCTCGGAAGCAGTAGTTAGAGCGATGGTGCACTGCATACGCATATGCGGCCATTGCGCGGTGGAACTGTGCCCCAAAGCCATCATTGCCAGTGTCCAAAGTATAGCAGGCAGGAGGCGTTTCTTGTGCACGTCCAAGGTAAACAATCTCAATGAAGAGAATGTGGGCAACTATGGTGCACAGTGTCATGTGCAATCCATGTGGAATCTGGCATCTCAAATGCACCATCAATCAAACAACCGAGTGCGCTGCAAAAAGGACGGCATGAGAGTGCAGCATGGTTTACTGCGCATTCAGCATGGTTTACTGTGCATTCGGCGTAGGGACTGCAGCGTTGCAGGCCTGTAACTCTGTGTACACCTCTGCAACCGCTCCATTTATTGTGCAGTCCGACAACCCGTCATTGAAAACTCATGATTTGGCCACGGTGACTTAGGTAGGTGTCGTTATTATCTGGCAGTACGCTTGTCGTTGAGGCACAATGGAGGCTGACCGAGCAAGAAACAGAACCCACCTGAAAAATGGCTCACTGCAAACACCAGAACTGGGACGCTCAGGCGGCCCTGCAGGAACAGCAACGAGCATCCTAACTCACAGCCAACAGCCCAAGCCCAAACACCCAAACAACTTGGCTTATTGCAAGTGTATTCATGATTCGGGATTGAAGTTATCAAAACCACCACTTGTAAGGCGTCTCAGTGTGTATATTCATTATTCATTATCGACATTAAACCACCACGTTGTAAGACCACAAAAAGAGATGCATGCGACACACATACATACAAGCAACGGTCACCAATTCACTGTCACTGTTGAAGCACACCACAAATTCTTCATCACCTGAAGGCAGTAACTTCACTAGACGGGGGTAATGGTGACTGGGGGAGAAAAATGCCTAAAAAAAGGAAGATTTTGGGGGATAAAAAGGGAGATTTGGATCTATAAATTGGGAGGATTTGGGATGCATGGAGAGGGTGAAATCCAATGTGGGGAAGGGATTTGGATGGGAAAATCCTATAAATTTAATGGATGCGGGATGTCAAATCCGACTTGGGGAAGGGATTTGGATGGGGAAATCCTACAAATTACATCGATTTGGATGGGGAAATCCTACAAATTACATCGATGTGGGATGTCTAGGATTTAAAAATTTCGTGAAAAATGAGGATTTTAAATTTCAGGTGAAATATAACGTGAAAATTTCGTGAAATTTTCGATTTTTTTGAAAAGTATGAAAATTATGAAATTTATGGCCCCAATGGGAAGGCGGGGGTTCTATAACATCATAGCACTGAATCCTGGCACCTATAACCAAGCCCTTGATGAAAGACATTGATGGACGCATCACAATTGAAATGGCGAAGTCCACAAACAATATGATGGATGCCAATGGCAATGATATACTCATGCGTGGCACAACTTCATGTAGTTGACACGAATGAAGACTTTAGTTGCCAACATGGAAAAACTCAGGCGCTCCCGATTAGCACATTGCTAGTCGGCTAAGGTAAACACTCGCTCTGTCGGGGCTTGGCTGGCTGGAAGACAAGCCACAACCTTGCCCAATGCAGCTGCTGGAGAGGAAGCATGGAGGGCATTCCAAAAATGAAAAGGATGGCACACGAAGGCATGACTCTCAGCAAAGGAACTTGTTTGAGCCACGGGGGTGTGCCCGATCCCGATTCGAAGGACCCGCGCTTCGGACGGGGGAGCTTTTTGGGTTGTGTGGGTTTGGGGGGGGGCAGGGCAGGGGGTTTGGGTTTCTCGGCGGGGGGGGGGGCTTTGCTGGGGAGGTGCTGCGGGGGCTGCCGGGGGGGGCTCAACCCACAACTGGACAGCAGGATCTCCTCGTCAGCACACCCCTCCCACCACAACTCCCCCATGTACTCCACTACGGTAAAGTGTCCCCAGGTGCTCAAGTTCTTGTTTTTCATGTTGTCTATAAAAAAAGAAGGAACGGCAAATTTTCATTGAAATTTTCGTTTGAAAGATAAACTTAAATTTCGTTGAAAATTTGGTTGAAAGTTACCTTGAAAATTTCGCTTGTAAATTTCGTTCGAATCCTAGGGATGTCATTGGACAAATAGAAATTCATGGATGGGCAAATTTGGGATGTCTCAATGGATGTAAAAATTGTGTTATTCACCCCCATGTAGTGTATCCACCCCCATCTATTATATGAGTGACTGGCACTGACTTCACTACATGTGGATCTATTGAAGTTGGATCCTAGGCACTTATTAAGGGCAATTGCAATGAAGGGCAAACAAAGACAACAAAAGGCATGCAAGGGACATGAACAACTTGACAAATTGATGAACTCAAATTCTCTGAAGGGTCAAAGGATAGTGTATCCGTAGCATGCAACTTGTGTTGGAATGGTTATACATACATTTTCGCTTCATGACCAGATTCAGGGGTGGAAATATTGCGACCCAGGCAGCGATGGAAATGGGGGTTGTTGTTGAGTGAACTGTTGGGGTTGTGTGGTTGGAGTAGGTGGATGTGGAACTATTGGTTGTTGTGTTGGAGGTGGTTGTGTGATTAGAGTATGATACAACATTTGATGTTGTTGGTGTTGTTGTTGTAGTTGTTGTTGTTGTTGTTGTCGTAGCTGTTGTAGGTGGTTTTGCAGTTGTTGTTGTTGTAGTTGTTGTTGTTGTTGTTGTTGTTGTAGTTGTTGTTGTTGAAGATGTTGTCGTAGTTGTTGATTCTGCTGCGTAAGTATTTGTAGTTGTAGTAGTTGTTGTTGATGTTGTTGTTGTTGTGTTCGTTTGGGATTCCGTGGTATGGTGGGGTAGATCGGTTGCGGGGGATGATCGCCATATTGCTTGCGCGTTGCATGCCAATACTTCTTCAAGTCACCATCCAGATCGGGGCACTTCTTCTTCCCCTTCTTGGGACCAGCCGAAACGGTGGTCACCAAAAGCAACAACAACAGTATGCGTTGATAGAACTTCATGTCCTACAAAGGACAGATTGGGAGAGAATCGGGGTCGTGAATCACAAATATGAGGTGCAATTGGGAACGTTCGGTGTTGCAACTTGTGTGTCACAAAAGTAATTTCGACGATTTTCATCATTCTCCAATGCCGCAAGCCACATTCAATTCCCATGCCCGCCCGGGGCATACGGACCACAACAGTGTGTGTGGTCCGTATGCCCCGGGCGGGCACGGGATTGAATCCCGCTTGCGTACAATACATACATGATTGGGTAACCTATATACGTGTAAATACAGTAAGGCAGTTCAGGTGGGAGTATGGTTCCGCTGAGCGTACCTCTAAAATGGAGTGTAGCTCTAAAGGTAAACGGAACCATACTCACGTGCGTTCCCCGGTAAAACGCACTGCCACCCAGAGGCAAATCGGGGCTTGAATTGAGAGTATCATTCCCAACCACGATCCCGAAACGCGTCTAGCATCAACCAACTTTTGGAAATCTGAACCTCGATCGTTGCTTAGGTTCCTTAGCGTTGCTTATCTGCCTTATCTACACCATCCTACCACAAATGCAAACCAGAAAGGCAACCTTATCACAAGTCAAAGTCAAGCTTTCACGAACCTTTCCTTAAATGCAATTTCTGAAGCACAACGAAACTGGAACCAAAAAATCAACCTGACTGTATTGCGATTCATCAAATAATTAATTCCTTAACTGCGGATGCGACAAATGCATTCCATAATTAGACAGAACATTTCTGATCGTCTTTTTTTCATCATTTTTTGTCTGTTACCGCAGCCCTTATTGCGACCTAATGTCGACCTAATGTCGATCTACTTAGGTCGACATTACACTACGGTTGCAGGGGCAAATCCTAGTACGTAAACCAAAGGCTAAGTTCATAACGTGACGTCACCGTCTCGTTAAGAGGCGGTTCTTTTTTCCTCTTAGAGAGCAACACTGGGGCACGAAGAGCCTCCCTCGGTTTTTGCTAACTCATCGATATGTCGGAGAAATTCCAATTTTTCGAAGACCCACGAATTTCGCAGTTCTGCGCAGCTGCCCGTTAGCGAAGGAGGCCGGGGGGAGGCGGGAGGGAACGTGTGCATTGGACATAGGTCTTTCACCATGACCCCCCCCCCCTATTTTGAGGGTGCCGGATCCAAAAAGAAGCACGGTTGGGCCTCATATGCCGCCTAGAGACTTGTAACTTCCCAAGTGACAACCCCTTGATCCCAGAAGCACAACATGCAGCAGAACACTAGTGTATCACCATACAAGCTGCAGAATGACGAGGTATTATTCCTTTTGCGATGAGGAATACTTTCCCTTCCTCATGGGAGGAGCAAATCGCGGACCCCATGCCTCGGATTGTTCAATCGCCATGTACAAATCTTCCCCTATGCCCTCACCAGCTGCGCGGATGCCAAGAACATCATGCTCACTAGCAAACCTCATCTCCAAAGAAGCAAACACCTTCCCCAGAAAGGTGTCCGGATCCCAACCACTTTGTTGGGCAACCACCTTAACTTGGTGTCCCATTGCTTCGACGGCTTGGCAAACAAATGCACCAACACCAACACCATGGGTCATATGTACACGTAGCTCGCGAGACAGCTCAACATCACACATATGCCAGTAAGGGAACATATTATCAGGGGTTGGCCAAACGAAACGGATACCATCACCACAACACTATCACTGCGCAAGCACACAAAAACTCATCAGTGGATATCCATAGCTGTGAGACAAGAGAGTACGTGTGTTTGCTTCGTCGCCCCGCATTACCTTGGTCCGTGAAGGCCCCCAGAAACTGGGGGCCTCTTGTACTGTCGGTTCGGGCCTCTCTCACTCTCACTGCTCGCTCCCGCTTTCGTTTTCGTGTCGCTTTTTCACACGCACAGTGCATCAGGGCCTCATGAGTTAGGCCGGAACATGTGGGGCCACCGCAGCAGCCATCAAGCATGACAGAAAATCATGGGTCTCCTCGACAGCCCATTCTGGGGCCCTCAGGGATAAACGTTGCACACGCAATGCCGTTTTCGCCGCCCCCACCCACCAACTCTGGGGGTACCCTTTCATCGCAAGGTCCCTCCCCACAGCCCGCAGGTTCTCCTTCGCTTGGGGACGTGAGAACGCATAATGTATGCACTTATATATGAGCCCTGGCACCAGGGAGCGCAGTACAGGGCGGGCATTCGGCGAGTGGGCGTCGGGATAGCGCCGCACCCCCCGCATGGGGTCCCATTCTTGCGCGCGATCCTTCGGGCCTATCGTCAGTCCCCTCCCTTCAGGCTCCAGGACCAGTTTTGCTTCCAGAGAGGTCCACCTGGTGCCCTCCCCTTCAATCTGCAGCTGCAGGCCCAGCAATCGCTCGAAATGGCGCTGCAGCGTGTCCAGGGAGGTCTTACAGTGACGCACTCCCACGATATTATCACGAAACCGGAAAGGTTGCACCAACAAGCCCGGTATTTTGGCCCATGCCCCTGATCCTCCCCTAGCCTGCAGCCACTGGCATTCGTGGTACATACAATACAGAGATGCGCATTGCGCAGACAGGACTCCCCCAATGGCAACCCCCCGCTTTTGCCTCGGGACTCGGCTCCCCAACAAAAACATGTCGTTATCAAACAGGTCATAGTGTAGATACTTTGATACCTGGGCCCACGACAGATTCATGTACAGGTCGCCGTAGGCCTTTCTCAGCACATCATCCTTTCTGTCAGGGCCAAGGCCAAACCAGGGTCCTGCCGTACACGAGCGGATGCGCGCGGCATCCCGTACCTTCGCACACAGCAACTGAATGGATCCCCACACACCTGGTCTGTTTACGGCTGTCGCTGGCTGCTGTACCAAACCCACCAGAGGTTCGAAGTCAGGATCTCCTCTGTGCAACCGTGGGAACATCTCTTTAACGTCCAACTCCCACAGCCGCACGTCTCGTGGTTTTCGGCCCCTCCTGGTACAGGGGGAGCGCTGTGACAACGCCACATGCGTGCGGTGGGACCAGGATACTATATCAGAAATGTTTTGCATCTCAAACGTGGGCAGGAGGGCCTGTGCTCTCTTGGAGAGCAGGGTCAGGCAACGGCCCACCCGCTTCGCGTACGCCTTTAAGGGGTGTGCGAAGTAAGAAAACACGAGCCGGACCTTCAGTCCCTCGCCCTGTTCTTCCCTTGACTTATTTTTGACCATGAGAAAAGTGGACGGTGGTTTAAAACGCTTGCCTGACTTAAAATGTTTTTGCATGCCCTCTGCCCTGTCCCTGAGGATGCCCAGTGTAAACTTGGATGCCTGTTGGACTGTTGGAAAATCGGCTACACATTCAAACTGTGTCTCATCCCCATATGACCGCAGCAACAAATTATAGTACAACCTCCTGCAGAGAACTATCGGTCGACCAGGGTTCTTGTCCAGTGGCAGAACTACAAACTGGCGATTTATGGTTCGTTTCACAGACAACAGATGATCACGTTGCAAGGCCGCTGGCACCTGTGCTGCCACTGTTGTAAACAGGCGGCGGGTCAAATGCACGGCGTCATCCACCAGAGATGAACGCCAGGTCACAGGTAGGAAAGGGCATGCCTTAGCCGCCCGCCAAACAGCCTGTCGTGCCTGTGTAACATACAGATCCACCGGTCCCAGTACTGAGTTTGACATATTCTGTAACAGGCCATCTGCCCCTGTGGGTAACAACTGTCGCAATTGCCGTACATCTCTGACCGCCACGCAACCCTGCACCCTCGGAAAATCCTGCGAGTACGACGCACACCGACACTGCGCGCATGCTTTCTGCTGTAACGCTTCCCAGGACAACGTGGTCCCCTTGGTGCACATGACGTCACGCACAGTGCTGGCACGTTTCGCCACAAAAACGGTAATTGCACGCAGGTAGGCCTTCAACGCCCTCGGCGCTGGTAATTCCCCGATCAGCCCGTGGACCAACGCACGTAGGTCCCGCAAATCTGTCTGGGTACATGGGGGGTGGGGGAATACCAGTCTCTTGGGCAGTTTCACGCCATGGGAGTCCTACGCCACCGTCACCAGGCGGTCCCACAGAGACCGCCGTAGTGCCTGTGTCAACCGGTCGCGGGACCGGGTCCATAAATTCAGCATCTCAGGTAGGGGCGGGGACCGCATTTGCACATATCTGTTCGCGAGGTGAGTGACGTCACCTCGGGGGAGTGGCTTCGGATGCACGAAAAAACGTTTCATGTTTCGCTGACTGCGCCACTTCGTCTCGCGCGTGCAGTTGTACACCTGGCTCCCGAATTTCGAGATCCAGTGGTACTCTTTTTCGTCCACCTGGCACCTGTCTACAATCTCTAAGGGCACGATGAAAAAGTGGTGGACCCCGAGCTTATGCATCGCCTCATAGAGGCTCCACTCTGACCGGTCATACCTGTGCTTTTTCCTCTGAAAATTTGTCCCACCCAGGACATGCTCTTTGAACCTTTGCACTAACGACCTCAAATTTTGCTTCCCTCCCGTTTGCCCTATATAGACATGACCGTTCAGGTCGTTCACCACTGCGTAGATCAAGCATCCCTTGCGGTCGTACGGAAACGACCAGGCTTTTGACATGCCATGTACTTTTCGCATCCAAGACACCCCTGTCAGGGGTATTAACGATCGGACCTGTTGCATATGCGCCGCCAGATCCTCGCGCCGCATCCCTTTGCGGAAAAGCACGCGGCGCACATCGGACAGTTGCGACCATGTGTGCCGGAGAACCTGTCGCTCACGCGCAGCCCCCAGTGTAGGGTACAACTCTCGCGGCGGCATCAGCCACACACACCGTTTGCGTTTTGTGAGCTGGGAAAAAATCGCAATGTATTTATGTATATCGAAGGGAATAGATGCAGATGATGTATCCCCTGCTGCAGGGTGCACAACGTACCACTGCACATTGCCTGTCCGTCGTACCTTGGAACGCCGGCGGCGCCCATAGCGCACATGCACGGCGGGTGGTGTACCCTGGGTGGACATGTATCCTGTAGGTTCAATGGAACGCACTGACTGCCACGCACTCCCTTCTATGCACAACACACGCAACACTGACAGCCAATCAGAGCGATCCTCAGGCACGGCCACGACGTACGCGTCAGGCCCTTGTGCTGAGGCCAGCCGCTGTAACAGCATCTCCGGTTCATGTTGTTTCTGGACCACCCAGACTGCTGCTGCCGGTGTCAAGCATGGTGAGGTCGGCGTCAGTGCCCCCAACTGCAGTTCGGCATCGCATAGCCCTTCCCACCGCACCGATGTGGTGGATACGCAGGGCAGACCAATCGTCCTGTCCACAGGCATACACTGGCCCCACGCCTCCAGCCATTGCTGAGGCACCGTCCACAAGGGGCTACCTGGGTGTTCAGGTTTTCCAGGACCGTGGCGCATGTCGATTGGAACAGGGCGGCATCGGCATCGGTCACTTCCATCCATGTCCCCAGGCCCTTACACGTCGCATACCTGGTCCATGCTCGTTCCAGCGGCGGGTGCCCCACCACTACGTCCCGCAATTGCTGTGCGCTTGGCGGCAGCGGTTGCTTCACCCAGTTGTCACGCAAGTCCTGGAGGTCTTGGCCCTGTGTGTCCTTGTCGTCCTCGATGTCCGACAGGGTGTCCACCTGGGCTGTCCCGTGGGCACTGCGCTGACACGGGATTGCCCCCTGTCCACTCGCCATCATGAACCCTGTAACAGCCACTGTGAGGTCCGGTACGCACATATATATATATGTATATATATATGTGTGTATATATATATATATATACATATATATAATATATGTATATATATGATGAATATATATATATATATATATATTCATCGCATGTTGTGCCACGGCGACGCGTTGCGCTAAGACACGATGCAATAGACCCGTTGTGTCTTGTGGGTGTGAGCATGACGGTTTGAGGTGCAGCTCTGACAGGCGTGCCAACGTTGGCAACATCACAATGTCGTTAGCGGAGGATGTAGTCGACTCGCTAGATATTGACGGTGACGGGCTGGGCGTTGGTAATCGAAACCGCCATGCCCTCTTCCTGGCTCTTGCCTGGCGTGAACTTTTTGGTTGCGGCACTTGGTACCGGCGCGGCGCATGGATAATGCGGCGGGGATATTTTCGCAATGTCACCTTTCTCAGGCGGCGGGAGGGTGGTATGGCAAGTAGGCGTTCGTTGTTCTCACGGGGCAAAAACGATCTTCGCAGCGGTGCATCCCGTTCCCATTCGTCCCGCAAACGTACCGGCGGTCGGCGTGAGCGCGGTCCGGATGGGCCCGTGGATAGGTTCTCCGGGATGACTTCCTTCAAGCGGACGAACTTGTAGAGGACATCGTTAAACTGCTCAATTCGTATCGGTCCCCAGCGAACAACGGACGGCGCCTCGTGTAGAAGTACACGACAGCAAGTTAGCCATTGATAGGCCTCAGCTTCGGTTAAGCATAGACATATGTTCTGCAAGACATCAAAACCCAAATGCAAAGTCCGGGCCCTCACGTCGGTAGTGAGGCCCGGTGGACGTTGTATCATACTGCACATCACTGCGCACGACCCTTCTTAGCACCACGGAAATTCTCCAACGCCCCTGTCGCCTCTTCTTTGTCCGCAAACAACCTATCACTCGCCAGGAATCCTGGTGTTGATCCCACTAGCGGTGAGTTGGTTACGATATCGAACGGTTGGCACAAGGCACCTGCCGCACCGTCCCGCACCTCGAACGACTGAATTTTCACCACTCCCAGACGCGCCGTTTCCCCCGCACCTTCAATAGCCCACGCACACCCACCTTCGGAGTGGGTTGCCGTCATGGAGCAATATTTGGGGTCCAACGATACGGAATCTCCAGCGCCCGATGCCGGTTGGGTACTCTCCGCCGGTGATAGCGCCCCCGCGGTTTCTTCCAGTGGTGTTTTATTGCGCAATGGGTACGGCTCCCGCACGGCACGAATTTTCGTTGTGGTAGTCTTTCCGCCGCCGGATATCTTTGCAACGGGCTTTTTGGTTGCTCCCTTACTTTTGGTGCTATCATTTTGATCCACGGCGTCCACATTGATGGTTTCACCATGTCCCCCATGTGCGTCGTCATCAAATTCCTCTTCAACAAAATTCTCCGGGAAGGATTTTTGCATACCCTTAAACATGCTCATCATCATCTTGTCCTGCCGTAGCTGCCGTTTTGCTAGTGCTTTACGGTCCTCATCCGCCGCATCTTGGCGCTCCGATAATTTGTCCAATGTTTTCTTGATGGCCGTAAAGTTATGGTTCATCGCCACATTATGTTTTTCCATTGCCACCTCGATTTTCTTGTCCATCCCTGCGTGCGCGCAATGGTGCATTTTTTCCATAGTGCGCGCAAATTTTCAAAAATGTGACCTTTATAGCGCGCCTATTGCGCGCGCTCTACCGCGCTATATTGTCCCGTTTTTCAAATTTTTCAAAACCGGAAAATGTTTCAAAACCATGCTTTTTCCAGTGTCCTGCGTTTCTCAAAAACCCCTTGCTTTTCAAAAACATTCCCTGTTGCTCATCCAACCCAAGACACATGCAAAAACACTTTCTGAAAGGTCTGAAAAGTGTGCAACAGTACAGGTCCTCACGGGCACAGACAGTGTAGCGCGCGCAACATATTTACAGCGCGCGCTATGAGCCTTACGGCGCGCGCTATACCAGGTATAGCGCGCGCTGTCATTCAGTGATCTCCTTAATGGTTTGGACCACCACTTCGGCCTCCCACTCCTTCTCCCATTCGGGTCTGTGGTCTTCTGCCCCAGTGGCAGCTGGGGCTGCATCCCCTTCTTCGTGTGGGCTTGGGTCGCCTTCTGGGGTTGCTCCTTCTGGTGCCTCTTCTTCTTTCGGGGCTGCTCCTTCTCCTTCTTGTGGCGCGGCCGCTGGTGCCTCTTCTTCTTGTGGTGGGGCTGGTGCGTCGTCTTCTTGTGCTGCTGCTGCTGCTGGGGCTGGTGCCTCTTCTTCTTGTGCAGCTGCTGCTGGTGCTTCTGCTGGTGCTGCAGCTTCGGTAGGTCCCTTGTCTACTTGTGGGGGGGCTGGTGGCTGGGCTGGTGTGTACCCTTCGTGAACGGCCGTTAAGTGGCCGTTTGAATAATTGCGTGAATTTCACGTGAATTTACCCAAATTTTGAGGTTTTTGGGGGAAAATGCCATATTCTTGGTTCATTTCAAGGGCTTTGAGGGGCCAAAATTCCTCCCCTAGCTTTGTTACGCATCATCCAATCAAAGTCCCGCACCAAAAGCATGCATCATGACCGCACCGTGCCCAAAACGAGAGGTGCCGGAACCCGGCAAGCCTGTAGCCGATTCACAGCCGTGAATTCACGTGAATTCGTACGAAATTCGTAGGAAATTCGTACGAAATTCGTACGAATTTCGTACGAATTTCACGTGAATTCACGTGATTTTACACAAATGTTACCCGTGTGCACCCCCTGATTTGTCCTCACACCCCTAGTAAGCCCCCCAGCATGCACCCCGGTCACAGGCAACAATGGTCTGGGTTCGTAAGGTCATCTCATGTCCGTCTCTTGCGGCACCGGAACCGCCGCTGTAGAGTCTGAAGGTGCTGCATGTCGGTTAGAAGCCGTCTTCGTGTGCGGCTTGCATACGTTTGTACACTTATGGGCCCTTGCCCATGTTGAGCTCTTTTGGTCGCATCCCAGCCATGCAACCAAAGGCTATCGTCAATGGTGTGCTTGTCCACAACCACTTGCACCCCTAGTCTCCCCCGGAGGAGGCTTAGGCCCCCGCTGTTGCGCACCATGCGCTTCAGCCTCCGGTGACTTCCCTCCATGGCAAAGCAGGAGAACTTTGACAAGATTCTCCACTTCTTTGCAAAATAATACATGTGGTCGATCCAAAGATGCGTCCACAGAAGTTTGCCCCACTGGAGGTCATTGTGGGCAGCGCCCATGGCTATGCTATGGTTCCGGAGCCGCCCCAAGTCGGCCCCGGAGAACCATGCGGAACGCCACGCGTATACACACATGCTTGCAAAATTCTCCCACCACGTTTTGCACACCGACTCCCAACTTTTTCCCCCTACTTGATGCTGCCTCACACTAGGCTGCTCTAGGCAAGCATCTATTATCTTCTCCCAACCCCTATTCCGCATGAAATGGATGGCAGCAGCACACTCCATCCTCACCTTCCCCTTGCTGTTTGCCTTGTCATTATTTCATGAGGCACGGGTGCAAGTTCGTGCAGCAAGCCGTGCCTCATCTAGAACCGGTTGCAGCATGGTGCGTGCCACAGTGGCCGGTGCCTTCCCTGTCAATTGTACAACTAGGTCCCGTGTCCCGTTGACTGCACACAACAGGACACGAAGGACCCCATGGAGGCCATAATCAGGCACTCGCCTATCACTCGTAATGGTCCTATATATAGCATTTATGGCAACGGCTGGTTCCCAGTTGCCGTCTATCGCACTTGCTGTGCCAAAGGTAGCCAGGCACAGAGCACGGTTACGCATGCAGACCCAACACACAGTGGCACCAGGGGATTCTGCCTTCCAGTTTTGGCAGCCCGCCATGAGCACCTGTGCTTTACCATCTGCACACAGAAAAAAAAGGGACTGCCTATCGTTCCCTGCCGTATCCTTAAAACTTACGGTTGCGGCCTTGCGCAACTCATCATCAAAATCAATTTCCTGGGAGGCCGCGTAGAGGGTCTCCCACTTTTCACTGCCCCCTAGTAGCCACCAACTAGATAGTTGGTTGGGGCTGGCGGTGCCACCAAGCGTGCAATGGACGTACGAGGCCTCATGCCTCGATGTACCGTCCACCGCAATAGGCAACCAATGCAGCCGTCGGTCCCCGGGCTGCATGATGGCCGAGGGTGGGGGTGGTCGACACTTGAATAGGTGGCCGATGCGGTCAGGTAGGTAGCAGGCCGCACCATTGATGGCCGTGTCGTCTCCCGTATAGGCAGTGAACGCCCGGGACTCCGGCAACGCTAGCTGCCGAAGCATGCCGTACACCTGGTCCCATACCACACCGTACGTCATGCTCCCCACTAGGTACCGGGACTCCGTCCTAGAGAGGTGCAATGACCGGATCCTCCAGACGGCCATGATCAACCTCTCCTCCTGGGTGGGCTCGGGCTGGACGGTGGCTACAATTCTTGTTTCGGGGGTAAGCACTATTTGCCCCGTGTCGGGCAGGTACTTGACAGTGTAGGGTGCTGCAAGCTCCTTGGTAACAACCTCCTGGAGCTCTTGTAGGCGCCGCCGTCGTGTACGATCCGCTAGCAGATGGAATGGCTCCTTGGGCCGTGGCATGGTGTGAGATACAAGACCTGTTGAATGGGGAGGCAGTCATCGCAAAGTTTCTACCATCCCCCTCCCGCAGACAACTCTCTCAACTGTGATTCGGATGCAATTTCAAGAAATTCACATAAATTCGTACGAAATTCGTACGAATTTCGTACGAATTTCACGCGAATTTCACGCGAATTTCACATGACTGTCACAGAATTTCTGCCAAAGCCTTCACCTTCTGCCCTCGTTGACCCTCACAAAGCAAGCTCAGGATGGTGCTCATGGGTTATCACACACCCAGTCCAGTGGCTGTCATTCCGGCTGTCACTCAGCCAGCAGTGTAACACGTCAGGGGGCATAGCATACCCCAAATAAAATACAAACAGTGCCGCAGAAAAAAATCGCAAACAGGTCAGGGGGCACACCGTACCCCAATTAATGTACAAACAGTGCTGCAGAAAATTTCCCACAGTGGGGGGGGAGTACCCCACATATCGGTCAAACTGCCCATGCTTTGGGGGGGGGGGGGGGGCAGGATAACATTCGTCGTGGTTAGAAAGGACACGTGGTCCGGAGGGTAAAGGGTCAGCTACGCACCCCCCCCCCCCTGGAGCAGAGCTCCGGCTAGCGGAGCCCTGGGAGCTCTGCTCCCCCACCGCCTCCACAAAGGAGGGGTCCATGGCCGCCGACGTGAGGCGGTGGGGGGGGTACTGCCGGCGCACGTCCTCCATTGCGGCAGTCACCTTGGGGGCGTCGGGGGCCACGCTGTCCACATCGACCTGCTGGCCACTGGCCATCATGGCCATCCGCAGGCCGGTGGACACTGCGGACATCTGGCCGGCGCATGCCTCGGCCTGGGCATGCCAGGCCTGTGCGCCGGCCAGGAGGTACGGGAAACACGCAAGCACTGGCCCCCCCCCTGTCACCCGGGGGGGCGGGGGCCTCGGCACCCTCAGCCCTCTCCACTGCCTCTGCTGGCTGTGCCGCTGGCTTTGCCTTGCGCAACGTCGCCACGTCGCGCTCAAGAGTCTTCACCTTGGAGGCCAGCCGGTCACGCTCCTTGGTGACGTCCGCCAACCGCGACTCGACGTCCCGCCTGTCCTCGTTGGCCCTGGACAGACGGGCCTCGAGGTCGCGGTTGGCGGCCTCCGCGCTAATGGCGCGTGCCTCCCATGCCCCCGCCCGCTGCTGGTCCACCCACTCCTGCACCACCCCCCTCTGCCCCCGCCCCCCCACCGGCTCCGCCTGCTCCGCCCGCACTGCCCGCTCCCGCTCCGCCGGGGTGGCCGTACGCGGGGCTTTGGGGGGGGGGGGGGTGGGGCCCGTGTCCCCTTCAGGGCGCCCTTTGCGCTTGCGCGTGGGGGGGGGTTCGTCCTCCTCGACGTCAATGACGTCAACCCCCACCCCCATCTTCCGCTGCCTCCCCACATGGACGCGCATGGCAAGCCATGCCACGTCCACCCACTCCGGCCTCCGCTGCTCCCAACCCGTGAGCACATTCAGCCCATAAACCCCAGCCGTCGTCACCGTCCCCGCCTCCCCGATCCCCGCCACCCCCGTCTGCACCCGCCAGTGCCCACTCACAAGCCGGTAGGCAAACATGCCCACCAGCTCCTGCCCCGCAGGCAGGTTGGTCCCCCCCCGGACCACAATGGGGCAGGGGAAGGAGATGCGGAGGGTGCCCTGCAGCCCCCGCGACTCCAACACCATGTCCCAGACGGCACTCGGGTGCCGCTGCCGCCCATCCGGCCCCGGCGGCACCTGCTGGGTCCATGCCGGATCCGGCTGCCTGGCGGCCAGCGTGACCCGGTCCAGGGGGGGGTCGTTGTGGGCGTCGTCCAACTCGTCGCGGGACGCCTGGGGCACCACCACCTCGCGCGCCACATGCCCCCGGGCGGTGCTGGCCTCGCTGCCTCCCGAACGTCGAGAGCGCTGCGACCCCTCACTGCGCACACTGCCGGCCTCGCTTGGTGCCCGTCCACCGCCGGGCTGGTCGCCACCGGGGCCTTCGGCGGGCTCGGCGTGCTCACCGGGCAATCGGGGCCGGGGCTTGTACTTGCGCTTGGTGTGGTGCCGAATATCCGGCGACCAAGCGGTGAACGGGACCTGCATGCAGATGTGGGGAGGTGTGCCAGGCACAAATTGAGAAAGGGGGAGTGGACACGAGGCAATGCAAGAGCGAAAGGAGCAAATTGGACGAAATTCACATAAATTCGTACGAAATTCGTACGAAATTCGTACGAATTTCGTGCGAATTTCACATTTGAGAAAATTCAAACAAATTCATTCACGTGAAATTCGTACGAAATTCGTACGAATTTCGTACGAATTTCGTACGAATTTCACGTGAATTTCGTCCTATTTGCCAATACACAAAGCAAACACACAAGCAAGCACACCTTGCAGTCGCATGGGCAGGTGATGCTCCATGCCCCGGTCCTCGCGCACTTGGGCGACCGCCACGCTGGGACCGTGTTCACCAAGTGCCACAGCGTGGTCGGCCGACCCGGGGGGGCAATGCCGGACAAGGCGAAGTGGATCTCCGACTCCGCGTCGACATCGCCCCCCTTGCACACCTCCAGCTGATGCACGCTGCCCACGAAGAACAGCATGCACTGGGGGCCGACCTCGATGACGGCGAGGTCGGAGGCCGGGGCCGACCGGGAGATGAAGGTGGGGTGGAAGGGGCAGGTGGGGGGGCCTGCCGGGAGCGTCTGGGGGGGGTCGGCGAAGAGGGCCGCCTCCCCCTCCCACAACCCCACCCTCCCAACCGCCCCTTTCCCCACCCACAGCACCTGGTCCACGCTGGGGAGGTCCCAGCTGGACAAATCCCCAGCAACGTCCAGGGCCTCCTTGGGGGGGGCGGAGTCCAAGTGTGTGGTGTTGGGCTGGTGGTGTTTGTGTCGGGGGTCGGGGGTCCACAAGTTAAAAAGAGCCCCCTGCAGCCCATCCTTGGCGTCGGGGAGGGCAGGCAATCCATGATGGCGGCTGGTGGCCACCATCAGCAGCATGTCCCCCCGATGCAGCTCAACGGTGTCCCAGCGCGCCTCCCCCGCCTCCCCCAGGGCCGTCCCCGCCTGCACCGCCACCTGGTAGTCCTCTGACAAGCAGAGGAAGCTACTCAGGTGGCAGGCCCCCACCTCCCTGTCGTGGGGGGGGAGGACCTCGGGGTGGGTGGCCACGTCAGTGTGGGGGAGCTGCGGCCCACTCCCCACACTGGCCACAATGACGCTGCCCGGCGTCATTGGGTGGAGGTCCCCAACCCCAGGGACACTTTCGGTGAGGTGGGGGTGGAACTTCTTGAAGAGAGGCCCCCCCATCCCCGACCCCAAGGTGCTCTTGCTTTGCCACCGGCGGGGGAGCGCAGGATCCTTGGCCTGCTCCTCACTCCGCGCGGCGTTGAAAAGGAGCTCAAAATTCTTTGCGACGACTTTTTCGTCGCCGCTGCCCCACGCCTTCATCACCTTGTTCCACCCCACCTCACAATCTTGTGCCTCCACAAGCCCTCGAAGCACAATGTAGCCGTTCCCATCAACAAAGTTGAGGGGCGGCTGAGAGGGGCCAACCCTGTCGGGGGCGGGGTCAGGGCTGCCCGTCACCCCATGAGGGGGGTCGGGAAGGGGTTCGGTGCGGAGGGGGGGTTCACTTGAAATGAAGGGGGGGGCGCACGAGGCACCACGGTACCATTGCAAAGAAGTTGTGCTATAGAAGGTGGGGTGGGTGACGTCGGGGACGTGCACCTGGGGGGGGATGGTGGGATGGAAAGGGGCGATGCCCAAATCATCCCACCACCGGGGGTTGGCAAGATGCCAAGAAAAGGGGAAAAAAGAGTGGTCTGCTGGTGCACCTGCAGCAAGATCCTGCAGGCACACCATATCGCAGTGGGGGGGGGGTGTGGATGAGGTTAGTGGTGGGGTACACCTGGACGTGGGCGTCCTTAGGCTTCCCCACTGGGTTAGTACTCATCGAGTTGAGGAGCTGGTCAACACTGGAGGGGAGAGGGGTTAGATGGAGAAATTTGAGGTCGGGGAGTTGGCGGCGCAGTTCCCTCCACAGGTTTGTGGCCCATCCCCTCCCCCCGAGGTAGCTGTTGCGGGTGGGGCTGCGCATGTCGATGTGGATGACATCGGGGGAGGGGTCGAGGGAGGCTGTCCAGCCCACGATGTCATCCACCCCCAGTGCCTCCGACTCGTACGTTGCCTCCTCCAATTGATGCTGGGCAACGGGGAGGGCATGGTAATGGGCGAGGGTGTCAGCTGCGGGGTCGGGGCGAGAGGCCAGGCTGGCGAGCTGCGACATAGTCTGCTGGGACATTGTCAAAAGAGAATGCGAAGAAAGGCTTTGAGAGCTGTGAGAAAGCGAAACAGTGGAAATGAGGGTAAATTCGTACGAAATTCGTACGAAATTGGTACGAATTTCGTACGAAATTCGTGCGAATTTCACATTCGGTGAATCTGTGAATCTAGCGTGAATTTCTGCGTGAATTTAGGTGCGTGAATTTCACATTCACGCAAATCTCACCAAATGTGTTAAACCATGCGGGGACTTTAAACCTCTAAATTACACACATTTGTTGGATCTTACTTTGGGCGAAGGTAGCACGACAAAAGCACACGATAGCACCAAGTTACGAGCAAAACACAGCAAAATTGGGTGAAATTCACGGTACCGTGAATCTCGGATTCAAAAGGCCGGTTCACGAAGGGTACATACTTGTGCACTGTGTTGTTGCTACACCTTGTGCATGAAACGTGAGGAACTATCTATATTTTACAGCTTATGGTTGCGTTGCTGTGTTGTTATGTTGCAATATGTCGGTTTTTTGGGTCGAAGCCAACTTTTTGGAAGCCAAGTCAAAGTTTTTTAACAAGTTGGCGCGCCAAGTCGCAAGTTGGCGCGCCAAAATTCCGGAGTTGGCGCGCCAAATCCAGACTTGGCGCGCCAAAACTGTCAACTTGGCGCCCGCCAAGTCCGGCTGTCGCGCGCGCCAACAGCCCAGTCGCGCGCGCCCCACAGTTAGATCGGTGGGGGGACACTTGGCGCGCGCCAACTTGACAGTTTTGGCGCGCCAACTTGACAGTTTTGGCGCGCCAAGTCCAGATTTGGCGCGCCAACTCCGGAGTTGGCGCGCGCCAACTTGCGAATTTGGGCCAGCCAAGGCCCGGGAAGCCAACTTTGGGACTTTTTCACCGTGTAGGAGTGTTTTCAGCACGAGAGGGGCATGAAACCCGGGGTTTTTCAGGGTAAAAAGTTTCCATTTACACCAAAAAGGAGGAAAAAATCCCTAGGTAGCCAGTGTAACAACATAATAGACACCCGCCATGATTTGGCTGCATTCCGAAGCAAGTTGGCGAATGTCCCTTGGCTTCGTAGTTACATCCTCGTTGCGCGTGCTTTGTCTTGTTTTCCGCATACGCTGTCCCAGCAGCTGACCCAGTTCTCCCCAACTCAGCCTCTGTGGCCCGCGCCGCAGTACCCGTTACGAGCTGCCTCACAGCAGCTGTCTCCCATGCTGTTCCCTGGTGGGTCGCCCACCTTGGGCTCCCCAGTGCGCGGCAGTCTTCCAGTGGGCCAAGTGCAGCAAGTGCTCTTCGGCCCACTGCCAGTGCAGCAGCAGCAGCAAATGCAGCAGCAGCAAGTGCAGGCTGCGGCCCAGCAAGTCGGCAGCCCAGAACAGCAGCAGCAGCAGCAGCAGCAGCAGCAGGTCCAACCAAGACAGCAGCAACCCCAAGTGCAAGCACAGTTTCAGTCTCCCCCACCCGGGCCACGTACGGGCTTCGCGTTCAGCAGCGACTTCAAGAACCGAATGTGGCCGAACCAAAACAGCACTATCTGCGCCCAAGGGCCCGACTGGGCATGGCTGAAGGACGTGACACCGGCCTACCTCTTCGAGGTGGCCTTCTACAAGTTCTGGCGCCAAAGGGCCACGGCCATTGCCAAGATCCCAGACGGAGCCGTGAAACCCTGCTGGCATGACGAGAGCATTACTGGCCACTGGTGCAGTTTGGCGAACCTGTTGAACCCCTCCGTGCCACCCCAAG
Organism: Eutreptiella sp. 'Long Island Sound 2002'; assembly: GCA_964036045.1. Lineage (NCBI taxonomy): Eukaryota > Euglenozoa > Euglenophyceae > Eutreptiales > Eutreptiaceae > Eutreptiella > Eutreptiella sp. 'Long Island Sound 2002'. Next base: position 20,488,207 of record OZ038392.1, on the reverse strand, counting down.
AAGGACAAGCTGCCTGTGGACACTGCAAGGTGGAGGAGTACGAGCTGCTGTTCTCGTGGTGGGCAAGTTATGGGTGGGGTCACGTTCGGACCCACACGCCTCCGGGTGCCACCGCAAAGACCGTCCACCACTTCTACTTCAACAAGGACCCACCGAGCTTCATCAACGCGACCGACGCGGGGGCAATGGCCGGCGCACAGGCCTTGCATGCCCAGGCCGAGGCATGCGCCGGCCAGATGTCCGCAGTGTCCACCGGCCTGCGGATGGCCATGATGGCCAGTGGCCAGCAGGTCGATGTGGACAGCGTGGCCCCCGACGCCCCCAAGGTGACTGCCGCAATGGAGGACGTGCGCCGGCAGTACCCCCCCCACCGCCTCACGTCGGCGGCCATGGACCCCTCCTTTGTGGAGGCGGTGGGGGAGCAGAGCTCCCAGGGCTCCGCTAGCCGGAGCTCTGCTCCAGGGGGGGGGGGGGTGCGTAGCTGACCCTTTACCCTCCGGACCACGTGTCCTTTCTAACCACGACGAATGTTATCCTGCCCCCCCCCCCCCCAAAGCATGGGCAGTTTGACCGATATGTGGGGTACTCCCCCCCCACTGTGGGAAAATTTCTGCAGCACTGTTTGTACATTAATTGGGGTACGGTGTGCCCCCTGACCTGTTTGCGATTTTTTTCTGCGGCACTGTTTGTATTTTATTTGGGGTATGCTATGCCCCCTGACGTGTTACACTGCTGGCTGAGTGACAGCCGGAATGACAGCCACTGGACTGGGTGTGTGATAACCCATGAGCACCATCCTGAGCTTGCTTTGTGAGGGTCAACGAGGGCAGAAGGTGAAGGCTTTGGCAGAAATTCTGTGACAGTCATGTGAAATTCGCGTGAAATTCGTACGAAATTCGTACGAATTTCGTACGAATTTCACATTTTCAGAATATTCACACATTTCTATTCACGTGAAATTCGTACGAAATTCGTACGAATTTCGTACGAATTTATGTGAATTTCTTGAAATTGCATCCGAATCACAGTTGAGAGAGTTGTCTGCGGGAGGGGGATGGTAGAAACTTTGCGATGACTGCCTCCCCATTCAACAGGTCTTGTATCTCACACCATGCCACGGCCCAAGGAGCCATTCCATCTGCTAGCGGATCGTACACGACGGCGGCGCCTACAAGAGCTCCAGGAGGTTGTTACCAAGGAGCTTGCAGCACCCTACACTGTCAAGTACCTGCCCGACACGGGGCAAATAGTGCTTACCCCCGAAACAAGAATTGTAGCCACCGTCCAGCCCGAGCCCACCCAGGAGGAGAGGTTGATCATGGCCGTCTGGAGGATCCGGTCATTGCACCTCTCTAGGACGGAGTCCCGGTACCTAGTGGGGAGCATGACGTACGGTGTGGTATGGGACCAGGTGTACGGCATGCTTCGGCAGCTAGCGTTGCCGGAGTCCCGGGCGTTCACTGCCTATACGGGAGACGACACGGCCATCAATGGTGCGGCCTGCTACCTACCTGACCGCATCGGCCACCTATTCAAGTGTCGACCACCCCCACCCTCGGCCATCATGCAGCCCGGGGACCGACGGCTGCATTGGTTGCCTATTGCGGTGGACGGTACATCGAGGCATGAGGCCTCGTACGTCCATTGCACGCTTGGTGGCACCGCCAGCCCCAACCAACTATCTAGTTGGTGGCTACTAGGGGGCAGTGAAAAGTGGGAGACCCTCTACGCGGCCTCCCAGGAAATTGATTTTGATGATGAGTTGCGCAAGGCCGCAACCGTAAGTTTTAAGGATACGGCAGGGAACGATAGGCAGTCCCTTTTTTTTCTGTGTGCAGATGGTAAAGCACAGGTGCTCATGGCGGGCTGCCAAAACTGGAAGGCAGAATCCCCTGGTGCCACTGTGTGTTGGGTCTGCATGCGTAACCGTGCTCTGTGCCTGGCTACCTTTGGCACAGCAAGTGCGATATACGGCAACTGGGAACCAGCCGTTGCCATAAATGCTATATATAGGACCATTACGAGTGATAGGCGAGTGCCTGATTATGGCATCCATGGGGTCCTTCGTGTCCTGTTGTGTGCAGTCAACGGGACACGGGACCTAGTTGTACAATTGACAGGGAAGGCACCGGCCACTGTGGCACGCACCATGCTGCAACCGGTTCTAGATGAGGCACGGCTTGCTGCACGAACTTGCACCCGTGCCTCATTAAATAACGACAAGGCAAACAGCAAGGGGAAGGTGAGGATGGAGTGTGCTGCTGCCATCCATTTCATGCGGAATAGGGGTTGGGAGAAGATAATAGATGCTTGCCTAGAGCAGCCTAGTGTGAGGCAGCATCAAGTAGGGGGAAAAAGTTGGGAGTCGGTGTGCAAAACGTGGTGGGAGAATTTTGCAAGCATGTGTGTATACGCGTGGCATTCCGCATGGTTCTCCGGGGCCGACTTGGGGCGGCTCCGGAACCATAGCATAGCCATGGGCGCTGCCCACAATGAGCTCCAGTGGGGCAAACTTCTGTGGACGCATCTTTGGATCGACCACATGTATTATTTTGCAAAGAAGTGGAGAATCTTGTCAAAGTTCTCCTGCTTTGCCATGGAGGGAAGTCACCGGAGGCTGAAGCGCATGTTGCGCAACAGCGGGGGCCTAAGCCTCCTCCGGGGGAGACTAGGGGTGCAAGTGGTTGTGGACAACCACACCATTGACGATAGCCTTTGGTTGCATGGCTGGGATGCGACCAAAAGAGCTCAACATGGGCAAGGGCCCATAAGTGTACAAACGTATGCAAGCCGCACACGAAGACGGCTTCTAACCGACATGCAGCACCTTCAGACTCTACAGCGGCGGTTCCGGTGCCGCAACAGACGGACATGAGATGACCTTACGAACCCAGACCATTGTTGCCTGTGACCGGGGTGCATGCTGGGGGGCTTACTAGGGGTGTGAGGACAAATCAGAGGGTGCACACGGGTAACATTTGTGTAAAATCACGTGAATTCACGTGAAATTCGTACCAAATTCGTACGAATTTCGTACGAATTTCGTACGAATTCACGTGAATTCACGGCTGTGAATCGGCTACAGGCTTGCCGGGTTCCGGCACCTCTCGTTTTGGGCACGGTGCGGTCATGATGCATGCTTTTGGGGCGGGACTTTCATTGGATGATGCGTAACAAAGCTAGGGGAGGAATTTTGGCCCCTCAAAGCCCTTGAAATGAACCAAGAATATGGCATTTTCCCCCCAAAACCTCAAAATTTGGGTAAATTCACGTGAAATTCACGCAATTATTCAAACGGCCACTTAACGGCCGTTCACGAAGGGTACATACAAGCAAGTTGAATGCTCTCGACATGGAGTTGACCAGGAGTTGGCGAATGTACAGTATCTGGGGTTGGCTTCGTAGTTACAAACGTGCGTAGTGCGCACAACGAGACAGCTAGCACGCACAACAAGAGCGTAGCACGCGCAACGGAAACAGTAGTGCGCACGGCAAGTACCTGTGGCTGCATGCTCCACGGCGTCGTGGACGGCTGCTGCAGTCCCGGTTGTACAGCTGCATGTGGCGGTGGTTGCGGTGTCGCACCTGCTCCTGTGGCCCCTGCAGCAGTTGTTGGCGGTGCTGCAGGAGGCGGATACCCCCAGCCCACGGGCTGCATGGGCAAGAGGGTTACATTAAAGTACCCCTGTTCCAGCAGTAATACAAAAAGGAAAATGCAGTAACAAAAAAATCGAAATCACCAAAAAAAACGGACGAAAAGGAACAAATCTCTGTGTCTGTCAATGCATTTCAAATTGGAGGCTCATTTGAAGTGCGTAGTCATAGCACGCCACTTCCAATTATATCCGCTATCGGTCTCACAATTTCTTTGCAAAGAAATGCTATCGCCGACCCTCCTGGCGATAGCATTTCTTTGCAAAGAAACGCTAGGGGGTAGCATTTCTTCGCAAAGAAATGTTAGGCGATAGCGTTTCTTCGCAAAGAAATGTTAGTGTGCATCTTGTTCCCTCTGTGTTTACTAGAGTAGCACAACAATGTCCAAGAAAGATTCCAAGGTTTCCGAGGCACAATTGCCCACGCCACCCCGTGTAGAGCAATTCATTGGTGTACTTCAAGAATGCAACGATAAGAAAGTACTAAATGTATATCACCAAAAAGGCAAACAGGTGAAATCCAAAGCAGCAATGCTCTTGAGCAAACACAATGTGGCAGAAGAGGAGGAGCAAAGCAAGGCAGAACCGTGCCCCAAACCAGAGATAAAAGCCGAACCTTGCCCAAAACCACCACAAAACCCTTCACCAATGAAAGTGAAACTTGAGTCTCCCCAAGAGATGGGCAATCGTCAAGTAAGTATTTATACTATCTCCGATGATGATTTGCTGAGCTCACATTCTTGCGATGTGTTGAATTCTTCTATGGTTTCCTCTGAGCTTTCCTTCGGAGATGAAGCAAATGAATATGAAGAGTTTCCTCCAACTCAATTGTCTGAGAAGGGGGATGTGTTTGCCTCACTTGCAGAAGGTGTCAGTGAATATCGTGATGCAGCTTTTGCCGCCCCACCTAGTGAGGAGGGTGCAGCACACAATCAGGTGTTTGAAGACATGCCTAACCCCTTCACAGCAGCAAAGAAGCCTCAAAAGGCCCCATGTAGACCCAAGGTGGAACCAAGTGTATGCTATATGTGTGATGAGCCGATCCCCAGGAGACGTGACACTATTGCTCTTCAACCGGTGTCATGTGATGCATGCCGTGCAACCTACCACCTTCGGTGTGCCAAGTTGACGCGAGTGCCTCGTCATGGGTCATGGATTTGTGAAAGCTGCACCATGACGCCGTAGTTCTTCCCTATTTATGGCTAAGAGGTAGTAGCCATGTGGTAGCCATTCCGCCTCCGAATGTGCGGGGTGCCACAACAAACAGTGACGTTTCGCAGCTCAACTTGACTTCTTTTACCCTCTTGATGTCAATGTCTTGGGAATGCGGGTTTTGCCATGGAGGGTCGGCGATAGCATTTCTTTGCAAAGAAATTGTGAGACTTCGATAGCGGATATAGTGAAACGCTACCCGATAGCGTTTCTTACCCCAGCATTTCTTTGCAAAGAAACGCTATCGGGTAGCGTTTCCTGTATAGTATATCGCGATTTCAAGGGTTCCGGCGCTTGAATACGGCATAGCGCGCGCGATAGTGGTCATTGCGCGCACTAGATAGCATGTAGCGCGCGCTAAAAAACAAATAGCGCGCGCTACCACAGTTCCTCATCCGCAAAATATGCCCGCACGTCGTCAGCCAATTTTTGTGCATTGCACAGGTTGCTTCTGGAGGTCGCATTCCACCTTGGTACTTCAAAGTACAGGAACAGACGCTCATTAACCTGCCTGAGCATCTTAATGCGGCGCGACACCAGGGTTCCTGCCCCCCCCACCTCTATCACAAAAGGAGGACCAAATGTCCTTCAGCACCCTGTTGCTCCCTTTGTAACTACGAAGCCAAGGGACATTCGCCAACTTGCTTCGGAATGCAGCCAAATCATGGCGGGTGTCTATATATTATGTTATATATATATTATGTTGTTACACTGGCTACCTAGGGATTTTTTCCTCCTTTTTGGTGTAAATGGAAACTTTTTACCCTGAAAAACCCCGGGTTTCATGCCCCTCTCGTGCTGAAAACACTCCTACACGGTGAAAAAGTCCCAAAGGGGGTGTTCCTAGCCGCGGCTAGCCGCGGCTGGGCGGGTTGGACCCCCCCTCCCCCCCCCCCCTCCCCCCCTCCCCCCCCGTGGCTGGCCACGGCTGGCCAAAAATGGCTGGGGGGGAAATTTGGCCAAAATCAAGGAAAACGAAGAAAAAACGGCCACACTTGGGGTCCCTAGGGGTGCAAGCCAACCCCTTTTGACTTGTGGCTATATGTGCTACTGCATTTGGGGCTACTAGGTTGTGTGGCCTCTTTTGAAGTGCGAAATGACCACCCTCCCTCCCATGCTCAATATCAAGTGCAGCTGAAGATACACAATGTGGCAAAGACATAATGCAAAGACAATCATCAATGTCTCATATCGCATTGTTGTGAAGAGGAGCCCCAAACAACGGGCTACCATGCGAAAGTGAAATAGAGAAATTGGGGTGAAAAATATATATCATGACGAAAGAGGGTGCAAATATGGGACTATGGCTATGCCTCTACCACAGTGCCCTCCTCCTCTTCATCTCCATACACCGAGCCCTCGTCATCAGCAGTGACCTCTTGATACGTCTCAACATCAACAACATAGTACCCTCTCCCATCCATGGAATGGGGGATAATTTCCTTTTCAACCGAACAATAAGGAACAAGGATGTTACCTCCATCCCACTCAAGCACCGCAGACCCATCCTCTTTTTCCTCCCGCAACCGGAGACAGCGAATTGTGATGTTAAACCTTGTCTCCTTTGTTCGCTTTTGAAAAATGGAAATGGCCATACGGAGCCGGTTGTCCTCCGGGTCGCGGTACGTGAGCATTTGATCAAAAATGAAATTGGTTGGCACTCGCTTTTGCTCTTTCTTATGCTTTTTACATATCAACTCCCCCATGTCATCATCATACTCCTCCCCTTGGGGTGTGCTACCCCCACGCACACGCTTTTTGAGACCGCATTTTATCCTCTTGTGGAAGTTGGATGCTACCGTTGACAACACGCCTAGACAAAAGGCAATGTAGCATCATAAGGCAGGCAGGATGGCAGCTCACACCGTCGTCCTGATGTAGGAAGGTGGAGTAGAGCTTTGCTTGGAGGTTTGCTTGGAGGACATTGTTGCAAACACGAAGGGCAAAAGGAAAAAGGGGAGGCCCAGTAAAATAGTAAAAAAAAAAACTTTTGTTTTCACTAGGTTCTAAAACCTAGTAAAAAAAAAAAACTTTTTTTTTACTAGGTTCCGAAACCCCCACCACTGCACAGCGGGGGGCAAAATCAGAAGTGGCCCACAAGTGGGCAAATTGGCTACCTCACCCCTGCCGTATCGGGGAGCCCCACCGCTGCAGAGCGGGGGGCAAAATCAGAAGTGGCCCACAAGTGGGCGAAGTGGCTACCTCACCCCTGCCGTATCGGGGAGCCCCACTGCTTCAAAGCGGGGGGCAGAATCAGAAGTGGCCCACAAGTGGGCAAAGTGGCTACCTCACCCCTGCCGTATCGGGGAGCCCCACCGCTGCATAGCGGGGGGCAAAATCAGAAGTGGCCCACAAGTGGGCAAATTGGCTACCTCACCCCTGCCGTATCGGGGATCCCCACCGCTGCAGAGCGGGGGGCAGAATCAGAAGTGGCCCACAAGTGGGCAAATTGGCTACCTCACCCCTGCCGTATCGGGGATCCCCTCCGCTTCAGAGCGGGGGGCAAAATCAGAAGTGGCCCACAAGTGGGCAAAGTGGCTACCTCACCCCTGCCGTATCGGGGATCCCCTCCGCTTCAGTGCGGGGGGCAGAATCAGAAGTGGCCCACAAGTGGGCAAAGTGGCTACCTCACCCCTGCCGTATCGGGGATCCCCACCGCTGCAGAGCGGGGGGCAGAATCAGAAGTGGCCCACAAGTGGGCAAATTGGCTACCTCACCCCTGCCGTATCGGGGATCCCCTCCGCTTCAGAGCGGGGGGCAAAATCAGAAGTGGCCCACAAGTGGGCAAATTGGCTACCTCACCCCTGCCGTATCGGGGATCCCCTCCGCTTCAGAGCGGGGGGCAAAATCAGAAGTGGCCCACAAGTGGGCAAAGTGGCTACCTCACCCCTGCCGTATCGGGGATCCCCTCCGCTTCAGAGCGGGGGGCAAAATCAGAAGTGGCCCACAAGTGGGCAAAGTGGCTACCTCACCCCTGCCGTATCGGGGATCCCCACCGCTGCAGAGCGGGGGGCAGAATCAGAAGTGGCCCACAAGTGGGCAAATTGGCTACCTCACCCCTGCCGTATCGGGGATCCCCAGGGCTTCAGAGCGGGGGGCAGAATCAGAAGCGGCCCACAAGTGGGCAAAGTGGCTACCTCACCCCTGCCGTATCGGGGATCCCCACCGCTGCAGAGCGGGGGGCAGAATCAGAAGTGGCCCACAAGTGGGCAAAGTGGCTACCTCACCCCTGCCGTATCGGGGAGCCCCACCGCTGCAGAGCGGGGGGCAGAATCAGAAGTGGCCCACAAGTGGGCAAATTGGCTACCCCACCCCCGCCGTATCGGGGATCCCCACCGCTGCAGAGCGGGGGGCAGAATCAGAAGTGGCCCACAAGTGGGCAAAGTGGCTACCTCACCCCTGCCGTATCGGGGATCCCCTCCGCTTCAGAGCGGGGGGCAGAATCAGAAGTGGCCCACAAGTGGGCAAAGTGGCTACCTCACCCCTGCCGTATCGGGGATCCCCTCCGCTTCAGAGCGGGGGGCAGAATCAGAAGTGGCCCACAAGTGGGCAAAGTGGCTACCTCACCCCTGCCGTATCGGGGATCCCCACCGCTGCAGAGCGGGGGGCAGAATCAGAAGTGGCCCACAAGTGGGCAAATTGGCTACCTCACCCCTGCCGTATCGGGGATCCCCTCCGCTTCAGAGCGGGGGGCAGAATCAGAAGTGGCCCACAAGTGGGCAAAGTGGCTACCTCACCCCTGCCGTATCGGGGAGCCCCACCGCTGCAGAGCGGGGGGCAGAATCAGAAGTGGCCCACAAGTGGGCAAAGTGGCTACCTCACCCCTGCCGTATCGGGGATCCCCACCGCTGCAGAGCGGGGGGCAGAATCAGAAGTGGCCCACAAGTGGGCAAAGTGGCTACCTCACCCCTGCCGTATCGGGGATCCCCTCCGCTTCAGAGCGGGGGGCAGAATCAGAAGTGGCCCACAAGTGGGCAAAGTGGCTACCTCACCCCTGCCGTATCGGGGAGCCCCACCGCTGCAGAGCGGGGGGCAGAATCAGAAGTGGCCCACAAGTGGGCAAAGTGGCTACCTCACCCCTGCCGTATCGGGGATCCCCACCGCTGCAGAGCGGGGGGCAAAATCAGAAGTGGCCCACAAGTGGGCAAGGTGGCTACCTCACCCCTGCCGTATCGGGGATCCCCTCCGCTGCAGAGCGGGGGGCAAAATCAGAAGTGGCCCACAAGTGGGCAAAGTGGCTACCTCACCCCTGCCGTATCGGGGAGCCCCACCGCTGCAAAGCGGGGGGCAAAATCAGAAGTGGCCCACAAGTGGGCAAAGTGGCTACCTCACCCCTGCCGTATCGGGGATCCCCACCGCTGCAGAGCGGGGGGCAAAATCAGAAGTGGCCCACAAGTGGGCAAAGTGGCTACCTCACCCCTGCCGTATCGGGGAGCCCCACCGCTGCAGAGCGGGGGGCAAAATCAGAAGTTCTGAAACCTAGTAAAAACAAAAACTTTTTTTTTACTAGTTTTTGAAACCTAGTAAAAAAAAAAGTTTTTTTTTTTACTAGGTTTTGAAACCTAGTAAAAAAAACTTTTTTTTTTTACTAGGTTCCCAATACCTAGTAAAAAAACGTGTTACCTAGTAAACTGTTACCTAGTAAAAAAAAAAACTTTTTAAAAAAAAAATTTTTTTACTAGGTTTCACTACAGACCCGGTGGTGGCAGTGTGATAGGGGGTACTGTCCGCGCGGGAGCCAATCCAGGGCATTTCCCCATGAGAGAGAAGCAGGAGGGATTTGGGCCGGTGGCCAGGAGGAGGGAGAGAGTGGCATTCCACTCACACGACAGTGATGTGGGCGTGTAAGGGCCATGTGAGGGCCAACCTGCCAAAGGTTGGTGAAAAAATAGTGACGTTGCAAGCAAAAACACAGAGACAGGGTACAGGGGACAGGTTGAAAAAGAAATGACAGTGCAGACGTAGACATAGGGGCAGGGCATGGGGGACTTGCTCAGGCCGATCAGGCTGAACGCGGCCGCCTGGGGTGTAGTCAAGGACTCAGGGGGGGGGGGGGGGGGGTCCACTGTGTACTGGCCTTCGGAGCAGGGCAACGCAAAGCAAGGACTGAATCAGGACGAGGGCCCAGAGTACAGACAGTGAAGGTCGCCTGTGATCTGTATGTACAGGCCACGAGGGCAGGACCAAGTTAGATTAACGAGATCGTCAGCGAAATGCCTCGAATCGACGTTCCCTGTGAAGGAGAGCGAGGGCAGGGGAAGGGGGTCACAGTGGCAGTGGGCCCGTCCAGTCTGCAGAGATGAAGGGGTTGGGTCTGTGGGGGGGGCGTTTCGCCTCGCTCCCCTCCCGGATCCCTTTCTCAACGAGGCTAATCTTGCTGCCGCCACGAATGCGCTCAGCGAATTCCAAATGCCCGACATAAAAGCCAGCAGAGGCTCCTTTGTGGAACGAACATAGCGCACAATAGTGCCTTCAGGGAACATTTTGAGAGGTCTGAGGAGTGCAATGGGTTAGCACAATTGAGGTACGCATAAGCTCTAACAACGAGCTCTCATAATTATGCAATCCTGTGCAATTCGACACTGTTGCGTTTTTTTTGGAACCAGGCGGTGATGGTCCCCGGACAGGGTGGGGGGGAGGTAGTTGTCCCCATGACGAGAGGGACCAAAAATATTGGCGGACACATGTTCCCCAGTGCTCCGAACGTATATGCCAGCCATGCCGGGAATAACATTGTTAGCCATGGCTGAAATTCACATCAGAACAAACAGCATGGGGTTGCAATGCGTGGTACAATGTTATGAACACAATGCACTATCACAAACATGACTGAGCCCCTCTTTCCCTGTACAAACGCTCTACAAACACCCAATCCTGCATTCTGGACCACAAAAACAGCGGTCCCAAAATTTCCTCAAAACGGCGCTTCAACGCCCACCCCGTGCTTAGCCATAATCTGACATAATCTCCACCCCGTGCTTAGACAAGACCGTGCAGGCGCAAGGGTGGGGGGTGGGATGGATGGTTCCCAATAATTGCCCATGAGAAACAGCGGGCGCTTGCTGTTATTACCTGCACAAATCCTCAAAGACACCGAACAAATTGCGCACAAAATTTTCGTACAGAATTTGGACTGCAAAAATTCTAGCTTGTATAATCTGCCCCGCCCCCGGGTAAAATACCTTGCTCATCCTCATCCTGGACCCCAAAAATGGGTTGCAAAACCTCCACCGGGAAAGACCCAGCTCAGTACCCGGACGGTGCCACATGCACCGAGCAGGACCCAAAGTATGACATTTCAGAGTGGTCCAGGGTCCAGAGCAGGGGGAAGGGGCATCACTTGAAGTGCGAATGGCATGCAATTGCGTCAAGAGTGTAGCCGGCAGCAGACGTGTAATTGGGCCTTTAGTGCCGCGTTTTAAATGCGGGTTGGAAAGAAAAGACGTAGCTCTTCCACGATCGATCCCCAAACCGCTTGGCACCTTTTGCGCCAACGAATGTGGGATCAGTGTTGTTGTGACGGGCCTGTGGGTGAAAGTCAAAATGCGTGTTTAAAGGCTGGAGCCCGGAGCACCTTCAGATGCCATGCAAAAATGGCACCTTTGTGGGAGAGCATCAGCAAAAAGCGGTAGTTAGGCCAAAAGCTGCACCCAAGAAGGACCACGGTCATGGATAGGCTCATGGTTGAGGGGGCGCATGCTTTGTGAACGGGGCACACTGCGTGCCTGCACAACATCGGCAACCAGATGGTGCACAAATCCGAGCTGCAGTGGTCCCATTGCACAGGCCACGCTCCAGCTCAATGTAGTGGTGGGTGTGTCTGAATGCGCTGCTGTTTGGCACTTTAAATAGGTCGCAAATCCTGCAGTCATTCATCATGTTGAGCGAAGTATAAACAACATTCCAATTCCAATGTGGCAACGGGTTGAACCACATCGGAAAATACAGAACATGACCCTCCTGCAGTATTCCAGCAGCGTAGGAGAAATCACTGGGGCTCAGCACAAGAACGTCTGCGGCTACAAACGCATGAAACGAAAGACTGAGGTCTTCATTTATGTGTAATTGCGCTCCAGCACGGACCAAAGCTTCAAAACCCGGCCTCACGTCCATGGAAAACAGGTGAATGTTGGCATCTGGCCACCTCACTTTTATCCATTCAATGGTGCGAAGAACGATGGGAATATCGAGAGTCCTTGCGGTCCCTGACGGTGCATCCCAGCCAAGACGATAATGGACCGCTACGTTGGTGCGCCCAGGCCGGAAGTAGGAAGGGTAAAGTATGCCCTCCCGGGCTGCAGCAGCATGATACTTCAAGCGCAATGTTTTGAGCACCTGATGTGTGTACACGCGTGCTCTACCTGCCTCGATTTCCTCGTACATCTGTGGAATGAAACGACACCCTGAACAATCTCCCACTTGGAAGCCTGTGATCCGCTGATGCATCCTCAGCTGCTCTTTAGGCTGCTTCGAATTATTTGTCGAGGTGAGGGCATCCATTTCGGGAAAGCCTCGGAAGCAGTAGTTAGAGCGATGGTGCACTGCATACGCATATGCGGCCATTGCGCGGTGGAACTGTGCCCCAAAGCCATCATTGCCAGTGTCCAAAGTATAGCAGGCAGGAGGCGTTTCTTGTGCACGTCCAAGGTAAACAATCTCAATGAAGAGAATGTGGGCAACTATGGTGCACAGTGTCATGTGCAATCCATGTGGAATCTGGCATCTCAAATGCACCATCAATCAAACAACCGAGTGCGCTGCAAAAAGGACGGCATGAGAGTGCAGCATGGTTTACTGCGCATTCAGCATGGTTTACTGTGCATTCGGCGTAGGGACTGCAGCGTTGCAGGCCTGTAACTCTGTGTACACCTCTGCAACCGCTCCATTTATTGTGCAGTCCGACAACCCGTCATTGAAAACTCATGATTTGGCCACGGTGACTTAGGTAGGTGTCGTTATTATCTGGCAGTACGCTTGTCGTTGAGGCACAATGGAGGCTGACCGAGCAAGAAACAGAACCCACCTGAAAAATGGCTCACTGCAAACACCAGAACTGGGACGCTCAGGCGGCCCTGCAGGAACAGCAACGAGCATCCTAACTCACAGCCAACAGCCCAAGCCCAAACACCCAAACAACTTGGCTTATTGCAAGTGTATTCATGATTCGGGATTGAAGTTATCAAAACCACCACTTGTAAGGCGTCTCAGTGTGTATATTCATTATTCATTATCGACATTAAACCACCACGTTGTAAGACCACAAAAAGAGATGCATGCGACACACATACATACAAGCAACGGTCACCAATTCACTGTCACTGTTGAAGCACACCACAAATTCTTCATCACCTGAAGGCAGTAACTTCACTAGACGGGGGTAATGGTGACTGGGGGAGAAAAATGCCTAAAAAAAGGAAGATTTTGGGGGATAAAAAGGGAGATTTGGATCTATAAATTGGGAGGATTTGGGATGCATGGAGAGGGTGAAATCCAATGTGGGGAAGGGATTTGGATGGGAAAATCCTATAAATTTAATGGATGCGGGATGTCAAATCCGACTTGGGGAAGGGATTTGGATGGGGAAATCCTACAAATTACATCGATTTGGATGGGGAAATCCTACAAATTACATCGATGTGGGATGTCTAGGATTTAAAATTTTCGTGAAAAATGAGGATTTTAAATTTCAGGTGAAATATAACGTGAAAATTTCGTGAAATTTTCGATTTTTTTGAAAAGTATGAAAATTATGAAATTTATGGCCCCAATGGGAAGGCGGGGGTTCTATAACATCATAGCACTGAATCCTGGCACCTATAACCAAGCCCTTGATGAAAGACATTGATGGACGCATCACAATTGAAATGGCGAAGTCCACAAACAATATGATGGATGCCAATGGCAATGATATACTCATGCGTGGCACAACTTCATGTAGTTGACACGAATGAAGACTTTAGTTGCCAACATGGAAAAACTCAGGCGCTCCCGATTAGCACATTGCTAGTCGGCTAAGGTAAACACTCGCTCTGTCGGGGCTTGGCTGGCTGGAAGACAAGCCACAACCTTGCCCAATGCAGCTGCTGGAGAGGAAGCATGGAGGGCATTCCAAAAATGAAAAGGATGGCACACGAAGGCATGACTCTCAGCAAAGGAACTTGTTTGAGCCACGGGGGTGTGCCCGATCCCGATTCGAAGGACCCGCGCTTCGGACGGGGGAGCTTTTTGGGTTGTGTGGGTTTGGGGGGGGGCAGGGCAGGGGGTTTGGGTTTCTCGGCGGGGGGGGGGCTTTGCTGGGGAGGTGCTGCGGGGGCTGCCGGGGGGGGCTCAACCCACAACTGGACAGCAGGATCTCCTCGTCAGCACACCCCTCCCACCACAACTCCCCCATGTACTCCACTACGGTAAAGTGTCCCCAGGTGCTCAAGTTCTTGTTTTTCATGTTGTCTATAAAAAAAGAAGGAACGGCAAATTTTCATTGAAATTTTCGTTTGAAAGATAAACTTAAATTTCGTTGAAAATTTGGTTGAAAGTTACCTTGAAAATTTCGCTTGTAAATTTCGTTCGAATCCTAGGGATGTCATTGGACAAATAGAAATTCATGGATGGGCAAATTTGGGATGTCTCAATGGATGTAAAAATTGTGTTATTCACCCCCATGTAGTGTATCCACCCCCATCTATTATATGAGTGACTGGCACTGACTTCACTACATGTGGATCTATTGAAGTTGGATCCTAGGCACTTATTAAGGGCAATTGCAATGAAGGGCAAACAAAGACAACAAAAGGCATGCAAGGGACATGAACAACTTGACAAATTGATGAACTCAAATTCTCTGAAGGGTCAAAGGATAGTGTATCCGTAGCATGCAACTTGTGTTGGAATGGTTATACATACATTTTCGCTTCATGACCAGATTCAGGGGTGGAAATATTGCGACCCAGGCAGCGATGGAAATGGGGGTTGTTGTTGAGTGAACTGTTGGGGTTGTGTGGTTGGAGTAGGTGGATGTGGAACTATTGGTTGTTGTGTTGGAGGTGGTTGTGTGATTAGAGTATGATACAACATTTGATGTTGTTGGTGTTGTTGTTGTAGTTGTTGTTGTTGTTGTTGTCGTAGCTGTTGTAGGTGGTTTTGCAGTTGTTGTTGTTGTAGTTGTTGTTGTTGTTGTTGTTGTTGTAGTTGTTGTTGTTGAAGATGTTGTCGTAGTTGTTGATTCTGCTGCGTAAGTATTTGTAGTTGTAGTAGTTGTTGTTGATGTTGTTGTTGTTGTGTTCGTTTGGGATTCCGTGGTATGGTGGGGTAGATCGGTTGCGGGGGATGATCGCCATATTGCTTGCGCGTTGCATGCCAATACTTCTTCAAGTCACCATCCAGATCGGGGCACTTCTTCTTCCCCTTCTTGGGACCAGCCGAAACGGTGGTCACCAAAAGCAACAACAACAGTATGCGTTGATAGAACTTCATGTCCTACAAAGGACAGATTGGGAGAGAATCGGGGTCGTGAATCACAAATATGAGGTGCAATTGGGAACGTTCGGTGTTGCAATTTGTGTGTCACAAAAGTAATTTCAACGATTTTCATCATTCTCCAATGCCGCAAGCCACATTCAATTCCCATGCCCGCCCGGGGCATACGGACCACAACAGTGTGTGTGGTCCGTATGCCCCGGGCGGGCACGGGATTGAATCCCGCTTGCGTACAATACATACATGATTGGGTAACCTATATACGTGTAAATACAGTAAGGCAGTTCAGGTGGGAGTATGGTTCCGCTGAGCGTACCTCTAAAATGGAGTGTAGCTCTAAAGGTAAACGGAACCATACTCACGTGCGTTCCCCGGTAAAACGCACTGCCACCCAGAGGCAAATCGGGGCTTGAATTGAGAGTATCATTCCCAACCACGATCCCGAAACGCGTCTAGCATCAACCAACTTTTGGAAATCTGAACCTCGATCGTTGCTTAGGTTCCTTAGCGTTGCTTATCTGCCTTATCTACACCATCCTACCACAAATGCAAACCAGAAAGGCAACCTTATCACAAGTCAAAGTCAAGCTTTCACGAACCTTTCCTTAAATGCAATTTCTGAAGCACAACGAAACTGGAACCAAAAAATCAACCTGACTGTATTGCGATTCATCAAATAATTAATTCCTTAACTGCGGATGCGACAAATGCATTCCATAATTAGACAGAACATTTCTGATCGTCTTTTTTTCATCATTTTTTGTCTGTTACCGCAGCCCTTATTGCGACCTAATGTCGACCTAATGTCGATCTACTTAGGTCGACATTACACTACGGTTGCAGGGGCAAATCCTAGTACGTAAACCAAAGGCTAAGTTCATAACGTGACGTCACCGTCTCGTTAAGAGGCGGTTCTTTTTTCCTCTTAGAGAGCAACACTGGGGCACGAAGAGCCTCCCTCGGTTTTTGCTAACTCATCGATATGTCGGAGAAATTCCAATTTTTCGAAGACCCACGAATTTCGCAGTTCTGCGCAGCTGCCCGTTAGCGAAGGAGGCCGGGGGGAGGCGGGAGGGAACGTGTGCATTGGACATAGGTCTTTCACCATGACCCCCCCCCCCTATTTTGAGGGTGCCGGATCCAAAAAGAAGCACGGTTGGGCCTCATATGCCGCCTAGAGACTTGTAACTTCCCAAGTGACAACCCCTTGATCCCAGAAGCACAACATGCAGCAGAACACTAGTGTATCACCATACAAGCTGCAGAATGACGAGGTATTATTCCTTTTGCGATGAGGAATACTTTCCCTTCCTCATGGGAGGAGCAAATCGCGGACCCCATGCCTCGGATTGTTCAATCGCCATGTACAAATCTTCCCCTATGCCCTCACCAGCTGCGCGGATGCCAAGAACATCATGCTCACTAGCAAACCTCATCTCCAAAGAAGCAAACACCTTCCCCAGAAAGGTGTCCGGATCCCAACCACTTTGTTGGGCAACCACCTTAACTTGGTGTCCCATTGCTTCGACGGCTTGGCAAACAAATGCACCAACACCAACGCCATGGGTCATATGTACACGTAGCTCGCGAGACAGCTCAACATCACACATATGCCAGTAAGGGAACATATTATCAGGGGTTGGCCAAACGAAACGGATACCATCACCACAACACTATCACTGCGCAAGCACACAAAAACTCATCAGTGGATATCCATAGCTGTGAGACAAGAGAGTACGTGTGTTTGCTTCGTCGCCCCGCATTACCTTGGTCCATGAAGGCCCCCAGAAACTGGGGGCCTCTTGTACTGTCGGTTCGGGCCTCTCTCACTCTCACTGCTCGCTCCCGCTTTCGTTTTCGTGTCGCTTTTTCACACGCACAGTGCATCAGGGCCTCATGAGTTAGGCCGGAACATGTGGGGCCACCGCAGCAGCCATCAAGCATGACAGAAAATCATGGGTCTCCTCGACAGCCCATTCTGGGGCCCTCAGGGATAAACGTTGCACACGCAATGCCGTTTTCGCCGCCCCCACCCACCAACTCTGGGGGTACCCTTTCATCGCAAGGTCCCTCCCCACAGCCCGCAGGTTCTCCTTCGCTTGGGGACGTGAGAACGCATAATGTATGCACTTATATATGAGCCCTGGCACCAGGGAGCGCAGGGCGGGCATTCGGCGAGTGGGCGTCGGGATAGCGCCGCACCCCCCGCATGGGGTCCCATTCTTGCGCGCGATCCTTCGGGCCTATCGTCAGTCCCCTCCCTTCAGGCTCCAGGACCAGTTTTGCTTCCAGAGAGGTCCATCTGGTGCCCTCCCCTTCAATCTGCAGCTGCAGGCCCAGCAATCGCTCGAAATGGCGCTGCAGCGTGTCCAGGGAGGTCTTACAGTGACGCACTCCCACGATATTATCACGAAACCGGAAAGGTTGCACCAACAAGCCCGGTATTTTGGCCCATGCCCCTGATCCTCCCCTAGCCTGCAGCCACTGGCATTCATGGTACATACAATACAGAGATGCGCATTGCGCAGACAGGACTCCCCCAATGGCAACCCCCCGCTTTTGCCTCAGGACTCGGCTCCCCAACAAAAACATGTCGTTATCAAACAGGTCATAGTGTAGATACTTTGATACCTGGGCCCACGACAGATTCATGTACAGGTCGCCGTAGGCCTTTCTCAGCACATCATCCTTTCTGTCAGGGCCAAGGCCAAACCAGGGTCCTGCCGTACACGAGCGGATGCGCGCGGCATCCCGTACCTTCGCACACAGCAACTGAATGGATTCCCACACACCTGGTCTGCTTACGGCTGTCGCTGGCTGCTGTACCAAACCCACCAGAGGTTCGAAGTCAGGATCTCCTCTGTGCAACCGTGGGAACATCTCTTTAACGTCCAACTCCCACAGCCGCACGTCTCGTGGTTTTCGGCCCCTCCTGGTACAGGGGGAGCGCTGTGACAACGCCACATGCGTGCGGTGGGACCAGGATACTATATCAGAAATGTTTTGCATCTCAAACGTGGGCAGGAGGGCCTGTGCTCTCTTGGAGAGCAGGGTCAGGCAACGGCCCACCCGCTTCGCGTACGCCTTTAAGGGGTGTGCGAAGTAAGAAAACACGAGCCGGACCTTCAGTCCCTCGCCCTGTTCTTCCCTTGACTTATTTTTGACCATGAGAAAAGTGGACGGTGGTTTAAAACGCTTGCCTGACTTAAAATGTTTTTGCATGCCCTCTGCCCTGTCCCTGAGGATGCCCAGTGTAAACTTGGATGCCTGTTGGACTGTTGGAAAATCGGCTACACATTCAAACTGTGTCTCATCCCCATATGACTGCAGCAACAAATTATAGTACAACCTCCTGCAGAGAACTATCGGTCGACCAGGGTTCTTGTCCAGTGGCAGAACTACAAACTGGCGATTTATGGTTCGTTTCACAGACAACAGATGATCACGTTGCAAGGCCGCTGGCACCTGTGCTGCCACTGTTGTAAACAGGCGGCGGGTCAAATGCACGGCGTCATCCACCAGAGATGAACGCCAGGTCACAGGTAGGAAAGGGCATGCCTTAGCCGCCCGCCAAACAGCCTGTCGTGCCTGTGTAACATACAGATCCACCGGTCCCAGTACTGAGTTTGACATATTCTGTAACAGGCCATCTGCCCCTGTGGGTAACAACTGTCGCAATTGCCGTACATCTCTGACCGCCACGCAACCCTGCACCCTCGGAAAATCCTGCGAGTACGACGCACACCGACACTGCGCGCATGCTTTCTGCTGTAACGCTTCCCAGGACAACGTGGTCCCCTTGGTGCACATGACGTCACGCACAGTGCTGGCACGTTTCGCCACAAAAACGGTAATTGCACGCAGGTAGGCCTTCAACGCCCTCGGCGCTGGTAATTCCCCGATCAGCCCGTGGACCAACGCACGTAGGTCCCGCAAATCTGTCTGGGTACATGGGGGGTGGGGGAATACCAGTCTCTTGGGCAGTTTCACGCCATGGGAGTCCTACGCCACCGTCACCAGGCGGTCCCACAGAGACCGCCGTAGTGCCTGTGGCAACCGGTCGCGGGACCGGGTCCATAAATTCAGCATCTCAGGTAGGGGCGGGGACCGCATTTGCACATATCTGTTCGCGAGGTGAGTGACGTCACCTCGGGGGAGTGGCTTCGGATGCACGAAAAAACGTTTCATGTTTCGCTGACTGCGCCACTTCGTCTCGCGCGTGCAGTTGTACACCTGGCTCCCGAATTTCGAGATCCAGTGGTACTCTTTTTCGTCCACCTGGCACCTGTCTACAATCTCTAAGGGCACGATGAAAAAGTGGTGGACCCCGAGCTTATGCATCGCCTCATAGAGGCTCCACTCTGACCGGTCATACCTGTGCTTTTTCCTCTGAAAATTTATCCCACCCAGGACATGCTCTTTGAACCTTTGCACTAACGACCTCAAATTTTGCTTCCCTCCCGTTTGCCCTATATAGACATGACCGTTCAGGTCGTTCACCACTGCGTAGATCAAGCATCCCTTGCGGTCGTACGGAAACGACCAGGCTTTTGACATGCCATGTACTTTTCGCATCCAAGACACCCCTGTCAGGGGTATTAACGATCGGACCTGTTGCATATGCGCCGCCAGATCCTCGCGCCGCATCCCTTTGCGGAAAAGCACGCGGCGCACATCGGACAGTTGCGACCATGTGTGCCGGAGAACCTGTCGCTCACGCGCAGCCCCCAGTGTAGGGTACAACTCTCGCGGCGGCATCAGCCACACACACCGTTTGCGTTTTGTGAGCTGGGAAAAAACCCGCAATGTATTTATGTATATCGAAGGGAATAGATGCAGATGATGTATCCCCTGCTGCAGGGTGCACAACGTACCACTGCACATTGCCTGTCCGTCGTACCTTGGAACGCCGGCGGCGCCCATAGCGCACATGCACGGCGGGTGGTGTACCCTGGGTGGACATGTATCCTGTAGGTTCAATGGAACGCACTGACTGCCACGCACTCCCTTCTATGCACAACACACGCAACACTGACAGCCAATCAGAGCGATCCTCAGGCACGGCCACGACGTACGCGTCAGGCCCTTGTGCTGAGGCCAGCCGCTGTAACAGCATCTCCGGTTCATGTTGTTTCTGGACCACCCAGACTGCTGCTGCCGGTGTCAAGCATGGTGAGGTCGGCGTCAGTGCCCCCAACTGCAGTTCGGCATCGCATAGCCCTTCCCACCGCACCGATGTGGTGGATACGCAGGGCAGACCAATCGTCCTGTCCACAGGCATACACTGGCCCCACGCCTCCAGCCATTGCTGAGGCACCGTCCACAAGGGGCTACCTGGGTGTTCAGGTTTTCCAGGACCGTGGCGCATGTCGATTGGAACAGGGCGGCATCGGCATCGGTCACTTCCATCCATGTCCCCAGGCCCTTACACGTCGCATACCTGGTCCATGCTCGTTCCAGCGGCGGGTGCCCCACCACTACGTCCCGCAATTGCTGTGCGCTTGGCGGCAGCGGTTGCTTCACCCAGTTGTCACGCAAGTCCTGGAGGTCTTGGCCCTGTGTGTCCTTGTCGTCCTCGATGTCCGACAGGGTGTCCACCTGGGCTGTCCCGTGGGCACTGCGCTGACACGGGATTGCCCCCTGTCCACTCGCCATCATGAACCCTGTAACAGCCACTGTGAGGTCCGGTACGCACATATATATATGTACATATATATGTGTATATATATATATATATATATACATATATATAATATATGTATATATATGATGAATATATATATATATATATTCATCGCATGTTGTGCCACGGCGACGCGTTGCGCTAAGACACGATGCAATAGACCCGTTGTGTCTTGTGGGTGTGAGCATGACGGTTTGAGGTGCAGCTCTGACAGGCGTGCCAACGTTGGCAACATCACAATGTCGTTAGCGGAGGATGTAGTCGACTCACTAGATATTGACGGTGACGGGCTGGGCGTTGGTAATCGAAACCGCCATGCCCTCTTCCTGGCTCTTGCCTGGCGTGAACTTTTTGGTTGCGGCACTTGGTACCGGCGCGGCGCATGGATAATGCGGCGGGGATATTTTCGCAATGTCACCTTTCTCAGGCGGCGGGAGGGTGGTATGGCAAGTAGGCGTTCGTTGTTCTCACGGGGCAAAAACGATCTTCGCAGCGGTGCATCCCGTTCCCATTCGTCCCGCAAACGTACCGGCGGTCGGCGTGAGCGCGGTCCGGATGGGCCCGTGGATAGGTTCTCCGGGATGACTTCCTTCAAGCGGACGAACTTGTAGAGGACATCGTTAAACTGCTCAATTCGTATCGGTCCCCAGCGAACAACGGACGGCGCCTCGTGTAGAAGTACACGACAGCAAGTTAGCCATTGATAGGCCTCAGCTTCGGTTAAGCATAGACATATGTTCTGCAAGACATCAAAACCAAAATGCAAAGTCCGGGCCCTCACGTCGGTAGTGAGGCCCGGTGGACGCTGTATCATACTGCACATCACTGCGCACGACCCTTCTTAGCACCACGGAAATTCTCCAACGCCCCTGTCGCCTCTTCTTTGTCCGCAAACAACCTATCACTCGCCAGGAATCCTGGTGCTGATCCCACTAGCGGTGAGTTGGTTACGATATCGAACGGTTGGCACAAGGCACCTGCCGCACCGTCCCGCACCTCGAACGACTGAGTTTTCACCACTCCCAGACGCGCCGTTTCCCCCGCACCTTCAATAGCCCACGCACACCCACCTTCGGAGTGGGTTGCCGTCATGGAGCAATATTTGGGGTCCAACGATACGGAATCTCCAGCGCCCGATGCCGGTTGGGTACTCTCCGCCGGTGATAGCGCCCCCGCGGTTTCTTCCAGTGGTGTTTTATTGCGCAATGGGTACGGCTCCCGCACGGCACGAATTTTCGTTGTGGTAGTCTTTCCGCCGCCGGATATCTTTGCAACGGGCTTTTTGGTTGCTCCCTTACTTTTGGTGCTATCATTTTGATCCACGGCGTCCACATTGATGGTTTCACCATGTCCCCCATGTGCGTCGTCATCAAATTCCTCTTCAACAAAATTCTCCGGGAAGGATTTTTGCATACCCTTAAACATGCTCATCATCATCTTGTCCTGCCGTAGCTGCCGCTTTGCTAGTGCTTTACGGTCCTCATCCGCCGCATCTTGGCGCTCCGATAATTTGTCCAATGTTTTCTTGATGGCCGTAAAGTTATGGTTCATCGCCACATTATGTTTTTCCATTGCCACCTCGATTTTCTTGTCCATCCCTGCGTGCGCGCAATGGTGCATTTTTTCCATAGTGCGCGCAAATTTTCAAAAATGTGACCTTTATAGCGCGCCTATTGCGCGCGCTCTACCGCGCTATATTGTCCCGTTTTTCAAATTTTTCAAAACCGGAAAATGTTTCAAAACCATGCTTTTTCCAGTGTCCTGCGTTTCTCAAAAACCCCTTGCTTTTCAAAAACATTCCCTGTTGCTCATCCAACCCAAGACACATGCAAAAACACTTTCTGAAAGGTCTGAAAAGTGTGCAACAGTACAGGTCCTCACGGGCACAGACAGTGTAGCGCGCGCAACATATTTACAGCGCGCGCTATGAGCCTTACGGCGCGCGCTATACCAGGTATAGCGCGCGCTGTCATTCAGTGATCTCCTTAATGGTTTGGACCACCACTTCGGCCTCCCACTCCTTCTCCCATTCGGGTCTGTGGTCTTCTGCCCCAGTGGCAGCTGGGGCTGCATCCCCTTCTTCGTGTGGGCTTGGGTCGCCTTCTGGGGTTGCTCCTTCTGGTGCCTCTTCTTCTTTCGGGGCTGCTCCTTCTCCTTCTTGTGGCGCGGCCGCTGGTGCCTCTTCTTCTTGTGGTGGGGCTGGTGCGTCGTCTTCTTGTGCTGCTGCTGCTGCTGGGGCTGGTGCCTCTTCTTCTTGTGCAGCTGCTGCTGGTGCTTCTGCTGGTGCTGCAGCTTCGGCAGGTCCCTTGTCTACTTGTGGGGGGGCTGGTGGCTGGGCTGGTGTGTACCCTTCGTGAACGGCCGTTAAGTGGCCGTTTGAATAATTGCGTGAATTTCACGTGAATTTACCCAAATTTTGAGGTTTTTGGGGGAAAATGCCATATTCTTGGTTCATTTCAAGGGCTTTGAGGGGCCAAAATTCCTCCCCTAGCTTTGTTACGCATCATCCAATCAAAGTCCCGCCCCAAAAGCATGCATCATGACCGCACCGTGCCCAAAACGAGAGGTGCCGGAACCCGGCAAGCCTGTAGCCGATTCACAGCCGTGAATTCACGTGAATTCGTACGAAATTCGTAGGAAATTCGTACGAAATTCGTACGAATTTCGTACGAATTTCACGTGAATTCACGTGATTTTACACAAATGTTACCCGTGTGCACCCCCTGATTTGTCCTCACACCCCTAGTAAGCCCCCCAGCATGCACCCCGGTCACAGGCAACAATGGTCTGGGTTCGTAAGGTCATCTCATGTCCGTCTCTTGCGGCACCGGAACCGCCGCTGTAGAGTCTGAAGGTGCTACATGTCGGTTAGAAGCCGTCTTCGTGTGCGGCTTGCATACGTTTGTACACTTATGGGCCCTTGCCCATGTTGAGCTCTTTTGGTCGCATCCCAGCCATGCAACCAAAGGCTATCGTCAATGGTGTGCTTGTCCACAACCACTTGCACCCCTAGTCTCCCCCGGAGGAGGCTTAGGCCCCCGCTGTTGCGCAACATGCGCTTCAGCCTCCGGTGAATTCCCTCCATGGCAAAGCAGGAGAACTTTGACAAGATTCTCCACTTCTTTGCAAAATAATACATGTGGTCGATCCAAAGATGCGTCCACAGAAGTTTGCCCCACTGGAGCTCATTGTGGGCAGCGCCCATGGCTATGCTATGGTTCCGGAGCCGCCCCAAGTCGGCCCCGGAGAACCATGCGGAATGCCACGCGTATACACACATGCTTGCAAAATTCTCCCACCACGTTTTGCACACCGACTCCCAACTTTTTCCCCCTACTTGATGCTGCCTCACACTAGGCTGCTCTAGGCAAGCATCTATTATCTTCTCCCAACCCCTATTCCGCATGAAATGGATGGCAGCAGCACACTCCATCCTCACCTTCCCCTTGCTGTTTGCCTTGTCATTATTTCATGAGGCACGGGTGCAAGTTCGTGCAGCAAGCCGTGCCTCATCTAGAACCGGTTGCAGCATGGTGCGTGCCACAGTGGCCGGTGCCTTCCCTGTCAATTGTACAACTAGGTCCCGTGTCCCGTTGACTGCACACAACAGGACACGAAGGACCCCATGGAGGCCATAATCAGGCACTCGCCTATCACTCGTAATGGTCCTATACATGGCATTTATGGCAACGGCTGGTTCCCAGTTGCCGTCTATCGCACTTGCTGTGCCAAAGGTAGCCAGGCACAGAGCACGGTTACGCATGCAGACCCAACACACAGTGGCACCAGGGGATTCTGCCTTCCAGTTTTGGCAGCCCGCCATGAGCACCTGTGCTTTACCATCTGCACACAGAAAAAAAAGGGACTGCCTATCGTTCCCTGCCGTATCCTTAAAACTTACGGTTGCGGCCTTGCGCAACTCATCATCAAAATCAATTTCCTGGGAGGCCGCGTAGAGGGTCTCCCACTTTTCACTGCCCCCTAGTAGCCACCAACTAGATAGTTGGTTGGGGCTGGCGGTGCCACCAAGCGTGCAATGGACGTACGAGGCCTCATGCCTCGATGTACCGTCCACCGCAATAGGCAACCAATGCAGCCGTCGGTCCCCGGGCTGCATGATGGCCGAGGGTGGGGGTGGTCGACACTTGAATAGGTGGCCGATGCGGTCAGGTAGGTAGCAGGCCGCACCATTGATGGCCGTGTCGTCTCCCGTATAGGCAGTGAACGCCCGGGACTCCGGCAACGCTAGCTGCCGAAGCATGCCGTACACCTGGTCCCATACCACACCGTACGTCATGCTCCCCACTAGGTACCGGGACTCCGTCCTAGAGAGGTGCAATGACCGGATCCTCCAGACGGCCATGATCAACCTCTCCTCCTGGGTGGGCTCGGGCTGGACGGTGGCTACAATTCTTGTTTCGGGGGTAAGCACTATTTGCCCCGTGTCGGGCAGGTACTTGACGGTGTAGGGTGCTGCAAGCTCCTTGGTAACAACCTCCTGGAGCTCTTGTAGGCGCCGCCGTCGTGTACGATCCGCTAGCAGATGGAATGGCTCCTTGGGCCGTGGCATGGTGTGAGATACAAGACCTGTTGAATGGGGAGGCAGTCATCGCAAAGTTTCTACCATCCCCCTCCCGCAGACAACTCTCTCAACTGTGATTCGGATGCAATTTCAAGAAATTCACATAAATTCGTACGAAATTCGTACGAATTTCGTACGAATTTCGTACGAATTTCACGTGAATAGAAATGCGTGAATATTCTGAAAATGTGAAATTCGTACGAAATTCGTACGAATTTCGTACGAATTTCGTACGAATTTCACGCGAATTTCACATGGCTGTCACAGAATTTCTGCCAAAGCCTTCACCTTCTGCCCTCGTTGACCCTCACAAAGCAAGCTCAGGATGGTGCTCATGGGTTATCACACACCCAGTCCAGTGGCTGTCATTCCGGCTGTCACTCAGCCAGCAGTGTAACACGTCAGGGGGCATAGCATACCCCAAATAAAATACAAACAGTGCCGCAGAAAAAAATCGCAAACAGGTCAGGGGGCACACCGTACCCCAATTAATGTACAAACAGTGCTGCAGAAAATTTCCCACAGTGGGGGGGGAGTACCCCACATATCGGTCAAACTGCCCATGCTTTGGGGGGGGGGGGCAGGATAACATTCGTCGTGGTTAGAAAGGACACGTGGTCCGGAGGGTAAAGGGTCAGCTACGCACCCCCCCCCCCCCTGGAGCAGAGCTCCGGCTAGCGGAGCCCTGGGAGCTCTGCTCCCCCACCGCCTCCACAAAGGAGGGGTCCATGGCCGCCGACGTGAGGCGGTGGGGGGGGTACTGCCGGCGCACGTCCTCCATTGCGGCAGTCACCTTGGGGGCGTCGGGGGCCACGCTGTCCACATCGACCTGCTGGCCACTGGCCATCATGGCCATCCGCAGGCCGGTGGACACTGCGGACATCTGGCCGGCGCATGCCTCGGCCTGGGCATGCCAGGCCTGTGCGCCGGCCAGGAGGTACGGGAAACACGCAAGCACTGGCCCGCCCCCTGTCACCCGGGGGGGCGGGGGCCTCGGCACCCTCAGCCCTCTCCACTGCCTCTGCTGGCTGTGCCGCTGGCTTTGCCTTGCGCAACGTCGCCACGTCGCGCTCAAGAGTCTTCACCTTGGAGGCCAGCCGGTCACGCTCCTTGGTGACGTCCGCCAACCGCGACTGGACGTCCCGCCTGTCCTCGTTGGCCCTGGACAGACGGGCCTCGAGGTCGCGGTTGGCGGCCTCCGCGCTAATGGCGCGTGCCTCCCATGCCCCCGCCCGCTGCTGGTCCACCCACTCCTGCACCACCCCCCTCTGCCCCCGCCCCCCCACCGGCTCCGCCTGCTCCGCCCGCACTGCCCGCTCCCGCTCCGCCGGGGTGGCCGTACGCGGGGCTTTGGGGGGGGGGGTGGGGCCCGTGTCCCCTTCGGGGCGCCCTTTGCGCTTGCGCGTGGGGGGGGGGTTCGTCCTCCTCGACGTCAATGACGTCAACCCCCACCCCCATCTTCCGCTGCCTCCCCACATGGACGCGCATGGCAAGCCATGCCACGTCCACCCACTCCGGCCTCCGCTGCTCCCAACCCGTGAGCACATTCAGCCCATAAACCCCAGCCGTCGTCACCGTCCCCGCCTCCCCGATCCCCGCCACCCCCGTCTGCACCCGCCAGTGCCCACTCACAAGCCGGTAGGCAAACATGCCCACCAGCTCCTGCCCCGCAGGCAGGTTGGTCCCCCCCCGGACCACAATGGGGCAGGGGAAGGAGATGCGGAGGGTGCCCTGCAGCCCCCGCGACTCCAACACCATGTCCCAGACGGCACTCGGGTGCCGCTGCCGCCCATCCGGCCCCGGCGGCACCTGCTGGGTCCATGCCGGATCCGGCTGCCTGGCGGCCAGCGTGACCCGGTCCAGGGGGGGGTCGTTGTGGGCGTCGTCCAACTCGTCGCGGGACGCCTGGGGCACCACCACCTCGCGCGCCACATGCCCCCGGGCGGTGCTGGCCTCGCTGCCTGCCGAACGTCGAGAGCGCTGCGACCCCTCACTGCGCACACTGCCGGCCTCGCTTGGTGCCCGTCCACCGCCGGGCTGGTCGCCACCGGGGCCTTCGGCGGGCTCGGCGTGCTCACCGGGCAATCGGGGCCGGGGCTTGTACTTGCGCTTGGTGTGGTGCCGAATATCCGGCGACCAAGCGGTGAACGGGACCTGCATGCAGATGTGGGGAGGTGTGCCAGGCACAAATTGAGAAAGGGGGAGTGGACACGAGGCAATGCAAGAGCGAAAGGAGCAAATTTGACGAAATTCACAGAAATTCGTACGAAATTCGTACGAATTTCGTGCGAATTTCACATTTGAGAAAATTCAAACAAATTCATTCACGTGAAATTCGTACGAAATTCGTACGAATTTCGTACGAATTTCGTACGAATTTCACGTGAATTTCGTCCAATTTGCCAATACACAAAGCAAACACACAAGCAAGCACACCTTGCAGTCGCATGGGCAGGTGATGCTCCATGCCCCGGTCCTCGCGCACTTGGGCGACCGCCACGCTGGGACCGTGTTCACCAAGTGCCACAGCGTGGTCGGCCGACCCGGGGGGGCAATGCCGGACAAGGCGAAGTGGATCTCCGACTCCGCGTCGACATCGCCCCCCTTGCACACCTCCAGCTGATGCACGCTGCCCACGAAGAACAGCATGCACTGGGGGCCGACCTCGATGACGGCGAGGTCGGAGGCCGGGGCCGACCGGGAGATGAAGGTGGGGTGGAAGGGGCAGGTGGGGGGGCCTGCCGGGAGCGTCTGGGGGGGGTCGGCGAAGAGGGCCTGGGCAGCCTCCCCCTCCCACAACCCCACCCTCCCAACCGCCCCTTTCCCCACCCACAGCACCTGGTCCACGCTGGGGAGGTCCCAGCTGGACAAATCCCCAGCAACGTCCAGGGCCTCCTTGGGGGGGGCGGAGTCCAAGTGTGTGGTGTTGGGCTGGTGGTGTTTGTGTCGGGGGTCGGGGGTCCACAAGTTAAAAAGAGCCCCCTGCAGCCCATCCTTGGCGTCGGGGAGGGCAGGCAATCCATGATGGCGGCTGGTGGCCACTATCAGCAGCATGTCCCCCCGATGCAGCTCAACGGTGTCCCAGCGCGCCTCCCCCGCCTCCCCCAGGGCCGTCCCCGCCTGCACCGCCACCTGGTAGTCCTCTGACAAGCAGAGGAAGCTACTCAGGTGGCAGGCCCCCACCTCCCTGTCGTGGGGGGGGAGGACCTCGGGGTGGGTGGCCACGTCGGTGTGGGGGAGCTGCGGCCCACTCCCCACACTGGCCACAATGACGCTGCCCGGCGTCATTGGGTGGAGGTCCCCAACCCCAGGGACACTTTCGGTGAGGTGGGGGTGGAACTTCTTGAAGAGAGGCCCCCCCACCCCCGACCCCAAGGTGCTCTTGCTTTGCCACCGGCGGGGGAGCGCAGGATCCTTGGCCTGCTCCTCACTCCGCGCGGCGTTGAAAAGGAGCTCAAAATTCTTTGCGACGACTTTTTCGTCGCCGCTGCCCCACGCCTTCATCACCTTGTTCCACCCCACCTCACAATCCCGTGCCTCCACAAGCCCTCGAAGCACAATGTAGCCGTTCCCATCAACAAAGTTGAGGGGCGGCTGAGAGGGGCCAACCCTGTCGGGGGCGGGGTCAGGGCTGCCCGTCACCCCATGAGGGGGGTCGGGAAGGGGTTCGGTGCGGAGGGGGGGTTCACTTGAAATGAAGGGGGGGGCGCATGAGGCACCACGGTACCATAGCAAAGAAGTTGTGCTATAGAAGGTGGGGTGGGTGACGTCGGGGACGTGCACCTGGGGGGGGATGGTGGGATGGAAAGGGGCGATGCCCAAATCATCCCACCACCGGGGGTTGGCAAGATGCCAAGAAAAGGGGAAAAAAGAGTGGTCTGCTGGTGCACCTGCAGCAAGATCCTGCAGGCACACCATATCGCAGTGGGGGGGTGTGTGGATGAGGTTAGTGGTGGGGTACACCTGGACGTGGGCGTCCTTAGGCTTCCCCACTGGGTTAGTACTCATCGAGTTGGGGAGCTGGTCAACACTGGAGGGGAGAGGGGTTAGATGGAGAAATTTGAGGTCGGGGAGTTGGCGGCGCAGTTCCCTCCACAGGTTTGTGGCCCATCCCCTCCCCCCGAGGTAGCTGTTGCGGGTGGGGCTGCGCATGTCGATGTGGATGACATCGGGGGAGGGGTCGAGGGAGGCTGTCCAGCCCACGATGTCATCCACCCCCAGTGCCTCCGACTCGTACGTTGCCTCCTCCAATTGATGCTGGGCAACGGGGAGGGCTTGGTAATGGGCGAGGGTGTCGGCTGCGGGGTCGGGGCGAGAGGCCAGGCTGGCGAGCTGCGACATAGTCTGCTGGGACATTGTCAAAAGAGAATGCGAAGAAAGGCTTTGAGAGCTGTGAGAAAGCGAAACAGTGGAAATGAGGGTAAATTCGTACGAAATTCGTACGAAATTCGTACGAATTTCGTACGAATTTCGTGCGAATTTCACATTCGGTGAATCTGTGAATCTAGCGTGAATTTCTGCGTCAATTTAGGTGCGTGAATTTCACATTCACGCAAATCTCACCAAATGTGTTAAACCATGCGGGGACTTTAAACCTCTAAATTGCACACCTTTGTTGGATCTTACTTTGGGCGAAGGTAGCACGACAAAAGCACACGATAGCACCAAGTTACGAGCAAAACACAGCAAAATTGGGTGAAATTCACGGTACCGTGAATCTCGGATTCAAACGGCCGGTTCACGAAGGGTACATGGGTCTCCTTGGGGCTTCTTCTTCTTTGGGGTCGGTGGCTTGGACGGGGACATCCTCATGGTCTTTGGGTCGGGGCAGAGGTCCACAATTTCATCGGCCTCGTACGTCTCCCACCACGACTGCCACTTGTCCAACTCCTCATACGCTTTGCTTTTGGCGGAGAACACCTGGGAGCTGGGCATGAACTCCGACCAGTCGCCCTCTTCCTCCTCCTCCTCCCCTTGTTGGCTGGGGCTCCACTGATCGTTGGGGATGATGACGGCCACGCAGTCCTGAGGGGCCCTCCTGGCGCCTGCTGGCTTGATTTCGGCTCCCTCCACAATCATCGGCGCGATCGCAGTGGTGCAGTAGATGATCCACCGAGGCTTGTAGCCGTCTTTGTAGGACCAATCTCGGCGCTGCATGAGCTCATCTCTTGCCTCCTTGTCCGCGTCGGCTGTGCTCTGCTGCTTGTCGTTGGGAGCCGTACTGGGTGGGGTGGAACCGCACCGACCTCCTTGTTCTTGTGGCTGGTCTGGGACTGGGACAGGCTGCTTCGGTGCTGGCTTTGATGCGAGCTGCGGCTGGGGTGCCTGCTGCGGTGCCGTCTTGCTTGCCTGGAAAGAGTAGCGCAGAGGCATAGCACAGGCATAGCACGCGCAATACGGAGCATAGCACGCGCGACGAAATGCATAGCACGTGCAATGACGTACAACGATAGCGCGCGCTGCATTACCTTTTCTGCTTTCTCCTCCTCTGCTTTCTTCCGTCTCTTCTCCTCCTCTTCCTTCTCCTTCTTCTTCCTCCTCTCTTCCTCTTCCTTCTCCTTCTTCTTCCTCTTTTCCTCCTCTTCCTTCTCCTTCTTCTTCCTCTTTTCCTCCTCTTCCTTCTTCTTCTTCTTTGCTTCGTCCTCTTTCTTCTTGGCCCGTTCCGCCTGACGTTGGACTCTCTGTGCCGCCTGTGCCAGCAGCTGCTGGTCGGCAGTCTTCTGGGCAAGGACCTTTCCAGGCGGGTGGGGGGGCTTAGCGGTGTGGGAGGCGGAGATGGCTGGTGGTAGGTGGCTGGTGGCTGCTGGCTCCTCGGTACGCTTCTTCTTGGGCCTTGGGACTGTCACGGATTCCGTCTCCGGCACGGCAAAGGCGTCGGCCCAGTCCACCTCCAGCTCCTCCATCTGCCGCTTAGCCCGGGCCAGCACCGGGGAGGGGCCTTGCTCCTTCCGTCCGTCAAGCCAGTCGGCCGCATGCTTGGACTGCCCGGCAATGTCCGCGGGCACGCTGATCATCAACAGCCCTCTGCGGGATCCCAGGCACAGGAGCTGCTCGAAGCTGCCCACCTACGTGACAATGGGACAGAAGGTAGGGCCGTAGCGCGCGCAAACAATCAAATCGCGCGTGCTACAACAAATGAAGCGCGCGCAACAATGTCGAAAGCGCGCGCAATGGCAAACATAGCGCGTACCTGTGCCTGTGCCAGTTGTTGTTGTTGTTGCTGCTGTTGCTGGGCCATCTGCACCCGCTGCTGCTGCTGGAGCAGCTGCAGTGTTGCCTGCTGCACGGCTGCCTGCTGTTGGAGCTGCTGCTCTGCACTTGCTGCTGCTGCGGCTGCTCCTCGTCCTTGACCGCCGTGGTTTTGACTTTGGCGCCGGTTGCAAGTGCCCTTGCGGCACTGGCTCCTTTCTTGGCTGACCCCCGCAGCAAACTGGCACCCGCACTTCTCACCGAGGCGCACTCGTTCTTGAAGGCCATTGCCCCCGCGTCGGTCGCGTTGATGAAGCTCGGTGGGTCCTTGTTGAAGTAGAAGTGGTGGACGGTCTTTGCGGTGGCACCCGGAGGCGTGTGGGTCCGAACGTGACCCCACCCATAACTTGCCCACCACGAGAACAGCAGCTCGTACTCCTCCACCTTGCAGTGTCCACAGGCAGCTTGTCCTTCTTGGGGTGGCACGGAGGGGTTCAACAGGTTCGCCAAACTGCACCAGTGGCCAGTAATGCTCTCGTCATGCCAGCAGGGTTTCACGGCTCCGTCTGGGATCTTGGCAATGGCCGTGGCCCTTTGGCGCCAGAACTTGTAGAAGGCCACCTCGAAGAGGTAGGCCGGTGTCACGTCCTTCAGCCATGCCCAGTCGGGCCCTTGGGCGCAGATGGTGCTGTTTTGGTTCGGCCACATTCGGTTCTTGAAGTCGCTGCTGAACGCGAAGCCCGTACGTGGCCCGGGTGGGGGAGACTGAAACTGTGCTTGCACTTGGGGTTGCTGCTGTCTTGGTTGGACCTGCTGCTGCTGCTGCTGCTGCTGCTGTTCTGGGCTGCCGACTTGCTGGGCCGCAGCCTGCACTTGCTGCTGCTGCATTTGCTGCTGCTGCTGCACTGGCAGTGGGCCGAAGAGCACTTGCTGCACTTGGCCCACTGGAAGACTGCCGCGCACTGGGGAGCCCAAGGTGGGAAACCCACCAGGGAACAGCATGGGAGACAGCTGCTGTGAGGCAGCTCGTAACGGGTACTGCGGCGCGGGCCACAGAGGCTGAGTTGGGGAGAACTGGGTCAGCTGCTGGGACAGCGTATGCGGAAAACAAGACAAAGCAAGCGCAACGAGGATGTAACTACGAAGCCAAGGGACATTCGCCAACTTGCTTCGGAATGCAGCCAAATCATGGCGGGTGTCTATTATGTTGTTACACTGGCTACCTAGGGATTTTTTCCTCCTTTTTGGTGTAAATGGAAACTTTTTACCCTGAAAAACCCCGGGTTTCATGCCCCTCTCGTGCTGAAAACAGTCCTACACGGTGAAAAAGTCCCAAAGTTGGCTTCCCGGGCCTTGGCTGGCCCAAATTCGCAAGTTGGCGCGCGGCAACTCCGGAGTTGGCGCGCCAAATCTGGACTTGGCGCGCCAAAACTGTCAAGTTGGCGCGCCAAAACTGTCAAGTTGGCGCGCCAAAACTGTCAAGTTGGCGCGCGCCAAGTGTCCCCCCACCGATCCAACTGTGGGGCGCGCGCGACTGGGCTGTTGGCGCGCGCGACAGCCGGACTTGGCGGGCGCCAAGTTGACAGTTTTGGCGCGCCAAGTCCGGATTTGGCGCGCCAACTCCGGAATTTTGGCGCGCCAACTTGTGACTTGGCGCGCCAACTTGTGAAAAAACTTTGACTTGGCTTCCAAAAAGTTGGCTTCGACCCAAAAAACCGACATATTGCAACATAACAACACAGCAACGCAACCATAAGCTGTAAAATATAGATAGTTCCTCACGTTTCATGCACAAGGTGTAGCAACAACACAGTGCACAAGTATGTACCCTTCGTGAACCGGCCTTTTGAATCCGAGATTCACGGTACCGTGAATTTCACCCAATTTTGCTGTGTTTTGCTCGTAACTTGGTGCTATCGTGTGCTTTTGTCGTGCTACCTTCGCCCAAAGTAAGATCCAACAAATGTGTGTAATTTAGAGGTTTAAAGTCCCCGCATGGTTTAACACATTTGGTGAGATTTGCGTGAATGTGAAATTCACGCACCTAAATTCACGCAGAAATTCACGCTAGATTCACAGATTCACCGAATGTGAAATTCGCACGAATTTCGTACGAAATTCGTACCAATTTCGTACGAATTTCGTACGAATTTACCCTCATTTCCACTGTTTCGCTTTCTCACAGCTCTCAAAGCCTTTCTTCGCATTCTCTTTTGACAATGTCCCAGCAGACTATGTCGCAGCTCGCCAGCCTGGCCTCTCGCCCCGACCCCGCAGCCGACACCCTCGCCCATTACAAAGCCCTCCCCGTTGCCCACCATCAATTGGAGGAGGCAACGTACGAGTCGGAGGCACTGGGGGTGGATGACATCGTGGGCTGGACAGCCTCCCTCGACCCCTCCCCCGATGTCATCCACATCGACATGCGCAGCCCCACCCGCAACAGCTACCTCGGGGGGAGGGGATGGGCCACAAACCTGTGGAGGGAACTGCGCCGCCAACTCCCCGACCTCAAATTTCTCCATCTAACCCCTCTCCCCTCCAGTGTTGACCAGCTCCTCAACTCGATGAGTACTAACCCAGTGGGGAAGCCTAAGGACGCCTACGTCCAGGTGTACCCCACCACTAACCTCATCCACACACCCCCCCACTGCGATATGGTGTGCCTGCAGGATCTTGCTGCAGGTGCACCAGCAGACCACTCTTTTTTCCCCTTTTCTTGGCATCTTGCCAACCCCCGGTGGTGGGATGATTTGGGCATCGCCCCTTTCCATCCCACCATCCCCCCCCAGGTGCACGTCCCCGACGTCACCCACCCCACCTTCTATAGCACAACTTCTTTGCAATGGTACCGTGGTGCCTCATGCGCCCCCCCCTTCATTTCAAGTGAACCCCCCCTCCGCACCGAACCCCTTCCCGACCCCCCTCATGGGGTGACGGGCAGCCCTGACCCCGCCCCCGACAGGGTTGGCCCCTCTCAGTCGCCCCTCAACTTTGTTGATGGGAACGGCTACATTGTGCTTCGAGGGCTTGTGGAGGCACGGGATTGTGAGGTGGGGTGGAACAAGGTGATGAAGGCGTGGGGCAGCGGCGACGAAAAAGTCGTCGCAAAGAATTTTGAGCTCCTTTTCAACGCCGCGCGGAGTGAGGAGCAGGCCAAGGATCCTGCGCTCCCCCGCCGGTGGCAAAGCAAGAGCACCTTGGGGTCGG
Source organism: Eutreptiella sp. 'Long Island Sound 2002' (assembly GCA_964036045.1). Classification (NCBI taxonomy): domain Eukaryota; phylum Euglenozoa; class Euglenophyceae; order Eutreptiales; family Eutreptiaceae; genus Eutreptiella; species Eutreptiella sp. 'Long Island Sound 2002'. The sequence goes on along the minus strand of OZ038392.1, from coordinate 20,453,205 downwards.
GGATGGGGGGGCCTCTCTTCAAGAAGTTCCACCCCCACCTCACCGAAAGTGTCCCTGGGGTTGGGGACCTCCACCCAATGACGCCGGGCAGCGTCATTGTGGCCAGTGTGGGGAGTGGGCCGCAGCTCCCCCACACTGACGTGGCCACCCACCCCGAGGTCCTCCCCCCCCACGACAGGGAGGTGGGGGCCTGCCACCTGAGTAGCTTCCTCTGCTTGTCAGAGGACTACCAGGTGGCGGTGCAGGCGGGGACGGCCCTGGGGGAGGCGGGGGAGGCGCGCTGGGACACCGTTGAGCTGCATCGGGGGGACATGCTGCTGATGGTGGCCACCTGCCGCCATCATGGATTGCCTGCCCTCCCCGACGCCAAGGATGGGCTGCAGGGGGCTCTTTTTAACTTGTGGACCCCCGACCCCCGACACAAACACCACCAGCCCAACTAAACACACTTGGACTCCGCCCCCCCCAAGGAGGCCCTGGACGTTGCTGGGGATTTGTCCAGCTGGGACCTCCCCAGCGTGGACCAGGTGCTGTGGGTGGGGAAAGGGGCGGTTGGGAGGGTGGGGTTGTGGGAGGGGGAGGCGGCCCTCTTCGCCGACCCCCCCCAGACGCTCCCGGCAGGCCCCCCCACCTGCCCCTTCCACCCCACCTTCATCTCCCGGTCGGCCCCGGCCTCCGACCTCGCCGTCATCGAGGTCGGCCCCCAGTGCATGCTGTTCTTCGTGGGCAGCGTGCATCAGCTGGAGGTGTGCAAGGGGGGCGATGTCGACGCGGAGTCGGAGATCCACTTCGCCTTGTCCGGCATTGCCCCCCCGGGTCGGCCGACCACGCTGTGGCACTTGGTGAACACGGTCCCAGCGTGGCGGTCGCCCAAGTGCGCGAGGACCGGGGCATGGAGCATCACCTGCCCATGCGACTGCAAGGTGTGCTTGCTTGTGTGTTTGCTTTGTGTATTGGCAAATAGGACGAAATTCACGTGAAATTCGTACGAAATTCGTACGAAATTCGTACGAATTTCGTACGAATTTCACGTGAATGAATTTGTTTGAATTTTCTCAAATGTGAAATTCGCACGAAATTCGTACGAATTTCGTACGAATTTCTGTGAATTTCGTCCAATTTGCTCCTTTTGCTCTTGCATTGCCTCGTGTCCACTCCCCCTTTCTCAATTTGTGCCTGGCACACCTCCCCACATCTGCATGCAGGTCCCGTTCACCGCTTGGTCGCCGGATATTCGGCACCACACCAAGCGCAAGTACAAGCCCCGGCCCCGATTGCCCGAGGAGCACGCCGAGCCCGCCGAAGGCCCCGGTGGCGACCAGCCCGGCGGTGGACGGGCACCAAGCGAGGCCGGCAGTGTGCGCAGTGAGGGGTCGCAGCGCTCTCGACGTTCGGGAGGCAGCGAGGCCAGCACCGCCCGGGGGCATGTGGCGCGCGAGGTGGTGGTGCCCAGGGCGTCCCGCGACGAGTTGGGCGACGCCCACAACGACCCCCCCCTGGACCGGGTCACGCTGGCCGCCAGGCAGCCGGATCCGGCCTGGACCCAGCAGGTGCCGCCGGGGCCGGATGGGCGGCAGCGGCACCTGAGTGCCGTCTGGGACGTGGTGTTGGAGTCGCGGGGGGTGCAGGGCACCCTCCGCATCTCCTTCCCCTGCCCCATTGTGGTCCGGGGGGGGACCAACCTGCCTGCCGGGCAGGAGCTGGTGGGCATGTTTGCCTACCGGCTTGTGAGTGGGCACTGGCGGGTGCAGACGGGGGTGGCGGGGATCGGGGAGGCGGGGACGGTGACGACGGCTGGGGTTTATGGGCTGAATGTGCTCACGGGTTGGGAGCAGCGGAGGCCGGAGTGGGTGGACGTGGCATGGTTTGCCATGCGCGTCCATGTGGGGAGGCAGCGGAAGATGGGGGTGGGGGTTGACGTCATTGACGTCGAGGAGGACGAACCCCCCCCCACGCGCAAGCGCAAAGGGCGCCCTGAAGGGGACACGGGCCCCACCCCCCCCCCCCCCCAAAGCCCCGCGTACGGCCACCCCGGCGGAGCGGGAGCGGGCAGTGCGGGCGGAGCAGGCGGAGCCGGTGGGGGGGCGGGGGCAGAGGGGGGTGGTGCAGGAGTGGGTGGACCAGCAGCGGGCGGGGGCATGGGAGGCACGCGCCATCACCGCGGAGGCCGCCAACCGCGACCTCAAGGCCCGTCTATCCAGGGCCAACGAGGACAGGCGGGACGTCGAGTCGCGGTTGGCGGACGTCACCAAGGAGCGTGACCGGCTGGCCTCCAAGGTGAAGACTCTTGAGCGCGACGTGGCGACGTTGCGCAAGGCAAAGCCAGCGGCACAGCCAGCAGAGGCAGTGGAGAGGGCTGAGGGTGCCGAGGCCCCCGCCCCCCCGGGTGACAGGGGGGGGGCCAGTGCTGCCGGTGTTCGGTACCTCCTGGCCGGCGCACAGGCCTGGCATGCCCAGGCCGAGGCATGCGCCGGCCAGATGTCCGCAGTGTCCACCGGCCTGCGGATGGCCATGATGGCCAGTGGCCAGCAGGTCGATGTGGACAGCGTGGCCCCCGACGCCCCCAAGGTGACTGCCGCAATGGAGGACGTGCGCCGGCAGTACCCCCCCCACCGCCTCACGTCGGCGGCCATGGACCCCTCCTTTGTGGAGGCGGTGGGGGAGCAGAGCTCCCAGGGCTCCGCTAGCCGGAGCTCTGCTCCAGGGGGGGGGGGGTGCGTAGCTGACCCTTTACCCTCCGGACCACGTGTCCTTTCTAACCACGACGAATGTTATCCTGCCCCCCCCCCCCAAAGCATGGGCAGTTTGACCGATATGTGGGGTACTCCCCCCCCCACTGTGCGAAATTTTCTGCAGCACTGTTTGTACATTAATTGGGGTACGGTGTGCCCCCTGGCCTGTTTGCGATTTTTTTCTGCGGCACTATTTGTATTTTATTTGGGGTATGCTATGCCCCCTGACGTGTTACACTGCTGGCTGAGTGACAGCCGGAATGACAGCCACTGGACTGGGTGTGTGATAACCCATGAGCACCATCCTGAGCTTGCTTTGTGAGGGTCAACGAGGGCAGAAGGTGAAGGCTTTGGCAGAAATTCTGTGACAGTCATGTGAAATTCGCGTGAAATTCGTACGAAATTCGTACGAAATTCGTACGAATTTCGTACGAATTTCACATTTTCAGAATATTCACACATTTCTATTCACGTGAAATTCGTACGAAATTCGTAGGAATTTCGTACGAATTTATGTGAATTTCTTGAAATTGCATCCGAATCACAGTTGAGAGAGTTGTCTGCGGGAGGGGGATGGTAGAAACTTTGCGATGACTGCCTCCCCATTCAACAGGTCTTGTATCTCACACCATGCCACGGCCCAAGGAGCCATTCCATCTGCTAGCGGATCGTACACGACGGCGGCGCCTACAAGAGCTCCAGGAGGTTGTTACCAAGGAGCTTGCAGCACCCTACACCGTCAAGTACCTGCCCGACACGGGGCAAATAGTGCTTACCCCCGAAACAAGAATTGTAGCCACCGTCCAGCCCGAGCCCACCCAGGAGGAGAGGTTGATCATGGCCGTCTGGAGGATCCGGTCATTGCACCTCTCTAGGACGGAGTCCCGGTACCTAGTGGGGAGCATGACGTACGGTGTGGTATGGGACCAGGTGTACGGCATGCTTCGGCAGCTAGCGTTGCCGGAGTCCCGGGCGTTCACTGCCTATACGGGAGACGACACGGCCATCAATGGTGCGGCCTGCTACCTACCTGACCGCATCGGCCACCTATTCAAGTGTCGACCACCCCCACCCTCGGCCATCATGCAGCCCGGGGACCGACGGCTGCATTGGTTGCCTATTGCGGTGGACGGTACATCGAGGCATGAGGCCTCGTACGTCCATTGCACGCTTGGTGGCACCGCCAGCCCCAACCAACTATCTAGTTGGTGGCTACTAGGGGGCAGTGAAAAGTGGGAGACCCTCTACGCGGCCTCCCAGGAAATTGATTTTGATGATGAGTTGCGCAAGGCCGCAACCGTAAGTTTTAAGGATACGGCAGGGAACGATAGGCAGTCCCTTTTTTTTCTGTGTGCAGATGGTAAAGCACAGGTGCTCATGGCGGGCTGCCAAAACTGGAAGGCAGAATCCCCTGGTGCCACTGTGTGTTGGGTCTGCATGCGTAACCGTGCTCTGTGCCTGGCTACCTTTGGCACAGCAAGTGCGATAGACGGCAACTGGGAACCAGCCGTTGCCATAAATGCTATATATAGGACCATTACGAGTGATAGGCGAGTGCCTGATTATGGCCTCCATGGGGTCCTTCGTGTCCTGTTGTGTGCAGTCAACGGGACACGGGACCTAGTTGTACAATTGACAGGGAAGGCACCGGCCACTGTGGCACGCACCATGCTGCAACCGGTTCTAGATGAGGCACGGCTTGCTGCACGAACTTGCACCCGTGCCTCATGAAATAATGACAAGGCAAACAGCAAGGGGAAGGTGAGGATGGAGTGTGCTGCTGCCATCCATTTCATGCGGAATAGGGGTTGGGAGAAGATAATAGATGCTTGCCTAGAGCAGCCTAGTGTGAGGCAGCATCAAGTAGGGGGAAAAAGTTGGGAGTCGGTGTGCAAAACGTGGTGGGAGAATTTTGCAAGCATGTGTGTATACGCGTGGCATTCCGCATGGTTCTCCGGGGCCGACTTGGGGCGGCTCCGGAACCATAGCATAGCCATGGGCGCTGCCCACAATGAGCTCCAGTGGGGCAAACTTCTGTGGACGCATCTTTGGATCGACCACATGTATTATTTTGCAAAGAAGTGGAGAATCTTGTCAAAGTTCTCCTGCTTTGCCATGGAGGGAATTCACCGGAGGCTGAAGCGCATGTTGCGCAACAGCGGGGGCCTAAGCCTCCTCCGGGGGAGACTAGGGGTGCAAGTGGTTGTGGACAAGCACACCATTGACGATAGCCTTTGGTTGCATGGCTGGGATGCGACCAAAAGAGCTCAACATGGGCAAGGGCCCATAAGTGTACAAACGTATGCAAGCCGCACACGAAGACGGCTTCTAACCGACATGCAGCACCTTCAGACTCTACAGCGGCGGTTCCGGTGCCGCAACAGACGGACATGAGATGACCTTACGAACCCAGACCATTGTTGCCTGTGACCGGGGTGCATGCTGGGGGGCTTACTAGGGGTGTGAGGACAAATCAGGGGGTGCACACGGGTAACATTTGTGTAAAATCACGTGAATTCACGTGAAATTCGTACCAAATTCGTACGAAATTCGTACGAATTTCGTACGAATTCACGTGAATTCACGGCTGTGAATCGGCTACAGGCTTGCCGGGTTCCGGCACCTCTCGTTTTGGGCACGGTGCGGTCATGATACATGCTTTTGGGGCGGGACTTTCATTGGATGATGCGTAACAAAGCTAGGGGAGGAATTTTGGCCCCTCAAAGCCCTTGAAATGAACCAAGAATATGGCATTTTCCCCCCAAAACCTCAAAATTTGGGTAAATTCACGTGAAATTCACGCAATTATTCAAACGGCCACTTAACGGCCGTTCACGAAGGGTACATACAAGCAAGTTGAATGCTCTCGACATGGAGTTGACCAGGAGTTGGCGAATGTACAGTATCTGGGGTTGGCTTCGTAGTTACAAACGTGCGTAGTGCGCACAACGAGACAGCTAGCACGCACAACAAGAGCGTAGCACGCGCAACGGAAACAGTAGTGCGCACGGCAAGTACCTGTGGCTGCATGCTCCACGGCGTCGTGGACGGCCGCTGCAGTCCCGGTTGTACAGCTGCATGTGGCGGTGGTTGCGGTGTCGCACCTGCTCCTGTGGCCCCTGCAGCAGTTGTTGGCGGTGCTGCAGGAGGCGGATACCCCCAGCCCACGGGCTGCATGGGCAAGAGGGTTACATTAAAGTACCCCTGTTCCAGCAGTAATACAAAAAGGAAAATGCAGTAACAAAAAAATCGAAATCACCAAAAAAAACGGACGAAAAGGAACAAATCTCTGTGTCTGTCAATGCATTTCAAATTGGAGGCTCATTTGAAGTGCGTAGTCATAGCACGCCACTTCCAATTATATCCGCTATCGGTCTCACAATTTCTTTGCAAAGAAATGCTATCGCCGACCCTCCTGGCGATAGCATTTCTTTGCAAAGAAACGCTAGGGGGTAGCATTTCTTCGCAAAGAAATGTTAGGCGATAGCGTTTCTTCGCAAAGAAATGTTAGTGTGCATCTTGTTCCCTCTGTGTTTACTAGAGTAGCACAACAATGTCCAAGAAAGATTCCAAGGTTTCCGAGGCACAATTGCCCACGCCACCCCGTGTAGAGCAATTCATTGGTGTACTTCAAGAATGCAACGATAAGAAAGTACTAAATGTATATCACCAAAAAGGCAAACAGGTGAAATCCAAAGCAGCAATGCTCTTGAGCAAACACAATGTGGCAGAAGAGGAGGAGCAAAGCAAGGCAGAACCGTGCCCCAAACCAGAGATAAAAGCCGAACCTTGCCCAAAACCACCACAAAACCCTTCACCAATGAAAGTGAAACTTGAGTCTCCCCAAGAGATGGGCAATCGTCAAGTAAGTATTTATACTATCTCCGATGATGATTTGCTGAGCTCACATTCTTGCGATGTGTTGAATTCTTCTATGGTTTCCCCTGAGCTTTCCTTCGGAGATGAAGCAAATGAATATGAAGAGTTTCCTCCAACTCAATTGTCTGAGAAGGGGGATGTGTTTGCCTCACTTGCAGAAGGTGTCAATGAATATCGTGATGCAGCTTTTGCCGCCCCACCTAGTGAGGAGGGTGCAGCACACAATCAGGTGTTTGAAGACATGCCTAACCCCTTCACAGCAGCAAAGAAGCCTCAAAAGGCCCCATGTAGACCCAAGGTGGAACCAAGTGTATGCTATATGTGTGATGAGCCGATCCCCAGGAGACGTGACACTATTGCTCTTCAACCGGTGTCATGTGATGCATGCCGTGCAACCTACCACCTTCGGTGTGCCAAGTTGACGCGAGTGCCTCGTCATGGGTCATGGATTTGTGAAAGCTGCACCATGACGCCGTAGTTCTTCCCTATTTATGGCTAAGAGGTAGTAGCCATGTGGTAGCCATCCCGCCTCCGAATGTGCGGGGTGCCACAACAAACAGTGACGTTTCGCAGCTCAACTTGACTTCTTTTACCCTCTTGATGTCAATGTCTTGGGAATGCGGGTTTTGCCATGGAGGGTCGGCGATAGCATTTCTTTGCAAAGAAATTGTGAGACTTCGATAGCGGATATAGTGAAACGCTACCCGATAGCGTTTCTTACCCCAGCATTTCTTTGCAAAGAAACGCTATCGGGTAGCGTTTCCTGTATAGTATATCGCGATTTCAAGGGTTCCGGCGCTTGAATACGGCATAGCGCGCGCGATAGTGGTCATTGCGCGCACTAGATAGCATGTAGCGTGCGCTAAAAAACAAATAGCGCGCGCTACCACAGTTCCTCATCCGCAAAATATGCCCGCACGTCGTCAGCCAATTTTTGTGCATTGCACAGGTTGCTTCTGGAGGTCGCATTCTACCTTGGTACTTCAAAGTACAGGAACAGACGCTCATTAACCTGCCTGAGCATCTTAATGCGGCGCGACACCAGGGTTCCTGCCCCCCCCACCTCTATCACAAAAGGAGGACCAAATGTCCTTCAGCACCCTGTTGCTCCCTTTGTAACTACGAAGCCAAGGGACATTCGCCAACTTGCTTCGGAATGCAGCCAAATCATGGCGGGTGTCTATATATTATGTTATATATATATTATGTTGTTACACTGGCTACCTAGGGATTTTTTCCTCCTTTTTGGTGTAAATGGAAACTTTTTACCCTGAAAAACCCCGGGTTTCATGCCCCTCTCGTGCCGAAAACACTCCTACACGGTGAAAAAGTCCCAAAGGGGGTGTTCCTAGCCGCGGCTAGCCGCGGCTGGGCGGGTTGGACCCCCCCTCCCCCCCCCCCCCCCCCTCCCCCCCTCCCCCCCCGTGGCTGGCCACGGCTGGCCAAAAATGGCTGGGGGGGAAATTTGGCCAAAATCAAGGAAAACGAAGAAAAAACGGCCACACTTGGGGTCCCTAGGGGTGCAAGCCAACCCCTTTTGACTTGTGGCTATATGTGCTACTGCATTTGGGGCTACTAGGTTGTGTGGCCTCTTTTGAAGTGCGAAATGACCACCCTCCCTCCCATGCTCAATATCAAGTGCAGCTGAAGATACACAATGTGGCAAAGACATAATGCAAAGACAATCATCAATGTCTCATATCGCATTGTTGTGAAGAGGAGCCCCAAACAACGGGCTACCATGCGAAAGTGAAATAGAGAAATTGGGGTGAAAAATATATATCGTGACGAAAGAGGGTGCAAATATGGGACTATGGCTATGCCTCTACCACAGTGCCCTCCTCCTCTTCATCTCCATACACCGAGCCCTCGTCATCAGCAGTGACCTCTTGATACGTCTCAACATCAACAACATAGTACCCTCTCCCATCCATGGAATGGGGGATAATTTCCTTTTCAACCGAACAATAAGGAACAAGGATGTTACCTCCATCCCACTCAAGCACCGCAGACCCATCCTCTTTTTCCTCCCGCAACCGGAGACAGCGAATTGTGATGTTAAACCTTGTCTCCTTTGTTCGCTTTTGAAAAATGGAAATGGCCATACGGAGCCGGTTGTCCTCCGGGTCGCGGTACGTGAGCATTTGATCAAAAATGAAATTGGTTGGCACTCGCTTTTGCTCTTTCTTATGCTTTTTACATATCAACTCCCCCATGTCATCATCATACTCCTCCCCTTGGGGTGTGCTACCCCCACGCACACGCTTTTTGAGACCGCATTTTATCCTCTTGTGGAAGTTGGATGCTACCGTTGACAACACGCCTAGACAAAAGGCAATGTAGCATCATAAGGCAGGCAGGATGGCAGCTCACACCGTCGTCCTGATGTAGGAAGGTGGAGTAGAGCTTTGCTTGGAGGTTTGCTTGGAGGACATTGTTGCAAACACGAAGGGCAAAAGGAAAAAGGGGAGGCCCAGTAAAATAGTAAAAAAAAAAACTTTTGTTTTCACTAGGTTCTAAAACCTAGTAAAAAAAAAAAACTTTTTTTTTACTAGGTTCCGAAACCCCCACCACTGCACAGCGGGGGGCAAAATCAGAAGTGGCCCACAAGTGGGCAAATTGGCTACCTCACCCCTGCCGTATCGGGGAGCCCCACCGCTGCAGAGCGGGGGGCAAAATCAGAAGTGGCCCACAAGTGGGCGAAGTGGCTACCTCACCCCTGCCGTATCGGGGAGCCCCACTGCTTCAAAGCGGGGGGCAGAATCAGAAGTGGCCCACAAGTGGGCAAAGTGGTCTCTGCCCTTGTGATATCCAACCGTGCCACCTCATTTTGCAAAGCGGCTAAACGGGGACCAACACAACCCTCAAGCTTTACATGTTGCAGCTCCGGCAACTGCTTCAAATCAACATTGAACCCTTTAAAAGGAGAAACCTCAATGGGTTCATCACCTGGCCCAATAAGCGGATCCTGTGTATGCACGGGCCATGAAACACAATTGGTGGAAGTAAACAGGTGTGGGGTTGTCATTCCCCACAAAGGTTCACTCCACTGCAAGCCAGAACTATTCTGTAGGGAGTACACAGGCAAAACCCGGTTGCAATCACGAACCTCAAACACTCTTTCATTATGAACAACTGGTTTCTCATAGGCACGAACCTTTTGGGAACTAAATGTGCAACCAACTCGCTTAACAGGTTGCTCAGGCTCATCGTCAGGATACATGGGGTTAACGAAATTAGCAACTCGGGTACCTGCACCCTTGGCAACACGCTCACCAAGCACCTTGCTAAGATCGTTTGTGTCAGCAAGGGACAAATCAAATAGGAAACCATCCAAGTGGGGGTTGGTTTGAAGAATGGAAAAAAGTAAATCACTCAAGTGGCACCCTTCCCTTGCCTTCAGAAGGGGGGCACAACACCGAATAAGAGCAAAGTTAGCAGTCTCAGCAAAACTGACAGGTTGGTCAACTGTTGTGATGCTGGCAGCTTGCACTACTAGTGAGTTACCCGCAACCCTTCTTGTACCCACAACCCTCTTGTGGGCATCCAACCACTCCTGGATGGTGAGGCCGCTCACCCCAAGGTCCTCCAAAGACATGGTGTAGGGCAGATAGGAGCCCCTAAGACAAGGAAAAGGGCAATTGGGTAAGAGAAATATGAAAAGAAGAACAAAGTAAGTCGCGATAAGGGGCGCAACAAGGGGGTTATCGCGCCCCTTATCGCGCGACAAGGGGGCGCGACAAGGGGGTTATCGCGCCCCTTATCGCGCGATAAGGGGCGCGATAAGGGCGCGACAAGGGGCGCAACAAGGGTGCAACAAGGTGCTTATCGCGCTAAAACAGACAAGTAAAACAGAAAGTTCTGCATTTAATTGTCGGAATTCTCTTGAAACAAAATAAAATTATCAACAAATTTAGTGATTTCAACACGATTTTCAAATCCGTCTGTGAGAAATCGACAGCTCAAAATTAATACCCTTTTCCAGGTCTGCCTGTCGCGCGACACCCCACAAAACTTTGCGCTGCCACTTTGGCGGCTGGAAGCTTGGCCTTTGCAGGGGTGCCGGTGTATCCGAGGGATGGGTGCTTCCTAAATTGCTTGATGTACTCCTCTTGTAACTTGACAGCCTTATCCGTGTCCGTTTGAAATGGATCGGATGACCATGTAAGGTCAAATCCCTCGACCGTTTTTAATGGGTTAGGCGTGACAACGGGGAACACGGGTGGTTGCATGGGTGCAACCACATGCTCATTAGATAGAAAAACCAAACGCCTAATTGAAACAGACGCCTAATTATGCACCAACCGTGGAAAAATGTTTTGGCCTCTCTATACCATACCGTACATACAGTGCCAGTAAGGCTGGTTTGCGAATGGTGGCGCGTCCCGTCTTTAAACCCCAACGCGCCATGGGGCTCGGCCATTCTACATCCCCGGTCCTGTCGACGCATGTGAATTTGTTGTGCAAAGATGCCAACAAGTTCACACATTTTTTCCTATCTAAAAAACACATGCACTGGGGCAGCTCCATGCATGCTCGCCGACCTTAGTTGGACACGGGGACGCTACAACACACTGCAACGGCAGTTGTGTTGGTGATTGTGCAACTGGACCAAACATCCCATAACCACATCCCGATGCATAATGCAACTAATTACCTAATTACCTAAGTACCTAATTACCTAATTACACAAACATGACAAACGTAGGTGCATGGAAATTGTACCAATACTTGCTGCAGAGACACATCATCATCATGTAATCTTGAGAGCAAAGGCAAAGAGGCAAAATGCAAAAGTGCAAGGCCCAACACAATATGGTGGCTAGACGGTTGGGTGGCTAGGTGACAAGGTGGCTGGGTGGCTGGGTGGCTGGGCGGCTGGGTGGCTGGGCGGCTGGGTGGCTGCCCCCCCCCCCCCCCGCCCCCTCCCCCCCACTGACCGGAACCCGCCCAAAGTTGGCTTCCCGGGCCTTGGCTGGCCCAAATTCGCAAGTTGGCGCGCGCCAACTCCGGAATTTTGGCGCGCCAACTTGCGACTTGGCGCGCCAACTTGTGAAAAAACTTTGACTTGGCTTCCAAAAAGTTGGCTTCGACCCAAAAAACCGACATATTGCAACATAACAACAAAGCAACCCAACCATAAGCTGTAAAATATAGATAGTTCCTCACGTTTCATGCACAAGGTGTAGCAACAACACAGTGCACAAGTACAAGCAAGTTGAATGCTCTCGACATGGAGTTGACCAGGAGTTGGCGAATGTACAGTATCTGGGGTTGGCTTCGTAGTTACATTCCAAAAGATCCCCCGAAAACATTCCTAGGCCATAGGGCCTTATGGCCTGAATAGTGACTGTAGCATCGTGCAACATCCAGTTAATATGCAGCCAAAAATAAAAAATTAAAACCATCAAAAACGGACGTTTCCATCGCGTTCGGCACGTTCAAAAACCTAGGTGTACCACTTTTCATAAAATTTTGTGACGAAAAATTTTTCGGCTGCTTTTTTTGGCTGCACATGGGCGGGTAGATAAAGGAATATTTCGGCCATGTTGAATAGGCCCGTAGCGCCCGATGTGCTTGGTGTCCCCGAGGAGCTTGATGCGGGCCCGGGTGATGTGGCCACACGCGGGTGGCCACATATCCGTCACCGTCCACGCCAACACTGCCATCGATGGCGTTGATGGCTTCTAGTAATTCCGCCTCCGAGCACAAATGCAAGAGGAGCTCCTTTTCATTTCGTTCCGCCGACTCCACGCCCGATACAAGGCCCATACAATTCTCCGTCTCCGCTTGGCCCCATTCCAACGGGCCCGTTACTTTCAATACCCAATGACTTATGGCCTTCGGTTCACCACTCTTGTTGGATGTAGGCACACTTGTTGTCGTAACGTGGGAGTTTGATTTTAGCTCATGTTGTCCGGGACGTATCGGCACCCATTCTTCGCCGGCTTCAAGTGCTTCAAAAAACCGTTTGCTGTTTGTATGCACTCGCCAACGTTGGACGTGGTAAGGGTAGTCAACCGGCGCGTGATCAGCTTTTTGGCAACAATTAAAGCAATGCCACATCTTCTTTGGTTCACCTTTCTCATCAACGTCCGTGCACTCCGAGAGTCGTGGGCAATTTTTGGCCATGTGGCCTTCCTTGTGGCACAAGCGGCAACGCACGGGCCCTACGGACTTTCCTTCTTTCTCCATTTTGATGAAGCGGCACATTGCCGTTGTATGGCTCCCCCATTTGCACCGTGTGCAATACTTTGACTTATTTTTGGGATTATTTTTGGCCGGCATGTTCGTGAACACGTCTATCTACGCAATACAAAATAAATCAACCAAGATGCTCGAGTAAACAAAAAGCGGTAGCGTAACGCGTAGCGCTTGTACTTGGTGAACACAATAGAGACGGGTAGTAGAGGTAATTCCAACGTTTTATCCTTGGGATGTTGAATATGGTGATCACCACAACACTATCACTGCGCAAGCACACAAAAACTCATCAGTGGATATCCATAGCTGTGAGACAAGAGAGTACGTGTGTTTGCTTCGTCGCCCCGCATTACCTTGGTCCAGTGTTAGCGAGTGTGGACGCAAATTCACAAGCAAGCTCCACCTCATCACCACTCAAGTGATATGTCCCAACGAGCCTTGCCACCAGCAACACAGCCAAAAAAGGTCTGGGAAACAAAACATTAAGGTGCAACAATGTGAGTCAGTCAAAATGAAGAGTTTGGGAGCGCAAAATCCAGACATCGTAATAAACACATCGTTATTGTTACAAAATCTTCATTCCAGGGGAATTCGTCGCAAAAAAAATTCGAGTTTTTGTCACCGAGCAGTCCTTCGCTAAAATCGCGACACGGGGCTAAATCGCTACGGGCTGAGCTGCGACCGTAGTATAGGTCGACAAATCCCCACCTAGTGGCGTCAGTGCCCACCTGAACGGCAAACCCGCGCACAGGCGACGACGAGCCGCGAAAACGCCAGAATACAGAATACAAAGGCGTAAAAAATGCAATTCTAGCATAAAAATGTTAGAATTAAAACTATACATCCTACACTAACCAATAGGCTCCAGAATCGCCGTCACGGAAACGTCGGCGACGCCGAAGCTTATAAAGGGACCCATGGGCTCATAAGACGGTCCATCGCGACCACAGATAGCAACGAGGCATGTAGGTGCTAAAAGTGGTCAGGTTTTGGCTGGTTGGAGAGTTTACGTAAAGTCTACTAACAAATCATGTTTCCTCAATACTTGTGCACAGACAAAGCAGACACCAAAGAACCTCGCACCCACATTCCTACCTAGGACGACCTCGTTTATACCTCGCTCGGCCATCCAACCTCGAAACTCAGCCGCGGCACCTTTTCCATAAGACCCATCAAGGAAGGTTTTCCTTCATGGTACTCCCAGCTCTCGGTCCCTCCAACACAGAGGACAGAGTATAGCTGACAAACAATACACTGAAAGGAGGAAGGGAGACTGTCGTGGGTCAAACCGTAGCATGTCATATGTACCCAAACCAGGCAGGACTCACATTGAACCGAATCAGTTGGCCCCACTCCATCCGGTGGATCCCACAGACCACACAGACAAGACACATGCTGGTCCTTGACACCATGTTTCCTTGTGTTGCTGGAGATATGCGCGAGACAGGGAACGTGGATTTTCTTTCCTTCGAACCTGTTCGTTTTTTTCTCATTGTTCGCCGAGTCCGAGACCACAGAGCTCTTGAAGTCATCCTCCTGCAGCACACCACTAGACAAGGCCACAATGCTGCGAACCACAGTCCCAGTCAGAGTTGCCTGCCTGACAGCCTTCTTATCATGCGCCAGTGATATTGCCACCACCACTGAAACTGGCTCGTCGAGTCCCACACGAAATGTCAGCGTCAAGACCTGGAAGTGCCATCCTTGCTTCGTGGTTCCATCGCGACCCTTGCTGATAGAGAAGGGGAGCCCTACCGGCTTGCATCCTGCTTGGCAGCACACATCTTACGGATCGCAGAGAAAGTTGCCCAGACACCGGCGTCCAACCTGAGCTTATGCTTTGTTCGTCGCGCTGGTAGGCATGGCCTGGGCGCACCCCTAGCTAAACAGTGAACGAGGTGCTCTACGACCGCTGTGAGGATACTGTACAACTCACTGTACGTTCTACATTGGAACAGATTTTTTGCCTAAAATGCAACACTGGGGTCAAGGTGCTGCGAAGAGCTTTCAAACCCCTGCTGCTCCACAAATACAACCAATCTCATCACTGTCTCCCTTCATCGGCAGGTATGGACAGGGTTTTACTGATCAAACCTTTCGGACGAGTGAGCATGCACTGGTTGTTCAAACTGATATGCAGGTGGTGGATTAAAGCACGTGTCATCGACAAGAGCCCAAAGAGAACGTGGAACAATGCGCGTGGACAGGGACAACTTTTTTCTATGACCTTGGTGGACGAGAACAAGGATGCCATTCGTGCAACGATATTTCAGGAGGGCGTTGACAAATATTACGACATGCTCCAAAATGAAAAGGTACGCACTCCAACTTTCATGCTCAAGTGCCATGGCGGTGAGCACTCCCGAACCCGTCCCACGTCTGTCACAGGTCTACATCTTTTCGAAAGGGACGGTCAAAAACGCCAACAAAAAGTTCAGTACCCTTGCGAACGACTACGAGCTCAGTATGGACCAGAACACCGAAATCACTGAGGTGTGAAACGTGCTTTTGCACCCAATCACGGCACGGAAGGGTACATTTTGGATGAAATCAACTTCTCGGGGTTTCCTAGGCACCCGATGACAACACCATCGTGCGCCAAAAGTTCACCTTTGTCCCCATTGCAAGTCTTGCCAACAAGGAGAAGAACAGCAACGTCGACTTATGTGCCGTGGTTGCCGAAGTCGGTATGTTGCTGCCTTGTGGGGCAACCGTTGGCAGCTTCTGGTGCTGCGGGGAAGCAAAGTGAGTCATGTCCAGCCGTTTGATATTGCATTCTCAAGGTGAAATCTCGACAATCAACACGAAGGCTGGTGATTCCCTCAAGAAGCGTGTCATTCAGTTGGTTGATGCTTCCGAAGCTCAGGTATTTTGCTGCCTAGCTCGGGGGGGGGGGGGGGACTGACATTTCGCGTCAGAGTTCTGGTTGCCCTTGCATGACTCCAGGTTGAATTAACTCTATGGCAAGACACTGCCGAGAAGTTCGATGGCCATTCCTTGCCAACCAATACTATCGTTGCAGCCAAGAACTGTCGCATTAGTGATTGGTCAGGTTTGTCCTGTGGTTGGTTCTCCTTTGTACACTTTTGAGTTGGAAAATCCTTTTTAGCAGTTGATTTCCTTGGCCAAGTCGCTGTTCCTACTTGTGCTGTCCTCCAGGAATCAGTCTGTCGTTGGGTTCTCAAGGTTCGTTGACCGTTGACCCTGATGTTGAACAAAAACAAGTACTCGAAAAGTGGTGTGTTCCCCCCTCATCGGTTTCGTCACCTCCTTGCGCACACCTGCCGTTTTTCGAACCGTGCACTGCGGCGTTCTCACCGCGTTGTCCTGCAGGTTGGCGAGCCACGGGGGCCAACCTACGGTGTCCACTCAGTTGACCACAAAGGGCGGCGGTGGGGGCCCAGGGTTCGACGAAAGGAAAACGTTCAGCTCACTGCGAGATGAGGGTCTTGGGGTCCGCGATGATGGCAAGGTGTGGCTGGTCTCCCTAGGCGTCCATCAACCTGGAATCTCAGCCTCAGCGGTAATAGACACTGTCTGGGGGGGGGGTTTGTACCGTGGGTACTCAGAGGAGATGTAGCACAAGAGCATTTCGAAGGCAGTTGTTTGTTATATCGTTGCGCACTGCGGTCTGCTGGTTTTCCTTCGTGTCCACAGCCTGATTATCTGTCAGTCCGGGCAACCGTGACACACATTCGGCAAGAGAACATGTGGTACACTGCTTGTCCAGACTGCAACAAGAAAGTTATGCAGGTGACGGACGGATCAGGACTGTACAGATGTGACAAATGCGAGAAGAACACCGATGCCAGTTTCAGGTTGCTTCTTTGGCGCCGACCTGTTGTGTGCTGCAGTGGAAAACAATTGACCGTCCTCCATTTGCTTCCTCCGGATTGCACCCGTCACTCCACGTGGCATGCATCCCTGTTGCAATTCCCGAGACGAGAGGAAGCGCAGACCGAAGAAGCTATGTCCATTTCGACTTGAGGTGGCGAGTGGTCGTGAGTAGGTAGAGTTGTGGCTGCGCGAGGCTGTCTGCTCACGGGGGTCCATCATCGCGGTCCAGAGCCGGCTGGCGGCGGACGATTGTCTTTTCCGGGAGAAGGGGGCGGTTGAGCGCGGCGGTGTATTGAGGTTCAAACTCGGTACCCCTGTTCACCGCACCAAACTGAAGCCCGGGACCATTTTCGTTCACATCGCAGGCAAGAGTTTCCCACGCTTGCGGCGCCAAAATTCAAACTCCTGCTTTGTTCGGTGTTCTTCTTGGTCTGAACCAACAGATCTTGTTTTGGACTAATCACCCCCCCAAAACCTCCCCCCACAGCCCACATTTTGCGCACACACCACCTGTTCCACAGGCGTTCCGCAACAGCAACTTTTTTGCTCTGACCCGACCATCTCAGACCCTTGCCATGGTCCTTGCTTCAACTGTAGGTACATCCTTTCGCTGACGGCAAATGATCACAGCGGCAGCCAATGGCTGACAGCATTTCAGGATGTGGCTGAACCGCTGATGGGCATCGACGCCAAGAGTTTGGCACAGGAGCAGGTCTCGGGTCCAAGCTACTTGCCCTCCGTCCCATACAGTATTGCACCCATCCCCGCATCTGGAGAGCATGCTGTGCCGGTTTTGGGGGGAGTTGCGCACACCGTGGGACTCCTTGCTTTACCCAAGAGTGGAATGCCTGCGACAAGCAACAACCACACACCGAAGCATCAGAAACCGACGGGCGCTGAATAGGTGGTTGTAATTTGGGTTTTTGATATTCTTCGATGCAGATCCATTTGTTTTGCTCAAAGTTGCGTTGAGGATTTTCCGTCACATTTTGCAATTCCGCCAAGATCCTGTCTGACACACAATCTGTTATTTGTGTCTGGATGCTTGTGGTGGTGTGCAGCGCAATGTCCGCAGAAACACCGCCTCAGGCTTTTTTTTTTAGCACCTGCAAGATCAGCATTTTTCTGATTGAGCAAGAAACATGCCTGTACATCATGCTGCTGGTCAGCCACTGCGAACACTGATTCTACATTGCGTTTCTTGTGCGGGACAGTTCACAAGTTTCGATCAGAAGCAGCAGAGGAGGGCAGATAAGTACCAGCAGGGAGCAGGGCAGATTGGCACGGCAGATGGTCGTGTGGTTCAGACTAGCAAGATGAGGGAGGGGCAGATCAGCACCCACCGAGAGCAGGGCGATCAAAACCAGGAGAAAGCCGGGCAGGTCAGAAACAGTGGAGATTGTGGCAGATCAGAAGTCTTTGCGCTTTTCTGATACTGGTGGCTTTCATTTCGGCGGCTTGCACCCAACGGATGCCAAGTCTGCAATGTCCATCTTTCTTGCATCAGGAGAAAGACCCGAATTTCACCAGCAACCTGTGTCGCAATTTGTGCTTCCAACAATATGTCATTCGGATCCGAGCCAGGGAAGAAGTGGTTTTGGACGAGAAGCGGATGAAGTGCAGTGTCATGAGGTTGGGGAAGATCGATTTCCGGAAAGAAAACGAATTGTTGCTCAAAGAGATTGCGCGATATGGTGTTGCTGCGTGAGGATGTTCTGCAGAGTTTAATTCATTAGGCAAGGAGCAGTTTGTTTACATTTTTCACAGTTGCAGAGATTTGGCCAAGAACACAGCACTGTTCCGTGCACTAGTAGCCTGCGGCTTTGCTGGTGTGTTTTTAAACGCACCGTGAAGTCAAAACAAGGAGTCAGGCTGACAGTTCTCAGACACAGGGATTCTGCCACCCTGGTGCATTTAAGCATTTGCGTCCAGTGTTGCCAGAAAAATCGATATTGGAAGGAAGGCAGTTTGCCGTATGTGTGTGGCTTGCACGTGGGCACTTCCGTCACAGTATCTCAATGCGAAGCCAAACATTTCTGGTGTCGAGACCAGCATTCGGTCAAACCATCATTCAAGTTTTGGATCATGGTCAGGAGTACATTTTCCGCTGTCTGGTGCAGCAGTGGCACCACACCCTCGCAGATTTATCCAACTTTTTTTTTTTTAACCTTGAAGTGGATTTTATCGCGACATTTCCAGTCCATACATACCCTGTTTGCCTCATTTGGTCTCCAGTGCTATGGCACCTGTCAGATATCTTGAACAGTACGGGCAAGCAGAAAATCGATTGGAGACATCTACAAAATGTGTGGGATGTCTCAGACAAACTGATTTCATCACCATTCTTTCATGTGAGATATTGAAGATCCTCTTGCTTGTAGCATACCCACAAGCACATGGTGCAAGCTTGCTTGGTGGTTGTGAAGCAATTGATTGCGAGTTTTGTTGAAGATTTTGTGAAACGATTGTGCAGTGACCAGGAGGGCAGAGTTGCGTACAGGGGGGAGGTGGGGCAGCAATGGATGGGAGTTTCTTTTTCACCCCCTAATGAGGAGGGGGGGTATGTTACCAGAAAGCCCCTTCACAGTATTTAATGCTGGAAAGAATTCCCATTGCTTTGGTGGATAGATGGATTCTTCCCCCTTTTCAGAAGGCAGGGGTTATGCAGCCGTATTCACATTATGGGTTCCCCTGCGGCATGCCAAAAGAGAAACCAGCATTATGAGTGTAAATTCTTTTGGCGAATTAATGCTGAATATTGTGTTCTGTGTGGGTCGTGATGGCACCAATGGTCGTTACTATTGAGTTTTGCATTTGGATATTGTTTTAAAAGATATTTGCAAATGCAATTCGTCATTGTGGGGCCATAGGAGAATTTGTCGTGCTTTTGTGCTGCATGTGTGTAAGGCAATTCACAATGGACATTGCTTCGGGGAAGAGAGAGCACGTGGCATTCTGCTGTCATCTTTTTCTACAAAAACGATAACTGGTCCCATGCAATGGTTCCGCAATCCTGCACTGATCTTGATGATGAGCCAGCACATGCATCAGCAGATTCTGATGTGGACCCAATATTTGTGTGGCACTGCAAGTAGCTAGCTGATCTGGAAACAGATGTTCAGGATCCCAGGGTTTGCAGGATTGCCGTTGTGTGTATACTGGGTATTTTGTTTGGTTTCTCCCAATGAGGCACTGGTGTACACCCACACCATCAAGCACCGGTAAAACACTAGCGGGAAATGATCCAATGATGCCACTGCACACCGTGAATGTCACTGCTATCAATGGTTCCTCCTTTCTCTTTTAGGTACCCTCATTTTTCACTACCCTCAGCAATACCGAGTTAGGTGAGCACGGCGAAAGTTGCAGCCCTGTGTGCATCTGCTCAGCTGTGCTCGGGCAAATAAACTGCATGCCAACCACACACAGGTTGTGCAGCTCCACTGACCTTGGTGTGTCTTTGGTGGTGTTGCACCATATCATGACGTTCTCTTTGAGTATTCGGATCTGTTGCTCACATAGGGGGTTGCGTATGAGCATATGGGATCCCCGTAGACACTTGGACATTGAGGGCCCTCAGGACTCTATTGTACCAACCCATATATCGCATGAAGTCGCCCCCCCCTACCTTAGAGGTAGGGGGGGGAATAGGTAGGGGGTTAGGGCACGGGGGGGGGTGGCCGGGCCCGGTCCTTGTATGCGACCCCCCCAGCCCCCGCTCCCCCCGGGTTTTGAGAGATAGTGGGCTGGGGACATGGCGCCAACGGCGCCCCCTGTTTTCCGCATGGCGCCAACGGCGCCCCCTTTATTTAGTGTGAGCGCCAGATTTCGCAAGACGAGGCGCTATACAAATGTCGTTTGTTGCGGGGTGCTTTCAGCGCGGATTGGCAAGAAGGGGCGCTATACAACTGGTTTGTTGCCACCTGAAGATCCTGCATTCGGAGCAAAACCCCGGCCCGAGTGTAGCGCCAATTTATTTCTGGGGCGAACACATTCGTTCAATCTTTTTCTCTTTCCCACGCTTTGTTGCGTGGCCCTTCGAGTTGGGGTTAGGGACTCACAATCCACGCTTCGGTGTGGCCCCTCGAGTTGGGGTTAGGGACTCCCGCACTTTGCCGTGGCCCCTCGAGTTGGGGTTAAGGACTCCAACGCTTTGCCGTGGCCCTTGGAGTTGGGGTTAAGGACTCCAACGCTTTGCCGTGGCCCCTCGAGTTGGAGTTAAGGACTCCCACGCTTTGCCGTGGCCCCTCGAGTTGGGCTTAAGGACTTTCACGCTTTGCCGTGGCCCCTTGAGTTGGGGTTAAGGACTCCCACGCTTTGCCGTGGCCCCTCGAGTTGGGGTTAAGGACTCCCACGCTTTGCCGTGGCCCCTCGAGTTGGGGTTAAGGACTCCCACGCTTTGTCGTGGCCCCTCGAGTTGGGGTTAAGGACTCCTATGCTTCGGCGTGGCCCCCCGGGTTGGTGTTAAGTACTCCCACGCTTTGCCGTGGCCCCTCGGGTTGGGGATAATGTCTCACAAGCTTACTTTAGGATCTCATTTCAGAGCATAGGTCACCTTGGAACAGTGTGCCAGTCAAGGTTAGAGGCACGCTCACGTGCAGGGTTACAAGTGAGACTCAGGGTACGGGCTTTGGGAACAACGAGTGCTACATTACAGTTACCCCCAAGTACGTTGGAGGCAAGCGCATCATGCATCCTGTGCATTTGTGACCACGGCTTTTCCATCACCCATTCTACAGGATATTGTGCATCACCATGAATTCCGATTCACATTGTATTTAAGTTTTCACCTGTGTCCTCCGTTTATTGAGTCCATCATATATGGCACTTTTTGTGTGGGCCGGTATGCTGTGGTATTCTGTTCCTACTTCGGTGGCTTGTCGCTTGTGTTATGCATTCTTTGGCGTGCCGCCATGCTTGGCACCCTGCATCCATACTCATTCTTCCGTTCATAGTCACGTATTGACTTTAGCGCTGCATACAGTGAAGCAACACACCGGACTCGAGTGGTAGCAATCACTCACCATGGGTCGCAGTTCGTGTTTCGATTTCGTGGCTGTTGTGCTTGCATTGGTCTCCTCCGTGCGGATGGGGTCGAGGTGTTCGGACGAGAAGGGAGCCGTAGCAAAGAACCGTTAGGTGGTGCGTAGGAGTGAAGTTATTTAACGGGCCACGGGCAAAGGGCTACGCAAAGAAGGCGGGGCACACACAAGGCGGAACAGACAAAAGGCGGCCTGTCGCCACCGCAGGAGTCTTGTTACTTAAGTGGCCACAGGCAACGCGGTGCACACACAACGCGGTACACACAAACGGCGGTCTGTCGCCACCGCAGTAGTCATGTTAGTTAGGGGGCCACAGGCAAGGTGGTGCACACACAAGGCGGAACACACAAAAGGCGGTCTGTGGCCACTGCAGGAGTCTTGCTATTTAAGGGGCCACTGGCAAGGCGGTGCACAAACAAGGCGGTGCACACACAAGGCGGAACACACGAGAGGCGGTCTGTCGCCACCGCAGGAGTCATTTTAGTTAAGGGGCCACAGGCAAGGCGGTAGACACACAAGGCGGAACACACAAAAGGCGGTGTGTGGCCACCGCAGCAGTCTTGTTATTGAAGGGGCCACAGGCAAGGCGGTGCACACACAGGGCGGTGCACACACAAGGCAGTACACGCAAAAGGCGGTCTCTGGCCACCGCAGGAGTGATGTTAGTTAAGGGGCCACAGGCAAGGCGGCGCACACACAAGGCGGAACACACAAAAGGCAGCCTGTTGCCACCACAGGAGTCATGTTAGTTAGGGCTCCACAAGCAAGGCGGTGCCCACACAAGGCGGAACACACAAAAGGAGGCCTGTGGCCACCGCAGGAGTCATGTTATTTAAGGGGCCACAGGTAAGGCGGTGCACACACAAAGCGGAACACACAAAAGGCGGTCCTCGGCCACCGCTCGAGTCTTGTTATTTAGGGGGCCACAAGCAAGGCGGTGCACAAACAAGGCGGTACACACAAGAGGCGGTCTGTGGCCACCGCAGGAGTCATTTTAGTTAAGGGGCCACAGGCAAGGCGGTGCACACACAAGGCGGAACACGCAAAAGGCGGTCTCTGGCCACCGCAGGAGTCTTGTTATTTAAGGGGCCACATGCAAGGCGGTGCACACACAAGGTAGTGCACACACAAGGCAGTACACGCAAAAGGCGGTCTCTGGGCACCGCAAGAGTCATGTTAGTTAAGGGGCCACAGGCAAGGCGGTACACACACAAGGCGGCACACACAAAAGGCGGCCTGTTGCCAGCAGAGGAGTCATGTAGAATGATGTCCTTGATTAGTGCCCTGATAGTTTTTGATGAAATCCTGCAGGTTTTGGTGTTGGAAAACAGAACCAAAGCAGCGAGTAGAGCAAGAACTGGATGTGGATCGAATCAATGAATAGTTTTGAAATCCAGTGTAACACAGAAGGGCTGCAGTTAGACAAAGCAAGCCTAAGTACAAAGATTGGATCACAATTGGATAAACAAATGATTTTCATGTGAAAAATGGCATGACTCTTGCCTCCAAATTAACATCAAGCACCTCAAGTGCACTCTTTTGGATGAGATGGGGTAGGTTAGGAATATGGGGCATAAGAGTTAGGCCAGACACAGAATATGACTTGGCCAAGCAACTGAATTCAGAAACTGTTAAAAAGTAGAACAACAATATGTGGTAGAATCAGTTGAGTATAGGGGTCTTGAGGTGGGGGACCATTAGAAAGATGTCCTTGATTAGTGCCCTGGAGATTTTGATGAAATCCTGCAGGTTTTGATGTTGAAAACCCAAACCAAAGCAGCAAGTAGAGCAAGAACAGGATGTGGATCGAATCAATGAATAGTTTTGAAATCCCGTGTAACACAGAAGGGCTGCAGATAGACAAAGCAGGCTGAAATACAAAGATTCAATCACAAATGGATAAAACAAATGATTTTAAGTGAAAACTGGCCTGACTCTAGCCTCCAAGTTAGCATCAAGCACTTCATGTGCACTCTTTTGGGTGAAATGGTGCTGGTTAGGAATATGGGGCAAAGGAGTTAGGCCAGACACAGAATATGACTTGGCCAAGCAAATGAATTCAAAAACAGTTAAAAAGTAGAACCACAATAAGTGGTAGAAACAATTGAGTATATGGGGTCTTGGGGTGGGGGACCACTAGGCTTAACCTCCAAGGCCTTAGGCATGAAATGCCTATTTTATTTCTGTATAACCTGCATGAAGGAAGATACCTCCGCTCAGTTGAGTGGTAGGGGTGAACTTCATGGTATGCTAGGGTTATAACCCTAGTTACCTTGAGAAAGTGTACTTTAGGCTTCAAAAGAGAGATAAAAATACTTAAGTAAGTCTTGGCATCAAGAAAAGGAATTTAAGGGGGGCTTGGCCTGGATCAAGACCTCCAAGAAAGACATGGCAGTGACTTTTTCTTACCTCCCCCTAGAGTACTAGTTGATCAAGCTAGTAGGACCAAGGAAAAAGGCTCATATATTCCCAAAATTACCTCAGAAAATGCATTAAACCTACCAAAAATATTCCCATCAGTTCATAGAAGCCTATCACACTATAGGTACCCTTGAAAAACAGTGTAATGTACCGTGAATGATGTCCTTTCGATGGGGCATTCCTCAAAATTCGCCAGCGTGCGACGAAACCGTTTGGTAAAAATCTGGGGGTAGTGGGGTTTGAACCCAGGACTCCCTCCCTAGAGCACACATGCTTGCCCACTAGGGTACAGTCGAACGCTCTAATGCGGACGGCTACCGCTGTATAAACACCGTTTTAGTAAACAGCCTGACCAAGGGCCAGGGGGGAGCAATACTCCCAATGGAGGACACAAATCTCCAGGAGCTGAAAAGAATAGAAAATGGAACCAACAGGGAGTGAATCCTGTAGTGTAGCGAAAGGGGTAGCGATTTAACAAGTCAAATCGCTCAAAATTGACGAAACGACGTTGGAAATCGTCATTTTTAGACAAAAACTTGAAGTCGCAGACAAGCGCAACAGAAGCGGACTCCAGAAAAAGGGTTGCGCAAGCGTAAACGGCTCCAGAAAAAGAAGGTATGAGCCGTAGTTTTTAAAGTTCTAAAAGAAATTTTTGCACAGTTGCATCAAAATTTTTATAAACTTTAGGAAAAAGTATTGAAAATGAACCCACACCACAGAGCAGGTGGACAACCCACCTCTCACGTATGTCAGTGTCACTTCACACGCATGCATTGCGTTCGTGTTGGTTGCTTCGTTAAAACGTTAGGGTTGTCACCGCTGTGTTCGTTGGGGGTTCGGGCGCTCACCTCCTTTGCTCTGCACAGGTCAAAACAGAAATGAAAGGTATGCGAAGCGAATGGAGCGCGCAGCGCGCACGTAGGGTTAGAATATGCGCTGTGCTCGCGATGCATGTGCCTAATGCAGGCATTTACACGCTGTGTCGCTTTCCCTGTGCCCCAATCCACCCTTGTCCTCTCTTCACAGGTAAGAAAAGAAAGTGCTTGCTCGTGTTTGTGTTGCCGTAGCGCTAAAATAGGGTTGCTTAAAACGCTCCGGCTTGTTTTGCGCTGTGCAGTGCGCCACTCTCTCTCCTTTTTCTGCAGGGAACAAAGTAAGAAGAGCATGCATGACACACTATGCATTAATCGCTTAGGGTTGTTTATAGTTCGCCGTAGGATTGTTTTAGCACTTAGGGTTGTTTTGCGCTCGTGTCGTCTTTGGCATTCACATGATGCGTGGTGAGTAAGGTAGGTAAGCCCAGGAGGAGCTCACCTCTTGGTTGAGTCACGCTGTGATTGGTTGTGTTGGGTAAGACTAGGTGAAAAGGCAACCCTGTGCATACCTGCGCATGCATACGGTGCATTCAAGGGTAGGCCACGCGTATTGCGCACGGTACAGCTCTTGTTTAGATTACCCAGGGACTCCACCCTACGTTCTTTAATAAAACTGGTGGAGTTCCTTAAGCTTGCTTGCTTGTAACAGGGTAAGAGGACAGTGTATTATAGGGCAGCCTAAGAAGCGTATAATACGTGGAAGCTGTCTTGGTTCCTCAGCCACTTACCCTGTTCATTGGCCTTTGCTTTGCAGGTGGGCAGGTGAGGGTGATTGGTGCAGTTCCTTGCCGCACTAAGATATGCGGAGCCGATCACACAAACAACAAACTGCAACTCAGCCGTGAGTGGCGAGTGCAGTCCGAATTCATTGACATACACGCTGTGCACGCATACTGAGCACTCCTTGCCTCCAAGCCCTGACAGGGAAATGCGTAGTGGCGTCCCTGTTAGGCCACAGTTGCTTAGTAGCGCTGTGTTCTCTTGCTCTTTCACAGGGGGGTCAATAGGGCCCGCGACTTCTTTGACAGCAACCCCAAGTAGCGTGTGTAGGTGTTAGGGTCAGCAAGCCTTGCAGGTGATGAGTGCAAGTGATGAGTGCTCACCCTGCCTTCGAAGGCTGGTGCTGGCGTTAATGAGTGTAGTGTAGTGGTGTCTCCTGTCCCGCGCGCTTTTCCACGCGGGCAGGGGAGTGCGTTAGCTTTTGGGCCTTAGAAAAATGGGCGTTTTGCATGCCCTTAGCACACATGGCCACCCCTCCCCTCTAGTAGGTAGGGCTTTTGCCGTCTTCCCCCAAGGATAGGCGCCAGCAAAGAAATTGGGCGCCATAGGAGTGGTAATAGTAGTACCTGATTAGGACCTTCGGTCCGACGTCAGCAAAGCCCGGTCTCCAGGAGCCACGCCGGGGAGGGAACTGAGACAGACACAGACATACGTAGCACACTTAGGGGTATGGTAAACCCCGTAAGGAAGGGTAGAACCCCATGGGTCTGGACCAGTCAGGGGTCCTAACTGTGGGCACGCTTGTCCCCAAGGAGGGAAGACACACCTTGCTTCATAACACCTTGCTTGTCATTCCCCCCGTGGAGTAGTGAGCCACCGTTCTTCGTTGGCTCCCCAAGGTCATTACATGAGGGCAGTTCCCGTGCAACACATGGTCACCAAGGCTGCAAACCTGGTAAGCGGCCACCTGGTTCACGCTGGAAACTATAGGCATGGGACTGCAGGGCACAGACAGGGTAAGTGCAGTGCTCAGAAAGCAGTGGTCTAAGTAAAACCAATGGCCTTCGGCCAGGGTGTGGTTGTCACGGGGGGGTAACGGTCCTGTTGTGCGATGCAATGCGGGGCAACTGTGACAACTGCTCTCAAACACATACGCAGGCACATCTGCACAAGAGTGCTCACTGCCCCTGCAAGGTTAGAAGACAGTCAGTAGACTGACACAGTGACATTAGTTTTTCTTTCTACGCTTGGATAGAGTCTCAGCACGGGTTAGTAGCTGTGCCTCGTTGTTCTCAACAAGGTAGGAGCGGTAGATGGGGTTGATGAGCCCATCTGGTTGTATAAAGGCGGACATGGGTTCCCAGGTCGCCTCAGATAGCCCATAGCCATCCCAGAGGGTTGGGAATTTCCAACCCTGTTTATACTCGTTGCGAGCAATACCTGCAACCACGTAGTAACCATCTAATGCCATCTCATCGGCAATCATCTCTTCGAGTTCATCTGCCTCCTCTCGGCTGGCAGCATTCTCTAGGTCGATACGCTCGACCTCACTGTCGCTGAGGCGCCACTCATCCCAGGACAAATCGTTAGGGGACTGATAATGCCTCAACGGTTTAGGTGCACAAAGCAGTTCACCACCTAGATGTGGACTGCACCTGACATGGATCCTGGATCCATCTATCCTGATGATACAATAGGGCCCAAAATAAGGGTCCTGTAGGCAGTTACGTGGCCAGGAGGGTAGGCGTGAATGGTGAACCAAGACAAGGTCACCAACCTTGAAGCTGGCAGGTCACCGTAGGCGATTCCGCCGGCTCAGTTCACGGTCACGGATGTGTCTCAGGTCAGTCCCAGCCTGGTTAGCCATAGATTGCTTGTGTTCCAGCCAATCTCCAACAGGGCTCTTGAAGTCCTCAGGAAAGGGGTTTTTGAAGAACCAAGCAGGTCGTCCTCCATGGAACAGTTCGTGGGGGGTGAAACCCGTAGAAGAGCTCCTCTGTGAGTTCATGGTCAGGGCCAGGGCACTAGGCGTACCCAGTGTTTGGTACACTCCTGTTTCATCAGGATTCTCAGGTTTTGTTCCACCACACGGTTTTGTCTCTCACAAAGATGGTTAGACGTGTGGGTATAGGGCACACCTGTGGTTACCTCCACGTTGAGGGCATTCAGCGCTCGTTTGTACCATCCAGTGTCACTGCGGATGCGTACATCCTCATCAGAGTGCACCTGCTTAGGTGCTCCATAGGGTTCGAACCATTCTTCGACCAACATTTTCACAGTCTGCTCACCTCTGATTTTCTTATTGCAAGGGAACACACGGGTGAAGCGAGACAGGCCACAGGTGACCACTAGGCAACTATCATAGCCGCCGAAGCGAGGTAGGCTGTGGATGAAATCCACATAGAGAAGAGAGTTAGTACAATAGGGTATGGGTAAGCTGGAAATCAGGCCCCTATCCCTACTGTCGCTCTGCTTGCTGGCATGACAGGCACAAGCATCCACAAGGGTCTGCATACGAGACCTCAGTTCAGTCAGGGTTAGACTAGAGTACAAACACTCGCGGAAGAAGTCCACTGAACGATTAGCGCCAGTGTGACCTGAGCTGACATGGGACCACTGTAGGCACCCATCAAGTCGGGCCTCAGGTACGACAATACGGTCCTCGTAGAAGAGGTATTGGTTGTTTTTATACCACCGATGCCCGTCAATGACACGGGGTTCGAGACCAGTGCTGAGGGTCTGGAGAATTTCTTTACACTCTGACTGATAGTCTGTAGGCAAGCCGGGGACACAGATCTCAGCGTGTTTCGCTCAGGTCATCGTGCCATGATTCATTCTGTCAGTCAGCCACTTGCGTTCATGGGGGTCCTGCATGCTTCAAAACATTGTTACACTGCACAGAACTTCCTCAGGCGCGCCAGGGGCCGCCACCTTCAGCCAATGGCTTGCCTGCTTCTCACAATGATTCCCTGATCAGTGCGACTCGCAGGCACGAAACACTGGCCACAGGCAACAGTCCGACGGTACATGCGGGCCCCCTCGTCTCATCCCCCCCTGTGAGCCGGCCGCCCCTGTCAACTATGCACCCCATGTGCAATAGCAGGCTCTTCCCTGGAAATCCCACCCAGCTACTTGTCTGTGCAAGTGTTGCCCATCGCTTGGTCTTAGTTAACACACATCGGCAGCCCCCCCCCCCTCCCCAACAAGCAGTGCCGCCTCCTACGGCCCAGGCCCCCAGGACTAGCTGGTTTCCGTCCTCACAACCACCCTTTCCATGTACCCTCCACCCACCGCCATCATCCTGATCCCATCTTAAGTGCGGGTTCCTCCCTGTTGCGCCTGTTTAACCTTGTATGGTCTCTCCACCCGAGTTCTAACCAATGGTTCAACGTCTCTTCCTTGAAGCGGCCCCGGAACCGGTATCAAGCGCTTGTACATATGCAGGTTTATATGGGGAAGCAGCTCATGGAAAAGTTGTGAGAACTTCATTCATTCATACTCTGACTGATAGTCGGTTAGGCTCCAACCCTCGAGGATTCCAACAGTGCGCATGGACAGGTCAAGCTGGACATCCATGCGCTAGAACGCCTCTTTGGCGAGTGCTTCAGAGCTCTCACCTATAAGCGCCTCGAAGTTATTGCGCGATATATAGTCAGACAGTTCATTTTTTTTTCCAGGGATATGATGAACTGTCAGCCCGAACTGGCTCAGGTAAGTCCACCACCGTTTAGTTTCGCTTTCTCCGGTGGTGGGCCCTTCTGAAAAGACTTCACCGGTTCCTGGTCACAGAGCCAGACAATAGCGTTAGATCCCAGGAGTCGGGATTGTGACGAGAGCACCAACATACCGGCCAGGAGTTCCTGGTCATAGGTGCTGTAATTGGAACGCGCTTGGTTCCATTTCCAGTTCCAGTGTCCCAGTGGCACAAGCCGCCACTCACTGGTAGGGTAGTCATGCTTCAAGGAGCCATCACGGTTCAGTCCGCTAGTACGATAATGGCAGTGGGTTAGTTCAGCGGGGTTAAGCTCCTGCCATTGGTAGATCGTTCCACCCCCCCTACATCACTGGCATCAGTGATCAGGACTATCTCGCCCTTAGGGCGGGGTACTCCCAGGCAGTTGGAGGAGGCAATTTTCTTCTTCAATTCGTGGAAACACTCCTCCTCTCTGGCGGTCCACCTCCAGGAAGTAGTTTTTTTGATTAGGTCAGTGAGGGGGGCAGAGGAGTAGGTAAAATTGCGGATGTGACGCCTATAGAAGTTACAGACGCCCACAAAACTCCTCACGTCGTGTAGACCCTTCTTAGGGTCATCGCGAATCTGCATGTCCTGCAGGGGCTGCATCTTAGACGCGGCTGGTTTCCACCAGCCATACCCCACGTCGAAACCCAAATACTCCATCTCCTCTTTCATAAACTCGCATTTTTCGAGTTTGATTCGGAGATGGTTTTCTTGACAAACAATGAAAAATTCACGGAGGAGAAGGAAATGGTCCTCTTGGGTATTGGTACCCAAACTCACGTCATCGATGTGGGCCTCCATTTCTGCACCGCGAGAAATCAAGTCCTGTACTAGAGGTCTGCGCCTCAGTATGTACAAAGTTTTGTTCATTAGTTCCTGGAAGAGTGCCGGAGCATTAGCCACCACGAAAGGCATGACCTTCCACTTAAACACACGACCCTTAGGGGTTATAAAAGCCAGCAGCTCCTGAGGTGCGGCGGTTAGGTCAACCTGCCAGAAACCACTGCGTTTGTCCATTTTGGTCTTGTACCGGCATTTGGCAATACGCTCCAGGGTATTTTCCATGTTAGGAATGCTCCCTGAGTGGTTTTGGGTTTTCTTGTTGACCTCACCATAGTCAACAACCAATCGTAGGGCAGTCGATCCTGGTTTAGCAACCAGGAAACAAGGACTGCAGTGATGGGGGTACTCCCCTTTCTTATTTTCTTGGAGGAGGCCAGCATCAATACATTCCTGGATCTGGCGCTCGACTTCTTCAACGTGTTCCTGAGGAGCGGGGTAGGCACGACGCCTCACTCGCGTCTTCTCAAATTCAGGTTTCAGTTTCAGGTCCATCTGGACCATCTTTTTACAAGAAAGGGGGGGCGGCAAGGCGCCGAACACCTCCTCATAGGTTAGAAGCAGTTTCAGTAAGAAAAAGTGCTTTTCCAATGCTTTAGGGTATACTTTGGTTGTATAAGAGGTGCTCTAAGCACTCATGCATTTTTATCTTAGTATTGGCCCAACCAAAATGGGTGATAACACATTTTGACCTATGTAACCAAACACTAAATCAGGATGTGGTGTGGACCCCTTTATTCGCAAGCTATAGGCACTAAAACATCTTTTCCTGGGTTGCTGAGGCACTGATATACTGAAGGCAGAGCCTATGAATTTATCTATGTTTTCTCATGAATTCTTAGCTATCCTAGTGGATTGCACCCTAGGGGGCTGGGGCACCTCCCTTTGAGAGGTCCTGGGTTCAATACCCAGTCAGCCTAGCTAAGTAGGAATATCCCATGTGACATGGCAGTGACCTCATCGCCACAAGCCATGCCACCTCAGCACCGATGGGACCCAAAAACAAAGAGTGCACATCTCAAGATGGCACTATGGATGAGAGCGAGCCCTTGGGGCAGATTTCCAATCAGTTTTTCTCAAACATGTAAAATATTTCTTCCTGATTTGCAATGTATGCTAATTGCTGTGGTCTATTGTTGATAGTCGTCTTTGTCTAACTCTATGTGACTGCAGCCCTTCATGCTTTGATCCTGATCTTCTTCTACTTGCTTATCTCTGGCTTGGGTTATCCTGGATTGGTTGTATTTTCACAATAAAACATTTTCCTCATCAAAAACAAGCAGCAGGAACCCTACACCAGCAGCAAGCAGCAGGAGAGGCACAACAAACACACAGTGTTGAAATCACTATAAAACTTTCTGGTAGCAAGAGGCAGACTGTCTCTGCGTACCGGCAGCAACCCCGTGCCGTACATCCAGTGCGACGAGATCAGTCATATATAAGCAAGAAGGGCGAACAAATATGGACACCAAGAGAGAGGACACCGACGTGAAGACGGCGCCTGAGGCACCAGCAATGCCAGCACCTGGTGAACCTGGACCTGGACCTAGCGCTGTACCTTTGGAACCCTTACATGGGCCAGTGGACGTGGCAGAGGATTCGCTGGAAGGACTTCAGTCGGCCTTCCGGGCCCTCTCAGTCGAGGAGGTGGACAAGCAACCTGTGAAGAGAAAGAGAGAGAGAGAGAAGGATGCTGGAGAGAGCATAGCAGACGAAGGAGCAGACCAAGGGCACGACCCGACGAATGATCCTACCTTCGAGGGCGCACCAAGCGCTTCTGGCCTCCACGCATCACCATCTCCTACTACCACCACACTCCCAACTCCAGACCCAGCCGCTGCAACATCCACACCCATAACCAACCCGCCTATGGCTGAGGGCACAGGCTTTACTGGTATGCCTACCTACCCTGCCTATGGTGTGAACCCACCTACCACTGCGTTTCTAGACGCAACTACTACCAGTGCGCCGGTGGCTTCCAGTTCTGCGCCGCGATGGTATGCGGTTGACTATCACCATCCTCTACCCGCTACGGGAGCCTATGTGGATGTTCCTGGGTATGCAACCTTGAGTGGGCTGAGGCGAGGGCCTGAGTCATGCGGGAGCAGGAGTAGAGGATCGGGGAGATCCTCCAACAGGTCCCTGACGCGATCGGAGATAAAAGAGGCTCTCCGAGGAGCCACCTCTGAACTTGTGGGCGATCTCACTCAAGAGATTCGGGCTAAACTAGAGCCCCTGATTCCGCCCCAAGCGTCACCTACCACGGTGGGAATGTCACCCCATCGAGTACAGGCTAACCACCTGGTGGCAGGGTTGACAAACACCCTGGGGAGCCTGAGGAGCCGACCGATGCCGACCCCTGCAGCGATACTGAGAAGCCCTTTTGTGCCGGGGACGGCCCAGCAACCCTACAGCCACGTGGGGAACTCTACGAGAGCCGAGCTGGACCGGCTGGGGCTGACAGCCCTGAGAGCTATGGTGGACGTGGAACCTTATGGCTCCAGTGACCTAGGCGGAGACCCCTCGGACGATGAGCCGCCTTCAATGACTTCTGCTTCACCCTCGGAGGACGACGACCCTGAGGACCCCGAGAACCCGAGTGGGCGGAAGAAGAAGAAGAAGAGGAAGACCAAGCGCCCTGAGGGACGCAGGTCTCAGGAGGCTAAGGCCATTGCCACCTCCAAGATCGTGGTGAACTTGCCTGAGTTCACAGGCAAGGACCTCAGCGAGTTCGCTGAGAATTTTGGCCGGTTTCTTCGATTGACCGGCCAAACCCACGCTATTGGACGGCTCAAGTGCGATCTGCTCCTGCAGTGTTGCAAGACCAAGTACCCGGAGAAGCAGGTCAAGCAGATCGTGACTAAGTCCGCCACCTTTGCCGACGTGTTGATTGCCTTGGAGAGGCAGTACCAAACCTATGATACCCACCTCTCCATCAGGGCCGAGATCCAGAACCTGCCCATGTTGCCCAACAATCCCAAACCCGGCAGGGTTTCCGAGCTATTGGCTGACCTGGATCACTGGGCTGGACGATTGACGCCCGGTTCCTACAGCAGCGACGACCTGCTTTTCTGGTTAGTGGCTAAGCTCCCTCGAGAGTTGAGGGACGAGTGCCGTTCAACGGCAGAGCGCAAGGCAAGAGCCCTCCACTACGAGGATCTATGTGTATTACTCCTGGAGCTGGCGCTGGAGAAAGAAAGCGACCAGCACCTGAACAACTACCGTCCTGGAGGTGGAGGCTCTGGAGGCCAAGGCAAAGGGTACCAAGGATCCAGACCTGGACAGGGGACTACCCCCAAACACGCCCGTATCATGGAAAACGCCAAGGAGCTCTTCTGGTGTGATGCCAGAGACGAGCAGGGCCACCTGCAGCACGCCCCTGACTGCGAGCAGCGAGACTGCTTCGTAGTCCAAGGGAAGAAGCAGGAGACCAACACCGGCGCCAAGGCGAAGTTGCCGGATCACTACAGGTGTACTATCACCTGTGCCTTCTGTGGGAAGAGGAAGCACTATGAGGATGAGTGCTACCACAAGCAGCGCCTGTCGGCGAAGCTGAAGGGTGAGGATCCTGGCAAAGGCTCTGGCAAAGGTGGAGGCAAAGGCAAAGGCAACGACTCCGGCAAGGGCAAGTAGAAAGGACGTGGACAAGGGCAAGACAAGAGTCAAGGTGGACGAGGAGGAGGAGTAAGAAAAAGTCACTGCCATGTCTTTTTTGGAGGGCTTGATCCAGACCAAGCCCCCCTTAAAACCCTTTTGTTGATGCTAAGACTAAGTTAAGTGTTTTTATCACTCTTTTGAAGCTTTTAGTACACTTTCTCAAAATAACTAGGGTTATAACCCTAGCCCCCCATTGAGTTCACCCCTACCACTGAACTGAGCGGAGGTATCTTCCTTCATGGAGGATATACCGAAAGAAAATAGGCATTACATGCTTTAGGCCTTGGTGGTTAAGCCTAGTGGTCTCCCACCCCAAGACCCCTATACTCAATTGTCTCTACCATTTATTGTGGCTCTATTTTTTAACTGTTTCTGAATTCAGTTGCTTGGCCAAGTCATATTCTGTGTCTGGCCTGTCACCTATGCCCCACATTCCTAACCAGCACCATTTCACCCCAAAGAGTGCACATGAAGTGCTTGATGCTAACTTGGAGGCTAGAGTCAGCCCAGTTTTCATATAAAATCTTTTGTATTATCCATTTGTGATTGAATCTTTGTGTTTATACCTGCTTTGTCTATCTGCAGCCCTTCTGTGTTACACGGGATTTCATACTATTCATTCATCCCATCCACAATTTGTTCTTGCTCTACTTGCTCCTTTGGTTTTGGGATTTCACCATCAAAAACCTGCAGGATTTCATCAAAATCTGTAGGGCACTAATCAAGGACATCTTTCCGGTAGCAGAGGCAAACCCTGAGAACCTTTCGAACCGACTCTGAGCAGAAGCACAAGAAAAGCACACTGAAAAGCACATTGAACATGTCCACTCAACTGTGCTTCCGAACCTGGCCGATCAGAAGTGTACAAGTGCAACATGGCAGTGTAGCCCACCCAAAGAGTGAACCGCCACTCAGAGTAGCATCTGGGTCTCAGGAAGATCCAGAGCACAGAAGGGCGGAACTAAATCCGCCCAGAACAATACCATTAACCATGGAGACCTTAGCGGCCCATGGTGAAGACAGCCTGCAAAGGCTCCGCAGGCGTGTCGAAGCTTCCATCGCCCAGTCGGCTTGTCCGGCCTCGTCTTCTACCGTACTTGGAGTTGGTCCTGAAGAACAAGAGGACCTACGAAGGAGGATGGACGAGTTCATGCTCCACGAAGAGTACCACAAGTCCACCGTAGGAGAAGATGGAGAAATACCTCTTGATGCCCTCGGGTCGCCGCCCCAAACTGAGATGGGCTCCTTCCTCTATTCTGGGCCATCTACAGACATGGCGGACACAGTAACACTACCGAGACGACCGAGAGTACACGAACACCCGAGAGCAAGGTATCCAGACCTGCCGATAATGAATCCTCTTCGCCCAGAGCCCACCCATGGGGCTCTGGATCGTACGGCCGAATCTTTGGCCAAACTTCTATCCGGATCAGAAGACCCGGATGTGACAGCTCTATCAGAGGCTGTCAAAGCTAAATTCGGTATCACTGAACCCTTACCCAAGCCAGCGCTACTCTCACCTTCACCCGGATTGAGCACGTTGGCTGATGATCTCAAAAGATCAAGGGTGTCCAGGTTGCTACCCAAGGTCACTTGCCCCAGCCCTTTTCATCCTCGCGCCAGGACAGTCCCTATTGCTGAACTACAGGACGTGCCGGTGACGGAGACTGAAAAAAGAGGGCTGTCAGCCCTGGCACCTCTTGCCGGCGTATCTCCTTCTCCTTCTGGCCTAACCCTGGGGGGTGGGAAGATGGGCAGACCTATTGCCTAGGCGAACATCCAGCTAGAACTGCCGGAGTTCGACCCGAAAAATCTGCCTGAATGGGCAGAAGAATTTGCTGAGTTTCTTTTGCTCACTGGCAAATCCCATGTGGATGTGGCCACCAAATGCTGTTTGCTGAAACGCTCCTGCAAAAAGAAATTTTTGCAAAAACAGGTGAAACAGATTGTGAAAACCTGTTCAACCTGGGTAGAGGTACTCCAAAGATTGGAGAAAACATTCCCAGTCTATGAGACTGACCTCAGTGTGCGCACACAGATAGAGGAGCTACCTATGCTCCCTGAGTTTCCTTCCGCTGCGCGAGTCTCTGAGTACGTGTGCGACCTGGAATATCCGTTTTCACGGATGAACGTGGGCTCCTACGGAGCCACTGAGCCCCACCTGTGGCTCATGAGTAAGATCCCCCAACGTACGTGGGATGATTGCCGCGCTACCTCTGAGAGGAAGAGCCGGACCCACTCGTACGATAAACTGGTGGACCTGCTGATTGAGCTAGCTCTTGAGAGGGAGAATGACTCCCCCATGGAGAAATTCCTCAAGAAGCACTTGGGCCCAGGTGGTACCCCCACCCCCGAACGTGGCGAAGGGAAAGGGCCTAAAAATCCCACTAACGCCAACCAGGGAGGTGGTAAAGGGAGGGGTAACCTACGTGCCATGAATGAGGTTAAACCTGATGCAGGTACACCCCCTCTGTTCTACTGCAAACCTGTCAATGACAAGGGGGGGCCTTGTCATGCCCCTGACTGCGATCACCGCAGTAGCTGTATGCTGCAGATGAAACGACAGCAGCATACCAAGGATGGGAAACCTGTGACCCATCAGGATCATTTCAGGTGTACCATCACCTGTGGCTATTGTGGCAAACGTCGTCACTACGAAGACGAATGTCACACAAAGAAACGCGAGAGTATTAAACTCAAGCGACAGGAGCCTGAACGCCAGAAGACCCAAACTCCCACCAAAAGTCCCCCGAATGGGGATAAAGGTGGTAAAGGAGCTGGCAAGGGGGGTGGCAAAGGTGGACCCCCTGACCCCCAGAGACGCTCATCAGCGCCCGCTGCTACACCCCCTCCTGCCGCTGGTGACCCCAAGAAGCGCCCACAGGCGGATAACGCTTCCCCTGAGGGGAATAACTCCAAGAAGAGGCGTCTGGCCTGGATGGCCAAGTCCCTCATGGCTGCAGGGGTGGATGTCAAGTTCCCTGATGAGGAGTAGGGGGGCGGCTCCGAAGAGGAGGACTTGGTTTTTTGGATCCTCGTGAAAATTGGGGATCAAGTTTTTCGAGCGGTGCTCGACACCGGTGCAACACTCTCCATAGTGGCCCGGCGCCTGCTAAAGACTTTCAAGAAAACTAAGACCGTGGCCATAAGAGTAGGGGATGGGCGTACCATCCATTCCTTGGGGGAAGTCGATGTGACTATATGCTTAGGCGAAGAAACTGTGACCCAACACGGCAGAGTGCTGGACACCGACGCCTTTGACATCGTCATTGGTACCGACTTCCTACGAAGAAACCCCCAGGTAAAAATGCTGTCTCTCCAGCGCCCCTATTCTTTGCACTGCGACTTTGGCAGTGGGCTTTTCTCCGTACCTTTGGAGCTGTCAGGACGAAAAGAGTCTGGGCTGGGCTACGCATCCAAGACTAACTATCGTACTGAAAACTACCAATTGGCACGTCACGTTCTTGAAAATGGACTGGCGTCCCTTCAGGTAAACCTGGATGAGATCCAGGTCGAATTGTTTGCGTGCCGACAACAGCACATCATGCAGTTGTACTGCTCGAAACATTTCAACAACGCTTTCCGTTTCTTCTGGAAAGCAATGGGCCTAGCGTATGCTAACCCTCCCTTCTCCCTGCTCGCGAAGGTTCTAACCAAAATTGCCTACGAGGGAGGAAGGGTTGTCATGTGCACCCCTGACTGGGGCTGCTCTGGTGAACACACTTACTGGCGCCGTATGCTAGATCGAATGACCGTGGGAAGAGTGCAACTCCCCGACGGTCCCATCTATGTGCATGAGGACTCAGACACAGCTATGCAGGCCCCTGAGTGGGCCAGTTTCTTATCCATCGTTGATGGTTCTCTCAACCCTGTACCCCTGTGTGACCTAGACCAGGTGCTACTGAAAGAGGTCATGGCCGAAAATCGTGGTCTGCCCTTTCTGATCTCAAAAACCGATCTCCTGAGCACCTATCAGCCACACTTACAGGGTGGAGGAATGGCACTGCGGCGGCGCACCGATCCCGTCCATGATGAATATCGAGCATCGCAAGGGGAAGCGAAACGCTGTGATCGATCGCGAAGGCTTTGGTGCTGCTGGACGGTGCCCCCCTTCAACGCCATCTCCGAGCGCCGTGAAGACTGGAAGTACCAAAAATACTACCGATGCCCCGGACCCCAGCAGTCCAGCACCGGAGATATGGACATCCCCCTGACCCTATAGTGTGAGCTCATCCCTGCCGGCGGCACCGACCCGGACCCTGCCAGCGCAGCCGAGCTGCAGTGAAAGCCATTCGCCACTCAAACAGCGTTCGGAAGCCACCTCCACCGTCCGACTCCTGATGTCTGTTTGTCTGCCTTGGAGAAGGAACGCTTTTCCTACACCCCGAGTACACCTGCCTGTCTGCGAGGCCCGGTGAAGATTGAGTCCATGGGTGAGAGTCAGTGTGCACGCCCCAAGGACACCGTGATCATTCAGCAGAATTTCCCGAAGACCTAACGGACCCACACAGGCCAGGCTGACCTCCACTGACCCACCGCGGCACCACGCGAGACCACGGCACACCACACCACAGCGCGCCACAGAGCAACGCACCACAGCACGACGCGACGCGACGCGGCACAGAGCGGCACAACACGACACAA
Organism: Eutreptiella sp. 'Long Island Sound 2002'; assembly: GCA_964036045.1. Taxonomy (NCBI): domain Eukaryota; phylum Euglenozoa; class Euglenophyceae; order Eutreptiales; family Eutreptiaceae; genus Eutreptiella; species Eutreptiella sp. 'Long Island Sound 2002'. The sequence continues at coordinate 20,414,615 of OZ038392.1, read as the reverse complement.
CTGACCCTAACCTGAGGGACTAACCGAAGCCAGCCACCGCACACCCGGGAAGGCGCCGCGCCACCACGCCACACACCGGCACCACAGGCCACACACGGGACCACAGAGCGCCAGGCGACAACGGTGACGGACCACCCAGAAGATTACAGCCGGCACCGCGGAGGGGTAAGGACACGAGCAACCCCAGCCCCCTAACCCAAAACCACAAGCAGCCGCCTGGCGCAGCCGCCCAGCCGGCAGAGCCAGGACCTAACCCAGCAAGAAGGGGCGCCGAGCCCACAGTGTACAGAGCCCACCCGACCCATGGGGCCGGAACATGGCCACACAGAACGCAACTGAAAACAGCAGCCCGGAAGACAACACTGAATACAGGCCAGTGCGTGCGCCAGTCCAGGGAAGGCAGAGGGAGGAACAGGCAAGCCCCCCCCCCCAAAAAAAAAAAAAAGGAGGGGGGAAGGGGAAAAGGCACGAAAACAGCCCACAGCCGCCCAACCACCCGCCAACACCACCACAGACGGCCAGGCCCCCCCCCCAGAAGAAAAAAAAAAAAAAAAAAAAAGGGGGACCCCCGCAGAGGCACAGGCGAACCACCCACCCAAAACCGGCAACACCAAACTAGTAACAGCGGACCACGGGGAAAAGGGACAGAAAAAAAAAAAAAAAAAAAAAGAGAGCCACCAGCCCAGCCCGAAAGAAAGGGGATGGAGGGACAGGGACCACAAAGCCCAGAAAAAAAAAAAAAGAAAAGAAAAAACCAAAGCAAAAAAAAAAAAAAAACACACCCCGACAACCCAGCCAAGACGGACTGGGCACAGGCGAGACCCGGGCCCGGCACACACGCCCACACCGCGCGCCGGAACCGGAAACGGCGGGGGGCAAGCGGGGCGCCCACGAAACCACACACGTCCCAAAAGCAGACCGAAACCGAAGCCCAACCACGAACACCACAAATAGCCGACACTAGGGGGACAACACCACAAATCGAGCCCAAAAACACCCACCCTAAACCCCAGCCAGGACAGACGGGGTTAACAAAACCCGCACCCAACCGCCAACCGGACCCAAACACAAACACCACACAACAGTAGGAAACCCAGTGCCCACAGCCCGGGCACTGAGGCAGCCCGTGCCATGCAGGTGACCCGGCCAAACGAGATCCGGAGCCCGGGGGTAAGGCTGCATCCTAAGGCCTGCGCTGCTTTGGGACTCGAGGCGGAGCGTGCGACACCCAAGCGCCTCGGAACCCTAGTACCAGGAACGTGCATGCACGCCTTGGGAACGGGATACGCCAGGAAGTCCGGTGAACCCCTAGGGTTCCGCCCAAAGGAGGGGACGTGCGCAAGCACGGGGGCACACCCTCCCGGCGAGACAAGCATGTCACGCTGGCGGCGATCAGCCCTCCCGGCGTAGCCCGGGGCCGCTTTGTTGGGGGCCAACAGTCAGGTCTAGCGGGAAATAAGCTGCCTCCCCTCTTCACGCGCGAAGCCTCTTCCTGTTCGTCACAGGGGCGACGCCAGGGGGAACCATGGGGCGCCTCTCCACGACCGAGTGCACCTACCTACCTACCTCTCCCGATGGCTATCTGGAACCTGCAGCTGTTAAGGAGGATGCTGACGACCAACAGTCTGAGATCGCCAGCACTATCCCTCCTGTTGATCCCAGCTGTGCTGACCTAAAACACAGTGCCTTCCTAGCACAGCTGTTGCTGGAGGAGGTAGATCTAGAGTCGACCTCAGAACCCGCCTCCCCTGTTGGGAAGCCAGTGCTACACATGCAGCCTATGCACACAGGTGAACCCGTGGCACGGAGTCCTGATGCTCTGGCGCGGCCTGCTTCTAATAACATGCCACTGTCTGAGCATGACACTCAGGAACTCCGGCGGCTATTGTACCTGAAGGCCGAAGGTATTGAGCGCCAAGAGCGGCTGCAATACCTCAGACAGACCTGGAAATCCTCCATCTGGTCTGAGGAGGACGATGATTCCAATACGCTGCCTGATCCTGAGATACCGCTAGTGTATTCTCTGCACTATGGGCAGCAATGTTCCCCTGAGTGGGACGATGGTCCCGTGCCTGCCGAAACTGCTGATCGGCAGAAAAAGAAAGAGCATGGAAAGAGCAACCTCCATGCTGAGGAGGATTTCCTGCAGAAACTCGAGAGTCTTAACCTTGACCCCCGACTGAAGAAACTGCTGATAACCTATGAGGAGGTGTTCGGCGCCTTGCCGCCCCCCCTTTCTTGTAAAAAACTGGTCCAGATGGACCTGAAACTGAAACCTGAATTTGAAAAGACGCGAGTGAGGCGTCGTCCCTATCCCGCTCCACAGGAACAAGTTGAAGAAATCAAGCGCCAGATCTAGGAATGTATTGATGCTGGCCTCGTAGAAGAATATAAGAAGGGGGAGTACCCCCATCACTGCAGTCCTTGTTTCCTGGTCGCTAAACCAGGGTCGACTGCTCTAGGACTGGTTGTTGACTATGGTGAGGTCAACAAGAAAACCCAGAACCACTCAGGGAGTATTCCTAACATGGAAAATACCCTGGAGCGTATTGCCAAATGCAGGTACAAGACCAAAATGGACAAACGCTCTGGTTTCTGGCAGGTGGACGTAACCGCCGCAGCTCAGGAGCTGCTCGCTTTTATAACCCCTAAGGGTCGTGTGTTTAAGTGGAAGGTCATGCCTTTCGGGGTGGCCAATGCCCCAGCGCTCTTCGGGGAGCTAATGAACAAAATTTTGTACATACTGAGGCGCAGGCCTCTAGTACAGGAGTTGATATCTCGCGGTGCAGAAATGGAGGCCCACATCGACGACGTGAGTTTGGGTACTAATACCCAAGAGGACCATGTCCTTCTCCTCCGTGAATTTTTCATTGTTTGTCAAGAAAACCATCTCCGAATCAAACTCGAATAATGTGAGTTTATGAAAGAGGGGATGGAATATTTGGGTTTCGACGTGGGGTATGGCTGGTGGAAACCAGCCGCGTCTAAGATGCAGCCCCTACAGGACATGTAGATTCGCGATGACCCGAAGAAGGGTCTACACGATGTGAGGAGTTTTGTGGGCGCCTGTAATTTCTATCGGCGTCACATCCACAATTTCACATACTCCTCTGCCCCCCTCACTGACCTAATCAAGAAAACTACTCCCTGGAGGTGGACCGCCAAGGAGGAGGAATGTTTCCAGGAGTTGAAGAAGAAAATTGCCTCCTCCAACTGCCTGGGAGTGCCCCGCCCTAAGGGCGAGATAGTCCTGATCACTGATGCCAGTGATGTAGGGGGGGTGGAACGATCTACCAATGGCAGGAGCTTAACCCCGCTGAACTAACCCACTGCCATTATCGTAATAGCGGACTGAACCGTGATGGTTCGTTGAAACATGACTATCCTACCAGTGAGTGGCGGCTGGTGCCACTAGGACACTGGAATTGGAAATGGAACCAAGCGCGTTCCAATTACAGCACCTATGACCAGGAACTCCTGGCCTATATGTTGGTGCTTTCGTCACAATCCCGACTCCTGGGATCTAACCCTATTGTCTGGCTATGTGACCAGGAACCTGTAAAGTCTTTTCAGAAGGGCCCACCACCAGAGAAAGCAAAACTAAAGCGGTGGTGGACTTACCTGAGCCAGTTCCGGCTGACAGTTCATCATATCCCCGGTATAAAAAATGAACTGTTTGACTATGTATCGCGCAATAACTTTGATGCGCTTATAGGTGACGGCTCTGAGGCGCTCGCCAAAGAGGCTTTCCAGCGTATGCATGTCCAGCTTGACCTGTCCATGCGCACTGTTGGAATCATGGAAGGTCGGAGTCTAACAGACTATCAGTCAGAGTATAAAGAGATTCTCCAAACCCTCAGCACTGGTCTCGAACCCCGTGTCATTGACGGGCACCAGTGGTATAAAAACAATCAGTACCTCTTCTACGAGGACCGAATTGTTCTGCCCGAGGCACGACTGGATGGGTGCCTACAGTGGTCCCATCTCAGTTCTGGTCACACTGGCGCTAATCGCTCAGTGTACTTCTTCCGTGAGTGTTTCTACTCTAGTCTAACCCTGACTGAACTGAGGTCTCGTATGCAGACCATTGTGGATGCTTGTGGCTGTCATGCCAGCAAGCAGAGCGACAGTAGGGATAGGGGCCTGATTCCCAGCTTACCCATACCCTATTGTGCTTAATCTGTCCTCTACGTGGATTTCATCCACGGCCTACCACGCTTCGGCGGCTATGATAGTTGCCTAGTGGTCACCTGTGGCCTATCTCGCTTCACCCGTGTGTTCTCTTGCAATAAGAAAATCACAGGTGAGCGGACTGTGAAAATGTTGGTCGAACAATGGTTCGAACCCTATGGAGCACCTAAACAGGTGCACTCTGATGAGGATGTACGCATCCGCAGTGACACTGGGTGGTACAATTGAGTGCTAAATGCCCTCAACGTGGAGGTAACCACAGGTGTGCCCTATCCCCACACGTCTAACCCTCTCTGTGAGAGACAGAACTGTGTGGTGGAGCAAAACCTAAGAATCCTGATGAAACAGGAGCGTACCAAGGACTGGGTACGCCTAGTGCCCTGGGCAGTGCTGACCATGAACTCACAGCGGAGCTCTTCTACGGGTTTCACCCCCCACTAACTGTTCCATGGAGGACGACCTGCGTGGTTCTTCAAAACCCCCTTGCCTGAGGACTTCAAGAGCCCTGTGGGAGATTGGCTGGAACACAAGCAGTCTCTGGCTAACCAGGCTGGGACTAACCTGAGACACATTCGTGACCGTGAACTGAGCCGACGGAACCGCCTACGGCGACCTGCCAGCTTCAAGGTTGGTGACCTTGTTTTGGTTCACCATTCACGCCTACCCTCCTGGCCACGTAACTGCCTACAGGACCCTTATTTTGGACCCTATCGTATCATCAGGATAGATGGATCCAGGATCCATGTCAGATGCAGCCCACGTCTACGTGGTGAACTGCTGTGTGCACCTAAACCGTTGAGGCACTATCACTCCCCTGACGATTTGTCCTGGGATGAGTGGCGCCTCAGCGACAGTGAGGTGGAGCGTATAGACCTAGAGAACGCTGCCAGTCCAGAGGAGGCAGACGAACTCGAAGAAATGACTGCCGATGAGATTGCAGTCGCTGGTTACTACGTGGTTGCAGGTATTGCCCGCCACGAGTATAAACAGGGCTGGAAATTCCTAACCCTGTGGGATGGCTATGGGTTATCCGAGGCGACCTGGGAACCTATGTCAGCCTTCATACAACCAGATGGGAGTATCAACCCCATCTACCGCTCCTACCTCGTTGAGAACAACGAGGGTCAGCTACTAACCCGTGCTGAGACTATGTCCCAGCGTAAAAAGAAAAACCAATTTCCCGATGTCAGTCTACTGACCTGTGTGTGCCCTGCAGACCCATGCCTATGGTTTCCAGCGTGGACCAGGTGGCCGCATATCAGGTTTGCAGCCACCCAGCGAGTGTATGCCTTGTTGACCATGTGTTGCATGGGGACTGCCCTGATGTAATGACCTTGGGGAGCCAACGAAGAACCCTGGCTTACTACACCAGGGGGGAATGACAAGCAAGGTGTGATGAGGAAAGGTGTGCCTTCCCTCCTTGGGGACAAGCGAGCCCACAGTTAGGACCTCTGACTGGTCCAGACCCATGGGGTTCTACCCTTCGTTACTGGGTTTACCGTACCCCTAAGTGTGCTACGTATGTCTGTGTGTGTCTCACTTCTCTCCCGGTCGTGGCTCCCAACTCAATGGGCCTTCGCTGATGTCGGACCGAAGGTCCTAGTCACTTACTGGTACCACCCCTATGGCGCCCAGTTTCTGTGCTGGCGCCTATCCTTGGGGGAAGACGGCAAAAGCCCTACCTACTAGACGGGAGGGGTGGCCAAGTGTGCTAAGGGCATACAAAACGCCCATTTTTGCTAAGGCCAAAAGCTAACGCACTCCCTTGCCCACGTGGAAAAGCACGCGGGACAGGAGACACCACTACACTACACTCACTAACGCCAGCACCGGCCTTCCAAGGCAGTGTGAGCACTCATCACTTGCACTCAACTCCTGCCAGGCCTGCTGACCCTAACACCTACACACGCTACTTGGTGTTGCTGTAGAAGGAGTCACGGGTCCTACTGACCCTCCTGTGAGAAAGCAAGAGAACACAGCGCTACTAAGCGGCTGTGGCCTAACAGGGACGCCACTACGCGTTTCCCTGTCAGGGCTTGGAGGGAGGTAGTGCTCAGCGTGCGTGCACAGCGTGGATGACGGTGAAGTCGGACTGCACTCGCCACTCTTGGCGGAGTTGCAGTTGTTTGTTTGTGTGATCTGCGCAGCATATTTTAGCGCTGCTCCAAGGGACTGCACCAATCACCCTTATCTTCCCACCTGAAGAGCAAAGGCGGATGAAGAGGCGTTTGCAGCGGAGGAACCAAGACAGACTCCACGTGTTATACGCTTCTCAGTCTGCCCTATAATACGCTGTCTACAAACGCCCCTGTTAAGCAAGCAAGCTTAAGAAGCTCCACCCGTTCTCTTATAGAACGTAGGGTGGAGCCCCTGGGTAACCTAAACAAGGTTTACCGTGCGCCCTTCGCGTGGCCTACCCTTTGATGCGTCATATGCATGCACAGGTATGCACAATCTCCTGTTGTTTTTACCTAATTTAACCCTACATAACCAATCATAAGCGTGACTCAACCAGGAGGTGAGCTCCTCCTGGGCTTATCTACCTTACTCACCACGCATCATGTGAATGCCGAGGAAAACACTAGCGCAAAACAACCCTACGCGCTTAAACAAACCTACGGCGAATTATAAACCACCCTAAGCAATTAATGCACTGTGTGTCATGCACGCTGCCCTTGTCTTGTTTCCTGCAGAAAGAGGAGGGAAAGTGGCGCACTGCACAGCGCAAAACAAGCCTAAGCGTTTTAAACAACCCTACTTTAGCGCTACGGCAACACAAACACGAGCAAGCACTTTCCATTCTTACCTGAGAACAAGGGTGAATTGGGGTACAGGGAAAGCGCCACAGCGTGTGAATTCCTCAATTAGGCACATGCATCGCGAGCACAGCGCATACTCTAACCCTACGTGCGCGCTGCGCGCTCCATTCGCATCGCATACCTTTCATTCCTGTTTTGACCTGTGCAGAGCAAGAGAAAGGAGCACCCGAACCCCCAACGAACACAGCGTTGACAACCCTAACGTTTTGACGAAGCAACCAACACGAACGCAATGCATGCGTGTGTAATGACACTGGCATACCTGAGAGGTGGGTTGTCCACCTGCTCTGTGGTGTGGGTTGAGTTTGAATACTTTTCCCTAAAGTTTATAAAAATTTTGATGCAACTGTGCAAAAATTTCCTTTAGAACTTTAAAAACTACGGCTCATACCTTCTTTTCCAAAAGCCGTTTACGCTTGCGCAACCCTGTTTTTGAAGTCCGCTTCTGTTGCGCTTGTCTGCGAGTTTGAGTTTGGTATAAAAATGACGATTTCTCGCGTGATTTCGTCACTTTTTAGCGATTTGACTTCTTAAATCGCTATACCTGGCTCTAAACCACAGGATTCACTCCCTGTTGGTTACATTTTCTATTTTTTTCAGCTCCTGGAGATTTGTGTCCTCCATTGGGAGTATTGCTCCGCCCTGGCCCTTGGTCAGGACGTTTACTAAAGTGCTGCTTATACAGCAATGGCCGTCCGCATTAGGTTTGAGGTTTGAGGTTTGATTTTGCGGGTACTAGACGCCTTTCGGCCCCGGGGGGCCACCTGGTCGGGCCAGGTGATATCCTCCCCAACGGGTCCTAGTGGGGGGCCCTCCAAGACGCACCTCCTGCCTGGTGGCGGAGTCCCCCGGGTTCACAGAGCTCGGAGCCCCGTCCTTCCCCGGCGTCCCCGTTCCGCCACTCCCCGGTCAGTGCATCAATTCGCAGCCGTGGCTGCGGGCGCTTACCCACTTCCTCACCCCTCTAATGCGTGGTCGCCCGGGGCGCCGGCGCCGCCGGGCCCGTGCTACTGGCTTGTCGCCAGTGGGACCCCCTTGGGCTGGCGCGGAGGCTGCCTAGCCTAGGGGTTGGGGCGTGGTGCTGTGCGCCACTACTGCCTTAGCGGATGCAGTGCCCCGTCTGTGTGTGCGCGGCGCTCGCGGCCGGTTCGGGGGGGTTCGGGCCGGTACCTGGCGTCGTGTCTCTCTCGTTTCCCCCTCCCCGCCCCGCGTGTTCCGCGCTGCGTGTGGCGGGCCGTCCCGGCCGGGTGTCCCTTACCCTCGCTCGCTGGTACGCCATTCCACGCGGTCTGTGCGTTCCGCGCGCTCGGTCCGGTTGCCCTTCCGGTAGTCCCCGCGTGTCCCTTTCGTGTGTGTGCGCTCGCGCTCTCGCGCCGTCCGCTCCCCCCCCCCCTGGGTGGTGTGGCCTGCGCATCTCGCGTGGTCCCGGCACTGGGCGCTGGTAGGGCCGTTCCACGTGGTCCGTGCCCCTCCGCGTGTCCTGCCCCGGTCCCTTGCTCCGTCTGGCGTGCTTTGGGGGGGGCGGTCCGGTCCCGGTTCCCCCCTACTTGGCTAGGGGTTGTGGGGGCGGCGGCAGGGCGTCCCCGCGGGGGGTGCCTTCTACCGTTGCGTGGGGCGTCTCGGGTCATGCGCTCCTCCTCCCCCGACTGCCCGTCCACTGGGCGGGCTGTCGGGGTCCGTGTTGTGGGCGCGGGCGTGCGGGTGTGGGGGCCCTGCTCCGTCCCTGTGGGGGCTGCGCGCCGCGGGGCGGGTCCGTGGCGTTCATATGCCGGGGGGCGGGCTGGGGGGGGGGGGGGGGGGTGCTCCGTATCCCCCGGTTGTGCGGCCGGGGCGGGGCCTGTAGGGCGGGGGGTCGCTCTGCCTCATTCCGTCCCTCTGCCTTCCCTGGGCAGGCAACAAAGCGGGCGTCACTGGCGTTGTGCTGTCCATGGGGGGCATGGCCCCCCATACCACTCCGGTTCGTGCTCACCCGGCTTCTCTGGGTACGATCTGTGCGGCGTCCCGGTGCGCAGGCGTGGGCTCGCTTGTTCTTCGCGGCCCCCATGGGAGCCGGCGGCTGGGGCGGGGGGGCGGGTCGCACTCCGGCTCCCCTCTCGGGCGGGGGGAGACCATCCCTCCTGCCTCGGGGGGTGGGGGCCGGGGCCCCCGCGGCTGGCGGGCCGGTGGGGGGGCGGGGGGGGGGGGGGGTGTCGCGCCGCGGCCTCCCTGCTCTCCTTCCGGGCGGCGGCCTGCGGTACTCCATCCTGGCCCTCTCCGTGTCGCCGGCGCGTTCCCTTCCGGCGTGCGCGTGCGGTCGGGGCTGAAGTGCCGCCCCGGGGTGGGGGGGGTGAGGGGCGGCCCGTGGACCGCTCCCCCGGGGGCCCCAGCAGACCTGAACCCCCCCTCTGTCATCCCGGAGTGGGCTGTGGTTACGGGAGGGTCATGTGGGGCGCGGCCTCCTTCCTGTTCCGTTGTGCGCGTTGCTCCGACACGCCGTTGTGGGTTCGCGGGAGCAGGTCCAGCCGCTGTTGCCCTTACCGCGTCGCCGTCCCTTCTGGGGGGGGGGCGCCCCCCCGGCCCTGGGGGGGCGGAGGGCCGCGCCTGTGGCTCCCCAGCTGGGGTGGGTGCGGGGGGGGGGGGGTGGGGGGGCCGCCCCCCCGCCCGCTCTCGGGCCTGTGTGGGAGGGGGGGGGGGGAGTGGGGAGGGCCCTTTGGTCCCCTGGCAACGCCTCCTGACGGCCAGGGGGGGGGGGGGGGCGGCATGGCAGTCCTGGCCCCGGGGGCCAGCCATCGGCTGGGGGGTCGCGCCCTTCCCCCGCCCCCCTCTACCTAGAGCCAGATCCTCGCGCAGGCCCTCGCTCGGGCCCCTCATCCCCCGGCCGTTGTTGCGCGGCGCTGGCCGCCCGGGGGTGGCCGTGAGGGTTAGCAGTCAGTGGTTAGCGGGCTGCGGGGCAGCAGGTTCCCCCCCGCGCTCGTTGTCTCCGCACTCCCTCCCGCGGGAGGTGGCACGCCCTCTTGCGTCGTGCCGTACCGTGGGGGTGTGTGGTTCGGGGGGCCCAGCCCCCCCCCCCAACTCTCTCGTATCCGCCGTCTGGGCCTTCTGCTGCGCCGCCGCTTGTGTGGGGGCTGGGGCTGTGGCGGCGGCGGGTTGTGCCGGCGGTAGCGCCAGTGGGCGAGGGCGCTGCGCAGAGCCCGAGGGAGCCAGTTGCTGGCGTCCGCATCCGTGATGCGGAGCACCGCTCCTCCTTCCAGGAAGGCCGGCCACGTCGGCTCCCTGTCGGGCCACACCGCCCGGATCACTGACCTGAGGACCCTCTCATGGTCCTCTGGGGCTGCCCACCCCCCCGGGGGTACCTCTCGGTTTCCTCCGTCTCTCCGGAGGAGCACGGCATCGAAGCGCCGGTTCCTCGACCTCCTGGGGGTCCCCTGGTTGGCCCAGCACAACCACCCGTACACCTCCCCCACCAGGGGGAGGGTCTCCTCCCCCAGAGGGTCCGGGACCGCGCCCCAGTCCCGGTCCCATGGCCGGCCCTCCTCTGCCCCCCGTGCCGGCCCCCCTCGCTGCCCCTGCGCCTGCGGCGCCGATGCCGCGCCCCGTCCCCCCTCCGCCGAGGCCATCCGCGCCGGCTCCGCCCTCGGCGCGGGGGGGGCTTGATGGTGCTGGTGTCGTGGGGGTTGGGGGGGGACGAGCTCGCTGGCGTCAGGGTCGATGTTGTAGAGGTGGTGGTGCCGGTGGTGGTGGTGGTGGTGGGTGTGGTTTGCCGGCATCTGTTGGATGCCGGGGCGGATGCACCTCACCGGCTGCACGTCCGGCTGCGGGGGCGCCCCGCCCTCTGCCCCCCTCCCTTCGTCCCGTCCTCCCCCCTGGGCCCCCATGCCCCGTCCCGCCTGTCCCTTGGGGCCAGCGGCGCCCTTGCCCTTGCCCTTGGGCCCCTTTCCAGCCCCCTGCCTGTGTCGCGGGTCCCGCCTCCCGTCCCCCATGCCCTGGCCCGCCCGCTCTCCCACCTCCCCTCGCCCTGCCCCCTGCACCTGGGCTCCCTGCCCGTGCCCCTGCGCGCCCTTCCCGTGCCCTGGCCCCTTCCCGGCCCCCGGCCCCGAGTCGCGCCGTCCGCTGCCTGCGCTCTGCTCCCCCCCACTGCTGCGCCCTTCCTGGACCACTCGCCGGGCGTCCCGCTGCCTTTGCAGCTGCGGCAGCGTGACGCCCGGCGGCGAGCGCGGGCGCGCCGGGGGGCGGACGTGCCGCTCCCGCCCCGGGGGGAAGGGCTTGGGGGGGAACAGTTTGGGGGGGCTGGTGTGGGTGTGGGTGGGGTTGGCGTGGGCGCGGTAATTCGCGCTCTCCCTGCCCACTGCTGCTGCTGCGGCGGCCGCCGGCGAGCCGTCCGTGGCCCGTGCGGGGTTCTTCCCTCGCTTGCGCGGCGTGCTGGGGGTCGCGGCGTGGCCGGCCGAGGCGGTGTCGCGGCCCGCCGGGGTCGCAGCCGCAGCCCCTCGCGCGCCCTCCTCGCTCTCCTTCGCTGCTGTGGCGGCCCCCGACGAGGCGCCCCTGGCCCGTGCGGGGTCCGCCCCCCGCTTTCGCGGCGTGCTGGGGGCCGCGGCGTGGTCGGCCGAGGGAGTGGTGCGGCCCGCCGGGGCCGCGGTCGCAACCCCTCGCGCGCCCTCCTCGTTCTCCTCTGCTGCCGCGGCGGCCGCCGGCGAGGCGCCCGTGGCCCGTGCGGGGTCCGTCCCCCGCGTTCGCGGCGTGCTGGGGGTCGCGGCGCGGCCGGCCGAGGCTGTGTCGCGGCCCGCCGGGGTCGCGGCCGCAGCCCCTCGCGCGCCCTCCCCGCTCTCCTTCGCTGCTGTGGCGGCCGCCGACGAGGCGCCTGTGGCCCGTGCGGGGTCCGCCCCCCGCTTTCGCGGCGTGCTGGGGGCCGCGGCGTGGTCGGCCGAGGCGGTGGTGCGGCCCGCCGGCGCCGCGGTCGCAATCCCTCGCGCGCCCTTCTTGCTCTCTTCTGCGGCTGTGGCAGCCCTCGGCGATGCGCCCGGTTCCTGCGCCGGGGCTGCCCCCCGTGTCGGCGGCGTGCCGGGGGCCGCGGTCGGGGCCGCAGCGTGGCTCGCTGGGGCTGCGGTCTCCGCTTCCTGCGCGTCTGGGGCCCCCTCTCGGGGCGGGGCGGCGGGGCTGGCTGCTTGGGCGGCGGAGGCGGTCATCTCGGCTGGCTCAGGCTCCTGGGCCGGTGGCGGCGGCCCGACCAGCACCGCCGCCTCCGCCAGCCTCCGCTCCTCGCGCTCCGCGAGGGTCTCCCCCGTCCACTTCGGGGAGGAGACGGGGGAGCGGGAGCGGGACAGGCGGTGGTGGCGGTCGTCTCGCTGGGGGGACCCATCGGAGTCTGCCATCACTGTTACCCTGGTAGGCATGCGTGGTGGCAGGCGCGCCCTTCCCACTACCTCCTGGTGCATCAGTGCCGTGCCGTGGGCAGTGCTGTGTGGTGCTCTGCGGGGGGGAGGGGGGGAGGGGGTGGGGGGCCGGCTGTGGCGTCAGCCCCGCACGGCCGGGGGCCTGCGGCCATCCACCGGCACTGGGTGGGGAGGCGGGGGAGCCACGCGGCCCACGCGTCGCGCCATAGCTCCCAGTCTGGGGCGGGGCCCAGGGCCCTAGGCCCCCGGGGGTCGTCGAGCGGTGTCGGGGGCAGCCGCACCAGGCTGACCCCCGTAACGGCGGTGACCTCCTGTGTTCGCAGGAAGGTGTTTACTCCGTCCCGCGCCGCGGGCGCCGGGAGGGGGGGGCGGGGTACGGGTGTTGGCTGATAGAGGTGGGTGGGGGTGATCACCAGGATCCGCCCTGGGTCCCCGCGGGTTGCGACGACGAGGAGGAGCAGGGGGATGCCAGGGCACTCTTGCCAGAGGACCTGCCCCCCGTGGTGGGCACCCCTGGTTCTGGACAGGGGGGGGGACAGGTCTTGGTTAGCCCAGCCGCGGGGCGCGTGCGTCGCCGGCGGGAGGGCGGGGCACCAAGTGGGCTCCCTGGGGAACGCCTCGCAGACGACGGCGTACGGGGGGGTAGGCCTGGTGCCGTCGTACACCGGGTTGGTCGGCCGGGGGCGGGCGGACGCCTCGTCCGCGCCTTCCACGAACACCGTGACCTCGCCCACCTCCAGGTCCTCGTCCGGCGGGTGTAGAAGGTGGAGCGCCGCATCCAGCCCGGATACTCCTCCCGGGTACGTGGCCCGCGCCTGGTTCAGGTACGGGGCCGCGTCCCCGGGAGAGCGCGTCCTGAGGGCGTGCAGCAGGGCTGGGGCGCTGCTGCGGAGGGACATGGCAGACCCTGCTCCCGTCAGCCGCAGGGTGTCCCCCATGGATAGGGGCCGGCCCGACCGATTGGACTCGCGCCACCCCATCCAGTGCCCGTAGAGGGCCGCCTCCGGGCTGATGAGCCCCGGCTGGACGGCGTTCACGATCCGGTGCATTGCCGGGAGCAGCGTAGGGGCCCCCGCTCCGTTCAGGGCGCGGACGGCCGGGAGGGCGGTCTCGTTGAGGAAAGCCCTCGCACTGCCCTCCAGGTCACACCGTGCGGCAGCGTGCGCTTCGTGTGCCTCCGCCACCGCGTCCGCCACCAGGCCCCGGACGGCCGCCTCTTGCGCTCTGCGGCGGGCCCTGGTGTGTCCCGGCCCATCCCCCCGTCGGCGTGGCATGGTGCTGCGGGCTCTGCAAAGGGCGGCGGCGGGTGGGGGTTAGGGTGCGAACACGTGCGACAGGTGCGCAACAGATGTGGGGTCCCGCAGGTGCACGTGGATCCACAGAAGGGCAGCGCCCGCGGGGCCCGCTTGTTCGTGCGAGGGGGCCTGTGCCCCCGCGATGCGCCGGCGCAAGGCCTCCTCCTCTGTGCGCCTGCGCGGGCCTGCGGGGGGTTCGGGCCAGGGGCACGCGGCTACCTGGGCGCACCGCGCGCACCTGTTGGCGCCTGTCGACGCTGCGGAGGACACCGTGTCACATTCCCCGCAGAGTCGGCAGGTGTGTGGGAGGTGGGAGGGCGGCGACCAAGGGTCGAGATGGCGGAGCCAGAGGTCGTCCAACCTCCGTCGGAGGGGGTGAAAGTGCTGCCCTAGGTCGTGGATGGTGCCGGAGGGCTCAGGGCCGGCAAGACCAGGTGGGCAGGCACGCGAGGAGTCGACCTGAACGCTGCTGTTGGGGGCAGAACCGGATACACGGACACCAACGGAGGCAAGAGCGGCGACAACGGAGGCAAGATCCATGCTGATTGTTATCCGGCAAAAAATCCCAGTCTATGAAGAAAATTGATGCGGATATTCCAAAGTACATCTGAGTGTCAATATCTATCTGAAAAGATTTATATAAATCCGATTGTGAAAAAATATTTGGCCGATCTGGCTCGCGCACGCGCGTCAGCGGCAAATGGCGATTCCGGGTAAATGATCGGAACGCGGCGGATGTACGATGAATGGACCGCAGAATCAGATCCGACACATCAGAAATATATAGGTCTGATCCTGAGACTGAGCTGCGGGGCGGCGATTCCGCCGAAGCAGAGAAAATGACCAAAATGTAGCCAATCTGGGGCAGATCTGCGAAAATCTGAGCAGATGGGGGTTAGCCGCACTTACACTCCCCCTCCAAAAACACACTGGGGTGTGCCTCTACGTCAACGAAGAACGTAGTGCGGGTAAGTCCCAGAAAAAAATAGAAATGTAGCCTCGATGGGGCGAAATCTACTTGATCTGACCTGATTTGGGCTGAATTGGCACTGAATCAGGATGGATGAACCTGAAATGAGACAGAATGAGGAGTGACGAACAGTCCTCCGTGCAGTAAAACATTAGGTTAAGGGCTAAAAAGCATGTAAACGTATCGAGAATCGATACCAAACCATGCCCTGGATGAGAATGAGGTAGATTATTGGTGGATTGAGTGGGAGAATCAAGAAATGGAGTGACATCTCGGCGCTCTGGCACAGTTTAGCTGTCGCGGGCACGCTACGGTGTCCTCCACGTACTCTACATCGTGTTACTCCCGCTTTTCTCGTTCTGAAAAGTGCAGCATGTGCTTCAGATTTGGCGCATCTGGTGGATGATCACAAAATTCAGCAAGATTGAGAATCAATTTGAGCAGAGATGAAGGAGATGAAACAATCACAGAGAGGGAAAAAAAATACAAATGTAGTCTGCAGGCCCTAAGTGAACAGAAAAACATCAGCGTCAACGGAGTTAGGCTAAGCCGTAAACAGATCTTCGAGGAATGAGAGGAGATGACAAGGAAATCAACCTAAATTGTCCTAAAATGAGGGAATTTGCTCATTTTCCTGAGATGAAGGTGAAATGAAGCGGAATGTCTAGAACTGAAACTACTAACACCTTCGTTTAGACTAGAGTTAATATATATTGTCGTTTATTCAGCTGAATTGTGCTTTCCGGCACGTTGGTTCGCGAGCATCCAACAGATTCCATGAAAATGTGGATCATGTGATGATGCATCATGATGGGACATGATGGCCCTGGATCCTTGGCATGTAACGCGCGGAAGGTTCGCTGAAGGCGCTTTACTGACAGTATATAACTGAGAGACACCGAATAGTCCTTTATTTACAGTGGCGGCGGTGTCAATCGACTTGGACAAGGCCCATCTTTCGATTGAGTCCCACAAGACACTTGGATTCACCATTTTCGACAGTTTCACGTCGGATTGAGCTCACATTGGCGTGTGCCAAAGATACACCGAAGCTTACGGAAGCTCTGAGGTCCGAAAGGTTGCTGTTAGAAGTCCCTAGAGCTCCTATATGAACGTTGTCTGAACAATTGACGTCGGGGTTTTGCTGCACTGTTGCGCAGAATGATGGATAAACCTGAGGAATTCAAGGTAAATTCAAGGAATCTGGATCTGAATCTGGACTTTGGCTTCAGCATCACGGCAAAGGAAGGTAAGATCTGAGTTCCTGGCGTCGCATCTAGTGCCGCCAGTACTACAGGGGGTGCCTGTAGGGGTGAATGTCGCTGGCCAGCGTTTTTACTATGTACATTTGCTTCCATCTGCACGAGTAGCCAAATTCCAAAGATGCACAGACCAACAGAGACAAGATTACCCCGGATCTGCCTGAATTAAGCCTGAGTTTTATTTTTTCTGGACACGGCAGCACACTCCGTGTCTTTCGGCAGCGTATCTACGCCTTGTCTGCCGAACGGAGACCAAAGAAAAGTTGATTGACGTCAAATTATCAAACATTCGCAGTTCTCCACATCATGTCGTAATCAGGAAGAATGAACAGTGGATTGAGCAGAATGTGGTTTTTTCAAGTCGTCAGAACACTCACATTGGAATAAGTGGTCGACGGGGCGAGGCTGGAGCTTTTGTAGGAGTTGGACATGCAAGGGTTTCGAACCTACACCCTTGAGCCCTAGCGACGAGTGCCATGACGCCCTGGACTAGACGACTGTTACCCAGATTATGGCGTCGGCGACTCAAGTCACGACGGGTCTCCCTCAATTCGGCCAAGCACGAATACATGTGACCACCACCCTGTCTGGTGGGGCCCTCGTACGGCTTGGGCGCTGTAAATCAGCGGCCGAACTCGAGGCTTGGTCCTCATTTGGCTACTGGGCTGGCCTGACCGCAGGAGGGGGAATCGACGGATCAGCCCTGGAAGGTGGCTGCTGAGGGCCGTAAAAGGCTGGATCTCGATTCACCAAAGGTCTTTTTCCGTCGCTCTCCACCTGTCTGTCTGGTTTCGACAGACAGTCTGTCAGGAGTACGCCAATTTCGGGGTGCTTCTTGAGGAAGTCGATGAACCCCTTGGTGTACCCATGGACAAAAGAATGGGCTGGTTCCCAGTTGTTGTGACTGGAATCAAAGCCCCTCCACTCACATAGAAATTCCCATTCGCCCTTTTCGTCACGTCTTGCTTCTAAAATCCTCTTGAGTTCGTACTTCCCCCCTTCGATGACCCGATCGGACAAAAATTTTGAAGTCCAAAAAAGGGGTTTAACCCGATCCTTGGGGGAGGGGATCTCTCTCTTGAGGCGATCGCCCGAAACTTCAATTTCCCTGCTGAGATCCACACGAATCCTCCACCTGTTCTCACCTAGACGCGCTGTAACAGCGAATGGCCCCTCCCACAAGGGAAGAAGCTTATCATCTCCGTCCAGGGTGGTTTCGGATTTTCGAAGCCAAACTCGATCATCCACTTCAAAATTGTGGGGGTTTTTTCGGCCTTGATTCTGGACCCAAAGCCAGTCAGCTTGATGCTTATCGATTAATTTCGAGACAGTTTTTTCTGCTCGTTGGATTTCGTCCAAAAACAACGAAGCATCTTTACAAGGGCGAGGATTATTCAACGGCATGTTCCACCAACACTTCTTTCGTCCAAAGACAATTTCATTTGGAGAAAGGCCATGGTACAATGGCGTGTTGTGGTACCGGCGAAGCAATGCGAAGAGAACTTCAAGCCAATGGAAGTCTTTCTCACTGGCGAGCTCCTTACGAAGCATATTTATAATAGAGCGGCCGGCTCTTTCGCCAGGCAGCGCTCGATGTGAGTGGATTTCACATCTCAGGTGGTGGATTCCAAGGCGAGCACATAATTCCTTCCACCATTCGGAGGTGTACTCTTTGCTTGAGTCCGTAACCACCTCGGATGGGACGTCCCAACCTCCCATCCAGGTCTGCGCGCACCATTTGGCGGCAGCTTTGCCAGTCATTGACTCGACGTTGCAAGGCAACACCTGAATGTAGCCAGAATGACGGCATTGTATAAGGAGCACTCCATTGACCTTTTTGTTGGTCCAATGGCACTCTTCGTCGTCGAGTTCACCAAGATGGAAAAAATCACTGGTGACTCTGTTAAAGAGGCGCTCCGGAATAGGATGTGGCCTCAGATGGCCGTGCTTCTTCGCGCTGGGGGGCGTCGCGACAGCACATTGGGCACATCCGGCGGCTACTTTCATACAATGAGTATATAGCCTTGAGCCGAACAACCTATGTTTAATCATCGACCATAATCTACGGCCATGTGCGTGGGGGGACTCCCATTTGTGCCACCAGTTTAACACTCGGGGGGCCAGGGCGTCTGGTACGCATAATTTACCCGCCATCCACAGCTTCCCCCCATCCAACGAATATTCAGCATAAATTCCATCCTTGTGAGCATCTTTGGATTTGAGATTCTCAAAGACCTCTTTAAACATGGAATCATGCAGATAATCGTTCGTCCAGTCACGGATGATAAGGGAATCTTTCGGCAGGGGTGGAGTTTTGGCCGGATCTCGACGCTTAATGCCCTGAATCAACCGAAATCCACTTACAGGTCGGGTATACTCGAACCGTTTCACACTCCCTGAGGAGGGATCGGTGACTTTCTCCACGACTTTCAGTGATTTGGTGATAATTTCATGAGCATGCGCCGGATCTGAGAAGGCCGTGATGTCATGACACGGTAATGCATGCCGTTTAACAGAGCATTGCATGCATTCACGTCGAATGAGCTTTTTTTCTTCCTGATCCCACTCGATTACGACGTGGCGGTCCTGCTCCGTACCATGGATGTTGGTACTTTGCAGCCCCTCTGAAGCGGGGTAAGCCCATCGGCTCAGAGCATCCGCTACCGTGTTGTGTTTTCCAGGCAAATACGACACATGGAGGTCAAACAGACTGAGAAATTCATGCCATCTGGCCCGTCGACCAGCTGGGCTCGCGACAGTATCAATGTGTTCGGTGGCCCAATACTCCAGAGATCGATGATCCGTCAGGACCTCGACTCGATTGGTGCCAACCCACGATTGGTACTTTTTCAAAGCACAGATTATGGCGTAGGTTTCTTGCTCACGCGGCGACCATTGCATTTGGCGTGGGGCTAGCTTCGGAGACCAAAATGCAAGAGGGTAATGATCACCTGTGGCTTCATCAACCTGTTCAAGGACAGCTCGGATCGCGTACCCAGAAGCGTCGGTTCTTATGTAGAAGGGTCGGTCAAATTTCGGCACATGCAGCGTGGCAACTTCGCAGAGGGCCGCCTTCAAGTGATGGAAGGCCTCTTCGCACTCGTCAGTCCACTTGACACGAACCTTTGAACCTGCCTTGCCCGCATCTCTCCCTACCTTCAATAATTCAGTGAGGGGGGCAGCAAATTTGGCAAAATTCGGCGCAAAAGAGTGGTAAAAATTGCAACAACCCAGGAATCCTCTCAACTCCGTGATCGTCTCAGGGCGCTTCCACTTCTGAATAGCGACGAGCTTC
Source organism: Eutreptiella sp. 'Long Island Sound 2002' (assembly GCA_964036045.1). Taxonomy (NCBI): domain Eukaryota; phylum Euglenozoa; class Euglenophyceae; order Eutreptiales; family Eutreptiaceae; genus Eutreptiella; species Eutreptiella sp. 'Long Island Sound 2002'. The sequence continues at coordinate 20,395,417 of OZ038392.1, read as the reverse complement.
CCTGGACTGGGTCGTCGGGTGCCATTCTCAAGGAGAGAACCACAAAATTCGACTGATTTTAAAAATAATTTTCCCTTCTTTGGCCCACAAATCAGCTGATTGGCATCAAGAATGTCCAAAACCTGGTTCAGCTGCTTTTCATGTAGGGCCACCAGCTCGGCTTCGGTCAGTCCCTCCCCCTCTGTCGCGATGATTATGTCATCTATGTACACACTCACGAAGGCACGAAGCTCAGGATGAGCTGTAAAAAGCACATCCTCCATCATTCTTTGAAAAAACGAAGGGGCGTTCTTCAGGCCCATGGGCATGACCGTCCACTGGACTGGGCCACATGGCGTGCACATACAGGTGAGAGGCCGGCTGTCCTTCCTCAACGGCATTTGGTGAAAGCCGTGACGGAGATCCAGCACAGAAAACCAATGACCTCTTGCCCTCTTGGCGATTTCCTCATCAATGAGGGGCAGGGGGTGTGAATCCGCCTTGGTTTCGGCGTTGAGGTTGCGAAAATCAACAACCATTCGCCAACCATCAATAGTGCTCTGGTCTGCAGGCGGCGGCTTCGGGACTGTGAAGGGTGCACAGCACCACTCGCTGGTCATACAACCCTCAAGCCAACCAAATTCCCTGAGATTTCTCTCGATTATTTTTCTGAGTATCTCATGTTTCTGTCCATGGTTCTCATAAGGACGCTGTTTCTTCGCCTTGTACCCTTCACGAAGCTCAATGAAGGCTTCACCGAACTGCCCACGGACAGGGGGGTTTTTGATCAACTTCCCCGAAAGGGTTGTGTCCTTCCGTTCCTCAAAAATCTTGTCTCTTTTCTTGGAACACAACTCAGTGTGTTTACCTGATCGCCAGGAATTACTGTCGAAAAAACTTTGGCGATTTCTTCGGCCTTGGCAGGAAGAATCTTCTTACGGATGTCCCTAAAAAGGTCCGTATCAACTGCCTCTTGAAGATAGGTGGGTCGAGTGTCGACATTCCAGAGATTCTCTTCGTGATCCAGCTCCTCGAAAGGATCTATGAAAGCTTCCACACAGGGTTTTTCATAAAAAACTCTGAATTTGCGGCGCGAAGAAAATTTTTTTGTCGTCCGTGCGCCGTAGATTCTTTTGGATGTAGATCGTATTGGGGAAGAGGGAGACGAGGCGGATCCATTTGACGTTGGATCACCTTCGGCATCTGACGGACAAAAATCAGTAAAAATAGATTCATCATCAGTACGACGCTCAACCTCAGATTCAGACCCAACACAGGAATCAGTACTAGAATCAGCAGAATCAGAGTCAGAAAGCTTTCCATCCACCAGGAATGCAAGCGAACTCCAGGACCGCTGTGGCAGGGGACCTGTGTCGTCCCTGGCATACAGCTTAATCTTCCTGGGAAGTTCGATGTAATCTACACAAATGTCTTGCAATTCCTGAAACCAAGGCTTGTCGTCCCACAAGGGCACAACTAAAATCGCCTGGGTTTTATCTTGCTTGATTTTGTGGATGACCTGCTGGACTAAGTGAAACGGAGGATTAATCCATAACTTCTTGTCCCATTTATGGGTCCAAGCGTCGCGAAAGTGCTTGTCAAAGCGCTTGTTCTCGCGGTCAGCAAAGGCATCAAACTGTGGCCAAAAGGAATGGTGTTCATAAAAATATTCACAAATTGTATCGCGCCATTTGTCGACAACTCTGTAGGATGAAGAGTGCCAGCGCGAAGGGCGTCGTGGCTGCGAGTCCCTACGAAGACATTCTAACTCTCGGGAGTAATCGGCACTCCCATTCACCTCTGCAATGGTGACATCTTCGCCAAACTTTGGTGTAACCTTTTGCTTCAAAAATTCTTCTGCACTTTTAAACCCTGCGTGCAAAAAACGAAATTCAGGACGCTCCAAGGGACCCGACTCCAGCAAAAAACAACGCCGATGACCTACGGGCGCCACCCTGTTCTTGCGAAGCCAAGGATGGCCCAAGTAAAGGTCATACTTTATGTCGGCACGATAGAAGTAGTCATCCTTAAGGATAACTTCCTCCACATTGCCATCTTCCCAAAGGTCTTGAGCGACCAAATGAGTTGATATATAACAACCGCGTTGCCCACCTGCGAGAGAATGTCCAGAAACTCCCTCGAGGGTAACAGGATGAGGCGAATCAAACACGCAGTCGTCAGGCAAAAAAGAATTGGATTGGAGATTTACCTCCGATCCATTGTCACACAAACAAGTGGCGAGGTGGAAATTGCCCTTGCAATCAGAGACCCACAGCTTTGTGACAAACTGACGGGCCCTGTGCTTGGACTGTACACCAACCTCGTCCACTACAACAGAAGGATCCGCTGCCGGATCCAGGGGAGAGGAGACACGCGACCCTACATCAAGTAGTGGTCGAGAAGGAATCTGGGGATCATGCCTCAAATCGCCTGGGGAGGGGCGATTTTCGTGGCTCCCCTAGGCGTTCTGACCTCCAGTGGCTGCGTTAACATTATGGACACACCCTGATTCGTCGACCCACTCATCTTGGAGCGGATCATCTGCTGGATTCAAGGCATTTAATTCATAATCTCGGTCCGCATCGGACACGTGATCTGCACCTGAGACCTGATCCACACGATGGTTGCCCTTTCCACGTCCACGGCCACGGCCGCCGGATGATGGACCTCCACCTTCGCCACGCCCTCTGCCCTTACCAGAGGAAGGGGTTCCCGAAGGATTTCCCTTACCTTTACCCTGGAATCCTAGAGCATTTCCCTTGTTTGCACCGGATTGAGGGGTTTGGCCTGGATTTCGATTTCCGCCTCCGGCGTTGCTATTGGGATTTTTCTGGCCGTTCGGCTGCCCACCGGAGCCGGATGGAGTCCGATTTCCTGTGCCTTGGGACCCGCCAGGGCCTCCAGGATTTTTGTTTCCACCGGAGGGGGTCGGATTCCCTTTTCCAGCCTTCCCACCGTGCACCTGTCTGTCATTCTTGTCTGAATTCTGCGAATTACTGATATTTTCACCAATCACCTTGTGATCTTAAGGAGACCATCGGTGATTATCAGTAGAATGCGTCTTAGCTCGGTTCGTAGAACCTAAAAGAAGGCAGATGCTACAGTGCTGCTGAACATTCCGGGTGTCATTCACCTTTTTGTTGCCCTTTTGGGCCCCATTTTGGGTGTTTTGCTGGGTATTCTTGTTTCCCCCAAGACCCTCATTGAAATTCTGGTTGGCGGCGTCGGCGAGCCGCTCAACCTCCTCCCAGAGTTCCTTCGGGGTGTACGAAAACACCCAGTTTTTTGCCTTCAGGCGTTGGCCATGGAAGCTGACTCCCCTGTTGAGGACTTGGACAAACAAGTCCCGATCCTCGTGTTCATGAAACTTGATTTTCCACGTCTCCTCAGTGAATTTCGCCTTGGAGAAGGACGTGGGGGAGCACTTTTGAAGTGCCTCCCTGACGGAAAACTTGTTGGCAGAGGCATCGAAGCCTTCCACCTCCGCCCACCAGGTCTTGACCTTTTCTTCGGACTGTTTGTTCCGAAGGGTGGCGGCAGTTTCTGAGGGGATCTTGTCAAAAATCAGACTTTTCAGCTCGGCACTAGAAAATTTTTCGCCTGAATGTTCAGCTTCTTCCACTAAATTCCAGAAGCGCTGTTTTTTGTCTTGCACTTCGTGCAAAATTAATCGGGAGAATGAAGGAAAATTCTTCAACATTTGGTGGTAGTGGTCCTCTGGCAGCCGGGATCCACGTACCTCCAACTGTTCCCACACTTCATCAAAGGTAAGGGGGGAACTTGTATCCTCGCGATCACTCCAAGTCCTGAGCCAAGTGTTGGCCGGCGCTCCCTCAAGGCAATCCAAGAGGGCCATCAGGAACTGATCATCTTGGAGTTTTTGAGTCTTAACCCACAGTTTAAATTCCCGTTGGAACTGAGGCCAACGTCGGGGGTTCCCATTATACTTCGGTTGCTTGGCAACCTGACGAAGTCGCAAGGAAGTAGGGTTAAGAAGCGAATCCAGCCCAACACCGGCCGTAATGGCAGACACCTTGGCGGCATCATTCGCCACACCAGCTCCGGCGAGGGTCTGGGCGAGCAACAGCTGGGCTAAGGTATTGGAATCAGCAGCAGGAGGGGCAGTACGGGAGGCAGTTCGCTTGGCATTCTGAGCCTCAGTCCTAGCCTTCGCCGTCCTACTCTCAGAACGAGAGATTTTAACCCTTTCCTTTAGCTTGGTCCTGCTGATCCTTGCATCGGAGGTCCTGGAGTCCACCGAAGGAGCAATTGAAAAAATTTCTGTCGCCTCCTCCGATGGCTCTGTTGCTTGTTCCACCGATGAGGCGCCCTCAGACCGCATGTGCGTCTTGAAAAGATTTTTTGTTCCCAGCGTTTGAATGATGAGGTGCATTTGATCTTTGAGCTGTTGGAGCTCAGCATCTCGCTGGAATCTGCAGGAGCAGTCGGCAGGACAGTACATGCCGTGTCCTGAAGGGCCTGAGCAGGCTGTAGGACCGCTGATCTCGGTGGTCCGCAGCCAGGAGTCCACTTGGGGAGCTCCTTCAGCCCTGATTTCCAGGCTTGCCTGCCTGGCCGCCTCTAAAATTCCCTCCTCAACCGCGGCGGCTAGATCGTCGCGGATGGAAACAGGGGGATGAGGGGCGGAGGGCCCGGGAACAGGTGCCCGGACCTTCTCCTTCGGGAAGGGGCTTGCCTCCCAGATCTGCAAAAAAATGGCAAAAGAGTCATCTTCTTGAGAACGCCACCACATCCTGGTATTAATTTCGTTCTGAAGGAGGAAAAAATATTCCGTTAAAAAATCAGAGGCGATTCTTTCTTGTTCGATCAGCTTAGACGAGGCTAAGTAACAAAGGGCCTCAAGGGCCTCAAGGTTACGGGTCACTTCTGGGGACAAATGGTCGTTCCAGTGTGCCCAAGAGGCTGGTCGATTATAGCTAGGTACCTCACCTGGACCGCCCATCTCAATGTCGTTCAGATTGGCGTCAATGGTCTCAAATGTTGGACATGCGTAAGGAATGTTGGTACCTGTCAGCTCCGTAAGCTCCACCGGAGCATTGCCATCGTCGTAGGCCCGCGGATTCCAGCTGCTCAATGGCCAGTTTCGACTGGGATGATGGTAATCTGGGTCCCCACAGCTGCTGGTGTGCGCCCTTCTTGGGCAGCTTGGACTTGCGCAAGGCATTCCTCTCAAAGCCTCGTTCGCACAGCACCAAGGCAGTGTAATCGTTACTTCTCCAGAAGCGGCGGGGTCTACGGGGCCGTACTGGGGAGCGGGCTGTGGATGGGATGCCACTGAAGCAACATTCAGGTAGCCTCTGCTACCATGAAAGTGCTGCCCTAGGTCGTGGATGGTGCCGGAGGGCTCAGGGCCGGCAAGACCAGGTGGGCAGGCACGTGAGGAGTCGACCTGAACGCTGCTGTTGGGGGCAGAACCGGATACACGGACACCAACGGAGGCAAGAGCGGCGACAACGGAGGCAAGATCCATGCTGATTGTTATCCGGCAAAAAATCCCAGTCTATGAAGAAAATTGATGCGGATATTCCTAAGTACATCTGAGTGTCCATATCTATCTGAAAAGATTTATATGAATCCGATTGTGAAAAAATATTTGGCCGATCTGGCTCGCGCACGCGCGTCAGCGGCAAATGGCGATTCCGGGTACATGATCGGAACGCCGCGGATTTACGATGAATGGACCGCGGAATCAGATCCGGCACATCAGAAATATATAGGTCTGATCCTGAGACTGAGCTGCGGGGCGGCAATTCCGCCGAAGCAGAGAAAATGACCAAAATGTAGCCAATCTGGGGCAGATCTGCGAAAATCTGAGCAGATGGGGGTTAGCCGCACTTACGGGGGGTCCGGGATCTCCAGCAGGCGGGCGCGGACGCGGCGCCGGTAGTCCTTGCGAAGCGTCTTCCGCTGGACCTCCTGCCACGTGTCGTCGGGGAGGATCCCGTGGTCGTGGAAGGCGGCGATGAGGTCGTCCCACGCCGGGCGGGGGTGCCCCTGGGGGGGGCTCGCCATGTACACGTGGCGCCCGGTGAGGTGGGGCGTCAGCGCATCCCATCGGCACCCGTTCGCGGTGTCTCTGTGGAGGAGGGCCAGCAGGGTGCCGTCCGCGACTGCCTCCCACCCCACTCGCAGCCCTTCGCAGCCATCTAACTCCTGGCGCAGCGCGGCTGCAATGCCGGTGGGGAGCATGAGGAGCAAGGGCCCCTGGGTGTCGCCCAGCCGGGACAGGGCGTCGTCGTATACCGGCCCCCCAGCTTTGAAGTGCGCCACAGTGAGTTGGGCGGCCCCGTCCTCTGGGGGGTGCCACCGGACGGTGGCCGCAGCGTGTCCCCGCGTGGGTATCTCCGTAGCCCGGAGTACGTTGGCGGCGTGAAGGACGATGCGGGGCGGGACAGGTGTCCTGACGAGTGAGGACACGTCCCCAGTCCATCCCGTTTGCGGCCCCGGGGCCGCCTGCAGCCATTCCCCCGTCGCCGCGTCCCACGGGTGGTCAGGCCCCGCCCCGCGGATCATGGTGGGTCTCGCCCGGGTGTCCGGCCCCCACCCCTGGAGCGGGATGGCGGCGTATCGTTGCGCAGGGGTCTCCGGGGCGCGCGTGGCGGCGCACCACGGGCTCCACTGGCGCGCCCACTCCTCACCCACGATGCCCGCCTCCCATGCGGTCATGGAGCCGCGCCCGATGATCCACGGTGGGAAGAGGGCGTCTTGTAGGTGCCTCGAGAACCCCCCCGGCAGGTCCTGGTACGGGTGGGGGCTCTCTTGGGGCGGGCACTCCAGAGTGCCATTCACAACACGGAGGGAGGCTACGAAGTCCTTGTAAGGGCGCGGGGGAGGGGGAGGGTGGCCGCCCTCCGCCGCAGTGAGCCACCGGTGCGCCCGGGCCGCCGCGCTCTGGGGCTCGCGGAGGAGTTGCTCCAGCCGGTGGTTGCGAAGCTCCCACGCGAAGTCCCCCAGCCGGAGGATGTGGTGGAGGAAATCGTCCACCGAGGTCCCTCCCGGCGGGCCGTATCGGGTTATGGCGCGGAGCTGCGCCTCCGCGTCCTCGGGCACCAGTCCGGAGCAGAACACCTCCGTCCACGTGGCGCCTGCGGAGCGCCACGAGGCCACCCACAGGGCTTTGTCCCCAGGTGGGAGGTGGCGGGCCGCCTCGTGTACCGTCTGGCGGTAGTGGGGCCAGAGGAGCCGTGAGTGGGCGCATCCCACGTGCATGTGCACCGGGGTCTCCTCCGGGCCGCCGCAGAAAAGGCATGGTTGTGGGACGATGGCGACGTCGGAGAGCCGCTCCTTCCGGACGCGGAGCCTGCGCTGCACCGGCGTGTGGCCGTCTCGGGCCCGCAGCGCCCGGCGGTTGGTGGCCGCCGCAGTGAGGTCCCGGGCGTGGACATAGGTCGTGGCGTGGGCCGAGCCCAAAGGTGTGTGTCCCCGGTGCGTCAGCGCATGGTCCGTCTGCGCCCGTTGCGCGACCTCGCCGAGCAGCCGCATCGTGGGGGGCCGTAGATCGAGATCGCCGTCACGGCCGGCGACAATGAGTTTGGCGTGGCCAGGGTCCGGGGGCGTGTTCTGCAGGCCGGTGTCCTGGGACGCCGCCCAGTCTGCCTTGTGCAGTAGGGCGTCACTGTGGTGCGAGGTGGCTCGGACGTACCAGAACGGGTGCCCGGCGTGTTGCCCTCGCGCGTACAGGCTGTCCCGGAGCCACCTCAGGGGCATCTGGTTGACCACCTCCGCTGCACCCGCGGGGACCCCCGTGGTTCGTTCGTGATCTGCGTGCCGCAGGAGGTGGAGGATGACTTCGGCGTCCACCGTGTGGACCCATGGTCGGTGGGCACCGTATTGTAGGGGGAGGGAGGCGGCCAACCCCTCCCCGTCGGGCACCGTGCCCGAGATGGCCACCGCCCACGTGCGGGTGAGGTCGGCGGCGAGAGCGACACTGGTGGCGTGTTTGCAGGGTCCGCCCCCGGACGCGTCAGAGGAGGTGTGTCCCCAGGCCTCCGGGATCCAGTAGTATCCGGTGGGGCTGAGCCACCCCGCGTTGAGGTCGGCGGAGTGCCACCGGACGTCGGGGTGGCTGGGGGTCAGTTGGTCCACGCTCAGCGCCCTGGTGTCGCCTGGGCTGATCGCCGGGTGGTCGTGCAGCCGGATCTCCGCTCTGGTGATTGTGCTTGCCCAGGACCGTAGCGCCGTCACATGTTCCTTGAGCCACGCCGGGCCCCCGCGCTGGTGCACCACCAGGTGTCCCGTGTCCTCCGGCTGGTCCTCCAACGCGTGTACCGCCATGTGTGGGTCGTGCGGCACCCCCGTAGCCACCAGCAGGGCGGTGCCACGGGGGGGCCCACGGGGTTCGGGCTGGCCTGCCCCCACCTGCACTATTACCCACTCGGCCCGGAGCTGCGCTTGCCCCGTCGCTTGGGTGCATTGGTCGTCCGTGGTCACCAACCACAACGGCGTCGGCGCGTGGGGCCGGGGGCGCAGGGGCTCTGGCCACGCAACGTCCGCGTTAGGCTCTTGGTGCTCGCTTTCCGCGAGTACGCCGCGGAGGATGTACATGAGGGCTGCCGGCGGGTGGTACGCCGCCCCCCGCGTGGGGGGGGATAGGCCGTCCCGGAGGCAGTAGCCCCCGACGTGGAGGTGCAGGCCGTCCGGGGTCACCCGTGGGCCGGTGTGGGCGTCCTGCTTAGCCCTCGTGGGGTGGACGAGTCTCAGGCGGGGGTCCCGTGTGCCGGTGGTGTGGAAGAGGTTGGCCAGGGCGTCGCGCCACCCGGGGTGGTTGGTGGGCTCCTGCTCACCGCGGCAATAGTGGAGGTGTTCATCGGCGCATTGGTTGAGGCACTCCCGCACCGCCGTCGGCCACGGATCGTCGTTGTCGGGGAAGGGGTGGCGTGGCCCGTGGTACCCATGCAACGGCGTTGTGTGTGGCACTGTCAGGCGGCACGTGTTGCGGTGTCGCAGCTTGGCGGTGCGCAGCGTGACGATGTTGCCCGGCGGGGACTGTAGTTGGACATGGGCCGCCCTGGGGCACGCGATGGGGTTGTACAGCCCCACTCCCAGGGCGGCCGGGGCCCGGGGTATGCGGTGGACCCAGTCGCCTCCCGCCAGAGTTGCGAATTCCGGGACGGGGTAGTGCACCTCGGGACATATTCCGTGCGCGCCGGCTATCTCCCAGAACATCTTGGTGACCTCGGCGCGCACGGAGGTTGCGCGGTGGTGGACCAGTGTACCCACGAGGGCCACCGCTGCCTGCTGGCACCGCGTGGGCACCCGCGTGAGCCCCAGGGTCCGGTCATCCTGCAGGCTGTCCCGCGAGGCGTCGAAGGAGTACCGCGCCCTGTCGTTCGCGACCTGGACCGTGATGTGGTCCAGGTGGCGTGCAGTGTCGGAGTCGTCGGCAATGAAAGGGGCGACGTACTGCGTCACCCCCCCGAGGATCACCAGGATGACGTCCTGCACCACTTTCGGTGGCGCGAGGGTGTTAAGGCACCAGTGGTGCACCGCCGCCAGGCGTAGCCGGTGCTTGCGCTGCAGGGAGAACTCCCCGTCCGGCTGCAGCTGGAGTCCCAGGTAGGGGACGGAGTCCGCCGCTGGTACCCAGTGCCACGGGTTTTCCAGGTGGGGGCAGAGGCGCAGCTGCAGGCCCGAGACCCCCTCCGTGGTGGCCATGGCGCACTTGCGGGGGTTGAGCTCCATGCCCATCATCCCCAGGTACGCGGCCACGGCCTCCACGCCCTCGACAAAGTGCTGCAGCGTGTGGGCCACCACCAGCAGGTCGTCGATATAGGCCTGGATGAGGCCGTGCTCGGCCCCTCCCGGCGGGCGCAGGCGGTGCCCCTGTGCCCTGAGCAGGGGCTCCAGGAGGAGCGCGTACAGCAGGGGGCTCTCAGGGTTGCCCTGCCGGACGCCGCGTAGCATGTAGACGGGCTGCGTTAGCCCGTGTGCTGTGACGATGCGCAGCCTGGCGCACGTGTGGAGGAAGAGCAGGAGGTCGATGACGTCTGGCGGCACGGAGAGGTGGCGCAGGATGAGGTGGAGGGCGCCGTGTGGGGCGGTGTCGAAGGCCTTGCGGGCGTCAAAGGAGAAGACGTAGTTGGGCCTTCCCCGATGGAGCTGCCGCTGCGCCATGAACAGCGGGGGGCCTGTGTTGGAGCCAGGGAGGGCCCCCTGCTGCCAGTCGCTGACCACTCCGTGAAGTGTGAGCACTCCCGTGATGCGCTGGGTGAGGGGGCCCGTGAGCAGCTTCATGTCCAGCTGGCCCAGGGCTATGGGCCTGTAGTCGTCCAGTCTGGCAGAGCCCGGTACCTTGGGGCTGAGCCAGATGTGCGCGTCCCTCCAGTGCATCGGCGGCGGGGCGCCGCGGAGGATGGCCCGGTAGGAATGGACCAGGAGCCACTGTACGGGTGCTGGGAGGGCCTTGATGAAACGGGCCTCCACGTGGTTGGGACCTGGGGCCTTGCCGTCGGCCTTGTCCAGGGCGGACTTCAGGTCCTGCATGGAGTACTGCTGGACCTGTGTCCAGGCCCCCTCAGGGACCCGGGGGACGTGGCGGCCGAGGACTGCCTGGAAGCCCGGGAGGTCCACCGGGCGTTTGTCATACAGTTCTCACCAGAAGGCGCGAACTGCGAACATCACGTCGTGGGCCTCCGTGAGGAGCGTTTGGGTGTTGGGAACCCGCACGTTCCAGAGGCCTGACGGGCCCGGGGCCTCTACCTCTATGGCTCCCCGCACGGCTTTCCATCGCTGGGCGATGTCGGGGGCGTGGCGGCGCCAGAAGTCCTTGATGGCGCGTTTGCGGTCTGCCGCCAGGAGGGCGCGGAGCTGGCGAATGTCCTCCTCGAGGGCGGCTGCTTGCCTCTCCAGCTCCTCCTGGAGCTGGCCCTGCGTGGTCGGGCGGAATCCGGGCGACACACCCTGCAGCTCCTCCGTGAGCGGGAGCGCCGCCTCGGACCGGATGCCATGCCTGGCCGCGTCCGCCTGGTACGCTGCCGGCGCGCGCGCTGCCAGGGTGTCATAGCGGAGGACCGCTGCCTGGAGCTTTATTCTGCGCTCCGGGAGGTCCCCCTCCGCCGGGTCCGTCCCCGCCGGGGACGGCTGCCGGCGTCCCACCACGCGCGCCAGGGCGTCATGCGTCGCGTGGAGGTGTTCGAACACCTTGTCCACCGCGGCCGCGGGCATGGACCCGTAGTCGTGCTGCTCTGCGGGACCCAGCCAGGGCGCCAGGGAGGGTTCATCCTGCGCGGCGGTGACCGCCGCCCACAGGCAGTGTTGGACGGGTGCGGCCTCGGCGTCGTACGGGAGGAGGCGGCCCTCCGTGTGGCTGTAGGGGCTGGGCATCGCCGCGCGCCCTGCTGCGCTGAGGAGACCCGGTAGTGCCAGGCGGACCGGGAGGTGGTCCGAGCCGACCACCTGGGGGTGTGCCATGCCGCGAGCCCAGACGCTTTCCCGCAGGGACCACGGCAGGAGGGGCTCGTTGACCAGGAAGGTGTCCACCCTGTGCCGGGACGGGTGGAGCGTGGGGGTCATGTCTTCCTTGCCGCCTGCCGCGGCCCTTCGGAAACCGCAGGCCTCCCAGCCCGCTCGGAAATGCTCCATGGCCGGGTTGGCGGGGACATCCATGTAGATGTTGGTGTCGCCGGCGATGACCACCGGGTGCCTCCCGCCGAGGCTGCGTGCCGTGGTATACATTTGTAAGTCGGCCCAGAACGCCGCCCGTCCCGCCCAGGGGGAGCAGCCTGCTTGCGGCCCGTGGACATTGATGAGGGTGAGACCTCCTCCGCCCGTGCGGATCTCCAGGGCCGCGGCCTTCCCGGGGACATATTCCCTGAAACTGAGCACCTCGTGCTCCGCCACGTACTTGCTGCTGACCGCGGTGAGGAGGCCCCCCCCTCTCGAGGTGGAGGTGGCTCCCGTCTCCGCCAGCCGGCTGCTGAAGAAGGTGGTGCACCCCTTGTCCCGGAGCGCCGCGGCCACGTGCATCTCCTGCGCCCGGGTGGCGATCCCCGTTTCCTGGAGCATGATGGCAAAGCCCCCCTCCTGGGGCAGCATGCCGGTGATGAGGTGCTCTTTGTCGGTGCAGGCCGCCGGCCCCCGGCGCCGCCGGAGTGTGTCCCGGAGGGACCGGTCTGGCGGCACGAGGCCGTTGCGCAGGTTCCACGAGAGGAGCCACAGGGCGTCGCCCGTCATGTCCTCCTGGAGTCAGCTATCCCGCATCGGCATCGCCCCCGGGTTCGCCGGCGCAGCCAGGGCATCTGGGTGCGCCGCATCCGCTGAGCCCGTTCCCAGCGGGGCCCACAGGGGGGCCCGGGGGACCGGGGGAGCCAGGGGGGCCAGGGGGGCCAGCCCCGCGGGGATGGACATGGACCCTGGTGGGGCCGCACCGCCGGCCCCCGGGGCCGCTTCGGGTGCCTCCTCATGTTCGTCTGCATGGTCGGCTGCCTGGGGCGGGGGGCGCCGGGTGTACGGGGCGTGCCATGGGGACCTCCGTGCTCTCCCCTGCAGGATGTTGGTGGCCGCCTCCTTGTCGTCCGCCGGGGCCGCAGCGTGCACCGCGTGCCACGCCAGGGGTTCCAGCATTGCCCTGCTTGTGTAGTACTTGTTCGCACACAGGGGGCATTTCGTCGGCTCCGTGGCCCCTCGCGCCGGGGGGAGCGGCACCGACTCCTGAATGGCGCCCTCCGCCGCTGGTTCGAAGGGCAGCTTGGCCAGTGGCACCGTGTGTGGCGCCAGTGTGCGGCCCGGGGCCGCCGCATCGAGGGCTCGTGTCGCGGGCGCGGGCCCGAGATTCCGGATGGCATCGCGCTGCGCGTCTGCTTGCAGCCACGTTTGCCAGTGCGTGGAGCTGATTTGGCGGTCGGGCTTGCCCCTCCATCGCAGGTCGTGGAGGGCCTGTAGCCAGTGGTACACTGCGGTCTGGACCGCCAGCTGGAGCTCCAGGTCGGCGGGGTGCGCCGCTGCCGGCCACACTCCCGGCCTCGCCGCCCGGGCGTTGTCCTTCAGCCTGACCTGGAGCAGGAGGGCGTGGTGTTCGCCCTCCTGCAGCGCCTTGATGATCATGCGGGTGCAGTCTGCCACGCGGATCACGGCTTCGGGCCCCGGCCGGCGTTCGGGGTCGCAGACGACGATGTGCGCGTCCGCCGGGCTGAACATGCAGACCACCCACTGCGGGTTGTGCTGTCCCCGTTGGGCCACCGCCAGGGTAGCCGCTGGGCGGGCGTGCGTGATTGGCCTCGCGTGGAGGTCCGGGACGTCCGTGGCCCTGATGGCGTCTCCCTGCCACGCGGCCCGTAGATGCTCCTCCTGGTCAGGGCTCCACACCATTCTCGGGGGGTTGACCCACCCCGGTTCCTGCCTCTTGTTGGGGGCGCTGACGGTGTGTAGCAAGACCGCCAGCGGCCAGGGGTCCGCCGACATATAGTAGGCCTGGGTGGGCCCCTGTCGCCAGTCAATGTGGGGCAGGGGCGGGAAAGCCCCTTGCCTGGCGGTGCTGTGCCAGACCGTCCATCGGCCTCCGGCCAGGACATGCGACCGGTACCCTCCGGCGTGGCCGTGTATGATGGCCTGGTAGCCTGCCGTCTGCAGCACCAGTGCCTCCCCCTGCTTAGCCCCGGGTGGGGGTGTGCCATCGCCCGCACCCCAGACGCGGGTGCGCCCGCGGAGTGTGGCATGCCACGGGTCTGGTGCATCGCGCTGAGGCCCTTGTATGCATCCCGCAATCTGCGCCGGGCCGTGGTGGTGGACGAAGCTCTCCCCGCCGTCCGCTAGCAACGCCGCCGCGACGACGTCCAGCTGCTCTGCCGTGAGGAGTGCCGTCGGCGCGTGCGTCGCGGCCGGCCGACAGGGCCGCGTGTCGCGGCAGGGGACGTGGGGCAGCAGTTGCGCCGGCCACGCCGCCACGGGACCCATGGTGACGGCCGCGACAGCGGACGCCAGCGCCGTGCGGGCCGTGGGTCTGTACTGCCGGAGCCCCGTGGTATCTCGGGCGAGGTGCCTGCAGGCTGCCATCCAGGCCACCGCTCCGCAGTTCGTGCAGTCCGGTTCGGCACCATCCGCGCCGTCGCTTCCCCTTTGCTGTACCGTGGTGGCGGTGTCGAGCTGGGGGCCCTGCTGTAGCGCCTCCGGGTCCTGCCCCGGCGGGAGGGTGGGCGGGAATGGCTGCGGGTAGTTTTGCGCGCCTCGGCGCTCCGGGTGCGTGTGGTACGGGTTTTGCCGGCGGTGTTCCGGGGCTGCCCGTGGTTGGAAGAGGAGTTGGTGCAGGTACCAGTGGCCCTCCGCGGTGGACGGGTTGCGGAGCGTTAGCCACTGTTCCACCACGCCTCCTGGGTGCGCGGCCTCGACGCGGCGCTGCAACCCCAGGCGGCCTAGGCGGTTGGACGTGCCCGCGGGTGGGATGTGGGTTTGCGGGTAGAGCACCCGCAGCGGCTCCAGCGCCAGGTCCAGCACTTCGTCGTTGAGCTGCTTCGTGAGAGCCGACGCCCTGTGCAGGGCGTGGAGGACCCCGGATGTGGGGGCCATGAGCTGTTCGAGCACCGGTCCCGGCGGGTACCGCGCACCCGGGTTCGTCAGCCACTCCCTGGTGTGGCTCAGTTCGGCCTTCCACACGTCCCTTGAAAAGGCGTGCTGGGGTGCCAAAGAGGGGACCATCCGTAGGAGGCGGTGGCACGCCGGCGGCGATCGCATGGGCTGTGGGGCGGCCGCTGTGTTCCACCTGCACGCCGTGCCGGGCACGATCGCCCCCCATTCCACGGTCCCCATGCCCTCGGCGTGGATCAGCGCCTGGCCCTGGACCATGCGGAAATAGGGGCTCGAGCGCCCCTTTCCTTCCTTCCACCGTACCCAGGCGGCCCCCGCCTGCAGGCTGCGGAGCAGGGCCACGCCGGGGAGGAGCGGCTGCGGGAAAGCCCCCTTGACGGCCTGGGTGGCGTTGGCCAAGGTGCCCATGGGCAAGTACCACAACGGGAGGGTCCAGGGGCCCGGCAGCGGTTGCGCCACCCCTGCGTCCCATCGCCACTCGGAGTCTGGCGGGGTGGCCGGGACCGTGCCCGTCTGCAGGAAGTGGCGTGCCTGCTTGTCGGGGTGCTGTTGGAAGGTTGCCGCGAGGCTGAGCCCCTCTGCCGCGGGTGCCACCGGGAGGCCGCCCCTGGGCCTGCGCCAGGGGTCATCCCGGTCGGCCGGCCAGGTGTGGAGATCCCGGGCGATGTCCTCCGCGGTCCCTGTGGGGGCGTCCTCTGGTGCCAGGTGCCACATGACGGCGAGCACCGCCCACGTGGAGAAGGGCCACGCCCGCGGGGGGGTGTACACCTGGATGGTCCACTATGGGCACGCCCGTCGCACGCGGGACGCGTGGAGCACCCCTCGGACCATGTCTGCCGCCAGGACCAGCACCTTTCCCGAGGGTTCCACAATGATCCCCTCTGCGGGCCCGCCGTGGCGGCCCCGGGTGTGCAAGGCCAGTGCCGCCTGTCCCGCGTGGGTGACTCGGTCGACTGCCTCCTGGATGTTCACGCTGCCGCGCGCGGTCTCATCCAGGATCCAGCCCTGCGCCACCCCGTAGCGTAGGGCGGCGCGTGCGGCCGCCGGTTTCACCTCGGGCAGCGCTCCGTCATCGGGGCCGGGCTGGGGGTGCTGTTTGGGGCACCAGCCTTCGCCGGTGCAGTGGCCCCGTTTCCACACGGGGCAGATCGCGGGTACGCTGCCCGCCGGCGGCGCAGGTTCCGCGGGCGCGCCTCCCGTGGGGGGCTCCGGCAATGCCTCCAGGTCGGAGTCCGTGCCCGCGTCCCCTTGTGGGGGGTCTCCTTCGCCGTCTCTGAGTCCCAGCGCCCTGATGACCTCGTGTGCTTCGTCCAGCGTCGGAGATCGGGGGCGTGTCTTGCGTGTTGCCGCGGGTTCCGCCATTGCTGTGTCGCTGTGCCTAAGAGTAGGGGGTGGGGTGCGGATGTCCCGTGGCTGGTGCGTTGGTGCGTTGGTGCGTTGCTTGGTGTGGGGGTGGTGGATGGGCATCCCCGGGGGGGCGCTTTCCAGCGTTGCGAGGGGCGTCTGGTGTTAGGCGCTGTCCCTCTCACGGCCGCCCGTCCTCTGGAGTGGGCAGCCAGGGTTCCGTTACCCACGTGTCCCGGGTGCAGTCGGTGCGGGCGTGGGTGCCCAGCACCGGCCCCACAGCGGGTGCCTTCCACTTCCCCTCCCCCGACTGCCCGCCTTCTGGGCGGGCCGTTGGGGTCCGCCACCCACGTGATGTGGGCGCGGGTGTTAGGGTGTGGGGGCCCAACACTGTCCCCTGGGCCTGCATACCCTGTGAGGGCTGCATGCCGCGGGGGTGGTGGGGGGCCGTCCCCGGGGGGGGTGGCCTGCCACCGTGGTGAGGGGCGCTGTCCCCCCCCCGGCCGCCCGTCCTCTGGAGCAGGCAGCCAGGGTTCCGCGTCCCGTGTGTCCCGGGTGCGGTCGGTGCGTGCGTGGGGACCCAGCACCGGCCCCACAGCGTGCGCCCTTGCGGGCTGGCGTTGCTCGCTGTGGGGGTGGCGGAAGGGCGTCCCCGGGCGGGGTGCTTTCCACTGTTGTGAGGGGCGCCCGGCGTCAGGCGCTGTCCCTCCCCCGGCCGCCCGTCCTCTGGAACGGGCAGTCAGGGTTCCGCGTCCCGTGTGTCCAGGGTGCATTCGATGCGGGCGTGGGGACCCAGCACCAGCCCCACAGCGTGCGCCCTTGCGGGCCGGCGTTGCTCGCCTTGGGGGTGGCGGAAGGGCGTCCCCAGGGGGGCTGCCTTCCACCATTGTGAGGGGCGCCTGGTATCAGGCGCTGTCCCTCACCCAGCCGCCCGTCCTCTTGAGCGGGCAGCCAGGGTTCCGCGTCCCGTGTGTCCCGGGTGCGGTCGGTGCGGGCGTGGGGACCCAGCACCGGCCCCACAGCGTGCGCCCTTGCGGGCTGGCGTTGCTCGCCGTGGGGGTGGCGGAAGGGCGTCCCTGGGGGGGGTGCTTTCCACCGTTGTGAGGGGCGCCTGGTGTCAGGCGCTGTCCCTCTCCCGGCCGCCCGTCCTCTGGAGCGGGCAGCCAGGGTTCCGCATCCCGTTTGTCCCGGGTGCGGTCGGTTCGGGCGTGGGGACCCAGCACCGGTCCCACAGCGTGCGCCCTTGCGGGCCGGCAATGCTCGCTGCGGGAATGGCGGAAGGGCGTCCCCGGGGGGGGTGCTTTCCACCGTTGTGAGGGGCGCCTGGTGTCATGCGCTGTCCCTCCCCCGGCCGTCCGTCCTCTGGAGCGGGCAGCAAGGGTTCCGCGACCCGTGTGTCCCGGGTGCGGTCGATGCGGGCGTGGGGACCCAGCACCGGCCCCACAGCGTGCGCCCTTGCGGGCTGGCGTTGCTTGCTGTGGGGGTGGCGGAAGGGCGTCCCCGGGGGGGGTGCCTTCCACCATTGTGAGGGGCGCCTGGTGTCAGGCGCTGTCCCTCCCCCGACCGCCCGTCCTCTGGAGCGGGCCGTCAGGGTTCCGCGTCCCGTGTGTCCCGGGTGCGGTCGGTGCGGGCGTGGGGACCCAGCACCAGTCCCACAGCGTGCGCCCTTGCGGGCCGGCGTTGCTCGCTGTGGGGGTGGCAGAAGGGCGTTTCCGGGGGGGGTGCTATCCACCGTTGTGAGGGGCGCCTGGTGTCAGGCGCTGTCCCTCCCCTGGCCGCCCGTCCTCTGGAGCGGGCAGCCAGGGTTCCGCGTCCCGTGTGTCCCGGGTGCGGTCGGTGCGGGCGTGGGGACCCGGCACCGGCCCCACAGCGTGCGCCCTTGCGGGCCAGCGTTGCCCGCTGTGGGGGTGGCGGGAGGGCGTCCCCAGGGGGGGTGCCTTCCACCATTGTGAGGGGCGCCTGGTGTCAGGCGCTGTCCCTCCCCCGGCCGTCCGTCCTCTGGAGCGGGCAGCCAGGGTTCCGCGTCCCGTGTGTCCCGGGTGCGGTCGGTGCAAGGGTGGGGACCCAGCACCGGTCCCACAGCGTGCGCCCTTGCGGGCCGGCGTTGCTCGCTGTGGGGGTGGCGGAAGGGCGTCCCCGGGGGGGGTGCTTTCCACCGTTGTGAGGGGCGCCTGGTGTCAGGCGCTGTCCCTCCCCTGGCCGCCCGTCCTCTCGAGCGGGCAGCCAGGGCTCCGCGTCCCGTGTGTCCCGGGTGCGGTCGGTGCGGGCGTGGGGACCCAGCACCGGCCCCACAGCGTGCGCCCTTGCGGGCTGGCGTCGCTCGCCGTGGGGGTGGCGGAAGGGCGTCCCCGGGGGGGGGTGCTTTCCACCGTCGTGAGGGGCGCCTGGTGTCAGGCGCTGTCCCTCCCCCGGCCGCCCGTCCTCTGGAGCGGGCAGCCAGGGTTCCGCGTCCCGTGTGTCCCGGGTGCGGTCGGTTCGGGCGTGGGGACCCAGCACCGGTCCCACAGCGTGCGCCCTTGCGGGCCGGCGTTGCTCGCTGCGGGAATGGCAGAAGGGCGTCCCCGGGGGGGGTGCTTTCCACCGTTGTGAGGGGCGCTCGGTGTCAGGCGCTGTCCCTCCCCTGGCCGCCCGTCCTCTGGAGCGGGCAGCCAGGGTTCCGCGACCCGTGTGTCCCGGGTGCGGTCGATGCGGGCGTTGGGACCCAGCACCGGCCCCACAGCGTGCGCCCTTGCGGGCCGGCGTTGCTCGCTGTGGGGGTGGCGGAAGGGCGTCCCCGGGGGGGGTGCCTTCCACCATTGTGAGGGGCGCCTGGTGTCAGGCGCTGTCCCTCCCCCGGCCGCCCGTCCTCTGGAGCGGGCGGTCAGGGTTCCGCGTCCCGTGTGTCCCGGGTGCGGTCGGTGCGGGCGTGGGGACCCAGCACCGGTCCCACAGCGTGCGCCCTTGCGGGCCGGCGTTGCTCGCTGTGGGGGTGGCGGAAGGGCGTCCCCGGGGGGGTGCTTTCCACCGTTGTGAGGGGCGCCTGGTGTCAGGCGCTGTCCCTCCCCTGGCCGCCCGTCCTCTGGAGCGGGCAGCCAGGGTTCGGCGTCCCGTGTGTCCCGGGTGCTGTCGGTGCGGGCGTGGGGACCCGGCACCGGCCCCACAGCGTGCGCCCTTGCGGGCCGGCGTTGCCCGCTGTGGGGGGGGCGGAAGGGCGTCCCCGGGGGGGGTGCCTTCCACCGTTGTGAGGGGCGCCTGGTGTCAGGCGCTGTCCCTCCCCCGGCCGTCCGTCCTCTGGAGCGGGCAGCCAGGGTTCCGCGTCCCGTGTGTCCCGGGTGCGGTCGGTGCGGGCGTGGGGACCCAGCACCCGTCCCACAGCGTGCGCCCTTGCGGGCCGGCGTTGCTCGCTGTGGGGGTGGCGGAAGGGCGTCCCCGGGGGGGGTGCTTTCCACCGTTGTGAGGGGCGCTCGGTGTCAGGCGCTGTCCCTCCCCTGGCTGCCCGTCCTCTGGAGCGGGCAGCCAGGGTTCCGCGTCACGTGTGTCCCGGGTGCGGTCGGTGCGGGCGTGGGGACCCAGCACCGGCCCCGTAGCGTGCGCCCTTGCGGGCTGGCGTTGCCCGCTGTGGGGGTGGCGGAAGGGTGTCCCCGGGGGGGGGTGCTTTCCACCATTGTGAGGGGCGCCTGGTGTCAGGCGCTGTCCCTCCCCCGGCCGCCCGTCCTCTGGAGCGGGCAGCCAGGGTTCCGCGTCCCGTGTGTCCCGGGTGCGGTCGGTGCGGGCGTGGGGACCCAGCACCGGCCCAACAACGTGCGCCCTTGCGGGCCGGCGTTGCTCGCTGTGGGGGTGGCGGAGGGGCGTCCCCGGGGGGGGTGCCTTCCACCATTGTGAGGGGCGCCTGGTGTCAGGCACTGTCCCTCCCCCGGCCGCCCGTCCTCTGGAGCGGGCAGCCAGGGTTCCGCCTCCCGTGTGTCCCGGGTGCGGTCGGTGCGGGCGTGGGGACCCAGCACCGGCCCCACAGCGTGCGCCCTTGCAGGTCGGCGTTGCTCGCTGTGGGGGTGGCGGAAGGGCGTCCCCGGGGGGGGTGCTTTCCACCGTTGCGAGGGGCGCCTGGTGTCAGGCGCTGTCCCTCCCCTGGCCGCCCGTCCTCTGGAGCGGGCAGCCAGGGTTCCGCGACCCGCCTGTCCCGGGTGCGGTCGGTGTGGGCGTGGGGACCCAGCACCGGTCCCACAGCGTGCGCCCTTGCGGGCCGGCGTTGCTCGCTGTGGGGGTGGCGGAAGGGCGTCCCTGGGGGGGGTGCTTTCCACCGTTGTGAGGGGCGCCCGGTGTCAGGCGCTGTCCCTCCCCTGGCCGCCCGTCCTCTGGAGCGGGCAGCCAGGGTTCCGCGTCCCGTGTGTCCCGGGTGCGGTCGGTGCGGGCGTGGGGACCCAGCACCGGCCCCACAGCGTGCGCCCTTGCAGGCCGGCGTTGCCCGCTGTGGGGGTGGCAGAAGGGCGTCCCCGGGGGGGGTGCTTTCCACCATTGTGAGGGGCGCCTGGTGTCAGGCGCTGTCCCTCCCCCGGCCGCCCGTCCTCTGGAGCGGGCAGCCAGGGTTCCGCGTCCCGTGTGTCCCGGGTGCATTCGGTGCGGGCGTGGGGACTCAGCACCGGCCCCACAGCGTGCGCCCTTGCGGGCCGGCGTTACTCGCTGTGGGTGTGGCGGAAGGGCGTCCCCGGGGGGGGTGCCTTCCACCATTGTGAGGGGCGCCTGGTGTCAGGCGCTGTCCCTCCCCCGGCCGCCCGTCCTCTGGAGTGGGCAGCCAGGGTTCCGCGTCCCGTGTGTCCCGGGCGCGGTCGGTGCGGGCGTGGGGACCCAGCACCGGCCCCACAGCGTGCGCCCTTGCGAGCTGGCGTTGCTCGCTGTGGGGGTGGCGGAAGGGCGTCCCCGGGGGGGGTGCTTTCCACCGTTGCGAGGGGCGCCTGGTGTCAGGCGCTGTCCCTCCCCCGGCCGCCCGTCCTCTGGAGCGGGCAGCCAGGGTTCCGCGTCCCGTGTGTCCCGGGTGCGGTCGGTGCGGGCGTGGGGACCCGGCACCGGCCCCACAGCGTGCGCCCTTGCGGGCCGGCGTTGCTCGCTGTGGGGGTGGCGGAAGGGCGTCCCCGGGGGGGGGTGCCTTCCACCGTTGTGAGGGGCGCCTGGTGTCAGGCGCTGTCCCTCCCCCGGCCGCCCGTCCTCTGGAGCGGGCAGCCAGGGTTCCGCGACCCGCGTGTCCCGGGTGCGGTCGGTGCGGGCGTGGGGACCCAGCACCGGCCCCACAGCGTGCGCCCTTGCAGGCCGGCGTTGGTCGCTGTGGGGATGGCGGAAGGGCGTCCCCGGGGGGGGTGCCTTCCACCATTGTGAGGGGCGCCTGGGGTCAGGCGCTGTCCCTCTCCCGACTGCCCGCCCACTGCTGGGCGGGTTGCCGGGGCTCGTTGGGTGTGTGCGGTGTGTGTGGTGTCTGTGCCGTGCGTGTCGTGGTGCGTGGTGCCGCTCTTCCCTTGTTCCTCCGGTGCTCCCCTCTCTGGTGTCCCGGTGCGGTGTTGTGCTCGCCGTGTGCCTGCCGTGTCCCCTCCCCTGTGCCCGCCCCTTGCTCGTCCGCTGGCTACCCCTTGTTCCTTTCGCGGCTTCGTTGCTCTTTACCCTTTCCTCTACCCTTCTCCCTGACATGCACTTTTTCCCTGCCTCCGCTTTGTTGTGTGTCTCGGTCTTTTTCCTTGTCGGCCCGGGCTTTCTCCTTTGAACCTGCGTAGAGAGAGGAGAGGGCGTAAACGAGCGTGCGTCGGCGGCGGTTTTGTCGCGACACGGCACCTCGAGCTGGCAGGTAGGTCATGCGACATGGGTGTGCGACAGGCGTGTGCGTAGGTTTATTTCCCACTTGCTCTCGTCTTGACTCCACACCCCTTTGACCGCTACCTTTGCTCGTTGCCCGTTCCGCGCGCGCGGCGTGACATGCAACATACCTGTTTCTTTCCCCACTACCTTAACGTGCCCTAGTCCTCCCGCCTTGCCGGGCGTTCGCTAATGAGTGACGACGGCACGACGCAAAACTTGCCTAAGCGTCTAGGACAACCCTACTTTAACGCCCAGACGACGCAAACACGAGCATACGCTTCTCCTTGGGACCTGTGAGGGGAAGGGAACGTGGGTGCATGCACAAGGCAGGTAGCGTGGCAACGTGTGTTTGTCGAAATCCGGCACACGACGGCGCTATGCTATTTGTGTGTATGCTCCCCGTGTCAACCAGGCCTGGCGGCGTGGCACGACATGGTAACATACTTGCGTTCTTGGTGGCGGTGTGTGGCTTGCCTAGTATTTGTTTGCATGCGGCGGCATACCTTTTGTCCCCTTTCGCTCCCTTTCGCCTCCTACGTAAGCGGGCGTGCGGTTGGGGGGTGGGCACGTCTCGGTTACGCCTCGTGGTCACCTTTTACTTTTGTTGGCGTGGTTGCCGTTCTTGTCTCGTGTTCGTTGCGTAGCGTAGCGTGGCATGCAACATACTTGGACCCAACTAGCCACGTGTATATGTTTAGTTGTTGATTGTGTGTTTTTTTTTTGTGTGTTGTGCTTCACCTCGGTGGCGCGTGGCCTCCTTCGCGCGTTCTTCTCTCCTTTGTCGGTTTTTTGTTCCCCCTTGTTTGTCCCTTCATACCATTTTGCTCGTCCGTGGCGGTGATGACCTTGCGGCGTTCCGGGCACGCACGTACGGGCATACCTTTCTTTCCCTATGTGTGCGGGGGTGAGTTCGGTGCCACCTCTTGTTGGTTTTCCTTGCCGGTGCGGTTTTCGTTGCGCTTTTCGTGGCGGCGCACTTTGGCGTTGCTTGACACGTAACTTCCTTGTATTGCGTTTGTTACGGCGTTATGCATACAACATATGGCATATAACATACTTGTTTTTCGGCGGCCGGTGGCGTTGTTGTTGCTTGTGTGTATTATTCATGCATGACATGCAACATACTTGTGCGGCTTCTTTTTTCTTTTGTTGTGATCCCCTTCGCGTGTTACGGCGTCGTCGTATTCCCTACGCGAGTGGGCTTGCATTGCTTGGTCGTGTACTTGTGGTATATCTCCACCGTGGTGCGGTTCGTTACATACTTGTTCTCTCCTTGTCTACCTCTTACCGCGTTGTGCTTGTTTCGTTGGTTTCTAGCGTTGCGCGGCATATAACATACTTGTTTGTCGGCGGCCGGTGGCGTTGTTGTTGTCTATGTGTGGTTTGTTTTGGGGCGCGCACAAGTCCCTAGTGCCTAGGGCACGCACTTTGCTAGGTGGTTCGGGGCAAGCAACACTCAGCTTCTTCGCCGTCGCGACTCTATTGTTCGTCTTTTTTGGTGAGTGTCTTAAACTTTGCGACCTCGCCAAACAGCGGCGTACTATTGTTGGGGGGGTTTCTGAGGTCGGAAAAGACGATTTTTCGCTTTATTTCTTCTGGCGGTGCGTCATTTTCTTGGTTTTTTTTTTCTTCTGCTGCGATCGCGCGACTTCCGCGAATGGCCGTCCGCATTAGAGCGTTCGACAGTACCCTAGTGGGCAAGCATATGTGCTCTAGGGAGGGAGTCCTGGGTTCAAACCCCACTACCCCCAAATTTTTACCAAAAGTTTTCGTCGCACGCTGGCGACTTTTGAGGAATGCCCCATTGAAGGGACATCATTCACGGTACATTACACTGTTTTTCGAGGGTACCTACAGTGTGATAGGCTTCTATGAACTGATGAGGATGTTTTTCATAAGTTTAATGCATCTTCTGAGGTAATTTTGGGAATATTTGAGCCTTTTTCCGAGGTCCTACTAGCTTAGCTAACTAGTACTCCAGGGGGGAGTAAGAAAAAGTCACTGCCATGTCCTTCCTGGAAGGCTTGATCCAGGCCAAGCCCCCCTTAAAACCCTTTTGTTGATGCTAAGACTAACTTAAGTGTTTTTATCACTCTTTTGAAGCTTTTAGTACACTTTCTCAAAATAACTAGGGTTATAACCCTAGCCCCCCATGAAGTTCACCCCTACCACTCAACTGAGCGGAGGTATCTTCCTTCATGGAGGATATACCGAAATAAAATAGGCATTACATGCTTTAGGCCTGGGTGGTTAAGCCTAGTGGTCTCCCACCCCAAGACCCCTATACTCAATTGTCTCTACCACTTATTGTGGCTCTACTTTTTAACTGTTTCTGAATTCAGTTGCTTGGCCAAGTCATATTCTGTGTCTGGCCTGACACCTATGCCCCACATTCCTAACGAGCAGCATTTCACCCAAAAGAGTGCACATGAAGTGCTTGATGCTATCTTGGAGGCTAGAGTCAGCCAAGCTTTCATATAAAATCTTTTGTATTATCCATTTGTGATTGAATCTTTGTGTTTATACCTGCTTTGTCTATCTGCAGCCCTTCTGTGTTACACTGGATTTCAAACTATTCATTGATTCGATCCACATCCTGTTCTTGCTCTACTTGCTCCTTTGGTTTTGGGATTTCACCATCAAAAACCTGTAGGATTTCATCAAAATCTATAGGGCACTAACCAAGGACATCTTTCTGGAGGCGCTAACCGCCAGCCAGACAAGGACAACAAGAAAGCAAACAAGAACGGAGGCAACCCCAACCCTAATCCAGGGGGGAACTCCGAGCCCTCTGGGGGGCAGTCTGGTCCGACCACACGCTCACAAAAGCAGGCCCAGCGAGAACAAGCGGCTAAGCGTGAGCATGAAGGCGGTGATGATGGCAACGCTAAGAAGTGAAACCGTTTCATGAGGATGGCCCGCAAATTGCGGAACAAGGGGTTCGAGGTGACCTGTCCCGCTGAGTTCTGACAGGGATGCTCCGGTGGGGCCCTGGACTTGGTGTTCTGGGTACGTATCCGACTAGGGGGACGTGAATACCTGGGGGTATTGGACACTGGGGCCACCATATCTATAGTGGCCAAGAAAATTTTACCTTGTGGGAGCCTGAAGAACACCATGACCACCGCGGCTATACGAATGGGGGATGGGCATGTGGTGCACAGCTGCGGGGACTGTGAAGTGGAGGTGCCTAGGGGCTCCCGAACGATCGCCCATCGGTTCTATGTGATGGACACTGAAGCCTTCGACTTTGTATTGGAAACTGACTTCTTCGTGCAGCACTCCCAGATACAATCCCTGACGCTGCAAGCGCCCTACCTCCTCTACGTGGACCACGGCGAGGGCAGAGAGTCCGTGCCACTGGAGCAGTCTGAGCACACCTGAAGCTACCTGAGGGTATCGAAGGAGGAGCCCTCGAACATGATGGCGGCCTCCAAGACTGAGGACTATCAACTAATGGGGGAAGTCCTAGACCAAGGTCTGAAGAAGAAGTTGGGTTACTCTAGAGAAGAGAAAAGTTTATAGTGGTTTCAACACTGTGTTTTTGTCTCTCCTGCTGCTTGCTGCTGGCGTAGGGTTTCCTGCTGCTTGTTTTTGGAGATGAAAAGCTTTTGTTTGCTGAAATACAGTAAATCCAGGTTAGCCCAAGCCAGAGGTGTGCAAGGAGAAGAGAATCAGGATCAAAGCATGAAGGGCTGCAGTGTAAACAGTGAAAGATGAAAGGATATTCACAGAAACTGCAACTCAGGTCAAATCGGACTGCATATTCACAAAGATAGCTGAATTGTTTTGGAAAAGAGTTGGAAAACTGCCCCATGGTCACTCTATCTCCATAGTGCCATCTCAGGAGATGTGCACTCTTTGTTTTGGGTCCCATATGTGCTGAGGTGGCAGGGCATGTGGCGATGAGGTCACTGCCATGTCACATGGGATCTTCCTAGTTAGCTAGGCTGACCGGGAATTGAACCCAGGACCTCTCAAAAAGAGGTGCCCAGCCCCCTAGGGTGCATACCACTAGGACAGCTAAGAATTCATGGGAAAACATAGATAAATTCATAGGCTCTGCCCTGGATATGTCAGTTCTCAGTCAACTCAGGAAAAGATGATTTGCCTCACATTGAAAGGGGATTAAGGGGTCCACTCCATATCCTGATTGGGCGTTTGGTTCCATAGGTCAAAATGTGTTATCACCACTTTTGTTGGGACCAATACTAAGATAGAAATGCCTGGATGCTCAGTGCATCTCTAATACAACTAGAGTATGCCTCAAAGCATTGGTAAAGCACTTTTTCTTACTCCCCCCTTGTGCTGTGGTGGCCACCACTGTCGCATTTTAGGAAAAAGGGATTTTTTTCTTGGCCTTTCCTTGGTTTCCACATCTACTTTAAAATACCTATAGTTTCCCTCACACAGAAAAATGGGCGCTCACCATGGCTGGCGCTCTTTTGCTGCTCTGTTTGTAACGTTTCCTACAGAAGACTCAGCGCTCATGGCGCTGCCGGGGCTCCTGTGGCTTGGTTGGGTTAGTTTGGGAGCATGCCAAAACATGTGCATGTGCATCCCTCCCTCCAAGACGCAGCGCGACACAAACCCAACGCAAGACACAATATACACACTCGCATGGGTTCTCGTAAACCTGCTGGCGACCTGTGACCTGTCTTAGGGCGAAGGGAGTCGGTAAAAAAATTAAATTGCCCCTTGGTGGCGTCTTGGGTTCTGCTCAGTCTCTCCAGGCTGCTGCGCTTCGGCCCGAACACGGCCTACTCAGCGAGGCTGCGCGTGGGTATCTGCAGAGGCAGGAATGGGAGAATTATGGACGAATCCACGCAAAAGCGAAGCGACGACACCAAAATCCGTCAAACGACGGCCTAGAATTTTTCTAAGACAACACACCTGAGCAGAATCCAATTGTGCATCAGAAGCACATTTTTATAAAACTTATAGTCATCTCTGGATATTTTCAATCAAGAAATTCCTACGCATAAAAAGGCGGCGCGCAGGAGCGGCTCCTAGCGAAGCGCCGGAAAATGCAGAAATAATGGCATTATAAACGTAAGTCTCACGTAGTCTTGAAAATGACGAGACACATATTGATAAATAAACATACAGATTCCACCCACACTAAGAGAAGTATCAAAAATCCAAGAATTGGAAAATCAACGAAAAGACTTCAATGAATCAGGTATAAACTACAGGTATGCTCGTCTCGTATGCCGCATACAATCTTTCGTCTCGTGTCTCCGTGAACGAGTCTTGTAGCAGCGCTAACAACGATAGAGGGCTAGATTAGAAAGATTGCAGATGATTAGAGGTGAGATTAGGGAAAAAACAGATGGTCTTCGGCCAGGGAGTGGTTGTCACGGGGGGCTACCGGTCGTGCCCTGCGGTGCAATGCGGGGCAACTGTGACAACTGCTCTTACAGCACCAACCTCCCTTTTTGTTGCACTGATTAGAACATACACACCGATGCATAGCGACGATTTCGCTTGCGCTTCGTTTTCCGCCTCACCTTGCTTCACTCTCCAGCGGTAGGTAAGGTGAGTAAGCCCAGGCGGGGCCACCCCCTGGTGGAGTTTGTGATTGAGGTTGAGATGGGCAGGTTTGCCCAAGGTACTCGTGCATGCTCGCGCATTCACACACGCATTAAAGGGTAGGCCACGCGAAGTGCGAACGGTAAACCTTGTTTAGGCTACCCAGGGGCTCCTCGGTACGTTCTTTAAGAGAACCTGAGGAGTCCCTGAACGCTTGCTTGCTTGACAGGGGAGCTGATCCTTCAGCGCGTTTGCGGACAGTGTATCATACGTCAAACTGAGAAGGGAATAATACCTGGAGTGTGGCTTGGTTCCTCCGCCGCAAACGTCCCTTCATTTGCCTTTGCTTTACAGGTGGGCAGGTAGGGTGATTGGTGCAGCAGCATACCATTTTTTTCATGCCCTGCTAAACAAGGGCGCAGATCACACAAACAAGTAACTCCGCCTCTGCCTGTGGCAGAGCAGGGAGTCCGACTTCATCGACATCTGCGCCGTGCACGCAAAAAGAGCACCTCTTCCCTCCAAGCCCTGCTTAGCAGCGCTGTGTTCTCTTGTCCTCTTCACAGGAGGGTCGCTAGGACCCACGACATGTTCTTCAACAACACCCAGTAGAGTGTGCGTGTAGGAGTGGTAGTCCTGAGTGGGGGCTTGAGCCAGTTGCAGCAGTGCTCGCCCACCAGGATGGTGCCACTGTAGGGTGTGTAGGACCTGTAGTGCGTGTGTCACTATCCCACCCGTTTCCTGCAATTTTAGCAGGGTTGGTGGGCTGTGGCAGTGGTTAGGTCAGTGTTTTGGCCATTTAGCAAAACGGCGTTTTCATGCCTGCATAGCTTTTGGCCACCCCTCCCTGTAGTAGACAGATAGGTAGGGAAAACAATACCTGGATTAGTACGCTGGGTATTCCCCAAAGGTTTTGCGCCAGCACAGAAATTGGGCGCTTAGGGGAGGGGAGACCCGGGGCGTACCCCGTGGCATCAATAAGCCAACCCTCCAGGTTTAGCAAGCGTGCAGACTTGGGTATAATTAGGACACCACTTCTGCGGCTTGCTCTCAGGACCTTAGGAATAGCACACTCACACATACGCTTTGGCAGGTAAGGGTAAGGTTCAGTCCCTAGCTTTAGTCTTGGAGGCAAGCGTCTCAGCGAGCCTCAGCAACTCACCAAGGTTGTTCTGGGAGGAGTAGTCAACCAGAACTGAGTTTAGGCGTCCCTCAGGTAGAACAAACGCAGAGAAGGGCTCCCAGGTGGCCTCTTCGACTCCAAACCCTTCCCAGAGGGTGAGGAAGCGCCAACCCTGGCGATAGCGGTGGCGTAGGACAGACTTCACCAGGTAGAAGCCCTCCTTAGCCATCTCCTCGGCGTTCATGTCGGGGAGTTCACCTTCAACTTCCATAGGGCTGGCAGCCCCTTGTAGGTCTAGGGCGGCAATTTCCTCAGCGTTCAGCTCCCACTCCTCCCCACAGAGGTCTTCAGGATGATAGTAGCGCTTCAGGTGTTGAGCAGCACACACCAGGGTCCCCCCTAGACGGGGAGAACACCGCACGGTGATACGGTGTCCATCCACTGATAGAATCTTGTAGGGCCCGAAGTATGGGTCATCGCTGGTAGAGCGTGGCCAGGCGGGTAGTCGACTGTGGTGCACCAGCACCCAGTCCCCCTCTTGGTAGGTGGCCGGTACTCGGTGCTTGTTCTTCTTGTTCCACTGACGCTCCCTCACTCTCTGGAGCATAGCCTTGGCCTTGTCCACCTTCGCTTGTTGCTCTTGGACCCATTCACCCACAGAAGAATGGGTGTCCTCTGGATAGGGGGCATGTAGGAACCATGCCGGGCGCCCTAGGAATAGCTCATGGGGCGAGTAGCCAGTAGCTGAACTCTCTTGGGAGTTCATCATCAAGGATATGACGGGGAGTAGTCTCACCCAGTCTCTGGTGCGTTCAGTTTTGCACCATATCCTTACATTCTCCTTGAGGACACGGATCTGTCGCTCACATAGGGGGTTGCTCGTGTGAGAGTAGGGAATCCCCGTAGACACCTGGACATTCAGGGATCTCAGGACCCTCTTGTACCAGCCAGTATCTGAGCGTACTCGTACGTCCTCGTCGGAGTTGATCTCCTTGGGCGCCCCATAGACACAAAACCACTCCTCCAGGAGTATCTTGATAGTCTCCTCCCCGGTAATGTGCTTGGTACATGGGAACACCCTGGTAAACCTGGTCAACCCACAGGTTACCACGAGGGCAAAGTCATAGCCCCCGAACTTTGGCATCTCCGTGTAGTCCACATATAGAACACTGTTAGCACAGTGAGGGATGGGCAGGGTCGATTAGAGACCTCCGTCCCTGATATCCCCTGGTTTGCAGGACCTGCACGGGCACTTGTCCACGATAGGCTGGGGGGTTTTCCGCAGTTGGTCGTCAGTCCACGTAGTGTGGAACCACTGCTTGAACAGCCTCAGGGTACGGTCAGCACCCACATGACCGCTGGACTCATGGGTCCACTTCAGCAGCTCTGGGACTCGGTCACTAGGCACCACAATGCAGTCCTCGTACCAGAGGTAGCTCTTGTCCCTCTTACACTGGTCTTGGTTGACCAGGAGAGGTTCAAGGCGTTTCTCCAGGCGCTTGTAGATATCCCCAAACTCCTTCAGGTACTCCGATTGTTGGAGTCCATCCAGGGGGCGTATCATCGTCATGTTGAGGTCCAGGTGGACGTCCATACGGCTGAACGCCTCCTTAGCCAGAGCCTCAGACCAGGCACCAATCAGGGCGTCGAAGTTGTTGCGGCTGATGTAGTCGGCACACTCGTTCTTCACTCCCTGGATACGGTGTACCGTCAGCTGTAGTTGACTGAGGTAGGTCCACCAGCGCCGTAGCTTGGCCTCCTCAGGTGGGGGACCCTTCTGGAAACTGCGGACCGATTCTTGGTCGCACAGCCAGACCACAGAGTTACTCCCCAACAGTCGTGCTTGTGAGGATAGCACCAGCATACCCGCGAGCAATTCCTGCTCATAGGTGGAGTAGTTCCCCCTGGCCTGGTTCCACTTCCAGTTCCATAGGCCCAGAGGTACTAGGACCCACTTGTCGTCAGGGTAGCTGTGCTTGAGGGTTCCATCTCGGTTGAGACCTTCCGTCCCCCATTGGGAAATGGCCGAGTCGAACTCCTCCTTCTCTAGTGCTTGTTATTGGAACCACCTCCCACCACCGCCCACATTGCTGGCGTCGGTCACCAGGATAATCTCCCCCTGTGCCCTAGGCACGCCCAAGCACTTAGCGTTGGCTACCTTGTCTTTGAGCTCGTCAAACGCTTGTTGCTCTTGTGGGCCCCAGCGCCAAGTAGTACTCTTCTTGATCAAGTCCGTCAGAACGGCGCTGGTGTAGGTGAAGTTTTTGATGTGGCGGCGATAGGAGTTGCACGCCCCAATGAAACTGCGTACATCATGAAGTCCTTTCGTGGGGTCTTCGTGTCGTACCTTGGCATCCATCAGGGGTTTGGCCTTAGAGGCCGCTGGGGTCCACCACCCATAGCCAACGTCAAACCCCAGGTAGTGCATGGTCTCCTGCATGAACTCACACTTCTCCAGCTTGAGTCGTGTGTGGTTCTACTGGCAGACCGCAAAGAACTCACCCAAGAGGATTAGGTGATCCTCCTGGGTATTGGTCCCGAGGCATACATCGTCGATGTGAGCCTCCATCTGGGCACCACGGGATATGAGCTCCTGCACCTTAGGTCTCCTTCGTAGGATGGACAAGATCTTGTTCATCAGCTCTTGGAATAGAGCGGGTGCGTTAGCCACGCCAAACGGCATGACCTTCCACTTGAACAGCCTCCTCTGAGGGGTGATGAAGGCCAGTAGCTCCTGTGCGTTGGGCGTCAGGTCCACTTGCCAGAATCCGCTCCTCTTGTCCATCTTGGTCTTGTAGCGGCAGGAGGCTATCTTCTCCAGGGTAGACTCCATATTGGGAATGGACCCTGAGTGGTTCAGCGTTTTCTTGTTCAGCTCTCCGTAGTCCACTACCAGCCGTTTGGCTGTAGACCCAGGTTTAACCACCAGGAAACAGGGGCTGCAGTGTAGGGGGTAGTCCCCGTCCTTGTACTCCAGGACTAGGCCAGCGTCGTACATTCTTGTATCTGTCGCTCAATCTCGTCGGCCTGCTCTTTAGGAGCTGGATAGGGTCTCCTCCGGATCTTGTGACCCACGAACTCGGGTTTCAGCTTGAGGTCCATCTGTACCAGCTTGTCACACGAGGCTGGAGGGGGTAGTTCTCCGAACACCTCCAGATAGGTCCTTATAAGCTTCTGTACCCGCAGGTCCAATACCTTGATCTTGTCCCCCATGTCCTCGTCAGAGTGTAAGTTGCTTGCCCCCTGAGTAATAGACGTCGGGAGGTGGTCCTCCACCGACTCTTCGCCCGTGGTAGTGTCCTTCAGCCCTTGGTAGGCATATAGAAGGTCTTGTTCAACTATCTCCGGTGGACGATGGCAACATAGGCACGCTCGAGAGGGTTCACATACACATTCCTCCGAGAGGTCGTCCTCCTCTGGGGTCCTCAAATGGGCGCCCCACACGCTCTTCATAAGCTTAAGATCTACCTCCCTTTGCCAGGTGGTGATCTTCTGTTCGAGGTCCTCCTTCAATTGGGAGAGATATCCCATACGTCCTTGCTTCAGTGGCCATGAGCTGCGGGTAGGCTTCGCGTAGCATAGCTCTTTCGCACCAACTTCCTCTTGGAATCCACATACTCCCTTAGCCTGGATCGATGGTCCAGCTCTTCATCCACGGGGTCTTCCACCCTCATGGAGAGTAGGGGTTTTAGTGGGGCGACGTACTCGGCGTTCTCCACCTCCTCCACACAGGCCTGCACGAAGAAGGCGTCGTGCTCAGTTTCGTCATCTGAGTGGATAGAGCTAGGTAGCTCAGATAGTCAACACTCAGAGACTCCATCAGGAACAGGTACATGGCAAGGAGAGTTGGGGTCGTTGGTGTCAGTCACGACGTACTCATCTCCTCCGGGTGTAGTTTCAACAGCATCTTGAGGTCGTAGGCGATCCTTCAAGTCACCAAAGGCGAGTCCGTCGCTTTCTCGTTGTATAGCCTGGACCAGAGTCGGGTCCAGATCCTCCCAGGGGATGGAGGTAAGACTTCCGTCCACCACGCTGAGCATACTCCCCCATCCGGGCTTCTCAATAGGCGTCTTGCGTCCCAGAGGCACGTAGATGGCCTCATCAGGCAAACGAACAGAGCTGATAGTCAGCCTGTCCAGGAGGTTTCGCCAGTACTCGTTGCCCCCATGGGCTCCCCAATCGGGGGAACACAGGACCATACGGGAACGTTCCAAGGCCACCTTGGTCAAGACCTTCCCCAGTTCACTGAACCTGGGGTTCCCGTAGGCCATCCCGAAAGAGGGCCAGTAAAATTTGTAGCTGCAGTTCTTCCCCTTGCTGCAGTAAAGGTCCAGTACATGCTGCTTGTCGCTGGCGAACAACTCCACACTCAGGTCCTCTCTAGAGTAACCTAACTCCTTCAGACCTTGGTCTACGACTTCCCCCAATAGTTGATAGTCCTCAGTTTTGGAGGCTGCCATCATGTTCGAGGGCTCCTCCTTCGATAGCCTCAGGTAACTCGAGGTATGTTCCGACTGCTCCAGTGGCACAGACTCTCTGCCACTGCTGTGGTCCACGTAGAGGAGGTAGGGCGCTTGCAGCGTCAGGGATTGTATCTGGGAGTGCTGTACGAAGAAGTCAGTCCCCAGTACAAAGTCGAAGGCCTCAGTGTCCATCACATAGAACCGATGGGCAATAGTCCGGGAGCCCATAGGTACCTCCACTTCACAGTCCCCGCAGCTGTGCACCACATGTCCATCCCCCATGCGTATAGCAGCGGTGGTCATGGTGTTCTTCAGGCTCCCACAAGGTAAAATGTTCTTGGCCACTATAGATATGGTGGCACCAGTGTCCAATACCCCCAGGTATTTGCGCCCCCCTAGTCGGATACGTACCCAAAACACCAGGTCTTGGGTGCCTCCAGAGCGTCCCCGTCAGAACTCCGCGGGACAGGTCACCTCGAACCCCTTGTTCCGCAATTTGCGGGCCATCCTCATGAAACGGCTCCTCTTCTTAGCGTTGCCGTCATCACCACCTTCATGCTCACGCTTGGCTCCTTGTTCTTGCTGGGCCTGCGTTTGTGAGCATGTGGTAGGACCAGACTGCCCTCCAGAGGGCTCGGAGTTCCCCCCTGGATTAGGGTTGGGGTTGCCTCCGTTCTTGTCCTTGTTCTTGTTGTCGGGCTGGCGGTTAGCGCCTCCTCCTCTTCCACCTTGACCCTTGTCCTGCCCTTGCCCACGTCCTTTCGACTTGCCCTTGCCGGAGTCGTTGCCTTTGCCTTTGCCTCCACCTTTGCCGGAGCCTTTGCCAGGATCTTCACCCTTAAGCTTCGCCGATAGGTGTTGCTTATGGTAGCACTCGTCCTCGTAGTGCTCCCGCTTTTCGCAGAATGCACACGTGATGGTGCACCTGTAATGATCCGGCAGCTTTGCTCTGGCGCCGGTGTTCTTCTCCTGCTGCTTCCCCTGGACTACGAAGCAGTCTCGCTGCTCGCAGTCAGGGGCGTGCCGCAGGTGGCCCTGATCGTCCCTGGCATCACACCAGAATAGCTCCTTCACGTTCTCCATGATACGGGCGTGGGCGTGTTTTGGGGTAGTCCCCTGCCGAGGTCGGGACCCTTGGTACCCTTGGCCATGGCCTCCAGAACGTCCACCACCAGGACGGTAGTTGTTCAAGTGCTGGTCGCTCTCCTTCTCCAGCGCCAGCTCCAGGAGTAGCACGCATAGATGCTCGTAGCGGAGGGATCTAGCCTTGCGCTCCGCCGTCGAACGGCACTCGTCCCATAGCTCTGGAGGGAGCTTGGCCACCAACCAGAACAGCAGGTCGTCGCTGCTGTAGGAACCGGGCGTCAGTCGTCCAGCCCAGTGATCCAGGTCAGCCAACAGCTCAGAGACCCTGCCAGGTTTGGGGTTGTTGGGCAGCACAGGCAGGTTCTGGATCTCGGCCCTGATGGAGAGGTCGGTTTCGTAGGTCGGGTACTGCCTCTCCAGGGCAACCAACACATCGGCAAAGGTGGCGGAGTTAGTCACGATCTGCCTGACCTGCTTCTCCAGGTACTTGGTCTTGCAGCACTGCAGGAGCAGATCGCACTTGACTCGCCCACTAGCGTGGGTTTGGCCGGTCAATCGGAGAAACCGGCCAAAATTCTCAGCGAACTCGCTGAGGTCCTTGCCTGTGAACTCAGGCAGGTTCACCACGATCTTGGAGGTTGCAATAGCCTTCGCCTCCTGAGACCTGCGTCCCTCAGGGCGTCGGGTCTTCTTCTTCTTCTTCTTCTTCTTCTTACCCCTTGGGTCCTCGGGGTCCTCCGGGTCATCGTCCTCCGAGGGCGAAGCAGAAGTCATCGACGGCGGCTCATCATCGGAGGGGTCTCCGCCTAGATCACTAGAGCCATAAGGCTCCACGTCCACCATTGCCCTTAAGGCTGTCAGCCCCAGCCGGTCCAGCTCGGCCCTCGTAGAGTTCGTCACGTGGCTGTAGGGCGGCTGGGCCGTTCTCGGTACGAAAGGACTTCTCGGTATAGCTGCAGGAGTCGGCATCGGTCGGCTCCTCAGGCTCCCCAGGGTGTTTGTCAGCCCTGCTGCCAGGTGGTTGGCCTGTACTCGGTGGGGCGACATTCCCACCGTAGTGGGTGACGCTTGGGGCGGTATCATCAGGGGCTCCACTTTCTCTCGGATCTCTTGAGTGAGGTCGCCCACAATTTTTGAAGTGGCTCCTCGGAGCACCTGGTTGATCTCCGACCGCGTCAGGGACCTGTTGGAGGATCTCCCCGATCCTCTACTCCTGCCTCCAAGAGACTCAGGTCCTCTCCTCAACCCACTCAAGGTTGCATACCCAGGTGCATACCCAGGAACATCCATATAGGTTCCAGTAGCGGGTAGTGGATGGGAATATTCAGCTGCATACCATCGCGGCGCAGAGCTGGAAGCCACCGGCTCACTGGCAGTAGTTGCCTCAGGGAGCGCAGTGGTAGGTGGGCCCATACCATAGGCGGGGTAGGGAGGCATGCCAGTAAAGCCTGTGCCCTCTGCCATAGGCGGGTTGGTTATGGGAGTGGATGTTGCAGCGGCTGGGTCTGGAATTGGGAGTGTGGTGGTTATAGGAGAGGGTGATGCGTGGAGGCCAGAAGCGCTTGGTGCGCCTTCGAAGGTAGGGTCATTCGTCAGGTCTTGCCCTTGTTCCTCTCCTTCGTCTGCTTCGTCTCCAGCATCCTTCTCGCTCTCTCTCTTCCTCTTCACAGGCTGAGTGACCACCTCTTCGACTGAGAGGGCCCTGAAGGCCGTCTCGAGTCCATCCAACGAGTCCTCAGCCACTTCCACTGGCCCATGTAAGGGCTCCGAAGGTACAGCGCCGCTAGGTCCAGGTCCAGGTTCACCAGGTGCTGGCCTTGCCGGTGCCTCAGGCGCTGGCGCTGTCTTCACGTCGGCGTCCTCCTTCCTTGTGTCCATCTTCGTTCGCCCTTCTGCTTATATGTGACTGTACTCGGCGCACTGGATGTACGGCGCGGGGTTGCTACCGGTGCGCAGAGACAGTCCGCCTCTGCTACCAGAAAGGTTTATGGTGGTTTCAACACTGTGTTTTTGTCTCTCCTGCTGCTTGCTGCTGGCGTAGGGTTTCCTTCTGCTTGTTTTTGGAGATGAAAAGCTTTTGTTTGCTGAAATACAGTAAATCCAGGATAGCCCAAGCCAGAGGTGTGCAAGGAGAAGAGAATCAGGATCAAAGCATGAAGGGCTGCAGTGTAAACAGTGGAAAGATGAAAGGATATTCTCAGAAACTGCAACTCAGGTCAAATCGGACTGCATATTCACAAAGATAGCTGAATTGTTTTGGAAAAGAGTTGGAAAACTGCCCCATGGTCACTCTATCTCCATAGTGCCATCTCAGGAGATGTGCACTCTTTGTTTTGGGTGCCATATGTGCTGAGGTGGCAGGGCATGTGGCGATGAGGTCACTGCCATGTCACATGGGATCTTCCTACTTAGCTAGGCTGACCGGGAATTGAACCCAGGACCTCTCAAAAAGAGGTGCCCAGCCCCCTAGGGTGCATACCACTAGGACAGCTAAGAATTCATGGAAAAACATAGATAAATTCATAGGCTCTGCCCTGGATATGTCAGTTCTCAGTCAACTCAGGAAAAGATGATTTGCCTCACATTGAAAGGGGATTAAGGGGTCCACTCCATATGCTGATTGGGTGTTTGGTTCCATAGGTCAAAATGTGTTATCACCACTTTTGGTGGGACCAATACTAAGATAGAAATGCCCGGATGCTCAGTGCATCTCTAATACAACTAGAGTATGCCTCAAAGCATTGGTAAAGCACTTTTTCTTACTAGAAGACCTGAGTGTGGAGTTGTTCGCCAGCGACAAGCAACATGTCCTGGACCTTTACTGCAGCAAGGGGAAGAACTGCAGCTACAAATGTTACTGGCCCTCTTTCTGGATGGCCCACGGGAACCCCCGGTTCAGTGAACTGGGGAAGGTCTTGACCAAGGTGGCCTTGGAACGTTCCCGTATGGTCCTGTGTTCCCCCGATTGGGGAGCCCATGGGGGCAACGAGTACTGGTGAACCCTCCTGGACAGGCTGACTATCAGCTCTTTTCGGTTACCTGATGAGGCCATCTACGTGCCTCTGGGGCGTAAGACGCCTATCGGGAAACCCGGATGGGGGAGTATGCTCAGTCTGGTTCACGGAGGTCTTGCCTCCATCCCCTTGGAGGACCTGGACTCGACTCTGGTCCAGGCTATACAACGAGAAAGCGATGGACTCGCCTTGGGTGACTTGAAGGATCGACTACGACCTCAAGATGCTATTGAGACTATACCCGGAGGAGATGAATACGTGTGACTAACACCAACGCCCCCAACTCTCCTTGCCATGTACCTGTTCCTGATGGAGTCTCTGAGTGTGGACCATCCGAGGTACCTAGCTCTATCCACTCAGATGACGAAACTGAGCACGACGCCTTCTTCGTGCAGACCTGTGTGGAGGAAGTGGAGAACGCCGAGTACGTCGCCCCACTGAAACCCCTACTCTCCATGAGGGTGGAAGACCCCGTGGACGAAGAGCTGGACCCCAGATCCAGGCTAAGGGAGTATGTGGACTCCAAGAGGAAGTTGGTGGCGAAAAAGCTATGCTATGCTAAGCCTACCCGCAGCTCATCGCCACTGAAGCAAGGACGTACGGGAGATCTATCCCAATTGAAGGAGGACCTCGAACAGAAGATCACCACCTGGCAAAGGGAGGTGGATCCTAAGCTCATGAAGAGCGTGTGGGGCGCCCATGTGAGGACCCCAGAGGAGGACGACCTCTCGGAGGAATGTGTATGTGAACCCCCTCGAGCGTGCCTATGTTGCCATCGTCCACCGGAGATGGTTGAACGAGACCTACTATATGCCTACCAAGGGCTGAAGGATACTACCAAGAGCGAAGAGTCGGTGGAGGATCACCTCCCGACGTCTCTTACTCAGGGGGCAAGCAACTTACACTCTGACGAGGACATGGAGGACAAGATCAAGCTATTAGACCCGCGGGTGCAGACGCTTATAAGGACCTATCTGGAGGTGTTCGGAGAACTACCCCCCCCCAGCCTCATGTGACAAGCTGGTACAGATGGACCTCAAGCTGAATCCCGAGTTCCTGGGTCACAAGATCCGGAGGAGACCCTATCCAGCTCCTAAAGAGCAAGCCTACGAGATTGAGCGACAGATACAAGAATGTACCGACGCTGGCCTAGTCCTGGAGTACAAGGACGGGGACTACCCCCAACACTGCAGCCCCTGTTTCCTGGTGGCTAAACCTGGGTCTACAGCCAAACGGCTGGTAGTAGACTACGGAGAGCTGAACAAGAAAACGCTGAACCACTCAGGGTCAATTGCTAACATGGAGTCTACGCTTGAGAAGATAGCCTCCTGTCGCTACAAGACCAAGATGGACAAGAGGAGCGGATTCTGGCAGCTGGACCTGACGCCCAACACTCAGGAGCTACTAGCCTTCATCACCCCTCAGGGGAGGGTGTTCAAGTGGAAAGTCTGGCCATTTGGCGTGGCCAACGCCCCCGCTCTATTCATAGAGCGGATGAACAAGATCTTGTCCATCCTACGAAGGAGACCTAAGGTGCAGGAACTCATATCCCGTGGGGCCCAAATTGAAGCACACATTGACGATGTATGCCTCGGGACCAATACCCAGGAGGATCACCTAATCCTCTTGGGTGAGTTCTTTGCGGTCTGCCAGTAGAACCACACACGACTCAAGCTGGAGAAGTGTGAGTTCATGCAGGAGACCATGCAGTATCTGGGGTTTGACGTTGGCTTTGGGTGGTGGACCCCAGCGGCCTCTAAGGCCAAACCCCTGATGGATGCTAAGGTACGACACGAAGACCCCAAGAAAGGACTTCATGATGTACGCAGTTTCATTGGGGCGTGCAACTTCTATCGCCGCCATATCAAGAACTTCACCTACACCAGCGCCATTCTGGCGGACTTGATCAAGAAGAGTACTACTTGGCGCTGGGGCCCACAAGAGCAACAAACGTTTGACGAGCTCAAAGACAAGGTGGCCAACACTAAGTGCTTCGGCGTGCCTAGGGCACAAGGGGAGATTATCCTGGTGACTGACACCAGCAATGTGGGCGGTGGTGGAACATTGCACTAGAGAAGGAGGAGTGCGACTCGGCCATTTCCCAATGGGGGACGGAAGGTCTCAACCGAGATGGAACTCTCAAGCACAGCTACCCTGACGACAAGTGGGTCCTAGTACCTCTAGGCCACTGGAACTGGAAATGGAACCAGGCCAGGGGGAAATACTCCACCTATGAGCAGGAATTGCTCGCGGGTATGCTAGTGCTATCCTCACAAGCACGACTGTTGGGGGGTAACCCTGTGGTCTGGCTGTGCGACCAAGAGCCGGTCCGCACTTTCCAGAAGGGTCCCCCACCTGAGAAGGCCAAGCTACGGCGCTGGTGGACCTACCTCAGCCAACTACGGCTGACGGTACACCATATCCAGGGAGCGAAGAACGAGTGTGCAGACTACATCAGCCGCAACAACTTCGACGCCCTGATTGGTGCCTGGTCTGAAGCGCTGGCTAAGGAGGCGTTCAGCCCTATGGACGTCCACTTGGACCTCAACATGACTATGATACGCCCCCTGGATGGACTCCAACAATCGGAGTACCTGAAGGAGTTTGGGGATATCTACAAGCGCCTGGAGAAACGCCTTGAACCCCTCCTGGTCAACCAAGATCAGTGGAAGAGGGACAAGAGCAACTTCTGGCATGAGAACCGCATCGTGGTACCCAGTGACAGAGTCCCAGCGCTGCTGAAGTGGACCCATGAGTCCAGCGGTCATGTGGGTGCTGACCGTACCCTGAGGCTATTCAAGCAGTGGTTCCACACTACGTGGACTGACGACCAACTGCGGAAAACCCTCCAGCCCATCGTGGACAAGTGCCCGTGTAGGTCCTGCAAACCAGGGGATATCAGGGCCAGAGGTCTCTACTCGACCCTGCCCATCCCTCACTGTGCTAACAGTGTTCTATATGTGGACTACACAGAGATGCCGAAGTTCGGGGGCTATGACTTTGCCCTCGTGGTAACCTGTGGCTTGACCAGGTTTACCAGGGTGTTCCCATGTACCAAGCACATTACCGGGGAGGAGACTATCAAGATACTCCTGGAGGAGTGGTTTTGTGTCTATGGGGCGCCCAAGGAGATCACTCAGATGAGGATGTACGAGTGCGCTCAGATACCGGCTGGTACAAGAGGGTCCTGAGATCCCTCAATGTCCAGGTGTCTACGGGAATTCCCTACTCTCACACGAGCAACCCCCTATGTGAGCGACAGATTCGTGTCCTCAAGGAGAATGTAAGGATATGGTGCAAAACTGAACGCACCAGAGACTGGGTGAGACTACTCCCCGTCATATCCTTGATGATGAACTCCCAAGAGAGTTCGGCTACTGGCTACTCGCCCCATGAGCTATTCCTAGGGCGCCCGGCATGGTTCCTACATGCCCCCTATCCAGAGGACACCCATTCTTCCGTGGGTGAATGGGTCCAAGAGCAACAAGCGAAGGTGGACAAGGCCAAGGCTATGCTCCAGAGAGTGAGGGAGCGTCAGTGGAACAAAAAGAACAAGCACCGAGTACCGGCCACCTACCAAGAGGGGGACTGGGTGCTGGTGCACCACAGCGGACTACCCGCCTGGCCACGCTCTACCAGCGATGACCCATACTTCGGGCCCTACAAGATTCTATCAGTGGATGGACACCATAAAACTGTGCGGAGTTCTCCCCGTCTAGGGGGGACCCTGGTGTGTGCTGCTCAACACCTGAAGCGCAACCATGAACCTGAAGACCTATGTGGGGAGGAGTGGGAGCTGAACGACGAGGAAATTGCCGCCCTAGATCTACAAGGGGCTGCCAGCCCTATGGAAGTTGAAAGGGAACTCCCCGACATGAACGCCCAGAAGATGGCTAAGGAGGGCTTCTACCTGGTGAAGTCTGTCCTACGCCACCGCTATCGCCAGGGTTGGCGCTTCCTCACCCTCTGGGAAGGGTTCGGTGTCTCACTTCTCTCCCGGGCGTGGCTCCCAACCGAATGGGCTTCGCTGATGTCGGACCGAAGGTCCTAGTCAGTTACTAGTACCACTCCTATGGCGCCCAATTTCTGTGCTTGCGTCCATCCTTGGAGGAAGACGGCAAAAGCCCTACCTACTAGAGGGGAGGGGTGGCCATGTGTGTTAAGGGCATACAAAACGCCCATTTTTGCTAAAGGCCAAAAGCTAACGCACTCCCCTGCCCACGTTGAAAAGCACGCTGGACAGGAGACACCACTACTCTACACACCCTACCTACAGTGGCACCATCCTGGTGGGCGAGCATTTATGCAACTGGCTCAGGCTCCCACTCAGGACTACCACTCCTACACGCACGCTCTACTGGGTGGTGTTGAAGATAAAGTCGTGGGTCCTAATGACCCTCCTGTGAAGAAGACAAGAAAACACAGCGCTGCTAAGCAACTGTCACCTAACAGGGACGTCACAACACGTTTCCCTGCTAGGGCCTGGAGGGGAAGGACGCACAGGTTGCGTGCACAGCGTGAATGTTGAAGATGTCGGGCTACGCTTGCCACTCCTGGCTGAGTCGTAGCTTGTTGTTTGTGTGATCAGCACCGTATATTTTAGCACGGCTCAAGGGACTGCACCAATCACCCTACGTGCCCACCTGTAAAGCAAAGGCCAATGAAGGGGTGTTTGCGGCTGGGGAACCAAGCCACACTCCACGTATTATACTGTTTTGGGGCAATTTTGGCACCCGCCACTCATTTATCTTGAAGCACCACCATTTAGGGTCAAATATTGTGGTTTGCTAAGGCCAAACTAACCTTAGGGAGAACCTTGACCCATTTGAAATCTCATGAGACCTCCCCAAAATCCACTTATGCCACTTTCTTTGTGAAAAAGTGCCAAAGAAGGCCCGAAAAGGCGGTATTTTGGAAATATCTCCCTAACGTTTGATGGGATGAGGGTCATTTGATCACAGGAGCAGGAAATGATTGCAATTGGCAGATTGCGCTTCTTAAATCTGCTTAACTGCGCACAGAATTGGCACAAATCTCGCAAAATGAGCCAAAAATGCTTGCGGCGGCGGGAAAATCGCGACCGCGGCGGTTTCAGCGGTAGTCTGGCAACTGAATTTTGGGATCTGGCGACATCGTAAAATCATATGTGCTCAGTGTGACCTATAATACGCTGTCCTCAAACACCCCTGTCAAGCAAGCAAGCGTTAAGAGACTCCTCAGGTTCTCTTAAAGAACGTACCGAGGAGCCCCTGGGTAACCTAAACAAGGTTTACCGCGCGCATTTCGTGTGGCCTACCCTTTAATGCGTGTGTGAATGCACGAGCATGCACGAGTGGACGCCCTGCCTTTGGCAAACTTCCTAATCTTACACACCATCACGAACTCCACCAGGGGGTGGCCCCACCTGGGCTTACTTACCTTACCTACCGCTGGAGAGTGAAGCAAGGTGAGGAGAAAGGCGTGACACAAGCCAAAAACGTCGCTATGCACCTGTGTGTATGTCTAATCACCCTGATCTTACCTCTAATCATCTGCAATCTTTCTAATCTACCCCTCTATCGTGTTCTATCGTGCTACCAGGCTTGAAAACGACGACACATGTCGAGCACTGTGCGTCGGGCAAACAGAACGAGCACACCTGGAGTTCATACCTGATTCATTGAAGTCATATTCTTATTTTTTCGAATTCTTGATCTTTGGTTGATTCTGGCAATGTGGGTGGAATCTTTAATCACATCCATTTATGTGTGTCTCGTCATTTTCCTGTTTACGTGAGACATACGTTTATAATCTCATTATTTCTTATTTTTCCGGCGCTTTGCTAGGAGCCGCTCCTGTGCGCCGCCTTTTTCTGCGTAAGAATTTCTTGATTTAAAAAATCAACAGATTCCTACAAATTTTATAAAAATGTGCATCTGATGCACAATTGGATTCTGTCCAGGTGTGGGCCTTCAGAAAAATTTTAGGCCGTCATTTGGCGGATTTAGGTGTTGTCGCTTCGCGTTTGCGTGGATTCGTCCCTCATCCTCCCATTCCTCTGTTGTACAGACCTCCTCGCAAAGCCTCGTTGAGTAGGCCGCTGTTCTGGCCGAAAAGCAGCAGCAGGAGACTGAACCAGAATCAAGACCCCTCCAAGGGGCAATTCTAATTAAATCAGCGCACCCTCGCCCCAGTACCAGGACAGGTGTCTCCATCAGGTTCAATGAGACTTGGGTCGAGCGTCCTATGAGAGTCTGGCGTTGGGTTGTGTTATGCTGCAGCTTGGAGGGAGGGATGCACATGCATATGGTCTTGGCATGCCCTACTCTAATGCCACCAAGCCACAGGAACCCCGGCAGCGCCAAGAG
The DNA here is from genome assembly GCA_964036045.1 of Eutreptiella sp. 'Long Island Sound 2002'. NCBI lineage: Eukaryota > Euglenozoa > Euglenophyceae > Eutreptiales > Eutreptiaceae > Eutreptiella > Eutreptiella sp. 'Long Island Sound 2002'. The sequence continues at coordinate 20,352,174 of OZ038392.1, read as the reverse complement.
CGCTGAGTTTTCTGTTGGAGATTGTCATCAACAATGCAGCAAGAGTCGCTGGCCATGGTAAAGCGCTCTTTTCCAGTGTTAGGGAAGCTATAGGTGTTTTAAAGTAGATGTGGAAGCCAAGGAAAGGCCAAGAAAGAAAATCCCTTTTTCCTGAAAATGCGACAGTGGTGGCCACCACAGCACAAGGGGGGAGTGAGAAAAAGTGCTTTTCCAATGCTTTAGGGTATACTTTGGTTGTATAAGAGGTGCTCTAAGCACTCATGCATTTTTATCTTAGTATTGGCCCAACCAAAATGGGTGATAACACATTTTGACGTATGGAACCAAACACTAAATCCGGATGTGGTGTGGACCCCTTTATGCCCCAGCTATAGGCACTAAAACATCTTTTCCTGGGTTGCTGAGGCACTGATATACTGAAGGCAGAGCCTATGAATTTATCTATGTTTTCTCTTGAAGTCTTAGCTATCCTAGTGGATTGCACCCTAGGGGGCTGGGGCACCTCTTTTTGAGAGGTCCTGGGTTCAATACCCAGTCAGCCTAGCTAAGTAGGAATATCCCATGTGACATGGCAGTGACCTCATCGCCACAAGCCATGCCACCTCAGCACCTATGGGACCCAAAAACAAAGAGTGCACATCTCAAGATGGCACTATGGATGAGAGTGAGCCCTTGGGGCAGTTTTCCAATCAGTTTTTCTCAAACATGTACAATATTTCTTCCTGATTTGCAATGTATGCTAATTGCTGTGGTCTATTGTTGATAGTTGTCTTTATCTAACTCCATGTGACTGCAGCCCTTCATGCTTTGATCCTGATCTTCTTCTACGTGCTTATCTCTAGCTTGGGTTATCCTGGATTGTTTGTATTTTCACAATAAAACATTTTCCTCATCAAAAACAAGCAGCAGGAACCCTACACCAGCAGCAAGCAGCAGGAGAGGCACTACAAACACACAGTGTTGAAATCACTATAAAACTTTCTGGTAGCAAGAGGCAGACTGTCTCTGCGTACCGGCAGCGACCCCGGGCATTAGCCACCACGAAAGGCATGACCTTCCACTTAAACAAACGACCCTTAGGGGTTATAAAAGCCAGCAGCTCCTGAGCTGCGGCGGTTAGGTCAACCTGCCAGAAACCACTGCGTTTGTCCATTTTGGTCTTGTACCGGCATTTGGCAATACGCTCCAGGGTATTTTCCATGTTGGGAATGCTCCCTGAGTGGCTTTGGGTTTTCTTGTTGACCTCACCATAGTCAACAACCAATCGTAGGGCAGTCGATCCTGGTTTAGCAACCAGGAAACAGGGACTGCAGTGAGGGGGGTAGTCCCCTTTCTTTTTTTCTTCCACGAGGCCAGCATCAATACATTCCTGGATCTGGCGCTCGATTTCTTCAACGTGTTCCTGAGGAGCGGGGTAGGGACGACGCCTCACTCGCGTCTTCTCAAATTCAGGTTTCAGTTTCAGGTTCATCTGGACCAGTTTTTTACAAGAAAGGGGGGGCGGCAAGGCGCCGAACACCTCCTCATAGGTTAGAAGCAGTTTCAGTAAGAAAAAGGGCTTTTCCAATGCTTTAGGGTATACTTTGGTTGTATAAGAGGTGCTCTAAGCACTCATGCATTTTTATCTTAGTATTGGCCCAACCAAAATGGGTGATAACACATTTTGACGTATGGAACCAAACACCAAATCAGGATGTGGTGTGGACCCCTTTATTCCCAAGCTATAGGCACTAAAGCATCTTTTCCTGGGTTGCTGAGGCACTGATATACTGAAGGCAGAGCCTATGAATTTATCTCTGTTTTCTCATGAATTCTTAGCTATCCTAGTGGATTGCACCCTAGGGGGCTGGGGCACCTCTTTTTGAGAGGTCCTGCGTTCAATACCCAGTCAGCCTAGATAAGTAGGAATATCCCATGTGATGTGGCAGTGACCTCATCGCCACATGCCATGCCACCTCAGCACCTATGGGACCCAAAAACAAAGAGTGCACATCTCAAGATGGCACTATGGATGAGAGTGAGCCCTTGGGGCAGTTTTCCAATCAGTTTTTCTCAAACATGTAACATATTTCTTCCTGATTTGCAATGTATGCTAATTGCTGTGGTCTATCGTTGATAGTTGTCTTTATCTAACTTAAAACAGGTCAACACCTCTGCGAGTCCTTAAGGGTTCAAGTATGCACACAGTGGTATGTACAGGGGGTGGTTGGATCTGGGCGGGGCCTCAGATGATCCCTAGGGGTCGTCATGGGGCTGTGCCGGCCGGCTGGGCAGCCTGCGCGTGTACCTGTGGCTGTCCTTGGAATCAGTAAGGCCAATTCGCGTCGTGTACAGGGTAGAAACAGGCAGGAGGTGGGTGCCTCCTGATGTTACTGGCTGTCACCCTCCCAGGGCCACTGGAGCTCTGGCGTCAGTGGGTGTGACTGAAAACAAGCAAGGGATGGGGGGCTGTTGCCAGCTGGGCGACGCGTGAAAGCATCGTCGAGAGGGGGTGCCCAGGGGGGTGGAGGAATAAGGGTGGGGGGTAAGGGGGCCCGGGAACGCAGCTGACATAAGCCGACGGCAAAAACACAGGCATGTGCTTGGCCTGGCGAATGAAGGGTCATCTCGGCGCCTGATATAATGTACACGGCCCTGGTGGCCAGCGAGCAATTAGATTAGGCCGCTTGTGATGACGAAGCTGGAGTTCCGTTCATTTCGGGGACCTGGGGAGCAGAGCCGGGGAAGAAGGGGAGCATATGGGCAAGAGACAAGGACAGATGGTTATACGAAACACCAGATTCGGGAAGCAGGGGCGCTAGACGTCAAAAATCGCGCGCGCTACAACAATGGTCACAGCAATTTGCAACAATTTATCGACATCTGGCTACAATGAATGAATGTCCATCCAAAATCGATTACAATGAAATGGATGCAGTCAAATGAAAGCGCAGACGAAGACGCACCTTGGTCCCGTTGACACTTTACAAGCAGCTGGTCCCACATCCATCACAGAAGTCAGTCCTCCGGGAGGCCCTTCCATCTCGACGCTCTCACCTCACTTCTATAGTCAAAGCAGTTTGCACTACACGCCGCGACCACCCCCTCCCCGAGCCCTTACCCCCACCCCTAGGGGCCAACCCCTTTTTTGCGTCCCACGGCCCATACAGCACCTCGGATGGTCCCCCCCCCACACCCCAGCACTTATATCGCCCCCCCCCCCACCCCAGTCCCAACGTCAGTCACCCTCAAAGCCCCCGCGCGCCGGGGCACAAAGCCAACTGCCCCCGCGTGTCCAGGACACAGTTCCCCTTCGCGAAAAAGTAAAAAGGAGTCCCGCCGCCTTTCCTCGGTTACCTCCTTCCTTTGCCCTGGCAACCGGTGACACACTTTCCGCGTCTCACAGGACCCTTCTCACATCGCAGGCTTATATCCGGCCCTGGGCTCGCCCCCATTCTCGTATGGTGCATCGCAGAACCGTTCACGGTCATCAGGTCCGCGGCATTGCCATTCCACCTCTCTACCTCATCAGTAGAGTTTGTCTAGCGCCCCTGCTTTTTTTTTTTTAGGCATGGCGGTCCCCCACCCAAGACTACACAAATCTGCGCAACTGCGAGGTTCCTTGAAGGACAGCCGCTATATACAGCAAAACAGGGAAGTATTCAGGCATAAGGTGTCGATGACACTCTCCAAAAAGAAACCATAGGCTTAGGCCCGATCTGCTGAATTGCTGTGGGGCTCCTACAATTGCATTTGTGTGGATAGAATCACTGAAGTTGTTTCAGTGAAAAAGTAAGTTGTGCTGAGGTGAAAGGAAAAGAGGGAAACTTAAGATGTAATGGGATTGACTAGTTCTCTGCTGACTGAATGGTTCTGATTGGTGGACAAAATAAAGGAGGTTGATGTTGAAATAGGGTTTGACAGGACAACATTGGGCCAATACACAGGCAGTGCACCAGAGCAGACATGCATGGGATGAATGGACCAAGAAAAACAGACAGAGTTATTCAGGTCCCTGAGTTCTCTCTTGCTGCAATTTATCCAAGTGCTTTCCCAATCCGTATTTGAATGTCCTTACCAGTAAGTTGGCCATGTCCGCTGAGTATGGGTGACGAACAGGGGCGAATGTGGTGGTAGTCCAGTCCCATGATGCTTGATAGACGTCGACATATTCTTCGGCTGATTGCAGTGTCCTTTCCAGTTGCTTGAGAAGTGAGGGATCTTTTAATTGGAAGTCTGATAGCGTGACCTGAGGTGGAGAGGTGGATAGAGTAGAAGAGCTCTGCAGGTGTGGTAATGCATCGGACAGAGAATCACTGTCCGTTTCTTCAGAGGAGTGTGTATCCTTATCCTCTTCACGTCTTTGAAGTGATAAGCTTTCGTCGGCAGAGTTTTCTTCCGGCGCGTTCCCTTCAGAGACCTGAAGTGATGAGTGTTCCTCGCCGGAGTCGGCGTGCGACGTATGCGTATCTGAGGAGTGTTCTTCGATGTAGTCGGACTCGTCGTGCGCTGCGAGAGATTCTTGGTCGCTCTTATCGTTGTAGATCCGAACTTCGGGCAGTGCATTGAACTCTGGATCGTTGCCTTCATCGAAACATGTCGTGTGTGATGATTGAGCCGTGTTGTCCGCGAGTTGGGCTAGTGCGGGGTTGTCTGTTTGCATCTTTGGGGCTTTCTTGCGGGATACTTGACTTTTAGAGTGGATGGTGAGTGGGTTTTCTGAACGGTCTCTGTCATTGCATAATATGCTGGCGTAACTCACGTTGGGTTCGGTGGGTCGGTGTGATACATTTTTTGATTGAAGAATGGTAGGCGGCGATGTTTTTGTTGTGCTTGATTGTTGTGCTCGGGGGCGACGTGCTTGCCGACAGGGAAGGCAACGTAGAGGGCGGTAAAGACCTTGTTTTGTGAACCAGGCGGCTTCGTCTTCCGTCAGTTGAAACATCGAATTGCATTCCTTGCATTTGTCCGGCTTGTTAGCTGGAGATTCGTGCGAAGAACTGTTGAATTCACGTTTCCGGCGGCGGATTGATTGCCAGGAGTCATCAGAACCTTCGCTGACCTCTGACTCAGTGTGGCGGCTTTCGCTCTCGTTGATGTCTGGTGCATCGCTTGTTGCTTGTAGGGCGCTGCTCTTCTGCTTCTCACCGGTTGGCTGTTCAGATGGAAATATATAGCTAGTATGGTCCGTTGATCCCAGTGCATGCTTGCTGTGGGCAGAGGAGATACCTGTGCTTTCTTTTTGACTTTGGTTGGTAGTTTGAGTACTGGAATGCACGGAGGTCGGAGTTATGTGATATCTTTGTGAGAAAGTAGGTGCAGGGAGATAAGGATTGTGACAGAACTGGCGGTTAGGCGATGCGGAGGGCTCTGTGCCATGGTTGAACCAGCACGTTTTTCCGTATCGACAATTTGACGTGTGTTTGCATGGAGTTTTTGCTGCATTAATTCGGAAATTGATATAGAATTGCAATAAGGACCAGAATTGCGGTGATTTGTTAGATTCGAACAAATTATCCAGTAGTTCCGTAGCTCTCCTTTAGTGCGCACTCGGTCCTGGAGCCAGGAGTGCACCACGGGTGCCAGCGCAAATCCCCACGCGTCACCAATTTGATGGAGGAAGGGACGGACGATGGCGCAAAAGGCGACACAGGATGGGAGATCTAGAGGGTGAATGTCGTCGCAGTGGGGGCCTTGGCGGCCAGGCAGTTCCCAGTCAAGTATGGATATTTTGCCGCCGTGTCTTGAGAAGATTTTGGCGTGACCAGAGCCTCGCAGAGCATGAAGCTCGGTTTTGTCGACATTCATGTCGCGGCCCAGAGAGCGTGCGGGGCCGTCGAATGCCTCAAAAACTGTGCGCACATCTTGAAGGGAGCAGGCGCGAAAAAGTATGTCGTCTATGAAAGCATGTATGCTCCGCTCGATGTTCCACTCCATTTTGGAGTCCAAATAGAAGAACATCATGTTTACATAGAGGTTAAAAAGAAGGGGGCTGAGAGGGCACCCCTGTCTAACTCCTCTGCGCTGCGCATGACCGGCCGTGGGGACGCCCTCCACTATGGGTTGTTCATACACGTGTGTGTAGAGACGTTGAATAGAAGAAATGAGGTCCTGTGGGAGTGAGTAACCGTGTAATGTTTTCCACAAAGCCTCCAACGGCACCGAGTTGAAGGCTTTGTTAAAATCAATGTAAAGGTGATAAAGCCTACCCTTCGTCAAAAGCATGCGGGCCACTACATCGTAAATGTGGTCGCCGCAACGGTGGCCCTTCAACCCCCCGTGTTGACAGGTATGAAGTAGGCTGTGCCTCGTGGTTATCGCAGTGAGTTGTGCGCATTGCCACGCGGCAGCCAGTTTAACAATAGACTGGATCAGGCATATGGGCCTATAGTTTGATGCGGTGCGGGCGTCCCCTCTTTTATAGAAGAGGCAGACGCGTGCCCGTGCCCACTTGGGGGGCGGACCGTAAAGAAGGACATGTCTAATGGCTTCAAGCAGGATAAGCTGAATTCCTGGGGGGCAGAAGGAGATAACATAATACTTTTTTTCATCCTCCCCCGTGGCCTTGGATGGGGATGCCCTGCCAGTTACCTCGTGCAACCATGGTAACCCAGGCAGGGGCAGTGGCTGGTCGGCTGTGCCTGGAGGGCATTGCGGGAGAAGGGAGATGAACGGTTGTAGCACGCTATCCGGAACCCGGAAGTCAGGATCACCTCCGAGGTTAGACAGGCACTCAGAAAAAACCGTGCCCACTTTCTCAGGCTCACAAACCAGGTCAGATGGGTTTGTAGAAGGGTCCCACAGGTGCACCGGGGGGTGTTGCTTGGGGTTTAAGACACTGTCAATGGTTTTTTTGATTTTGCTGCCGCGAACCATGGAGTAGTGCAAGCGTTTCTTTTCCCGGGCCGATTACTTTTTTCGCCACTTTTCGCTCAGTTGCTGGAGGTTCTTTAGGGCCTCTCTACGTCGCTGGGCGTTTTGGGGAAGGTTCGACAGTGCCCGTTTAAAATCCCTCTCAATTTCGGTCTCAGAGTGCTTTGTAGGAGGGCGAGTAACACTGTGGTAGGCCTGGGCTACTTGGTCCACAAGGGAGTTTACATGATTGATGAAGTCTTCCTGCGGGATGGCGGTTGGGCGGTACCCGACAGCCCATACCTCTAGTGGTTGAAGACTCGCGTGAAACTGCTTCTGTTCCTCCGGCGTGAGCCTGCGGAATCGTGTAGTGGGTGCAGGGGGGGGGGTACTGAGGTGTGCAAGGGAGGCGAAGGGTGCAATAAATAGGGTGGTGGTCAGAGGAAGTGTCGGCCGACTCGATGTCTGCTTCCACTAAAGAGGCCGACGGCAGAGACACAACTGACGAGGAAAAAAGGAGCAGATCAATGCGAGTGTCACACGGGAGCAGGGAGTTTTTGTAGCGGGTAAAAGCCAGGCGCTCTCTGTGCACAGTGCGGAAGGTGTCTGCAGCGGCTTTTTTTTCCTGAACTAGCGATGTAAGCCAGTGCCAGCGGTTCACTGTGGAACCGTTTATGTCCAGGTGCGAAAGCTGTGCGTTAAAGTCTCCTCCCATCACCCAATGCGGGTATTTGTCGAAGAGTTTATTAAGAGCCGTTTTCAGCTCGCGCCTCCGGGGGGGTTGCGCATAGATAGAAATAAGGAGTATGCGTAGGAGGCCCGGGAGGTGTAGTTCAGCAAGGCAAAGCGCCCCGGGGCACGGGGACTGAATGGGAAAGGCGTAAGGGGCTACGCGTTGGGATAAGACAATGCAGGCTCCCTCATCACCCGATGGTAGAATGGAGGAAAATATCTTCGGTTGAATAGCCGCAGGTGACCAACCAAATGGCAGTTGCGGTGAACTGGTCAGTTCTTGGTAGAACGAGATGTCCCAGGCCTTGTGGAGGTCTGAGTGGATAAATGCCTCGGGGGCTTGCTTGTTGATGTTGTGGGAACGCATAGTCAAGGAATGGATGTGTGCTGGGCGTGGGCGGGGATCAGCCGTACGGTGGAAAGGCTGCGGGGGGGGGAGAAGGGGGAAGTGGTACGTCAGCAAGAGGAAGCAGTGAGCCTGCCAGTGGAGGATCAGGGATTGGGGGGGGGGGTTAGGGCCACGGGGAGGGGTGCATTAGCCAGAGCCGGAGCGCTTTCGCCTAGTACCCTCTGGCTTTTAGGCGCTGGCAATGGGTCGGCACGTGTGCGCACAGAGAAGGAATTCACAGTAGCCTCCAGAACCCGAATAAGAGTCAGGAGACTGTGCAGGTCATGACCCGTTAAAGACTACAGGCTCCCGGTGTGACAGCGGTTGGGCAGGAGTCCTTGGTAGGGACGAATTTGTAGGGAAGGGAGGAACAAAAACCTGGTTAGGGTTGTACTCCAAGAAGGGGGGGGAAGGGGTGTTGGTGCCATGGGCAGAGATGTGGGTGGGACCACTCATCTTGCATGCACGCGGAGAAAGGTGTGGCGTCTCAATGCTGGGGAGCTCTGGAGATCCAGACACCTGTGCACACTGGGCAATTGACGAAGTCATCGGCACGTGCTTCGGATCATCGAAGTACCCAATCTGTGGATGGCACAGTGGGCTCACAACGGGACCTGAACTGGTTTGTTGTTCATGTGTAACCACAGTGTGCGTGCACTGACCAGAACGAGAGCTGTCTTTCAAACGAAAGGGCGGTGTGGGCGTGAAGTGTGAAGTGTGGGTGTGCTGAATCTGCTGAAACACCTCCCTAGTGAGCTTAGAGAGCGATGCGGTCCAACAACGGGTGAGGGAACATACTTCACTGATGGCCAGTGAAGCAGTACCGCTGATTCGTGCTGGATTGGGAACGAGTTCCTGCGACTTCGCATACCCCTGAGGAGGGAGGTGCATATTGTTTGTTTGTCGGTCTGTGTGTGTACTGGCATCAGCGAGGACAGGGCGGTACATCAGTAAACGGCGTTGCGCATCAGGGAAGAGGAGCAAAAGGGTCGTGGGTGTCATCTGCTGGAACTGGGTTCTTGGTATTGGGCTGCGCCCTTTATACACTGTGAGCAAGGGGGGCAGGTGAAACACTGCTATGAGTGAGCCACGGCGAAAATTGAACCCACAGGAGATGTACTGTGAGGCAGGTCTGGCGACTTTTCTAGGGTTCGCTGGCCCTACTGCAGAGCAGTAGGAACACATCAGCAAACCGAAGAGAGTGTTGCGGACCGTCCTGATCTCATCAACCCGGTTCTCATGGCGTAGGGAGTGACAGTGGTTCGTGAAGGGCTGACTATGCGGTGCCGTGTGCCCAAGGACAGGGAGACATACTTCGCTGTGGAAAGCCAGCAAAGCACGTAGATCAGGGCGTGGTCTCATTCTGGAAGCGCTCAGGGTGTTGAAGTGAAAACGGGGTAAGGAATCCAGCAGCTCAGGCAACAGGTATAGCGTGTGGTGCTCGGCAGTTGGACTTGGGCGGCGCCCTTTATACACACAGGCATAAGGCAAGTAAATCGCCATCACAGCCAAAGCGCGGTGTACAACGCGTGTATAGGAGGGTAGGCATACTTCACCGGTGTCCAGTGAAGCATACAGTTCCCTCTTGAAACGCCAAGTGGCATATGCATGTATGCGCATATAGAACTCGCCTATGAGAGTAGGGAAAGCACAGGAACGGGAAACATCATTAGCCGTGAGTGGGCGAAGCGTATCGGTGTTCACTGGGAGTGCAACCGTCTCTCTGGGCATCGCAAGTGAAAGTGACTGGGCGTGGAAGGGCCCAATCCGATGCATCACAACTGTGTCAAGAAGGTGGCCCCAGTGAACAGAAACAACGAAACCGTACAAAGGGGGACCCTTATACGGCCTACCGCGGTCGTACAACGAGGAGCAGGAAATGCCGAACTCCGTTGGAAAAAAAAGCAAGAGGAGGAGACATACTTCGCCATGAAAAAGTAGCGATGCACATGCACTCTCCTTAGGACTGGTATCGTTGGATTCTCTGCGGTATTGCTTTGGTTTATTGTGGGAATGGAGGTATCCATGGTGTTTTGAGAACACTGAGGGCAGAGAAAGGGTGACCAGGGGGGAACAAAGCCCGCGGTCCACACTCTGTACATGATCATCACAGTTCTTCATTGCATACATCTGGGACGCTGCGGAAGATCAGAGAGACGCGCCTTTCCCTTCGGAAGTTCTCTCCTCGAATGATGTCATATTCTCTCGCTGAGATACCGTGCTGGTATTTGTATCGCGCCCTGCCGATGATGGCAACTATGGACCAGCGTTTCAACAGAATGTCTACACTGTCACCACCTGTTGGCTCAGTAGGCGTGAACTGCATAGGTACGGTGGACAGCAGGTTAGCCATCACTACCACCTTCCCTAACAGGAAATTTTCGACGTGATCGATCACTCCAACACTGGGCGGATAGTCAGCCACGGTACACTGGTTTAGAACGGAGTCTATGTCATTGACGCGCAGCAAGTCTTGGCAATTTTCCATAACTGTTCGAAGTGAATCAGGGATGGGGTCTGTAGGTTGGACGTTCTTTCCACCGTGCTCATGGGAATATCCGTAGTGCCAAAGGCGCCTACGCCAGGACGTGTCCCGTCCCTCAATGGAGTCAATGAAGGCAATGAGCTCTTTTTCTTGGTCCGTGTCCATCGCCGCGGACCGTAGGAGGACTCCGTCCAAGCAAACGCTGGGGGGCATGTCCTGGGGGCTTGGCACATTGAGGAGGTCAAGCTTTTCATGCGTGCTGACAGGCGGCGCCATGAGCCGCTCGTCTTCTGCTATGATTGCCGAGATGAAATTGGTGGATCCCAATTTTGTTCCCGCCATCACTGCACGGTTTTTTTCCGTGAAGCTCTGATCCTCTGCTTTGAGCAGTTCATTACGCTTGATAGAGTTGGGGTGAGCGCTCACAATCACCGTGCCCAGCATAGCAAATTTGTGAGCAAGAATAGAGGAGTGTGCGTGCACATATTCAGCGCGGTATACGTTGCCTACAAAATCGGGGTCCGCCGCCCTTCGCCAATTCTTGTATGGGCCAAAAAGGCCGACCATCACTTGCGCGTGGAGCGCACGTTCCGAGGCCGGTGTCCTTACTTCGAATGATGTGGCGACCGGCAGTTGAGCCCATGTGGACGGGGTGATGGGTTTGCATTGTGCCTCTGTCGCATTTGTTTCGGTTGTTGCAGTGGTTTTCCAGAATCTCACCAAGGAAGCCTCCGGGCCGTAAATAAGGACAATCCCATCGTTGTGAAAAGCATTCCACGCAAAACTTTGGACCGGGTTGCGACCATCATCACAAGGGTAGCCACTCACGTCTAAGTTTGCCGAGACGCTTATTTTTGACCGCACGGACATTCCCTTATTGTACATGTATGGGGGGCGGCCCCGTGGTCCGCGGTTAAGCACACTCCACGTTTCCGGCCCATCCATTTCCGGGTGCGAGCCACCATTTCGCGTGAAGCCTGAATTTGGTACAGGTGGCCTTCCTCTAAGTCCTTAACCTTCACGACAAAAATGTCACCCACCTTGGACCATTCATGAGATAATATTTTCTCCAAGAGTCTTTCTCCTATTTGAGTGGGCAAAGACGACTCAAACCGGAGGGATTCTTCGTGTGGTGCACGGAATGTGACCCCGCCCCCCAAGGGGTACACCGCCTTCTTCGAGTTGAGTGAGATGTCTTCTTGTTGGGGTTCAAATTGGCGATTCAAAAATTTTTCGAAGCCCCTAACGTCCGTGAGAGAACGCTCGGTTACCGCCGGTGGGTTTTCCCCATTTCCAAGGTCCTCAAGATACCTATCGTTGTAGTATTTGGAAAGGATGTTTCGGTGGACATCGAAATGAAGTGTGATATCCACTGAGGAAATGGGTTTGGGGACATTAATGGCTCAAAGAGCCGCATCAAGGCTTAGGCCACGTGAGTCCAAGTCGCGAGAATCTATATGGTCGGACGGTTGGCGTGCCGTGTTGATGTGTATGGAAACCAAAGGCCTTTCGGGAGTGCAACCTTGTTTGAATGAAAATGCTCTAGTGGGGACTAGGGGCTTGGTCCCGTGGTGGCAAACTACCTTGTCTACGGCCCACTTGAGGTCTATAAGTGGGCCGGCCGCGAAAAGCAAATGGTTTTCTGCTTTGGTGTGCCTTTCCCATGATTCCATGGTGATCCACCCCGTGTAGGCCTTTTGGTCATCCTCTTTTTTTAAATCGGCAAAAACTTGCTTTAAAGCTTGGGATTATTTTCGCGAAGGAAGTTGAAGGGCCGGTGGGTCGCGCTTGTCATTTGTTGGAAAAATATAGAAACTCTTATGAGTTTTAATTATTTCCCCCAAATGTTTCACGGGATCATGAGCCAACGTGACGGTGAACTTGGGAGCTTGTGGTGGGATGTTCAACTCGTTAAGTGATACGTGGAGGTCATCCTCGTCAAGTCCCACATGCCAAGGGGGGAGGTTGTACAACTCCTGCCTTGCACTCGTTGGTAAACTCGTCTTCTTTCTAGTGAAGGCTTTCGTTTTGCCTTCATTGAGTTCGTAGTAGACATGGTCGTTTTGTACACTTTTCTCGTCTGCGGCGGCCACAAAAGTCGCCAATTTTGAAGTAGACGGCGGTTGGAGGCGTAAGTTGTCCGAGTGCGTTGGACTTGCTTGATGGCTTGTTCCAAAGTTGAAAAGTGACATGTTGGTAGCGACGGACACAAGGGATAACGTGAAAGTTGGAGAGCGGTTCCAAGGACGAAGAATTGACGGTGAGGTCGGATTGAAAGGTCGATTTTGAGATTTCAAATGTTGCACTGGATGTGGACGGGTAATACGCCCTAGAGCTGCTGATTCAGGACGATTTGTATTTGAATCAGTGATTTTTTGGCATGGCAATGCTGAAATCGAAAGAAAGTAGACACTCAGAAAGTGATTGTCTTTATCTAACTCTATGTGACTGCAGCCCTTCATGCCTTGATCCTGATCTTCTTCTACTTGCTTATCTCTGGCTTGGGTTATCCTGGATTGGTTGTATTTTCACAATAAAACATTTTCCTCATCAAAAACAAGCAGCAGGAACCCTACACCAGCAGCAAGCAGCAGGAGAGGCACAACAAGCACACAGTGTTGAAATCACTATAAAACTTTCTGGTAGCAAGAGGCAGACTGTCTCTGCGTACCGGCAGCAACCCCGGGCATTAGCCACCACGAAAGGCATGTCCTTCCACTTAAGGACACGACCCTTAGGGGTTATAAAAGCCAGCAGCTCCTGAGCTGCGGCGGTCAGGTCAACCTGCCAGAAACCACTGCGTTTGTCCATTTTGGTCTTGTACCGGCATTTGGCAATACGCTCCAGGGTATTTTCCATGTTAGGAATGCTCCCTGAGTGGTTTTGGGTTTTCTTGTTGACCTCACCATAGTCAACAACCAATCGTAGGGCAGTCGATCCTGGTTTAGCAACCGGGAGACAAGGACTGCAGTGATGGGGGTAGTCCCCTTTCTTATTTTCTTCCACGAGGCCAGCATCAATACATTCCTGGATCTGGCGCTCGATTTCTTCAACGTGTTCCTGAGGAGCGGGGTAGGGACGATGCCTCACTCGCGTCTTCTCAAATTCAGGTTTCAGTTTCAGGTCCATCTGGACCAGTTTTTTACAAGAAAGGGGGGGCGGCAAGGCGCCGAAGACCTCCTCATAGGTTAGAAGCAGTTTCTTCAATCGGGGGTCAAGGTTAAGACTCTCGATTTTCTGCAGGAAATCCTCCTCAGCATGGAGGTTGCTCTTTCCATGCTCTTTCTTTTTCTGCCGATCAGCAGTTTCCGCAGGTACTGAACCATCGTTCCACTCAGGGGGACATTGCTGCCCATAGTGCAGAGGATACACTAGGGGTATCTCAGGGCCAGGCAGCGTGTAGGAATCATCGTGCTCCTCAGACCAGTTGGAGGATTTCCAGGTCTGTCTGAAGTATTGTAGCCGTTCTTGGCGCTCAAGACCTTCGGCCCTCAGGTACAACAGCCGTCGGAGTTCCTGAGTGTCATGCTCAGACAGTGGCATGTCATTAGAAGCAGGCCGCGCTAGAGCATCAAGACTCTGGGCCACGGGTTCACCTGAGTGCATACGCTGCATGTGCAGTACCGGATTCCCAACAGGGGAAGTTCGTCCTGAGGTTCACTCTAGATCTACCTCCTCCAGCAACAGCTGGGCCAAATAGTCACTGTGTTTTAGTTCAACACAGCTGGGATCAACAGGAGGGATGGTGGTGGCGATCTCAGACAGTTGGTTGTCAGCATCCTCCTTTACAGCTGTAGGTTCCAAATAGCAATCGGGAGATTCACACCCTGTAAGTGTGGCAGATAGGTGCTCAGGAGATGGTTTTTTGAGATCAGAAAGAGTCAGGCCACGATTTTCGGCCATGACCTCTTTCAGTAGCACCTGAGCTAGATCACAGAGGGTTATAGCATTGAGAGATCCATCGACAATGGATAAGAAACTGGCCCACTCAGGGGCCTGCATAGCTGTGTCTGAGTCCTCAGGCACGTAGATGGGACCGTCGGGGAGCTGCACTCTTCCCACGGTCATTCGGTCTAGCATACGGCGCCAATAAGCGTGTTCACCTGAGCAACCCCAGTCAGGGGTGCATATGATAACCCTTCCTCCCTCATAAGCGATTTTGGTTAGAACCTTCGCGAGCAGGGAGCAGGGAGGGTTAGCATACGCTAGGCCCATTGCTTTTCAGAAGAAATGGAAAGCGTTGTTCAAATGTTTCCAGCAGTACAACTGCATGATGTGCTGTTGTTGGCTCGCGAACAATTCTACCTGGATCTCGTCCAGGGTCACCTGAAGGGCCGCCAGTCTATTTTCAAGAATGTGACGGGCCAGTTGGTAGTTTTCAGTACGATAGTTAGTCCTGGCTGCGTAGCGCAGCCCCGACTCTTTTCGTCCTGACAGCTCCAAAGGTACGGAGAAGAGCTCGTTGCCAAAGTCGCAGTGCAGAGAATAGGGGCGCTGGAGAGACAGCATTTTAACCAGGGGGTTTCTTCGCAGGAAGTCGGTACCAATGACGATGTCAAAGGCGTCGGTGTCCAACACTCTGCAGTGTCGGGTCACAGTTTCGTCGCCAAGACAAATAGTCACATCGACTCCCCCCGGGGAATGGATGGTACGCCCATCCCCTACTCTTATGGCCACTTTCTTAGTTTTCTTGAAAGTTTTTAGCAGGCGCCGGGCCACTATAAAAAGTGTTGCGCCGGTGTCAAGCACTGCTCGAAAACTTGATTCCCAATTTTTACGAGGATCCAGAAAACCAAGTCCTCCTCTTCGGAGCCGCCCCTCTACTCCTCAGCAGGGAATTTGACATCCACCCCTGCAGCCATGAGGGACTTGGCGATCCAGGCCAGTCGCCTCTTCTTGGAGTTATTCCCCTCAGGGGAGGCGTTATCCTTCTGTGGGCGCTTCTTGGGGTCACCTTCGGCAGGAGAGGGAGTAGTAGCGGGCGCTGATGAGCGCCTCTGGGGGTTAGGGGTTCCACCTTTGGCACCCCCCTTGCCACCTCCTTTGCCACCTTTATCCCCATTCTGGGGAGTTCTGGTGGGTGTTTGGTTCTTCTGGCGTTCGGCCTCCTGCCGCTTGAGTATGTCACTCTCTCGTTCCTTTTTGTGACATTCGTCCTCGTAGTGACCACGTTTGCCACAATAACCACAGGTGATGATACACCTAAAATGGTCCTGATGGGTCACAGTTTTCCCATCTTTGGAGTGCTGCTCTCGTTTCATCTGCCGCATACAACTACAGCGATGGTCGCAGTCAGGGGAATGACAAGGTCCGCCCTTGTCATTTACAGGTTTAAAGTCGAACAGAGGGGGTTTACGTGCTTCAGGTTTAACCTCATTCATGGCACGCAGGCTGTCCCTTCCTTTACCACCTCCCTGGTTGGCGTTAGTGGGATTTTTAGGCCCTTTCCCTTCGTCACGTTCGGGGGTAGGCGTACCAACTCGACCCAAGTGCTTCTTGAGGAATTTCTCCATGTGGGAGTCATTCTCCCTCTCAAGGGCTAGCTCGATCAGCAGGTCTACCAGGTCGTCGTACGAGTGGGTCCGACTCTTCCTCTCAGAGGTAGCGCGGCAATCATCCCAGGTACGTGAAGGGATTTTACTCATGAGCCACAGGTGGGGCTCAGTGGCTGCATAGGAACCCACGTTCATCCGTGAAAACAGATACTCTAGGTCGCACACGTATTCAGAGACTCGCGCAGCGGAAGGAAACTCAGGGAGCATAGGTAGCTCCTCTATCTGTGTGCGCACATTGAGGTCAGTCTCATAGACTGAGAAAGTTTTCTCCAGTCTTTGGAGCACCTCGGCCCATGTTGAACACGTTGTCACAATCTGTTTCAGGTGTTTTTGCAAAAAATTCTTTTTGCATGAGCGTTTCAGCAGTGAACATTTAGTGGCCACATCCACATGGGATTGGCCAGTTAGCAAAAGAAACCCAGCAAATACTTCTGCCGTTTCGGGCAGATTTTTCGGGTCGAACTCCGGCAGTTCCAGCTGGATGTTCGCCTGTGCAATAGGTCTGCCACTCTTCCCATCCCCTGGGGTTAGGCCTGAAGGGGGGGGAGGTACGCCGGCGAGGGGTGCCAGGGCTGACAGCCCTCTTTTCTCAGTCTCTGTCACAGGCACGTCCTATGGTTCAGCAATAGGGACTGTCCTAGCGCGAGGATGAAAAGGGCTGGGGCAAGTGACCTTGGGTAGCAACCTGGAGACCCTTGATCTTTTACGATCATCAGCCAACGTGCTCAGTCCGGCTGAAGGTGAGAGTAGTGCTGGCTTGGGTAAGGGTTCGGTGATACCCAACTTTGCCTTGACAGCTTCTGACAGGGCTGTCACATCCAGGTCTTCAGATCCGGATAGGAGCTTGGCCAGAAGTTCGGCCGTGCGATCCAGAGCCCCATGGGTTGGCTCTGGGTGGAGAGGATCCGGGTTCTTCTCAGCCGCCCTTGAGGTTGTCGGCAGGTCTGGATGCCATGCTCTCGGGTACTCGTGTACTCTTGGTCGTCTCGGTAGTGATGCTGTCTCCGCTATATCTGTAGATGGCCCCGAATAAGGGAAGGACCCCATCTCTGTTTGAGGCGGAGACCCCAGGGCCTCAAGAGGTACTTCTCCATCTTCCCCTCTGATGGACCTGTGGTACTCCTCGTGGAGCACATACTCGTCCATCCTCCTTCGTAGGTCCTCTTGTTCTTCAGGACCCCCAAACGCCGTAGAAGAAGAGGCCGGGCAGGCCGACCTAGTTAGATGGACCCACTGAGGCTGTTTCGTTTTGCGAACATGCCTATTTATATGAGCATTCAGTTATTAAGCTGAACTCTGGTAGTCAATTTCCTACTTTAATGCAGATCCAGATCCAGATCCCAAAATGTACAGCATGATGCTGCTAATCCAACATTGTCCAGCATGAACAGTGAAGATGATCAGTAAATCAGAAGACTGATTGAAGATGATGGTGACAGGCAGATTCTCAGAGGTCTAATTGTTCATAATCAGATCATGATGCAGAAATGACATGATGGGTCATGATGGGGCACATGAATGGCTCCATGATGGCCACTCTTACTGAGTGGGCAGTTCAAGAGATAAAGGTCAGAACTGAACTATGGTGATAGCAAAAGGCCCAGAAACCACAGAAACATATCTTTTTCATGTATTTTATACTCTAAAGACTTGTGCATATTTTTGGGTCATTTGTTTAGCCTTTTATGCCATGGACCTACAATCAGTGGTGGACTTTCATCAGCCAGTTTGAAGCTGAATTTTTGCTTTGTGCCAGGGTGTAAGGCAGAAATCCTTCTGGTAGCCGAGGCCGTAGTTGTAGCAACTCCAGGACCCTGCCTGGCGTATTTTCGAAAATTGAAAAATCTGACATTTTCATCATCTCAATCATCATCACATTTCATCAACCCCAGGCTAGCCCTCTAGTTCTACAACCCAGCTGTTTGATATGGCCCCACCCAAAAGTTCAAAGGCAAAAAGGCGAGAAGATAAGACACTCAGAAGGGTACGTGTGCGTTCAGGGATTAGGTTAAAAGGGAGCGCCGACCGAGAGAGAGTTAGGGCAATGAAGGCAAGGGATGCAAGGTTGAGAGAGTCAGAGAAGTCAAGGTTCAGAGAGTCAGAGAAGTCAACATCGCACGGCGCTAACACTCCAACAGAAGCAAAGCCTGTACCAACTCCCTCGCAATCTTCTGGGTGCGCGCACGAAGACACTCACGCGCATCGAGAGAGGGTAAGGCTCGCGCCCCAAGCAGGTCCTGCGCGCGAGACAAGGCCTGCGCGCGAAACCAGGATACCATTGGGGAATGATCCTGCGCGCGAAGCAGGACCCATGCGTGAAGCAATGCAGGCGCCAGAGACTGGTTATGCGAGCGAAGAGTGGACCACACGCACATGCGAGGCTGGTCCTCCGCGCGCAAGTGGACTAACATGTGAAGTTGATGCGGAGTTCGAATGGTTAGAAGATCTTGCAGAACATCTGAAAACAATGGGCAAAGACAAGGTGTTGAGGGACCTATTGGCGCGCGACGACAAGAAGGAAAGCGACGAGTTGCACGATCTACATGAGTACCAGCTACCACCTCGCGCTACTGGGAAAGAACATGACCCTACGCTACACGACCTCTTACACAAGATGGAAACACTGACACTGGAACTGAATCAGATGAAGGAAGGCAGCAAGTTGACAGACCTGGACGCCACCATCACAGGGTTGTCGTACCTGGGTGACAAGCCCTCGCCCTTTGTTCCACGACAAACCTATGGCAAGTCGACGCCCTTGTTCAAGAAGCCAGTACAAATCAAGACGCTACACGAAGCACAACTACATGGCCTCCGAATTCTTGCGTGCTTGGTGGTGCCAACGCAGCTCGAAACTGAAGATTCTGAAGAAGAAGCAGAGCGAAGGAGAGAAAGGAGGGGTGTCGCTACAGCGAAGATCGAAACACCACTGCCTGTGTTCACTGGAAGGAACATTGTCTTCTGGGCAAAGGACTTCGCGCGCTTTCTGAGACTCACAGGTCAAACCAAAGCGTCAGACATGATCAAAGCCGACCTCGTGGTGACTGGCTGCAAGACAGACTGGTTGCGCGAACTCCTAGAAGACCTTTTGTCCGAATCTAACACCTTCGTGGAGTTCCTTTCTAAGATTGAGGAGACCTTCCCTGTGTTCGAGACTGACATGCACATTCGCCAACAACTCTTAGATCTCTCCAAGTTTAAGGAGTTCCCCAAGCTGGACGAGATCAATCAGATGGAAGCAAGGATCAGAAAGCTGGTGGCAAGGCTTACATGTGGTTACTCTGAGTACGACAAACTGATTCTGTTGCGCAGCAAGATCCCAGTGAAAACATGGTCAGAGTGCAAAGACACGCCAGCGCGCAAGGCCCTTACCCACAGCTACTCCGATCTACTAAGACTGCTTAAAGCCCTGTCTATGGAGCGAGAGTCTGATCAAGACGCCGACCGCCACGCGCACCTCAACTACGCGCAGTACAACGCTGAGGCCGAACTGTTTACTGGCGAAGGCAAAGGAGAAGGCAAAGGCGGTGGCAAAGGAAAAGGAAAAGGTCGAGGACGAGGCGGCGGCAAAGGCAAAGGTGGAAGAGGCTGGTAATGGACTCAAGAACATCCACCACCTGCTTTCAAGGTTACCATCTACTGCGAATACTGTGGAAAAAGGAACCACGCAGCGTCGAACTGCTGGAAGAAGCAAAAGGATGACAAGAAACAACAAGAGACTGGAATGCACAACAGCAAGCATCACAGCAAGGTCAACCTGTCAACCCCAAGCCGAGCGCGCAGCCGCTTCCGAAGCCTACGCTGAAGCCCGCACCTTCACCGAAGCCAGCACTTGTGCCGAAACCAGCACCGAATCCCGCTCCTGTGGCAGCACCTGATTAGGAAGGAAGCAACAAAAAGAAGAGGAAGCTGTTGTCCATGGAGAGGTACCTTCTCAAGCAATGCGAGAAGCACCGGATTCCACTCTAGACCCTTCAGGCCGCACAGAAGTAGAGGGGTGGGACCTCGGGAAAGAGGCTCTACGCGTGCCTGGTCTGAATGGGGGAGCAAAAGTATCATGGGTTACTCAACACACGCGCCAGTAACAGCTTAGTGGCGGAGAGACTGGTGGAGCAAGGCCAGACGCAAATGGGTGAAATTTTCGGAGTCAAGGTTGGCAACGGAGCTGTACAGCTGACAAGTGGGGAGACAGAAGGAGTTGTTCACGTGGGAGAAGAGGACATCCCTTTCTCGTTCGCCACCTTCGACACCGACGTGTTTGACATGATCCTGGGAAACGACTTCTTTGAAGCCAACACGCACATCAACTACCTCTCCCTGCAAGCGCCCCAGCATTTACTGGTACAGAGACATGGGCAACTCTTGGAAGTCCCACTGAACGAGGACACCACACCAAAACCCTCCGTGCAGGTCATCCAAGGTCTGTCGCTCAACTTAGGCGCAGACATGAAGCTGGAAGGTATGGTGGCCCTTCACGCGCAGCTCGCTCGTACTGAGAACTACAAGCTTTCGACGGAGATGAAGAGACAAGGGTTTGCGGACTTATCTTTGGAAGGAGATCCGTCTGGTTCGGACTTCATTGAGCTGTTCGCGTCGAAGCAGAACGCGGACTCACAATTTTACTGCAACCGCAAGGACAACTCCGCCTTTTGGTACCATTGGGGGTGGCTACAAAGGTGGAAGCAGTTGTACGCAAATCCAAGGTTCTCCCAACTCTTAAGAGTTCTGGTCAAGGTGGCGATCGACCGAGCGCGCTTAGTTTTAGTAGTACCAGAGGGGAAGGAATGGGAAAGTAAAGGAGCGAAGTGGAAAGAACTCCTGGAAAGACTGACTATCTCGAAGATCATCCTACCCGACCTGCCGATGTACAGCAAAGATGGGATTGAAGAAATTTTACCGAAGCCTTCCTGGCGAAGATGTCTCTATCTACTGGACGGGGATACCAAATCTTTACCGATGGAAGAACTCGACCAGGAGGAGGTACAGTGGGTCACAAGGCAGAACCGAGGTTGGGGAAAAGCAAAGATGCTATCCAAATTCCCTGATCACCCTGAGGTCGAATGGGAGGAACGAGAACCTGTCGTCAACGCTCCGACGCTGGACGTGGAAAGTGATAGCGAAGGAGAAGAGGAGACCTGTGCAGCAAACACAGCAGACAACATCAGGAATCCAAGTGTGTCGACGATCCCGATTCACAACTCCGAAGGGTACGAATCAGTGAAATGGCACGATTTGGTGGATGCACTACTACTCGAAACTGAACCTGACATACCTCCGCAACGAGGACAACTCGATGACGAAGCCAAGTGCTTACTCGCCTTTGCGTGCATGGTGGCCGACAAGACGACCCACTCCGAGAAGAACGATCCTCAGTGGGCGAAGCCCAGCAAAGACAGTTGGCCCATCGGGGAGCACGAGAAGGAGGATCTCAAACAACTTCTCTTTCATCGCGTAGAACACCTACAAGAAAATCAGAAAAGGGAGCAATGGCGAGAAAAGCAACTGAAGCTTAAGATGAAATGGGGTACGAGTGTCTATGTCCCTGAATACGACGATGATCCGTCAGCCTGTACCTGCGAGTATCAAGGACCGTGGGAGATGTCCCACGTGTGTCACTGCCACCAAGCGAGTACTCTAACTCTGCGAGAAGTTCGTGAACTACTGCAGGAATACGGCGATCAGGGCGCGAAAGAACATACTCACTGCTGCGACGAGTGTCACGGAAGTTCGACCTCTGTCAATTTCACCAAGTGGATCCTGACGAGATCAAAGAAGTACTTACACTCAAGCAGGAGTTTGGGCAAAGCAATCTGGCGGCTTCTGAGGATTTCAAGAACAAGATCCAAGAACACGATCCCCGAGTTGCTGAAGTCCTCGCAAGGTACGAAGAAGCCTTCGGACCTTTACCACCTCCCGGGTCAAGCAAAAAAGTGGTCAGAATGGACTTAGAGTTGAAGCCCGAGTACCAGAACCAGCGGGTTACTTCGAGAGGTTACCCCTGCTCTAAGGAGGACCAAGCTGAGATCATGAGGCAAGTCCTAGAGCTGGTGGAAGTGGGGATGTGCAAAGCCTACAAGGACACGGATATCCCTGAGCACTGCTTGCCGTGTTTCTTGGTGGCCAAACCTGAATTGAGAGCGAAAAGGCTAGTCGTCGACTATCGCACGCTGAACAAAATGATCAAACGGCACACCGGCAGTCTCCCTGTGATGGAAAACACCATCGAAAATGCCGCGTCCTGCAAGTTCAAGTCCAAGATGGACAAAAGATCAGGGTTTTGGCAAGTCGATTTGACGGAGCGTGCCAAGGAGTTGATGGCGTTTCGGACACCAAACAGAAGGGTGTTCTGATGGCTGGTCATGCCCTTTGGTATCGCCAACGCCCCCGTGCTGTTCCAGGAGTTGATGAACCAGGTGCTCACCATCCTCAAGCAGCGACCCGCAGTCCAGGCGTTGCTCGAATGAGGAGCAGTTGCCGAAGCTCACATCGACGACGTGCTGCTAGGCACGAACTCGATCGAGGACCATCTGCTGTTGCTGTCGGAGTTTTTCGACGTGTGTGTGGAGCAGAATCTCCGTATCAAACTTCAGAAATGCGAGTTCCTGAAAACTGAGCTAGAGTACCTTGGATTCCGAGTGGGAGACGGTCACTAGGGACCGTGTGAGGACAAACTGAAGCCACTGATGTATTTTACGATCGATGGAGTCAAAGGGAAAGCCGAAGGAGTCAAGAAGATAAGGCAATTTATTGGAGGTTGCAACTTCTACAGGCGCCACATGAGGAATTTCACTGAGTCCTCCACTGAGGCTATACTGACCGACCTCATCAAAGACAACACCCCATGGAAATGGACAGACGAGGAGAAAAACAAGTTGGAGGAACTGAAGGAGAAAATCTGCAAAGCCATACCTCTGGGAGTGCCGCGACCGAAAGGAGAGAGTGTCTTTGTCTCAGACGGTTCGAACGTGGGCGGAGGCGGTACTCTCTTTCAATGGCAGGCGCTCCGACCTGAACCGTGTCACAAAATCGATGAAAGGCTCAGAACACAAGGAGTGAACCGAGACGGCAGTCTGAAGCACTCGTACAACGAAGACGAATGGCGACTTGTTCCACTTGGACATTGGAATTGGAAGTGGAATGCAGCGCGCTCCAAGTACCACACGTACGAGCACGAACTGTTGGGAGGAGTACTGGTCCTCGCCAGTCAACAGAGGATCATTGGTAACAACCCAGTCACCTGGCTCTGCGATCAGGATTCGGTCAAGTACTTTATGGACTCACCGCCTCCCGAACAAAAGAGACTACGGCGATGGTGGGTATTCCTGTCCCAACTACGACTAGCCGTTCACCACATTCAAGGACTCAAGACTGAGCTAAGCGATTACCTGAGCCGCAACTTGTTCGACGATCGCTTGGGGCAATCTTCCGAAGAAATGGCAAAGGACACGTTCGCCAAGATGGATGTGCAGCTCGACCTGTTCATGAAGACCACGCAACCGCAGAAGAAGTGGGGAAAGGAGGAACTGTTGAAGGATTACGCTGCGATTATGAAGCAACTGCAACCAGGGCAAGTCAAGCTGATCGCCGGCGAACAGTGGGCAATGACTAAAGACGCGCTGTACAAGGAAGACCGAGTCTGTGTACCTGAATCCCATCTCGAGGAAACACTTCCATGGAGCCACACCGTCAACGGTCATCCTGCAGTGCAGAGGTCCTTATGGTTCTTCGACCGCCACTTTCACTGCAACAAGAATGAGTCAGAGAAGAAGAGACGTATGACCGAAGTGACGAAAGACTGCCACTGCATCCTGGGGAAACCCAACAGTCAAGTCGATCGCGGAGAAATGGGAAACCTGGCCATACCTCATATGGTGAACTCTGTCGTGTACCTCGACTTCATGCACCTGCCGCACTATGCCGGGCACAACTTCGCGTTGATGGTCACGTGCGGGCTCTGCAGATTCGCAAGAGTCTTCCCTATGAACAAGAAGGCGGACAGCGAGACCGTGCTGAAGACTTAGTTTGAAGAATGGCTACAAGTCTATGGTAACTGAAGGTCATCCACTCTGATCAGGACGTGCGCTTAACAGCAGCAGGCAACTGGTACAGGGGAGTACTGGAAACACTTGGTTGCGAGATACAATTCGGTACGCCCTATCTACGCACCAAGAACGCGCTCTGCGAGAGGCGAATCCGCTCCTTCAAAACAGTGATGCGGATCCTCATGGCGCAGGAGAAGGGGAGGAACTGGTTGAGAGTCCTACCGTACGCAATATACCTGATGAACAACCAGGTGTCCACGCGTACTGGTTTCTCACCGCACGAACTCTTCTTCGGTCGTCCTGGTTGCCACATGGAGTTCCCGACGCCGCAGGACGCGAATCCTAAGGTGAGAGATTGGATGGAGAAGCAAGCGACGTTGGCAAGCAAGGCCAAAGAACTGCTTCAGAGGATCAGAGAACGTGAGAACACACGCAGCAATAGTGGGCGCAAACCCGTCGAATACGAAATTCGAGACATGGTACTTGTGCACCACAGGAGGTTACCGCGCTGGAAAAAGAACGACCTAGATCTACCCTACTATGGTACTTTTATGGTCACGGATGTGGGTCCTAGTTCAGGTAAAGTACGCGCAAGCCTGAGGTTTGGGGGAGAGATCGAAGTGGGCCTCCCTTTCCTCAAGAGGTACACCCTGATGGACGAGTACGACCTGGATTTGGAAGGTTTCGACGACGAAGTGGCGGCTGAGGAGGATGAGCTCAACGACGATCAAGATGAGGACATGACATCGGAGCTCGGCAGCGCGGAGGTCTCTGAAGGAGAAGGACAGCTGCCAGATATGGACACGAAGGAGATGAAGGCAAAGGGTTTTTACAAGGTGGAAGCTATTCTGCGTTCGAATTACAGGCATGCCTGGAGATTCTTGGTCAAGTGGGAGGGTTACTCTATGGCAGAGTGCAATGGGCACGGGATCTGAGTAGCTACCAGCAGAGACCTGCCACAGAGCGCGCCTGCAGAAGCACTGTAAAATACGATGTAGTTCAGGCGAAGTAGTTAACGTGATTTGATTTCGCATTCACTGTCATTTTTTTTTATTATAGAATCACATTGTCAATAGTGTTTGCATCCTCCACAGGGTTTGTGAAGGATGCAATAAGCACGCCAGTGGCGTGCCATTCAGCATCGCAAGACAAACTGAGTGAGTGGCCGTCTTTCAGACCGCCAACATCAACTGTACGGCGAGTTAACGAGTTGGTGCTGTGCTCCAGGGTGGTCATGAGTGGACAAAGAAAACGGAGTGACAATATCAAAATTATGGGAGTCCGTCACCAACGAGTTCAAAATCAAGCTTTGGAGAGTTTACAGAAAAGGTTTTCTGAGTCTCACTATTATGTTGGGTTTGAAAAGAATGCAATGTGGCTCAGAGCCACGGTAAAAATGGCATAGCCATTACATGCTTATTGCACCTTTGGTCCAAGACCTCCAAACCAGGAACAAAAGCGGTGCGCGCTTTGCAGCCACATGCCACGTGAAACGCGTTCCAAGGAATCCAAGAGCAAGCGTGGGAAGCGTGCCAAGGAATCCAAGAGCCAGCGTGAGAAGCCAGCAAATGACGGCAAGCCAAAGAAGAAACGAGGATCTACGCGCAGCAGCAGCGACGACTACAGTGGCGAATGCACGGACAGCGATGAATACTGGGATTACGGATGGCCTGAAGCCGAAGACAAGGAGCTTGATTATCGGGTTGCCGGTGAAGAGGAGAGCTACAGGACTACCACTCAACGCTCCAAGGAGACTTGGAGAATTAGCGAGCGTTCTGGACTTGCGTACGACCTCTACGACGAATCAAGTATGTCTGAACTCTTGGAGGCAGAGCGAGCGCGCGTGCTTCGTGGTGACGCCACCATACAGCGACGAGACGAGAAGATTCAGGACCTCCAGACCCAGCTTGACGAAAAGCAGAAGGAAATCGAAGCACTGGAGGCAGAGCTACGACAACAAGCAGCGGCCTATGGTGCGAACAGCCTTCAACAAGTGACGACGTCCAAAAGACCCACACGACGCGTTGGGAACCGAGGATATGCAATGAGGATTGGGAAACGACGACCAGAGTCAAGGTTTCCTGCAGTCGTAGAGTCTAACTGACGCCACGTAAGGCCTGAATGAAGCTTCCATCCATTTTCGAAAATTTGCATCTAAATCATTTTCCACATGAGCCTGTGGTTATACACCTATTCAGTGGCTCACTTTTCTTGAGGCCTCAGTTTACGCTGTTATGCACCGGTGAGTGCTGTGCATTGCCGTGGGCGATGCGAGGCACCCACACCAATATACACTGTGTGTGGCACCTGAGAGTGCAAGGAGACAGTATGTTATGCACCAGTCAGTGTCGTGTTGCTGTGGTTGGCACAGGGAGTTACGCTGACTGACGCCATACTTTGTACGAGTGCTGTGGGTGGCACTCAAGGATAGGTGACAGCGCCATAAGTGCTGGGTTGGCACTGTGAGTGGCTGGAAGCAACCGAGTGCTCGAGTGCACGGCACGGGGAAGAGTGCTCGCTGTGAGCAGGGTGTGTGGGAGTGCAGTGGCAGAGGTTTGGGAAGGTGAGCACACGGGGACATGTAGCACTAACAGATCCATGCCCATATGGTAAGTCATCAAATGTCAACAAGTGAGGGCAGTGCCTCTATGGAGTCATGCCCCCCATGTTTCCATTTTGGGACGGGAGTGCAATGGGCACGGAATCTGAGTAGCTACCAGCAGAGACCTGCCACAGAGCGCGCGTGCAGAAGCACAGTAAAATACGATGTAGTTCAGGCGAAGTAGTTAACGTGATTTGGTTTCGCATTCACTGTCATTTATTTTTATTATAAAATCACATTGTCAATAGTGTTTGCATCCTCCACAGGGTTTGTGAAGGATGCAATAAGCACGCCAGTGGCGTGCCATTCAGCATCACAAGACAAACTGAGTGAGTGGCCGTCTTTCAGACCGCCAACATGAACTGTACGGCGAGTTAACGAGTTGGTGCTGTGCTCCAGGATGGTCAGGAGTGGACAAAGGAAACGGAGTGACAATATCAAAATTATGGGAGTCCGTCACCAACGAGTTCAAAATCAAGCTTTGGAGAGTTTACGGAAAAGGTTTTCTGAGTGTCATCTTTATGTTGGGTTCGAAAAGAATGCAATGTGGCTCAGAGCAACGGTAAAAATGGCATAGCCATTACACAGAGGCAACGTGGGAACCCTACACAGCGTTTATTTTGGACCAAGGAAATGTGAGTTCGGTATTTCGGGACTACTGCCACGCCAACGAATTGCCGAGAGTGCTCAAACTAGCGGAGATCAAGAGTAAGAAGGAGCACGAAAAGCACAACAAGTAAGAACCTGAAGACTCTTCGCCCAAGTCAGCCGGCTCCACGGGCGAAGGATCGAGCACGTTCACGGACACCGTCTCAGAGCATTCCTCACCAACTGCAGCTGGATCAGCAGCCGCAGGGGCAGACGGATGAACAGCCGCAGGCGCAGCCGGATCAACAGCCAAGGGCACAGCCGGATCAACAGCCGCAGGCGCAGCCGGATCATCAGCCACAGGCACAGCCGGATCGACAGCCATAGGCACCGCCGGATCAACAGCCGCTGGCACAGCCGGATCGTCAGCCACAGGCACAGTCGGATCCACAGCCGCAGGCGCAGGTGGATCATCAGCTGCATGCACCAATGCAGGCACCAGTCCTGGGTCCACAGCTCCCGGCAGCCAACGAGGCTCGCTCAGCTGGATGCTGTCCAGCTGAGCATCTGCCCAGTACAGCCGGAGCCCATCAGAGTTGGGCACTGCTGCCCAACGGCAGACGGGCTCCAGCTGGCGCCCAGGCCCGAAGAGGGCCTGGACGGGCAGGTGGGAGCGGGGGAAGGGGATGCGGGTGTTGGTGAGGGGAGGAGGAATGCGGGGAGGCGGAGTGCCGGAGAGGGAGAGCGGAGAATCGTAGATCGACTCAAGGGTAGATGCAGGAGATGGAGATGCAAGAGATGCACCAGAAGTAGAAGAAGAAGAAGAAGAAGGAGGTGGCATTGGCCGCGGCGCCAGAGCCGCAGGGAGCGGCACGTTTGCCAACTGAGGCGGCGGTGGTACCGCCGGGGCTGCCGGTGCTGGCAGTGGCAACAGCACGTGCAAGAAGGGCACGGGCTGGGACAAAGATTCTCCACTGGGGGAACTGGGTGCAGGGGGTAGTTTGGGGTAGGGTTTGGCTGGTTTTGGTAGGGGGTTGGGCGTAGGCTTGGGCTTAGGCTCCGGCACGCCTTTACCGGTCGCCTTTCTACGGTCCATGACTCCCTTGTAAAATAAGCTGTAAAACCATACAAGTCACGGCACTACTGTCAGCAGTAAGGTATCTTTTCAAGTGCCGGAACAGGAGTTTGCGTCCCTCTAACCAACTGTCGCGCGCGAACTCAAGAACCCAAACCAACAGAAAGGCCAGAAGAAAGAGAGAGAGCAGGACAGAGAAAAGGGGAAGAGAAGAGTGTGAGGGACTGGGGGGAGGATATACGACAAAAACCTTTATGAAACCCACGCTGAAAACAGCGAACTCCGCCAGCGAGGTTCTGGGTAGCTAGGGCGCCAGGCAACTGTAACCAGGGGTAGATGCCTACGCTCCCAGGTACTAAGCGAACGGTGAGCGCTGAGTGGGAATGGGGTACAGTGACATCCTTAACTCCTTGTGACATCCTTTTGACCTTGTGCGAATCAATCATTTCATTCCCTTCTCACCAATGAACGAATCAACGCGTGCACGCTGAGCTTCCTGAGCAGTACAACGGCCAGCACCGCAGTGCGGTGACTACATCCTGCCGAGTGGATCGAAGGACGCTCACAGGATGACAGCGATTTAGTTAAACAAACACGCAAACCACGACGCGATCTGTGCGATGCTAACGAAGGTCCACCTCAGCAACTTGCCCGTACCAGTACCTTTACTACGAGAGTGACGGAGCAAGAGGAAGAGACGGATGAGTACCAAGTACCTCTACTACAGCTATCTGCAGACTGAGTACAAGAAGATCAACCTGACTGCCTACAGCGACAACAACATTGGGATCAACGCGTGGAATTCAAGGTATGCGCTAGGCAAAGCTGCTGAAGGACGTGTCAGACGCCTCCACGCCTACGCAACGAACAGATCATGGCGATGAAGGACGGCGCGCGCAAGCAGCCTGACTGAGCACGACCCACATGCGCTGACTGCGCAACTCACATGCGCTATTCCAGAGCATCTAAGGTCTGACCAAAAGCAAGAAATGGGTGTAAGGATACTGCGCATGCATGTGGTGAGCCCATCTAAGGGTTATATTTGCTGCGACGCACGCAAAGGACTTGCAGCGCTGCAGGGGGGGAGTTAGATGGACCCACTGAGGCTGTTTCGCCTTGCGAACATGCCTATTTATATGAGCATTCAGTTATTAAGCTGAACTCTGGTAGTGAATTGCCTACTTTAATGCAGATCGAGATCCAGATTCCAAAATGTACAGCATGATGCTGCTAATCCAACATTGTCCAGCATGAACAGTGAAGATGATCAGGAAATCAGAAGAATGATTGAAGATGATGGTGACAGGCAGATTCTCAGAGGTCTAATTGTTCATAATCAGATCATGATGCAGAAATGACATGATGGGTCATGATGGGGCACATGAATGGCTCCATGATGGCCAGTCTTACTGAGTGGGCAGTTCAAGAGATAAAGGTCAGAACTGAACTATGGTGATAG
This sequence comes from Eutreptiella sp. 'Long Island Sound 2002', assembly GCA_964036045.1. Classification (NCBI taxonomy): domain Eukaryota; phylum Euglenozoa; class Euglenophyceae; order Eutreptiales; family Eutreptiaceae; genus Eutreptiella; species Eutreptiella sp. 'Long Island Sound 2002'. The sequence goes on along the minus strand of OZ038392.1, from coordinate 20,322,417 downwards.
TAAAAGGCCCAGAAACCACAGAAACATATCTCTTTCATGTATTTTATACTCTAAAGACTTGTGCATATTTTTGGGTCATTTGTTTAGCCTCTTTATGCAATGGATCTACAATCAGTGGTGGACTTTCATCAGCAAGTTTGATCCTGATTTTTTGCTTTGTGCTAGGGTGTAAGGCAGAAATCTTTCTGACCTGGCGATAAAGGCGGCGACTCGCCTGCGGAGATGTTGCAGGCTGTCATCACCATGGGCCGTTAAGGTCTCCATGGTTAAGGGGATTGTTTTGGGTGGATCTTGATTCACCCTTCTGTGCTCTGGATCTTCCTGAGACCAAGAAGCAGCTCTGAGTGGCGGTTCACTCTTTGGACGGGCTACACTGCCAAGTTGGACTTGTACACTTCTGATCGGCCAGGTTCTGGAGGACAGTTTAGTTGACATGTTCAATGTGCTTTTCAGTGTGCTCTTCTTGTGCTTCTGCTCAGAGTCGGTTCAAAAGGTACCCAGGGCTTGCCTCTGCTACCAGAAAGATGTCCTTGATTAGTGTCCTAGAGATTTTGATGAAATCCTGCAGGTTTCGCTGTTGAAAACCCAAACCAAAGCAGCAAGTAGAGCAAGAACGGGATGTGGATCGAATCAATGAATAGTTTTGAAATCCAGTGTAACACAGAAGAGCTGCAGATAGACAAAGCAGGCTTAAATACAACTATTCAATCACAAATGGATAAAACAAAAGATTTTAAGTGAAAGCTGGCCTGACTCTAGCCTCCAAGTTAGCATCAAGCACTTCATGTGCACTCTTTTGGGTGAAATGGAGCTGGTCAGGAATATGGGGCAAAGGAGTTAGGCCAGACACAGAATATGACTTGGCCAAGCAACTGAATTCAGAAACAGCTAAAACGTAGAACCACAATAAGTGGTAGAAACAATTGATTAAAGGGGTCTTGTGGTGGGGGACCACTAGGCTTAACCTCCAAGGCCTTAGGCATGAAATGCCTATTTTATTTCGGTATAACCTCCATGAAGGAAGATACCTCCGCTCAGTTGAGTGGTAGGGGTGAACTTCATGGTAGGGCTGGGGTTATAGCCCTAGTTACCTTGAGAAAGTGTAGTTTAGGCTTCAAAAGAGAGATAAAAATACTTAAGTAAGTCTTGGCATCAACAAAAGGGTTTTAAGGGGGGCTTGGCCTGGATCACGCCCTCCAAGAAAGACATGGCAGTGGCTTTTTCTTACTCCATTAGGCTTAACCTACAAGGCCTTAGGCATGAAGTGCCTACTTCATATCGGTATAACTTCCATGAAGGAGGATACCTCCGCTCAGTTGAGTGGTAGGGGTGAACTTCATGGGGGGCTAGGGTTATAACCCTAGTTACTTTGAGAAAGTGTACTTTAAACTTCAAAAGAAAGTTAAAAATGCTTAAGTAAGTCTTGGCATCACCAAAAGGGTCTTAAGGGGGGCTTGGCCTGGATCAAGCCCTCCAAGAAAGACATGGCAGTGACTTTTTCGGACCTTCCCCTGGAGTACTAGTTGATCAAGCTAGTAGGACCAAGGAAAAAGGCTCAAATTTCCCACAATTCCCTCGGAAAATGCATTAAACCTACCAAAAACATTCCCATCAGTTCATAGAAGCCTATCACACTGTAGGTACCCTTGAAAAACAGTGTAATGTACTGTGAATGATGTCCCTTCGATGGGGCATTCCTCAAAAGTCGCCAGCGTGCGACGAAAACGTTTGGTAAAAATTTGGGGGTAGTGGGGCTTGAACCCAGGACTCCCTCCCTAGAAAACACATGCCTGCCCACTAGCGTACAGTCGAACGCTCTAATGCGGACGGCTATCGCTGCATAAACAGCGTTTTAGTAAACGTCCTGCCCAAGGGCCAGGGCGGAGCAATACTCCCAATGGAGGACACAAATCTCCAGGAGCTGAAAAAAATAGAAGATGGAACCAACAGGGAGTGAATCCTGTGGTGTAGCGAAAGGGGTAGCGATTTAACAAGTCAAATCGCTAAAAACTGACGAAACCACGTTAGAAATCGTCAATTTTAGACTAAAACCTAAAGTCGCAGACAAGCGCAACAGAAGCGGACTCCAGATAAAGGGGCTGCGCAAGCGTAAACGGCTCTAGAAAAAGAAGGTATGAGCCGTAGTTTTTCAAGTTCTAAAAAAGGTTTATGCACAGTTGCATCAAAATTGTTATAAACTTTAGGAAAAAGTATTGAAAATGAACCCACACCACAGAGCAGGTGGACAACCCACCTCTCAGGTATGTCAGTGTCACTTCACACGCATGCATTGCGTTCATGTTGGTTGCCTCGTTAAAACGTTGGGGTTGTCACCGTTGTGTTCGTTGGGGGTTCGGGCGTTCACTTCCTTTGCTCTGCACAGGTCAAAACAGAGATGAAAGGTATGTGAAGCGAATGGAGCGCGCAGCGCGCACATAGGGTTAGAATATGCGCTGTGCTCGCGATGCATGTGCCTAATTCAGGCATTCACACGCTGTGTCGCTTTCCCTGTGCCCCAATCCAACCTTGTCCTCTCTTCACAGGTAAGAGAAGAAAGTTCTTGCTCGTGTTCGTGTTGCCGTAGCGTTAAAATAGGGTTGCTTGAAATGCTTAGGCTTGCTTTGCCCTGTGCAGTGCGCCACTCTCTCTCCTTTTTCTGCAGGGAACAAAGTAAGAAGAGCATGCATGACACACAATGCATTAATCGCTTAGGGTTGTTTCGCGCTCCTGTCATCTTCGGCATTCACATGATGCGTGGTGAGTAGGGTAGGTAAGCCCGGGAGGAGCTCACCTCTTGGTTTAGTCACGCAGTGATTGGTTGTGAGCGTTATGATTAGGAGTAAAGGCAACCCTGTGCATACCTGTGCATGCATATGGCGCATTAAAGGGTAGGCCACGCGTCTTGCGCACGGTAAAACTCTTGTTTAGGCTACCCAAGGACTCCACCCTACGTTCTTTAAGAGAACGGGTGGAGTTCCTTAAGCTTGCTTGTTTGCAACCTGGTAAGTGGACAGTGTATTATCGGGCAGCCTGAGAAGCGTATAATACGTGGAGGCTGTCTTGGTTCCTCCGCCACCTGCCAGGGCCATCAGCCTTTCTTCTACAGATGGGCAGGTAAGGGTGATTGGTGCAGCTGCAGTTGCCTTCGGCGGCTTTGAATTTTTCTGCCCAAGCTAAAACGGGCGCTGATCACACCAACAACAAACTGCAACCCAGCCGTGAATGGCGAGTGCAGTCCGACTTCATCGACATACACGCTGTGCACGCATACTGAGCACTCCTTCCCTCCAAGCCCTGACAGGGAAATGCGTAGTGGCCTCCATGTTAGGCCACAGTTGCTTAGTAGCGCTGTGTTCTCTTGCTCTTTCACAGGGGGGTTAATAGGGCCCGCGACCTCTTTGACAGCAACCCCAAGTAGCGTGTGGAGGAGTTAGGGTCAGCAAGCCTGGCAGGTGATGAGTGCAACTGATGAGTGCTCACCCTGACTTCGAAGGCTGGTGCTGGCGTTAGTGAGCGTAGTGTAGTGGTGTCTCCTGTCCCGCGTGCGTTTCCACATGGGCAGGGGAGTGCTTTAGCTTTTGGCCTTTAGAAAAATGGGCGTTTTGCATGCCCTTAGCACACATGGCCACCCCTCCCCTCTAGTAGGTAGGGCTTTCGCCGTCTTCCCCCCAGGATAGGCGCCAGCACAGAAACTGGGCGCCATAGGAATGGTAATAGTACCTGATTAGGACCTTCGGTCCGACGTCAGCGAAGCCCGGTCTCCAGGAGCCACGACGGGGACAGAAGTGAGACACACACAGACATACGTAGCACCCTTAGGGGTATGGGAAACCCTGTAAGGATGGGTAGAACCCCATCCCTACGTGCTCATTTGGATCAGGTACTTCACACAGTGGTTTTACCCGGTTTAACCCGGTTGAACTCGGAAGGGGCGCGGTTGAACCGCTGAACCGCAGTAACCGCGGTTGAACCACCGCCAGCGCTGGCGGCGGCGGCCGCGCCAGCGGCGCGCGCTTTTCTGAACAAAATATTTGCATAAACACCTGAAACTGACGCGTGACAAACCTTTTTTAAAAAATGTCCCACCACTGGCTGCAAGTGGTGAACGACCACTACAGCGGGTTCGGGGACCAGCAGCTGGTGGACGACTTGTTCACCTTTTTTTGCACAAACGGCACGACAAAACACCTATGGAAACAACTTGCTGACCGAATTGGTAACACACAGAGAGCTTCTAAACAGACAAAAAGGGCTACAAAAAAAGCTTTCGCAGGATCCGACGCTGTGCGCCTCATTTTGGACCTTGGGATGCCGAAGCCAAGGTATGTGGCATAATGCACACATGCCTACAAGTGGTTCAACGTGGTTCAACGGGGCGGTTGAACCCTTATCACAAATGAACAATTGTGATTGTGCTTCATGACAACGTTTGCACGGCAAAAACATCGCTTAAATGTTGCCCAAAGCATGAACATATGAGTTGCAACGTGTTGCCCGCGTCATAAATGTGAATACTTTGTGGTTTGTACCATTGGACGCTTTTTGGTGCCATGACGGCAACCCATTCAACCGCAGGTTCAACCGCGCACTTTATCCCAATTTCTCGGTTCAACCGTCCCTAGGTATAAGAAGCTTATTTCGTGGGCCGATGCCAAAGAGAAGAAAACCCGTGCAAGCACCGTCCCATGGACACATTGCTTTCCGTCATATGCAATGATGGATAAAGCTTGGTCCACGTTAAGTGAGAGACAAGTACTAAAAACGACCATAAAGGATGGAAGAGTTGGGGTTCGTTGGGATGTGGATGATTGGATACAATATGAAGGTGATCAAAGGGATGTGCTAGAAGAAATGCACTTCCCAAGATTTAGGGATGATCACCCCCATGTACTTATAGTGCGTGGTGATGGGTTTCCATGCGGAGCAAGGTCATGGTGCCAAATTGCATGTGGTTTTGCAAACCACATGCAAAAAGCACAAACCTTGCTCTACAATTGGACCCTTGACCTTGCTCTCGTAAGTGAGCATGAAACAGATCTTGTGCGTGTCCTCTTTGGAGAGACACTAAAAAAAATACAACCAATTTTTGACCGTGGCTACATGTTGCTCCGAGGGTTTTGGAGGCAATAGCCCTTGGCTTCGTCATATACTTGGTCTATCAACATTTTATGAAATTGGTTCAATTCATTCTTTTGCGACATGGTCTAGGGAGAAAGAAAGAGTGGTAGGGTGTGAATGGCGACGAAGTACAAGACTTGAAGCAAAATTCCTAAAGTATAGGAAACAAGGAGTTAGTTGTGTTGGTGCAAAAGGGTGCATCGAAAGTCCACTATGTGTGTTCTTCATCTTTTGATACGATGTGGTGAATACTTAACAACGTTTGTGCGCACACGAACCACAATGTTGACGATACCACAACGATCCAAGGTTCAAAGCCTCCTAAAGGACGCTAAGACCAATATTTCTTTGAAAGGCCGGTCCTTCCCTGGTGGGGATGAGACATGGCACTCGTTTGCCAATTGGTTGCCCATTGCAAAGAGTTTGCGTCTAACACCACATGTCACCACTACCGTTGAGGACATGGGGAAATTGCTAACCGCTATCTATCGGTGGACATATGATTCATTCGTCCAAGGGTGTGCACAAATTCCAAAGAGGTTTCAAAACACTATATGTCTGCAACTAGGAGGTGTGTGTGTGGTTCAACCGTGGTTCAGGAGGTTCACCCGTGCGGTTGAACCGGCTTCCCCACGGTTTCACTCCTGCTTCTCTCAGGTGCCTTTGCGCCATGGACCCCGAGTCTTTGGGGAAGGCCTTGCAGGACTGCCTGCGGGCACTGGGTACGGGACAAGGCGCCGATCCACCTGCCGCGCCAGCGCCACAAGCAGCGGCAGCGCCTCCAGCTCCCCACCTGGCCGACAAGTTCCCGCTGAAGGAAGAAGTGGTGGTCCACAACACCTGCAATCCCGACACCACCCTGGCGCCCGAGACGCCTGAGTGGCTGTGGCTGGCTGACGTGACGCCGAAGTACGTGTTCCGCCGTGCCATGACGCTCTGGATGAAGAAGTGCCGCCAAGAAGACAAGGATGGTGTCCAGTCCTACCCCTGGGAGACAAAGTGCCTGAGCACCGGGGAGTTTTCGGAGTGCAAGGTGCTGCGTGTGGGCCTGTCGAGCGACCCCCAAGGCCACATGTCCCTGGATGAACCAGGTCTGGATGCCCTGTTCAGGATATGGGCCACTGCGGGGTGCGGTGTTGCCAGGAGCGCGTCCTGGTTTGGCGCGAATTCTGTGGGCCGGGGCGGTGGTCACAGCGCAGGACACGGTCCACGCTTCTTCTTCAAGGCGCCGGTGGAGTTGCCACCAGGTTGGTTCGACGAATCGGAGGTCCAGCGGTACACGGCGACTCCGAGCAGCATGCTGGCTATGGGCGCCACCATCTCAGGTAGGGGAAAGCACAAGAAGGCCAAGGCAAGCGCCGCGACGGCAGCAGCGGCGCCAACGGCAATGGCACCATCGCCGTTCGTGCAGCCAAGTGTGGTTCAAGCGATCCAAGGGGTGCAACAGGTGTGCAGTAGTTCAACCGTCGTTTGAGCGGGCTCAACCGTGCGGCTGAACCGCCTTCACCGTCTTCAACCGTGCACAGTTGATCGTCACCTTCCTACACACTGAATCGTGTTCCCCCACTTCTGCGGTTCAACTGCCTGCTTGCTTTCTCTGCAGTTGACCGCCAATGATGTGCCTGAGCACATGTTCGTGGTGGAACGGCGTGGCCCTGGCATTGTCGTCCACGGGCGATGGCCACCCATGCCCATCGTGGAGTGGTGGGACGTGTGGTATCGGCAGATCCCTGGCGCCGCTCAACTGGTCGACCGCATGAGTCGTGGTGTGCAGCGGGGCTTGCAGGAACTGAGCAATGCCGGGCAGGACAGTCCTGCGCCAGAACGGCAGAGGTCAACGCCCCTGGAGTCCAGTCCAGCCGTCACCACCGCGCCCCAACCAAGTCCTGTAGGAGAGAGCTTTGAGGAGTTCTACAAGAGTGTGTGGGACCCCAATTCCGAGAGTGACTCCAGCAAGCTCCCCAGCGACACGGTGCAGGATGTGAAGGCCCTGGCAACTGAGTTGGCTGCGGCATCGAAGGATGGCGACGAGGAGAAAGCGATCAGGGCAGAATCGGCGCATGCGTCAGCTCTAGAGGTGTGCACGGTTGCACCGGTGAAGTGTAGTTCAACCGCACGCTTGAACCGCCTGAACCACGGTTTCACTATTTTTTCCTTTTTGCAGAGCCTGGATCAAGCCCTACAACGACGACTGGCGGTTGAGGACACGCGCAAACAGCTCGGACAGCGGTTCGGATGGGCGGCCAACACGCCGCTTCGATGGGTCATTGTGGACGGTCCTGATGGCAAACCACGTCTGGCCGTGGGTACCCCGGGGAAGGCCACGAAAGGGGACCCCCCGGCCCAAAAAGGACAGGTGGTCAAAGAGGAAAAGGTGGAGTCTGCTGGTCCAGGGGTGCAGGAGCACCAGGAGAGTGGGGAGGACTCGCCTGCAGCCCCGGTTCGTCAAGAGGAGATTGAGGAGGTTGGTCGAGCGCCGAAGGACGAGGAAATGCCTGCATGTAAGCAGGAAGATAACGAAGAGGCAGCCCCAGAGGTTGGTGCACCAGTGCCTCACGTGACGGACGAGCCACTCCCAAACGACTGACTTTTCACGTGCCTCAAGGGAATGAGGGGGTGGCAGTGGCGGGAGCGACATGGAGCCCGGTACGGTAGGCAGTTGTGGGGGGCCGTAATGGTGCAGGGGCATCACCGTGTGCAAGTTGCAGTGCAAACGAGGAGAGATCCGGACCTGGTCCGGCGCGTGAACGCACACATCCGAAGTGTACTCCCCGAAATAACCTACATTGCGCTTGCAGTGGTCCATGGGGTGGGCGATCATCCCATGCTTGTACATACGCATCCAAAGGATGACAGTCCCCTTACGGGGGAAATAGCCCTGGGTGATTTTGTGGGGGGGGGACTGTTTACCAGTGCCCTACTTTGTGCAAATGGGCCTTCTCGTCCTGCATGGATACGTTGGGGCCGTGATTTATTATGGGGACACATTGTGGATCCTCGATATGGGCTCATGTTTAACGCTCTTAGGCCCCACATGCCTCTGGCGTGGTCTGGACAGCGCATTGTGCTCGTACCGTACACAGGCATTGCCTGGGGACGTCTGCCTGTGGCGATGCAGAATGAACTGGTCACGTTTGGCTTCCCAAGGTGAAGATGTGTTTTTTGTGTAGCGCTTCGTGCAACAGCGGTTGAACCGGTGAAGCCGGTGCAACCGCGCGCCTGTTTAGCGGTTGAACCACCTCGAAAGCCGGTTACATTTTAGTGCAATCAATGAGGAAGCAAGCTTCTGACAATCAAGTGTAGGCTTGCATGTAATTGTTGTTCACTAAAAAGGGTCCAAAGTCCTAAAGGGAATCCAAACAGGGCGCAGGGGTGTATGTCACCACGCCTAACAAAAGGCTGATGGTGAAGCCGTGCGGTTTCACCAATACAGCCGCCGCCACTGGCACCTACACCACCACCGCCGTGAAATATGATCCCAGAGAAATAGGTCTCCAGTGTTTTGCACCAATGAGGCAAGAAGGTTTTCAAAAACATTCTTTTTAGGGGGTGTGGCATCTCTTGGAGGGCTGAAAAATAGCGGTTTTCAGGTTGCTACTTAACAATTTGTTGCTGTACCACGATAGGGGTTCAACCGTGGGGAAGCCGTAATGAAAGTGCGCGGTTGAACTCGGTTGAACCACAGTTTCACTTGGGTAATTCAAGGGTACCTGATCCGAATGAGCACGTAGGGATGGGTCTTGACCAGTCAGGGGTCCTAACTGTGGGCACGCTTGTCTCCAAGGAGGGAAGACGCACCTTGCTTCATAACACCTTGCTTGTCATTCCCCCTGGAGTAGTAAGCAACCGTTCTTTGTTGGCTCCCCAAGGTCATTACATGAGGGCAGTTGTCGTGCAACACATGGTCAACAAGGCATACACTAGCTGGGTGGCTGCAAACCTGATAAGCGGCCACCTGGTTCACGCTGAAGATCATAGACATGGGACTGCAGGGCACAGACGGGGTAAGTGCAGTGCTCTGAAAGTAGTGGTCTGAGTAAAACCAATGGCCTTCGGCCAGAGTTTGGTTGTCACGGGGGGCTAACCGTCCTGTCCGGCGATGCAATGCGGGGCACCTGTGACAACTGCTCTCACACACATACGCAGGCACATCTGCACAAGAGTGCTCACTGCCCCTGCAAGGTTAGAAGACAGTCAGTGGACTGAAACAGTGAAATTAGTTTTTCCTTTCACGCTGGGACAGAGTCACAGCACGGGTTAGTAGCTGTCCCTCCTTGTTCTCAACGAGGTAGGAGCGGAAGATGGGGTTGATAGTCCCATCTGGTTGTATAAAGGCGGACATGGGTTCCCAGGTCGCCTCAGATAGCCCATAGCCATCCCACAGGGTTAGGAATTTCCAGCCCTGTTCATACTCGTGGCGAGCAATACCTGCAACCACGTAGTAACCATCGACTGCCATCTCATCGGCAGTCATCTCTTCGAGTTCGTTCGCCTCCTCTGGGCTGGCAGCGTTCTCTAGGTCGATACGCTCGACCTCACTGTCGCTGAGGCGCCACGCATCCCAGGACAAATCATCAGGGGAGTGATAGTGCCTCAACTATTTAGGCGCACAAAGCAGTTCACCACCTAGACGTGGACTGCACCTGACATGGATCCTGGATCCATCTATCCTGATGATACCATAGGGCCCAAAATAAGGGTCCTGTAGGCAGTTACGTGGCCAGGAGGGTAGGCGTGAATGGTGCACCAAAACAAGGTCACCAACCTTGAAGCTGGCAGGTCGCCGTAGGCGATTCCACCGGCTCAGTTCACGGTCACGGATGTGTCGCAGGTTAGTTCCAGCCTGGTTAGCCATAGACTGCTTGTGTTCCAGCCAATCTCCAACAGGGCTCTTGAAGTCCTCAGGAAAGGGGGTTTTGAAGAACCAGGCAGGTCCTCCTCCATGGAACAGTTCGTGGGGGGTGAAACCCGTAGAAGAGCTCCTCTGAGAGTTCATGCATGCATGGTCAGCACTGCCCAGGCCACTAGGCGTACCCAGTCTTTGGTAAGCTCCTGTTTCATCAGGATTCTCAGGTTCTGCTCCACCACACGGTTTTGTCTCTCACAAAGAGGGGTAGACGTGTCGGTATAGGGCACACCTGTGGTTACCTCCACGTTGAGGGCATTCAGCACTCGTTTGTGCAACCCAGTATCACTGCGGAGGCGTACATCCTCATGAGAGTGCACCTGCTTGGGTACCCCATAGGGTTCGAACCATTGTTCAACTAACATTTTCACAGTCTGCTCACCTGTGATTTTCTCATTGCAAGGGAACACACGGGTGAAGCGAGACAGGCCACAGGTGACCACTAGGCAACTATCATAGCCGCCGAAGCGAGGTAGGCCATGGATGAAATCCACATAGAGAAGAGAGTTAGTACAATACGGTATGGGTAAGCTGGAAATCTGTCCCCTATCCCTACTGTCGCTCTGCTTGCTGGCATGACAGCCACAAGCATCCACAATGGTCTGCATACGAGACCTCAGTTCAGTAAGGGTTAGACTAGAGTAGAAACACTCGCGGAAGAAGTCCACTGAGCGATTAGCGCCAGTGTGACCTGAGCTGAGATGGGACGACTGTAGGCACCCATCAAGTCGGGCCTCAGCTACGACAATACAGTCCTCGTAAAAGCGGTATTGGTTGTTTTTATACCACTGGTGCCCGTCAATGACACGGGGTTCGAGACCAGTGCTGAGGTCTGGAGAATTTCTTTATACTCTGACTGATAGTTGGTTAGGCTCCAACCCTCGAGGATTCCAGCAGTGCGCATGGACAGGTCAAGCTGGACATCCATACGCTGGAAAGACTCTTTGGCGAGTGCTTCAGAGCTCTCACCTATAAGCGCATCGCAGTTATTGTGCGATATATAGCCACACAGTTCATTTTTTATACCAGGGATATGATGAACTGTCAGCTTGAACTGGCTCAGGTAAGTCCACCACCGCTTTAGTTTCGCTTTCTCCGGTGGTGGGCCCTTCTGAAAAGACTTCACCGGTTCCTGGTCACAGAGCCAGACAATAGGGTTAGATCCCAAGAGTCGGGACTGTGACGAGAGCACCGACATACCGGCCAGGAGTTCCTGGTCATAGGTGCTGTAATTGGAACGCGCTGGGTTCCATTTCCAGTTCCAGTGTCCCAGTGGCACAAGCCGCCACTCACTGGTAGGGTAGTCATGCTTCAAGGAGCCATCACGGTTCAGTCCGCTGGTATGATAATGGCAGTGGGTTAGTTCAGCTATGTTAAGCTCCTGCCATTGGTAGATCGTTCCGAGCCCCCCTACATCACTGGCATCAGTGATCAGGACTATCTCGCCCTTAGGGCGGGGTACTCCGAGGCAGTTGGAGGAGGCAATTTTTTCTTCAATTCCTGGAAACACTCCTCCTCTCTGGCGGTCCACCACCAGGGAGTAGTTTTCTTGATTAGGTCAGTGAGGGGGGCAGAGGAGTAGGTAAAATTGTGGATGTGACGCCTATAGAAGTTACAGACGCCCACAAAACTCCTCAGGTCGTGTAGACCCTTCTTAGGGTCATCGCGAATCTGCATGTCCTGCAGGGGCTGCAATCTTAGACGCGGCTGGTTTTCACCAGCCATACCCCACGTCCAAACCCAAATACTCCATCTCCTCTTTCATGAACTCGCATTTTTCGAGTTTGATTCGGAGATGGTTTTCTTGACAAACAATCAAAATTCACGGAGGAGAAGGACATGGTCCTCTTGGGTATTGGTACCCAACCTCACGTCATCGATGTGGGCCTCCATTTCTGCACCTCCAGAAATAAACTCCTGTACTAGAGGTCTCCGCCTCAGTAGCCACCCCAAAAAGCATGACCTTCCACTTAAACACACGACCTTTAGGGGTTATAAAAGCCAGCAGTTCCTGAGCTGCGGCGGTCAGGTCGACCTGCCAGAAACCACTGCGTTTGTCCATTTTGGTCTTGGACTGGCATTTGGCAATACGCTCCAGGGTATTTTCCATGTTAGGAATGCTCCCTGATTGGTTTTGGGCTTTCTTGTTGACCTCACCATAGTCAACAACCAATCGTAGGGCAGTCGATCCTGGCTTAGCATCCAGGAAACAGGGACTGCAGTGATGGGGGTAGTCCTCTTTCTTATATTCTTCCACGAGGCGAGCATCAATACATTCCTGGATCTGGCGCTCGATTTCTTCAACCTGTTCCTGAGGAGCGGGGTAGGGACGATACCTCACTCGCGTCTTCTCAAATTCAGGTTTCAGTTTTAGATAAATCGGGACCAGTTTTTTACAAGGAAGGGGAGGCGGCAAGGCAACGAACACCTCCTCATATGTTAAGAGCAGTTTCTTCAGTCGGGGGTCAAGGTTAAGATTCTTGATTTTCCGCAGGAAATCCTCCTCAGCATGGAGGTTGCTCTTTCCATGCTCTTTCTTTTTCTGCCGATCAGCAGTTTCGGCAGGTACTGAACCATCGTTCCACTCAGGGGGACATTGCTGCCCATAGTGCAGAGAATACACCAGGGGTATCTAAGGATCAGGCAGCGTGTAGGAATCATTGTCCTCCTCAGACCAGATGGAGGATTACCAGGTCTGGCTGAGGTATTGTAGCCGTTCTTGGCGCTCAATACCTTCGGCCCTCAGGTACAACAGCCGTCAGAGTTCCTGAGTGTCATGCTCAGACAGTGGCATGTTATTAGAGGGAGGCCGCGCTAGAGCATCAGGACTCTGGGCCACGGGTTCACCTGAGTGCATACGCTGCATGTGCAGCACCGGTTTCCCAACAGGGGGAGTTGGTTCTGAGGTTGAGTCTAGATCTACCTCCTCCAGCAACAGCTGGGCCAAAAAGTCACTGTGTTTTAGTTCAACACAGCTGAGATCAACAGGAGGGATGGTGCTGGCGATCTCAGACAGTTGGTTGTCAGCATCCTCCTTTACAGCTGTAGGTTCCAAATAGCCATCGGGAGATTCACACCCTGTAAGTGTGGCAGATGAGTGCTCAGGAGATCGTTTTTTGAGATCAGAAAGAGTCAGGCCACGATTTTCGGCCAGGACCTCTTTCAGTAGCACCTCATCTAGGTCACACAGGGGTACAGGATTGAGAGATCCATCGACAATGGATAAGAAACTGGCCCACTCAGAGGCCTGCATAGCTGTGTCTGAGTCCTCAGGCACGTAGATGGGACCGTCGGGGAGTTGCACTCTTCCCACGGTCATTTGGTCTAGCATACGGCGCCAAAAAGCGTGTTCACCAGAGCAACCCAAGTCAGGGGTGCACATGATAACCCTACCTCCCTCATAAGCGATTTCGGTTAGAACACTTCGCGAGCAGGGAGAAGGGAGGGTTAGCATACGCTAGGCCCATTGCTTTCCAAAAGAAACGGAAAGCGTTGTTCAAATGTTTCGAGCAGTACAACTGCATGATTAGCTGTTCTTGGCCCGCGAACAATTCTACCTGGATCTCATCCAGGGTTACCTGAAGGGCCGCCAGTCCATTTTCAAGAACGTGACGGGCCAATTGGTAGTTTTCAGTACGATAGTTAGTCTTGGCTGCGTAGCGCAGCCCAGACTCTTTTTGTCCTGACAGCTCCAAAGGTACGGAGAAGAGCCCACTGACAAAGTCGCAGTGCAGAGAGTAGGGGCGCTGGAGAGACAGCATTTTTACCTGGGGGTTTCTTCGCAGGAAGTCGGTACCAGTGACGATGTCAAAAGCGTCGGTGTCCAACACTCTGCAGTGTTTGGTCACAGTTTCGTCGCGAAGACAAATAGTCACATCGACTCCCCCAAAAAAATGGATACTAAGCCCATCCCCTACTTATATGGCCACTGTCTTAGTTTTCTTGAAAGTCTTTAGCAGGCGCTGGGCCACTATAGAAAGTGTTGCGCCGGTGTCAAGCACTGCTCGAAAAACTTGACACCCAATTTTTACGAGGATCCAGAAAACCAAGTCCTCCTCCGCGGAGCCGCCCTCGACTCGTCAGCAGGGAATTTGACATCCACCCCTGCAGCCATGAGGGACTTGGACATCCAGGCCAGTTGCCTCTTCTTGGAGTTACTCCCCTCAGGGGAGGCGTTATCCCCCTGTGGGCGCTTCATGGAGTCACCTTCGGCAGGAGAGGGAGTAGTAGCGGGCGCTGATGAGCGCCTCTGGAGGTTAGGGGTTCCACCTTTGGCACCCCCCTTGCCACCTCCTTTACCACCTTTATCCCCATTCTTGGGAGTTCTCGTGGGTGTTTGGGTCTTGTGGCGGTCAGCCTCCTGCCGCTTGGGTTTGTCACTCTCTCGTTTCTTTGTGTGGCATTCGTCCTCGTAGTGACGACGTTTGCCACAATAACCACAGGTGATGGTACACCTAAAATGGTCCTGATGGTTCACAGTTTTCCCATTTTTGGTGTGCTGCTGTCGTTTCATCTGCAGCATACAACTACTGTGGTGGTCGCAGTCAGGGGCATGACAAGATCCCCCCTTGTCATTGACAGGTTTACAGTAGAACAGAGAGGGTGTACCTGCTTCAGGTTTAACCTCATTCATGGCGCGGAGGTTACCCGTTCCCTTACCACCTCCCTGGTTGGCGTTAGTGGGATTTTTAGGCCCTTTCCCTTCGCCACGTTCGGGGGTAGGGGTACCACCTCGACCCAAGTGCTTCTTGAGGAATTTCTCCATGTGGGAGTCATTCTCCCTCTCAAGGGCTAGCTAGATCAGCAGGTCCACCAGGTCGTCGTACGTGTGGGTCCGACTTTTCCTCTCAGAGGTAGCGCGGCAATCATCCCAGGTACGTGAAGGGATCTTACTCATGAGCCACAGGTGGGGCTCAGTGGCTGCATAGGAACCCACGTTCATCCGTGAAAACAGATACTCTAGGTCGCACACGTATTCAGAGACTCGCGCAGCGGAAGGAAAGTCAGGGAGCATAGGTAGCTCCTCTATCTGTGTGCGCACACTGAGGTCAGTCTCATAGACCGGGAAAGGTTTCTCCAGTCTTTGGAGTACCTCGGCCCATGTTGAACACGTTTTCACGATCTGTTTCACCTGTTTTTGCACAAATTTCTTTTTGCATGAGCGTTTCAGCAGTGAACATTTAGTGGCCACATCCACATGGGATTGGCCAGTTAGCAAAGGAAACTCAGCAAATTCTTCTGCCCATTCGGGCAGATTTTTCGGGTCAAACTTCGGCAATTCCAGCTGGATGTTCGCCTGTGCAATAGGTCTGCCACTCTTCCCACCCCCTGGGGTTAGGTCTGAAGTGGGGGGAGGTACGCCGGCGAGGCGTGCCAGGGCTGACAGCCCTCTTTTCTCAGTCTCTGTCACAGGTACGTCCTGTAGTTCAGCAATAGGGCCTGTCCTAGCGCTAGGATGAAAAGGGCTGGGGCAAGTGACCTTGGGTAGCAACCTGGAGACCCTTGATCTTTTGAGATCATCAGCCAACGTGCTCAGTCCGGGTGAAGGTGAGAGTAGTGCTGATTTGGGTAAGGGTTCGGTGATACCCAACTTTGCCTTGACAGCTTCTGACAGGGCTGTCACATCCAGGTCTTCAGATCCGGATAGGAGCTTGGCCAGAAGTTCGGCCGTGCGATCCAGAGCCCCATGGGTTGGCTCTGGGTGAAGAGGATCTGGGCTCTTCTCAGGCGCCCTTGAGGTTGTCGGCAGGTCTGGATGCCATGCTCTCGGGTACTCGTGTACTCTTGGTCGTCTCGGTAGTGATACTTTCTCCGCTATATCTGTAGATGGCCCCGAATAAGGGAAGGACCCCATCTCTGTTTGGGGCGGAGACCCAAGGGCTTCCAGAGGTACTTCTCCATCTTCCCCTCTGATGGACTCGTGGTACTCCTCGTGGAGCATATGCTCGTCCATCCTCCTTCGTAGGTCCTCTTCTTCTTCAGGACCCCCAAACGCCGTAGAAGAAGGGGCCGGGCAGGCCGGCCTGGCGATGGAGGCGGCGACTCGCCTGTGGAGATGTTGCAGGCTGTCATCACCATCGGCCATTAAGGCCTCCATGGTTCAAGGGATTGTTCTGGGTGGATCCTGATTCGCCCTTCTGTGCTCTGGATCTTCCTGAGACCCAAATGCAGCTCTTGAAGCGGTACCCAGAACCCCATGGCTAGGTTAGGGCATACAACCGGTCTCCCGTCCACTAACCCCATGTACGGAAGGGAAGACCGGTCTCCGGTCCACTAACCCCATGTACGGAAGGCGCCCGTTGACGCCCGGTGCGAGCCCGGCGGGAGCGTGTCCCGTGCCGTAAAGCCCCGCATCGGCAACCGATGCACCGCCAGCGGAGATTTATATATCAGAACATCAGGAATCAACATGGTTTTATTTTCATATTGTTTCTGTCAATTTTTACGCTTCCGTTCTGATATTCACTGTTTTGACTGCTGGCGGTTGGATCGCGACTTTACCGTAACCGCCAGTTTAACTGTTTATAATGGAAATTTTAACGCTATCCGTGACGAAGGCTCTGAAGTCTTCAGGAACTGCATTGATGCATCCGCAATTTTCACATTCTACGCTCGCAACCTTAATCCGAATTTTTCAGGATGTCGAAATCGGATTTTTGACTTCGACATCCCCGCACTTGATTTGACCTCTTTCAAGTGGACCTACGTGCTTCCCTATGCACGAATCAACTTTCCTTTTATCTTGTCCTCCATTTGTCTTAGAGATATGGGCAAAACAAAGTTGATTCGTGAGGCCACTTGTGAGGGTCATATCTCGTGTTGCTTGCGAGGAATGACAATAAGAAAACGTGGGATGTATTCACAATACTCCCGACGTAATTTGAGAAGCATTATCTGCCTTGCGTTTCCACACGTGCGCGCTAGTGTAATGGAACATGGCCAAGAGGGTAGAGTTTGCGTTATAACTCTTTGGCCATGATATTGCCTGCGTTAAGATAACTTTCGAGTGTAGCGCGCAAGTGTAGGTGTTGCATAGGAACTCTCCTTGAGTTCTTATGAGCGATTGACACAAAGTTATGCCATTGGAGGGGCATGACATATCGTGGGGGGAGCTACCTTTTTGGGCAATATGGAGTATGTGCCTTGTGTCGCGCTGCGTGCCCATTTGGCGGGTCCATCGCTCCAAGCCAAACCCACCAATGGACCACATATTGTGCAAGCCCCTTCTCCATACTCCCTACTATCAATTGCAAGCCTAACCCTCGTGAAGGGAAGCTTGTGTGGCGATCCCGAAGCGATGCGTTGGGAGCAAGGTGGGTGTTTTGCAATTTTCCATAATTTCATGTGCCCACTTGGGAAGTAGCGCTCGTGACCTTTCAAAGCGCCCCAAGTGGAGCACATATGTGGAATCGAAGGTCAATGGTGTCAAGTCATTGTGTTTAGAAGGATTAGTTGATTGCACGATCCAAGCCGAAGATATTATAATATAATTGTACTCCTTTCAAGGCACTTTTGTGTGTCTTTGTGCCAATTTTGCCGTTTTTGGCCCGTCATGATGTCAAGTGGCGACCGTGTGTCTCAGCGTTGCGCTCAATTGACATCATGACCCAAGTATGTTATGAGGGTACATACTTTGGTGCCCAACATATCTTGGACCCGGCGAATAAATCCTCTTGGGCTTGGCATACCGAGGCCGCCATGTTGGCGATTTGGGACTAACCCAAATCATGGGCTCACTTGGCGACCCTGCCATTCCCAATACCCGAGGAGTTGGGCGACGCCCAAAAGATATGTTGGATACATATGACTTGATACCAATCCTATGGCACACTCCGGTCCAAGTCAGGCACGTGCCTCGTTTGCCCTAACCATGAGTGTGCGCATTTTTGGCCATTTTGAGCAATTTTCCACTTTTGCTGCCCGCCGTGCACTATGTTCAGCCCACCCGTGCACGCCGGACGCATGGACCAATGGACCATATATGACATGGGTGTTATGCATATTGGTCCCCATGGTTCATACACCACGTGGGCGAAGCGGAGCAACCTTCGTTAAGGCGCTAGCCCAAAGTGAGTGTGGGCAATTTTGCCATTTTGGCATTTGTGGACCCTACTGGGATCGTCACCACGCCAAGTGGCATGGGGATCTTTAGAAGCCAAGGGCATGGGAGTCTTTGTCTGACTCCCGGTGAATCGCGTATGGAATGGCGGATCCGATCTTCAAGCCGGCGTGGAGATACACTATTGGGAGCACCCTGAATTTTGGCTCATTTCAGGCAGCAAAAATGACCCCCTTTTGGGACCCCAATATCAACCCCCCGTGTGGTCAATTGGCGGCCCCATATCTCTATGCCTACAGGGAGCCCGGACCTAATCCCAAGTTGTACACTCAGATATCAGTCCTAGGTTCTGCCTCCTAACCTGTGAGCCATTGGGCTTGCCCTGGCCGGGCGAGCCACGCGTGGGAAGGACGCCAGTTTTGGTGATTTTGGCATCATGACCCCGCTTGACGAGTCCGTGTTGTCCTGATGCCGGGACCTCAGAGGGAACCAGGTTTGGTGAGGGCTGCAGGGAGTTTGTACTCGAAGGGCATAGGGTCAGTTGCCTCGTCCCTACCTCTGGCCGGGCCGGACGAGGGGTCAATTTCGGAGATTTTGGAGCTAATATCAGTGTGGGCTGAAACAGCCCATTTTCAGCTACCAACTCCTGGGTGATAATGGCCGGGCCATATCTCTGGCTCAGAGGGGAGTTGGGACCTGCCATTGAGGGAGCATGGGGAGCTACAGTCGGTTGGCCTTGGTACGCCTTGGTTTCCAGGAACTCGCCTGTGGCTGGGCGAGACACCCCCCCTTTCGGCAGGGTTTCAGGGTCCGGACTGAGCAGGGCATGGGTTGTGTTTGAGCCCCCGCCCCCACCAGCCACTGAGAGGGTCGGACCTGGGATTGGGATATGAGTTGGGACTGAGTGTCTATTGTCCTGTGAAGCCCTTACCCCAGTCCAGTCTTAACCGCATGTGTACATATCCTGATGTGTTGCTGTACATACTTTCGTTCCCTTGTTGCAGAGTGGCAAGGATCCTGAAACGCTTTGTCACATGACACGAGCGTATTGATGCCCTTGTGAGCGTAGTGCCTTGCCTGCCTGCTCACCTGTGCGTGTCACCGCAGCGTCCCGTGGCCGGCCCCCCACGGGAACGCGTCAAAAGCGTTTCACCGCCGCGGGGTTACCCAGTTCTCGCGTGCCACTCGGGGCCACCAACCCCGAGCAGCGCGGCGCAGCAGCTCGCAGCTCGCAGCTCGCAGCGCAGCGCAGCAGCTCGCAGCGCAGCGCAGCGGCTCACAGCGCAGCCCAGCGACAGCGCCGAGTTCGTCACGGAGCTCGCAGCGCCGTCCAGAGCAGCGCCCTGACCGCGCCGCGACCGTGAAGGAGGTGCACAGACCAGACCCATCGGCCGACCAGCAAGGCCGCGTCAACAACCTCCACAACCACCGGCTGACCAGCACCAGCCGCACACCCAGTCCAGTGCTGCAGCACCCGCCTCAACAACCACCACCAGTTCGTTGAGTGGGACGAGTGCACGCCAAGGACCTCAAGACCAACTACGCCCCCGCTGCCATGGTAAACTGGTAGGAAGCGGGTAAGACGTGGCCGCAGCCCCATCCCCATGCGGCACACCTGCTGCGTGGGTTGGTTTGGGACCAGCACTACCGCCACAGCCACCCCCAGTGCGAAGGCGGCATGCCCAGGAGCTTTGTGCTCCGCACGGACATCGCCCCCGACCGCCTGCAGACCGTGGAGGACTGGCTGCGGGCGGAAGGGTTCGCCTTCCGCTTCCAGCAGAGGCGCTGGAGGACCTGGACCCGGCCGGACAGGCCCGGCGAAGGGCTGCGCCCCGACGGGATTGAGGAGGACGAGGACTCCAACGAGTACCCGTCAGGCGCCTCGATCAATGTGTCCATGTGGGACATGATCAAAAAGAACTTCCCGGAACCGGGGAGCGAGCGCAGGCTGCAGGGCAGCAGCAGCGCTTCTCCGGGGAAGGAGAAGCGGTCCGCCGGGGACAGGAAGCGGGACCGGAAGTGGCGGGAGTACCAGGAGTCCCTGGCCGCCGAAGCCGCCCAAGGCGCCAAGGGCGGAACCCCAGCCCCCAGTCCCCAACGGGCCAATGGTGGTCACCACCCCGGCCACGCCACCCTTGGTGACTTCATGGAAGTCGCCATGCAGACCAAGGCCAAGCCCCGTCCGCTGCTCCTGAGGCCCAAGCAGGCCCCAGCAGGCCCCAGCAGCGACGTGGAGTCGGCCCACCGCGGGAGGATGCCGACCGACCAGGCCAGCTCCAGCAGCAGCGCCGCTCCCGCCCAAAAGGACGTGGCGCGCGCCTGTGAGCGCGTCTGTGGGGTGCCCTGCAACCTTCGGGTTGCCCGGCAACGGGCCACGCAGCGGAACGCTGCCGTGGAGGGCGCCGTCGGCATCGCCCATGGGGAGGCCACCGAGTGGGGCAGAGGCATGGGCTACCACGCCTCGAAAGTGGCAGCAATCGCGGCCGGTCTCACGGCTGCGGCTGCCCATGAGGCAGTGGCTGCCCGGATCAGGGCAACTGACGAGGAAGCCCGCCGGACGCAGGAGGCCATTGCCTGCAAGGAGGCCGAGGTGAAGGCGCTGGAAGAGGCGCTTGCCCAAGAGAGGGCAAAGAAGGAGGCGGAGGAAAGGGCCCACGCCGAAGCGACGGCTAAGGCCCAGGCGGACGCCGCCAAGAAAGACGCCATCGAGGCCGCGCGACGGAAGGTCACTGAGAAGAGGGCCAAGACGGAGGCGGAGCTGGCGACGTTGGAAGCGGAAAAGGCTCGGCTGCAGCGGGCCCGGGAAGCCGAAGCGGCTCGTGCCCGGGAGGAAGCTGAAGCGCGAGCTGCCGCAGCCACGGCCGCCGCAATGGAGGAGGCAGAGGCCAAACTCCGCCGCGAGACTCCCCCGGGAGGATCACGAGTGGAGACCCTTCGAAAGCTTTTCGAAGGGGACGCCTCCTCCAAGATGACGCTGGACGAGGCCGACACGGGCAGCAGTGGGAGCAGTGGCCTCACTGCCCATCGACGGAGGAAGGGCAAGGGGAAGACCCCCGAGAGGCCGCGGAGGCCAGCGAGTGGACACCCCCACGACAGTGACCCCTTCTTCACCGCCAGCGACGGGGATGAACGAGGCCGCCGACATCGCCAAGTGGTGGCTTGGACGCGCGGAGGAGGCGGAGACGTCCCCATGGAACCGGAAGGTGAGGATGAGGATCTCCCTCCTCCCTACCGGAGCTCGGAGTCTTCCGAGACCGAGACGCCCAAGTGGGGCGACATGGACGAGGATGACGACATGGACTTCGGCATCACGAAGAAGCGCCCATCCTCGGACCCACCGAGGCGACCCGGCGGAGACCCACCGGGACCCCCTGGCGGAGGACCATCAGGACCCCCTGGAGGACGCCCACCAAGTGGACCCCCTGGAGGCGGACCACCGGGCGGGGGAGGACCCGCTGGACCGGGCGGACCCGGCAGAGGCCCTCCTGGAGGACCCCCTGGGGACCCTGACGACCCACCAGGGAACGGTGACCCGGATACCACCTGGCGGTGGATTGTCTACCTCCGCAGGAGGGTCTTTTCCCTCGAGTGCGAGGTAGACACGGGCAAGGGCGAGATGACTCGCATCTCCAAGGTCGCCACGCGCGCGCAGAAAGAGCTGGACATCGCCAGGGCCGAGACCAGGCAGCTGAACACGGTCATCAGCGGCCTGCAGCAGAGGCTGGACGCGCTGGAAGCCCGTGGGAGCGTCGGCAGCGACCACCCACCCCTGGAGTCTGGCTCGTCGGACGACGGCTGGGGTCCCGGACCAGGTCCAGGCAGACCCCACGCCCCCGGCGGAGCCCCCAGGAGTCGCCCCAGCGCCAGTGCCCCCTCTCTCACCGCCCCCTCTCACCACAGCGCGGGTCGCCGCAACGAACGCGTGCCGCCCGGCAGTGGCAATGAGGATTGGCGTGACGAGTGGCTCAGCGCGGAGTACCGCAACCGCCGTGCTCCACCGCGGACATCGGTACGCCCCCGGCGCCCCGCACCAGCCCCTGGGCCAATCCCAACGGCTGGTTGACGTTATGGTGGACTCAGGGATGAGGTCCCCAGAGGAGACGTGGAGTGGGATGTCGGCGAAGGTGAGGACCTGGACCTAGACGTGGAGGAGTTGGACATCAGCCCCCCGCGTGGTGTACGACGGGAGGCCGCTGAACGCAGCCGCCAGCGCCGTGATGAGGATGCGTACATGGAAGGAGTACGGCGTGAACATCTAGGTTCAGCGTACATGGAGGAACCACAGCGTAGCCACAGGGATTCCATGGAGGAGATGGACGTGGCGGCCGTGGGAGTCCGTGGGCGAGGCCGATGGGAACCTCGGTCGACCTCGCGGCCGGCATTCATGGTCTCTAAGGCCGCCGATGCCGCCGTGTGGGAAGACTTGAAGGACATCAAGCCCCCCATGTACGATGGCAACCCCCTCAACCTCGACCGCTTCTTGGAGAAGCTGGACGATTGGGGGCTGACCGTCACTGAAGACCTGCCTCCCGCGGATGCGGAGAGATATGTCTTCAGACGGTTCAGGTACCGCCTGCCGGAAGTGCTCGGAGAGCTATACTTCGTGGCGACCAAGGAGGGGAGGATCAAGACCCTCAAGGAAGCCAAGAAGTGGCTAAACGAGCAGGAGCAGGTGGACGCTCCGCAGGTGGCTGCCAAGCGCTGGAAGTCCATCAAGCTTGAGCATGATGGACGGGAGATGCGCCTACGAGATTGGCGAGACTTCCGAGGGAAATACACCCTCTTCCGCCGCAACGTGGAGGACTGGAACGAGGGTGACGAGCAGGCTCGCCTGCTCTCCATGCTGCCGGAAGCATGGATCAAGAGGGTCACCAAGGAGGAATTCAAGCGGGCCAAGTCCAACCACACGGTCAAGATGATGCTCCCCAAAGAGTATCATACGAACTTGGTGGCTTGGACGAGGAAGAACGTGGCCCGGGATGTCAAACGGCACTCCCTGCGGAACGCTCTCCTCATCACCGTCTCGGGCGATCGCGAGAAGACCGCGATGTGGCGCCTTGACGAGTGTGAGTTGAGCGGCCAGATCATCCGTCTGCAGGCCATCCCGGCGCGGATGAGCTGCGACGAGATCCTGGAGTGGGTTGGAGAGGAGGTGCTCAAGGAGTACCGGAACCTCCACCACACCCGCGGGTTGAGGCCCGGCGACCGCGACGTCAACTACGTTGGCGAGGGACCTGGCGGGGAAGCTGCCATGGACCCAGCGGGAGCCGACAGCGATGAGACTCTCGTCGACGATGACGACGACGATGAGCCCGCCGAGGTGGCTGTTTGCGCCTTCGTGGCCAACAACCTGAGCGCGGGGAACAACCGGGGAAGCTGGAAGCCCCTGCAGCCGGGTTGGAAGAAGAAGGAGAAGAGGGACCCTCGCCGCGTTGGCGACCCTCCGCTGTCCTTTGGGGAATTCATACGAGCTCACCCGCAGGGCTGTTTCGTGTGTTATGGGAGGAAGAAAGGCTTCAACCATGACCACCGAACATGCCCCACCCACAAGGCCGACACCGAGGCTTACAAGAAGGCGCACGGGTCGAAGAAGCGTGCGCCCGCGGGTATCCGGGAAGCCAAAGTGGAGGTCGACAAGGACGAGCTGGCCAAGCTGATGTCGTCAGTGGGGACCGAGTTGGCCAAGGAGATCCAGGAGATCAAGCGGAACTGGGTCCCCAGGTCGGACAACAAGAACAAGGAGAGCAACCAGAATGACCAGAACAAGGACAAGGACAAGAAGGGTAAGAAAGGTGGAAGGAAGAAGGGCGTCAACGAGGTTGATGCGGAGGAGAACACCCCTTCTTCCACAAACGACGCCCCCTAGCGGAGCCCCTGCAGCCAAGGGCCCCAGCTAGGGCGGTCGCAGGATGGTGACGTGGGAAGCGCCGAACCATCCCAGTCGGGAGTCGATAAGCACAAAGGGACTGCCGCGGGCGGAAGGCCCGGTCCGGCACCCAGTCGCGGAGGCGGGGTGAGGGCAAGTGAAGGCACGAACCCTTGCACCCGTCCGTCCTTCGCGACCAAGAATGTGTTTGATGTACTACAGGATCTATCCGAGAGTATCGGAGGATCACCCGGACCGCAGCTGGATGCTGCAGATGGGCAGCCTGAGCCCATTGTCCACGACCTGCACCAGTCGCTTGTTGAGCTTCTGGAACGGCCGGAGATCCTGAGTTTGCACGCCGTGCGCCGTGTCGGTCGCGAGCGGCAGTTGCATCTTAAGGTCCGAGCCCTATGCGGGGAAGTGGAAAAGGTTTTCGACGTGTTGGTTGACACGGGCGCGCAGGTCAGCTTGGTCAAGGCTGGCCTACTTCCGCCAGAGTGTCTGACCGACAGTGGGAAACCTGTCAGGCTGAAGGTGGCGAACGGCCAGTACATGGTGGGAGGCACGAAGGAAGCGCCCATTGGGCTGCAGTTCGTGAACCATCGTGAGCTGAGCCGCCCAGACCTCGGCAAGGAAATCCTCCTGCACGGTCGCTTCTACGAGGCCGAGATGGACTGGGACATGATCGTCGGGTACGACTTCATGATGGACAAGGACTCCGGCGTCCTCCCGGCCCAGGCCTCCATGACCCTGTACCAGGACGACCAACTCTCGTGGCTCTCGTCACCTGAGCACCATGTGGAATGCCAATGGATCCACCCCGAGAGCAATCAGCTCGAAGTGGCCGCGCTGGACACTGAGCCAACTGGTCCTGCGAACCAGGAGTACGGCGTAAGGCCGGAAGTGGCGAGCCGAGTGGTCGCGCACCTGGGAGCGTCGGATCTGGCCCTGGATGCGTTCTCTTGAGGAACCTCCGCCCATCTTCGGGTATGTGAGAAGTACTGGAGCGCACAGGACTCCGCGTGGAAGAAGCACTGGGGTCCGCATCAGGGCTTGATGTGGATCCATTGCCCTCGATGGGACATTCCAAGAGCGATAGCGAAGATTCGCAAGGACCGCTCCAAGGCAGTGCTGGTTGTTCCTATGGGATGCACCGAGGAGGAGAGTACCCGACATTGGGTAGCCTCATTGACCAACATGACCTTAAACAAGGTCGTCCTACCGGCTGGAGGGAGTGTCTATCAGGACGCTAAGAGACAGCCCATGCCACCCCAGAGATGGCCAACGGAATTCCTCTATGTGGATGGGGGCCTTGATCAGGCCGACGCCACGGACTTCGTGTGTGTCAACCGCATCATAGCGGAGCCATGGCGGCAATGCTTTGCGGTTCCCTCTGTTGACATCGAAGAATCGGAATCGGAAGACCCCCTCACTGAAGAGGACTGGGATCTGGTTCAGGGGTATATGGATCAGCCCTTTCACGACTGCGGAAACCAGCGTGAGAGCAAAAGCCAGGACAAAGCCTGGTGGGAAGTGGACTCGATCGTCTCTGGTTCCTATGACGGGAACACCTTTGTGCAGAGGGTGCTGGACCACCTATCCAGCCAGGACGAGCCAATCGGGGGTAACCCACCCACCTACGGCGATCTATTCCGAGGCAAGACCAGAGATGGCCCTTTGGGCCACCTGGGAAGACCGCCTGAGCCGAAGACGAGCGGAGTAGCTACCCCTCAAGTAAGCTCTGTGGTTCAAGTGCCCGGAAAAGCCAAGGTGGAGTCCGACGATTGCCCCAAGATCCAGGCATTGAGGGCCAGGCTGAAGCAGAAGTATGGTGATACCTTCTTCAGCGGTAGGCCTGTGTTTCCCCCACCGGTGCGTGGACCGTATGGCGAGGCCAAGATACGACTGAAGCAGGACCCCCGCGTGTATCGTCACCGGGAGTTTGCCCTGAGGGGCGAGAGGAAAGAGGCCATGGAAAAGATCCTCCGTGACTTCATCCAGAGAGGCTGGCTTGAGCCGTGCCACTCTGAATGGGCCTCTCCGTGCTTCGTCGTCCCCAAGAAGGTTGTCGGTGAGTGGCGGCTCGTGGTCGACTACCGCGGCCTGAACGCCCAAACGCAGCATGATAGCTATACGCTTCCCCTCATTGAGGACATGCTGCAAAAGCAACACCGGCGGAGGATCTTCACGGTGATTGACCTGAAACATGGTTATCATCAGATGCCTCTCGCCGAAGAGTCCCGTGCCTGCACAGCCATGAGCACCCCACTTGGACCTCTCCAGTGGAAGGTGATGCCCATGGGCGTTACCAACGGCAATGCGGCTTTTCAGCGGATGCTGGAGAACCTGCTTGAGCCGGTGCGTGACTCTGCGGACCCCTTCGTGGACGACGTGATCATCGCGTCCGGGGACCCCAGTATGAGCTACGAGGAGCTCCTGGAGGCACATGAGAGGGACGTCACTCGAGTGCTCGACCTTCTGGTTCGGCACAAACTCACGGGCAGCAGTGACAAGGCCACCATTGCGGTAAGCGAGGTGGTCTTCCCTGGCCACGTAGTCGGGAACGGGCAGCGAAAGCCCATACCTGGCAAGGTGGCTGCGATTGAGCACTGGGAAAAGCCCAAGACGGTCTCTGAGCTACGGGCGTATCTGGGGTTCTGCAACTACTACTCGGGGTATATCAAAATTTATGCCGAGTATGCAGCCCCCATGACGACCATGCTCAAGGCCAACCGAGAGGAGACCAAGAAGGGGTCCAAGAAGGCTCTGGTCTGGACAGCTGAGTCCGACCGTGCCTTTGAGGGGATGAAGCAGGCGCTGCTATCCGCAGTGGGTCTGCACCTCGTGGATCCCGACCGAGGGTTCGTCCTGCGCACCGACGCTTCCGACTACGCCATTGGCGCTGTGTTGGGGCAAGTGCTTGACGACGGGAGGCACGTGCCCGTGGCCTTCTGGAGCCGAGTCCTGGCGGAAGGCCAGAGGCGGACGTGGACGCCCCGTGAAAAGGAGGCGTATGCCATCGTCATGGCTCTCAGGAAATGGGCTGGGTACATAGCCCTCCATCCCGTCACCGTCTGCACCGACCATCAGAGTCTGCAGTCGTGGCACAAGGAGCACGTGGACACCCCCTCAGGTCCCGCCTCCCGACGGGCAAGATGGCATGAGACCTTGGCCAAGTTCGACCTCACGGTTGTGTATATTCCTGGAAAGAATAACACCGTGGCGGACTGTCTCAGTAGGTGGGCCTATCCCGCCAGCAAGGGCATGACGGATATCTCTGCCCATGGCGATGAGGCTGAGACCGCTGAAGCCAAGAGGATCATCGAAATGGAGCGCCTGATGGAGGAGGAGGGTGCTAAATGCTTCGTCGTCATGGCTGCGGATGCCCCCCTCGCGTCGAGGGTGAGCAGAGCGGTCAGAGTACTCGCCCCTGAGGGAGCTGAGTCCGACAAGCACCTCTTCCCAGAGTCTTGCCTCCAGGACGACTGGACCGACGATTACGCCAAGTCTGAGGCCTTTGCGGCCGAGTATAGGGCTGTGACCGACCCTGACGACGGGCAGAAGTGGCCGAAGGGGCTGACCGAGGAAGATGGCAAGCTCTACCGGAATGGTAAGCTGCTAGTACCGGAGTCCCGGGTGCTCGAGCTTTGTGAAGCTTGGCACCACCACATGCTGCACCCAGGGGTCAAGAAGCAGGCTCTTGACATGCAGCGTCGGTTCGAGATCGACCATATCGTTCTCTACACCGCCATCAAGAAGGTCAGGAAGGGTTGCTCGGTCTGTCAGGCCTGCAATCCCGACAACTGGAACGTCAAGGGGGAAGCCCAATGGACCCCGGTTCCTGATCAGCCCATGGAGAGCGTGGCCATGGATGTCTTCTCCATGCCCGAAGTGCACATTGGCAAGGAGACCTTTGACTGTGTGGTTCTCTGTGTGGACCGCCACAGCGGCTACGTTGTAGCCGTTCCGGCATGCAAAAAGGGGTTGCTTGCCAAGGAAGTGGCAGTCATGATGATTCGTCCTTGGCTGACCGTCTTTGACATCCCCCGCACCATTTGCAGTGACCGAGGGCCCCAGTTTACTGGTGGCTGGTTCAAGGCTATGTGTTCCCTCATGGGAATACGACATGCCAAGAGCGTCGCCTATCTCAGCCGGTCTAACGGCCGTGCTGAAGTGGCTGGACGGCAGCTGTTCGAGAAGCTGCGCAAGATCCACATCACCAATCCACGTCGGAACTGGTTTGAGGAGATGTGGCCTGCTCTGGAGGCCCATCATGACACCCCCACTCCGGGCGGTTTGTCCCCTCACCAGATTCTGTTCGGCAGGGACCCCCTGGGTAGGGGACTTCCCTTGTCTAGTGATGGCATGGCTATGGATGCCAAGGAGTTCTTCGCGCGGCAAGAGCAAACGGCGCGGGACATCCGCCAGCAGCTCGGGAAGGAGCATGCTGAGCGTCAGAGGTCCGCCCCGAGCTCAACAGCGCAGAAGTTCAGGGTGGGAGACCCGGTGTGGGTGTTCAGACCCCGCCCTATGGGCACCCACCGCACCAAAACCTGGTTCACACCCAGAGAGGTGGTCCGCAGGATTGGTGAGGACACCTACCGCATCAAGGTAGGTCACGGACAGTTCCGGGAACGCCACGAGAGTCAACTCCGTGTGCGGGAACCCGACCTCCGTGGCCAACATGTGTCCCTGGGCTCCGCCGCACATGAGGCTGACTCGGACGACGACTATGCTGAGCAGGACGACTACACAGTCGAGAAGATCCTGGCTCAGCGTCCGAAAGCCTCGGCACCAGGAGGCCTGGAGTTCAAGGTTCGTTGGCGAGGCTATGGGCCGTCCCACGACACCTGGGAACCCGTCTCCTCGTTCGTGCCGCGGGTCAATACTCCCTTCATGGAGTACATCCGCAAGCACAAGACCCAGATCCATGTCTCGGACTTGGCAGCACTCACCCGGGCGATTGCAGCCAGGGGTGCCTGATCAGCGCCCTGAGCTCTCCCCTGATGTGTTGTGAGCGCTTGTGAGGTCGACGGGTCGTCCCTTACTCGCTTGCTCTCTTCCATCTTCCGGTGACCTGCCATCAGAGTGGCCATATACCCCCCCCTGCTGAATCCAGAGCAGGATGGCCCCTCTCTTTCGCTTCTATTCGTCACTCCCCCCCCTGCTGAATCCTTGGGAAACCAGGTAGGGCGACTGACCTTCATATTTCTGAGCTCTTGGGGCCTTGGAGCCCATACGACGTTGCGCAACGGATGCCGCTGTCATCGGCATTGCGATTTTTGAGTGTGTGGTCTGGTCCCATGGCACTTGTCGGGTCCAGACCAGTCGACGTGTGTCTCGAGACTATATATGGCCTGATCTCAGGCGTTATCCTGTCCACCCTCCTGCATTTGCCTTATCCTGACCGTGGCGTGGTTTGGCACTCTGTCCAGAGTGTGTTTACACGCCTCTTTACCTGATTATTGCTTACTTTCTCTAATTCCCAGGATATGTGCATCTGTATGTTCAGTGTTGTCAGTCAGTTGACCGCTTTTCCCCCTGATGGGATGCGAATCAATTACAGAGGCGCCTTGAGTCGCCGTGTACATGCTTTTACTTAAAGTCCAGCCTGGACCAGTGCCTGAGTACAGATTCTACTGTTTGAGTGCCCGTGATACCGTGTTGCCCTATTCGCTGTGTGGAGATCCTGATGGCGCCAGGCGGGAAGCCCAGTTGCCTGACTACACTCCGAGCGGTCCGCCACTGTCAGTCCCAGTGTGAGCCTACCGACTCGCAGACGCACTTGCAGTCCGATGGCGGCCTCCGGTGCTCCTGACCTCGGTCAGTCTGCCTGGGAAACTGGTGGTTTGAGGAGTCGACGCCTCCGCCCACACTGCATGAGGACTCCCTCATGTATGGCCTTCGTGGTAATAGGGCGAGGAAAAAGACGGCCTTGATGCCCGATCCCTTAAGGAGGAGCTCGTTCGGCTGTGGCACGCTGGACTCGCGTCGTATGGATATGGACATGGTGCGCCCGAGGAAGGACCTTGGGGAGTCTCCCCAGTCGGCGGGCCTTGGGAAGCTGGGGGTAGCCTGATGGATCTTTGTGGTTGCTCTCGACCTGTGGGACCACCTCGGTCGTCGTGTGTCGCCTATGTTGGCCGTGTATGCCACTGCCACTGTGGTGGTGACCGTAGCAGCCGGCACCCCGTGCGCCTGGTATGGGTTAACGGGTCCCTTGGATGCCGAACAATCGCCGCCAGGACCCGGGACTTGATACTTGATACTATACATGTGCTACGAGCTTTTACAGCTTCATACCTGTCTTACTGTGGGTTTTGGGCAGCATCACCTGAGTCAGCCTGAAGTGAGGGTGTGACACCCCCCCCTTCAGGGGATGGTCCTGGGTACCCGCTGCCATGCATGGGTGTTATCGAGCCCCCCCCAGGGTTTGCTCTAAGGAGGGGGGTGAAGCGGTACCCAGAACCCCATGGCTAGGTTAGGGCATACAACCGGTCTCCGGTCCACTAACCCCATGTACGGAAGGGAAGACCGGTCTCCGGTCCACTAACCCCATGTACGGAAGGCGCCCGTTGACGCCCGGTGCGAGCCCGGCAGGAGCGTGTCCCGTGCCGTAAAGCCCCGCATCGGCAACCGATGCACCGCCAGCGGAGATTTATATATCAGAACATCAGGAATCAACAGGGTTTTATTTTCATATTGTTTCCGTCAATTTTTACGCTTCCGTTCTGATATTCACTGTTTTGACTGCTGGCGGTTGGATCGCGACTTTACCGTAACCGCCAGTTTAACTGTTTATAATGGAAATTTTAATGCTATCCGTGACGAAGGCTCTAAAGTCTTCAGGAACTGCATTGATGCATCCGCAATTTTCACATTCTACACTCGCAACCTTAATCCGAATTTTTCAGGATGTCGAAATCGGATTTTTGACTTCGACATCCCCGCACTTGATTTGACCTCTTTCGAGTGGACCTACGTCCTTCCCTTTGCACGAATCAAATTTCCTTTTATCTTGCCCTCCATTTGTCTTAGAGATATGGGCAAAACAAAGTTGATTCGTGAGGCCACTTGTGAGGGTCATATCTCGTGTTGCTTGCGAGGAATGACAAAAAGAAAACGTGGGATGTATTCACAATACTCCCGACATAATTTAGGAAGCATTATATGCCTTGCGTTTCCACACGTGCGCGCTAGTGTAATGGATCATGGCCAAGAGGGTAGAGTTTGCGTTATAACTCTTTGGCCATGATATTGCGTGCGTTAAGATAACTTTCGAGTGTAGCGCGCAAGTGTAGGTGTTGCATAGGAACTCTCCTTGAGTTCCTATGAGCGATTGACACAAAGTTATGCCCTTGGAGGGGCATGACATATCGTGGGGGGAGCTACCTTTTTGGTCAATATGGAGTATGTGCCTTGTGTCGCGCTGCGTGCCCATTTGGCGGGTCCATCGCTCCAAGCCAAACCCACCAATGGACCACATATTGTGCAAGCCCCTTCTCCATACTCCCTACGATCAATTGCAAGCCTAACCTTCGTGAAGGGAAGCTTGTGTGGCGATCCCGAAGCGATGCGTTGGGAGCAAGGTGGGTGTTTTGCAATTTTCCATAATTTCATGTGCCCACTTGGGAAGTAGCGCTCGTGACCTTTCAAAGCGCCCCAAGTGGAGCACATATGTGGAATCGAAGGTCAATGGTGTCAAGTCATTGTGTTTAGAAGGATTAGTTGATTGCACGATCCAAGCCGAAGATATTATAATATAATTGTACTCCTTTCAAGGCACTTTTGTGTGTCTTTGTGCCAATTTTGCCGTTTTTGGCCCGTCATGATGTCAAGTGGCGACCATGTGTCTCAACGTTGCGCTCAATTGACATCATGACCCAAGTATGTTATGAGGGTACATACTTTGGTGCCCAACATATCTTGGACCCGGCGAATAACTCCTCTTGGGCTTGGCATACCGAGGCCGCCATGTTGGCGATTTGGGACTATCCCAAATCATGGGCTCACTTGGCGACCCTGCCATTCCCAATACCGGAGGAGTTGGGCGACGCCCAAAAGATATGTTGGATACATATGACTTGATACCAATCCTATGGCACACTCCGGTCCAAGTCAGGCACGTGCCTCATTTGCCCTAACCATGAGTGTGCGCATTTTTGGCCATTTTGAGCAATTTTCCACTTTTGCTGCCCGCCGTGCACTATGTTCAGCCCACCCGTGCACGCCGGACGCATGGACCAATGGACCATATATGACATGGGTGTTATGCATATTGGTCCCCATGGTTCATACACCACGTGGGCGAAGCGGAGCAACCTTCGTTAAGGCGCTAGCCCAAAGTGAGTGTGGGCAATTTTGCCATTTTGGCATTTGTGGACCAAACTGGGATCGTCACCACGCCAAGTGGCATGCGAAACTCTTTCAGAGCCAAGTGCATGGGAGTCTTTGTCTGACTCCCGGTGGATCGCGTATGGAATAGCGGATCTGATCTTCAAGCCGGCGTGGAGATATACTATTGGGAGCACCCTGAATTTTGCCTCATTTCAGGCAGCCAAAATGACCCCCTTTTGGGACCCCAATATCAACCCCCCGTGAGGTCAATTGGCGGCCCCATATCTCTATGACTACAGGGGGCCCGGACCTAATTTCAAGTTGTACACTCAGATATCAGTCCTAGGTTCTGCCTCCTAACCTGTGGGCCATTGGGCCTGCCCTGGCTGGGCGAGCCACGCGTGGGAATGACGCCAATTTTGGTGATTTTGGCATCATGACCCCACTTGACGAGTCCGTGTTGTCCTGATGCCGGGACCTCAGAGGGAACCAGGTTGGGTGAGGGCTCCAGGGAGTTCGTACTCGAAGGGCATACGGTCAGTTGTCTCGTCCCTACCTCTGGCGGGTCCAGACGAGGGGTCAATTTTGGAGATTTTGGAGCTAATATCAGTGTGGGCTGAAACAGCCCATTTTCAGCTACCAACTCCTGGGTGATAATGGCGGGGCCATATCTCTGGCTCAGAGGGGAGTTGGGACCTGCCATTGAGGGAGCATGGGGAGCTACTGTCGGTTGGCCTTGGAGCGCCTTGGTTCCCAGGAACTCGCCTGTGGCTGGGCGGGGAATCCGCCCTATTGGCAGGGTTTCAGGGTCCGGACTGAGCAGGGCATGGGTTGTGTTTGAGCCCCCGCCCCCACCAGCCACTGGGAGGGTCGGACCTGGGATTGGGATATGAGTTGGGACTGAGTGTCTATTGTCCTGTGATGCACTTACCCCAGTCCAGTCTTAACCCCATGTGTACATATCCTGATGTGTTGCTGTACATACTTTCGTTCACTTGTTGCAGAGTGGCAAGGATCCTGAAACGCTTTGTCATATTACACGAGCGTATTGATGCCCTTGTGAGCGTAGTGCCTTGCCTGCCTGCTCACCTGTGCGTGTCACCGCAGCGTCCCGTGGCCGGCCCCCCACGGGAACGCGTCACTCTGAGTGGCGGTTCACTCTTTCGGTGGGCTACACTGCCAAGTTGGACTTGTACACTTCTGCTCGGCCAGGTTCTGAAGGACAGTTGAGTGGACATGTTCAATGTGCTTTTCAGTGTGCTTTTCTTGTGCTTCTGCTCAGAGTCGGTTCAAAAGGTACCGAGGGCTTGCCTCTGCTACCAGAAAGATGTCCTTGATTAATGCCCTAGAGATTTTGATGAAATCCTGCAGGTTGTGATGTTGAAAACCCAAACCAAAGCAGCAAGTAGAGCAGGAACAGGATTTGGATCGAATCAATGAATAGTTTTGAAATCCAGTGTAACACAGAAGGGCTGCAGATAGACAAAGCAGGCTTAAATACAAAGATTCAATCACAAATGGATAAAACAAATGACTTTAAGTGAAAACTGGCCTGACTCTAGCCTCCAAGTTAGAATCAAGCACTTCATGTGCACTCTTTTGGGTGAAATGGAGCTGGTTAGGAATATGGGGCAAAGGAGTTAGGCCAGACACAAAATATGACTTGGCCAAGCAACTGAATTCAGAAACAGTTAAAAAGTAGAACCTCATTAGTAGTAGAAACAATTGAGTATAGGGGTCTTAGGGTGGGGGACCACTAGGCTTAACCTCCAAGGCCTTGAGCATGAAATGCCTATTTTATTTTTGTATAACCTCCATGAAGGAAGATACCTCTGCTCAGTTGAGTGGTAGGGATGAACTTAATGGGGGGGCTAGGGTTATAACCCTAGTTACTTTGAAAAAGTGTACTTTAAGCTTCAAAAGAGAGATAAGAATACTCAAGTAAGTCTTGGCATCAACAAAAGGGTTTTAAGGGGGGCTTGGCCTGGATCAAGCCCTCCAAGAAAGACATGGCAGTGACGTTTTCTTACTTTGCCTAGCGGCGTAGTGTTATCTTGTAATTTCACAGGAGGGCTAATAGGGCCTAAGACCTCTTTGTCATGGCCACCCAGTAGAGTCTGTAGGGGTTAGGGTCAGCAAGCCTGGCAGGGACTGAGTGCGGTTGTGCTCACCCTGCCTTCGAAGGCTGGTTCTGGCGTTAGTGAGTGTAGTGTAGTGGTGTGTCCTCTCCAGCGTCCTTTTCTTCGTGGGCAGGGGAGTGCGTTAGCTTT
This sequence comes from Eutreptiella sp. 'Long Island Sound 2002', assembly GCA_964036045.1. NCBI lineage: Eukaryota > Euglenozoa > Euglenophyceae > Eutreptiales > Eutreptiaceae > Eutreptiella > Eutreptiella sp. 'Long Island Sound 2002'. The sequence continues at coordinate 20,287,861 of OZ038392.1, read as the reverse complement.
TGGCCTTTAGAAAAATAGGCGTTTTGCATGCCCTTAGCACACTTGGGCACCCCTCCCCTCTAGTAGGTTAGGGTTAGGATAGGCGCCAGCACAGAAACTGGGCACCATAGGAGTGGTAATAGTACCTGATTAGGACCTTCTGTCCGACGTCATCGAAGCCCGGTCTCCGGGAGCCACGCCGGGGAGTGAAGTGAGACACATACAGACATACGCAGCACACTTAGGGTAAGGAAGAGTAGAACCCCATGGGTCTGGACCAGTCGAGGGTCCTAACTGTGGGCACGCTTGTCCCCAAGGAGGGTGGACACAACTTGCTTCATAACACGTTGCTTGTCATTCCCCCCTCGAGTAGAAAGCCACCGCTCTTCGTTGGCTCTCCGAGGTGTAACGGCATCAGTGTGACAGCACTGAATTTATACATCAATGTGATCAGAATTTCAATGATTCTCAGATGTACATTAGTGTAGTATATTTTCCGCTTGTTTTCATTTTTTCTGTTCGCCGCCAGATGTTGCCTGTGAGCGCGCGTCGAGTCGCATTTGTCTTTCGTGATTTCCCAATCGGATTTATTTAAATTTTTTCGAATGATTTCGCAATGAGTCATTATGTTCGATAAATGCACAATGAAATTCCACGTCTGCTCCATTTTAGAAAGGTTTATAGTGGTTTCAGCACTGTGTTTTGCCTCTCCTGCTGCTTGCTGTTGGTGTAGGGTTTCCTGCTGCTCGTTTTTGGAGATGAAAAGCTTTTGTTTGATGAAATATAGTCAATCCAGGATAGCCCAAGCCAATAGTATGCAAGGAGAAGAGGAATCAGGATCAAAGCATGGAGGGCTGCAGTGTAAAACAGTGAAGGATGATTGGATATTCACAGAAACTGCAACTCAGGTCAAATCGGAATGCATATTCACAAAGATAGCTGAAATGTTTTGGAAAAGAGTTGGAAAACTGCCCCATGGTCACTCTCTCTCAATAGTGCCATCTCAGGAGATGTGCACTCTTTGTTTTGGGTCCCATATGTGCTGAGGTGGCAGGGCATGTGGCGATGAGGTCACTGCCATGTCACATGGGATCTTCCTACTTAGCTAGGCTGACCAGGAATTGAACCCAGGACCTCTCAAAAAGAGGTGCCCAGCCCCCTAGGGTGCATACCACTAGGATAGCTAAGAATTCATGGAAAAACATAGATAAATTCATAGGCTCTGCCTTGGATATGTCAGTTCTCAGTTAACTCAGGAAAAGATGATTTGCTTCACATTGAAACGGGATTAAGGGGTCCACTCCATATTCTGATTGGGTGTTTGGTTCCATAGGTCAAAATGTGTTATCACCATTTTTGGTGGCGCCAATACTAAGATAGAGATGCCTGGATGCTCAGTGCATCCCTAATACAACTAGAGTATGCCTCAAAGCATTGGAAAAGCACTTTTTCTTACTCCCCCCTTGTGCTGTGGTGGCCACCACTGTCGCATTTGGGGAAAAGGGATATTTTCTTGGCCTTTCCTTGGTTTCCACATCTACTTTAAAATACCTATAGCTTCCCTCACACAGAAAAATGGGCGCTCACCATGGCTGGTGCTCTTTTGCTGCTCTGTTTGTAACATTTCCTACAGAAGACTCAGCGCTCATGGCGCTGCCCGGGCTCCTGTGGCCTGGTTGGGTTAGTTTGGGAGCATGCCAAAACATGTGCATGTGCATCCCTCCCTCCAAGACGCAGCGCGACACAAACCGAACGTAAGACACAATATACACACTCGCATGGGATCTCGTAAACCTGCTGGCGACCTGTGACCTGTCTTAGGGCGAAGGGAGTCGTGAAAAAATTAAATTGCCCCTTGGTGGGGTCTTGGGTTCTGCTCAGTCTCTCCAGGCTGCTGCGTTTCGGCCAGAACACGGCCTACTCAGCGAGGCTGCGCGTGGGTATCTGCAGAGGCAGGAATGGGAGAATTATGGACGAATCCACGCAAAAACGAAGCGACGACATCAAAATCTGTCAAATGACGGCCTAGAATGTTTCTGAAACAACACACCTGAGCAGAATCCAATTGTGCATCAGAAGCATATTTTCATAAAAATTATAGTCATCTCTAGATTTCTTAAATCCAGAAATTCATACGCATAAAAAGGCGGCGCGCAGGAGCGGCTCCTAGCGAAGCGCCGGAAAATGAAGAAATAATGGAATTATAAATGTATGTCTCACGTAGTCTTGAAAATGACGAGACACACATTAATAAATAAACATACAGATTCCACCCACACTAATAGAAGTATCGAAAATTCCAGAATTCGAAAATCAACGAAAAGACTTCAATGAATCAGGTATAAACTACAGGTATGCTCGTCTCGTATGCCGCATACACATTGCTCGTCTCGTGTCTCCGTGAACGAGTCTTGTAGCAGCGCTAACAACAATAGAACGCGATAGAGGGATTGATTAGAAAGATTGCAGATGATTAGAGGTCAGATCAGGGTGATTAGACATACACACAAGTGCATAGCAACGTTCTTCGCGTGCGCTCCTCACTTGCTCTCTCTCTCCAGCGGTAGGTAAGGTGAGTAAGCCCAGGCGGGGCCACCCCCTGGTGGAGTCGTGATTGAGGTACAGATGGGCAGGTTTGCCCAACGCCTTCGTGCATGCTCGCGCATTCACACACGCATTAAAGGGTAGGCCACGCGAAGTGCGCACGGTAAACCTTGTTTAGGCTACCCAGGGGCTCCTCGGTACGTTCTTTGAGAGAACCTGAGGAGTCCCTTAAAGCTTGCTTGCTTGACAGGGTAGCTGATCTTTCAGCGCGTTTGCGGACAGTGTATTATAGGTCACACTGAGAACCGTATAATACGGGGAGTGTGGCTTGGTTCCTCCGCCGCAAACAACCCTTCATTTGCCTTTGCTTTACAGGTGGGCAGGTAGGGTGATTGGTGCAGCAGCATACCATTTTTTTTTATGCCCTGCTAAACAAGGGCGCAGATCACACAATCAAGTAACTCCCCTCTGCCTGTGGCAGAGCAGGGAGTCCGACTCCATCGACATCTGCGCCGTGCACGCAAGAGCACCTCTTCCCTCCAAGCCCTAGCAGGGGAAACGCGCAAACACGCACCCCTGCACAGCACCCCCAGCCAGGAGGTACAGGAGACCACGCGTGACGGGCGCACGAGCACACACACACCCCAACACCCCCCAAAGGAGAGGCGGGGCGCAACCGAAACCCAAACCCCAGCACGCACGCCTACACCGCACATCGGAACGGGAAGCGGCGGGGGGCAGGCGGAGCGCGCACCCAACCGCACACGTCCCATAAGCAGGCTGAAACCTAAGCCCAACCACGAACACCACAAACAGCTGGCAAAAGAGGGACAACACCACAAACCGTACCCAAACACACCCGCCCAAGACCCCAGCCAGGACTGGCGGGGTCAACTAAACCCACACCCAACCGCAACCCGGACCCAAACACAAACGCCGCACAACAGTAGGAAACCCAGTGTCCACAGCCCAGGCACTGAGGCAGCCCGTGCCATGCAGCTCACGCGGCCAAACGAGATCCAGAGACCGGGGGTAAGGCTGCATCCTAAGGCCTGCGCTGCTTTGGGACTCGAGGCGGAGTGTGCGACACCCAAGCGCCTCGGAACCCTAGTACCAAGAACGTGCATGCATGCCTTGGGAACGGGATACGCCAGGAAGTGCGGTGAACCTCTAGGGTTCCGCCCAAAGGAGGGGACGTGGGCAAGCACGGGGGCACACCCTCCCGGCGAGACAAGCACGTCACGCTGGCGGCGATCAGCCCTCCGGGTGTTGCCCGGGGCCGCTTTGTTGGGGGCCAACAGTCAGGTCTAGCGGGAAGTAAGCCGCCTCCCCTCTTCAAGCGCGGAGCCTCTTCCTGTTCGTCACAGCGGCAACGCCAGCGGGAACCATGGGGCGCCTCTCCACGACCGAGTGCACCTACCTACCTACCTACCTACCTAAGTTCACATGCCCCAGCCTCTTTCATCCCCGTGCCAGGACAGTCCCCATCCCTGAGCTACAGGACATGCCCGTGACAGAGACTGAGCCAAAAGGGCTGACAGCTCTCGCACCTCTCGCTGGAGTACCACCCCCCCCTTCAGGCCTAACTCCTGGGGCTGGGAAGAGTGGCAAACCAATTGCCCAGGTGAACATCCAGCTTGAGTTGCCCGAAAAACCTGCCCGAATGGGCAGAGGAATTTGCCGAGTTTCTTTTGCTTACTGGCCAGTCTCATGTGGATGTGGCAACTAAATGTTCTCTTTTGAAACGCTCATGCTAAAAGGGACTTTTGCAAAAACAGGTGATGCAGATCATAAAGACCTGTTCTACATGGGCTGAGGTTCTCAAAAAATTGGAGAAAGCGTTCCCGGTCTATGAAACAGACCTCAGTGTACGCACACAGATTGAGGAGCTACCTATGCTCCCTGAATTTCCTTCCGCTGCGCGAGTCTCTGAATATGTGTGGGACCTGCAGTATCTGTTTTCACGAATGAACGTGGGTTCCTATGGAGCCACAGAGCCCCACCTGTGGCTCATGAGTAAGATCCCTACACGTACGTGGGAGGATTGCCGCACCACCTCAGAGAGGAAGAGCCGGACCCACACGTACGATGACCCTGTGGACCTGCTGATTGAGCTGGCCCTTAAGGGGGAGAATGACTCCCATATGGAGAAATTCCTCAAGAGACACCTGGGTCGAGGTGGCACCCCTACCCCCGAACGTGGCGAACGGAAAGGGCCTAAAAATCCGACTAACGCCAACAACGGTGGTGGTAAAGGTGGAGGTAACCTGCGTGCCATGAATGAGGTTAAACCTGAAGCAGGTACACCCACTCTCTTCTACTGTAAGCCTGTCAATGACAAGGGAGGACCCTGTCATGCCCCTGACTGCGACCATCGCAGTGGTTGTGTACTGCGACTGAAGAGACAGCAGCACACTAACGATGGGAAAGCAGTGCCCCATCAGGACCATTTCAGGTGTACCATCACCTGTGGGTACTGTGGAAAGGGTCGTCACTACGAGGTCGAATGTCACATAAAAAAACGTGAGAGTGACAAACACAAACCGCAGGAGGCTGAACGTCAGAAAGCCCAAACACCCTTCAGAACTCCCCAGAATGGAGATAAGGGTGGTAGAGGAGGAGGCAAGAAAGGTGGCAAGGGTCGAAACACCAACCCCCAGAGGTGCTCATCAGCGCCCGCTATTTCTCTTCTTTCCTGCCGATGTTGACCCCAAGAAGCGCCCACAGGGGGATAACGCCTCCCCTAAGGGGACTAACTCCAAGAAGAGGCGACTGGCCTGGATGGCCAAGTCCCTCATGGCTGCAGGGGTGGATGTCAAATTCCCTGCTGAGGATTAGGGGGGCGGCTATGAAAGGGAGGACTTGGTTTTCTGGATCCTTTTTAAAATCGGGGATCAGGTTTTTCGTGCAGTGCTTGACACCGGCGCAACACTCTCTATAGCGCCCTGGCGCCTGTTAAACACTTTCAAAAAAACTAAGACCCTGGCCATAACAGCAGGGGATGGGCGTACCATCCACTCCTTGGGGGGTGTCCATGTGACTATTTGTCTTGGCGAGGAAACTGTGACTCAACATCGCAGAGTGTTGGACACCGACGCCTTTGACATCGTCATTGGCACCGACTTCCTACGAAGAAACCCCCAGGTAAAAATGTTGTCTCTCCAACGCCCTTATTCTCTACACTGCGACTTTGGCAGTGGTCTCTTCTCCGTACCTTTGGAGCTGTCAGGGCGAAAAGAGTCTGGGCTGCGCTACGCAGCCACGACTAACTATCGTACTGAAAACTACCAATTGGCCCGTCACATTCTTGAAAATTGACTGGCGGCCCGTCAGGTATCCCTGGATGAGATCCAGGCGGAATTGTTCGCGGGCCAACAACAGCACATCATGCAGTTGTATTGCTCGAAACAATTGAATAAGTCTTTCCGTTTCTTCTGGAAAGCAATGGGCCTCGCATATGCTAACGCTCCCTTCTCCCTGCTCGCGAAGGTTCGAACCAAAATCGCTTATGAGGGAGGAAGGGTTGTCATGTGCACCCCTGAGTGGGGTTGTTCAGTTGAACACATTTTTTGGCGCCAAATGCTGGACCGAATGACCGTGGGAAGAGTGCAACTCCCCGACGTTCCCATCTATGTGCCTGAGGACGCACACACAGCTATGCAGGCCCCTGAGTGGGCCAGTTTCTTCTCCATTGTCGATGGATCCCTCATCTCTGTACCCCTGTGTGATCTTTATCGGGTGCTACTGAAAGAGGTCATGGCCGAAAATCGTGGCTTGACCCTTTCTGATCTCATAAAACGATCTCCTGAGCACCTATCTGCCACACTTACAGGGTGTGAATCCCCTGATGGCGATCTGGAACCTGCTGCTGTGACGGGGGATGCTGACGACCAACTGTCTGAAATTGCCAGCAGTATCTCTCCTGTTGATCCCAGCTGTGCTGAACTCAAACACAGTGCCTTCCTGGCCCAGCTGTTGCGGGAGGAGGTAGACCTAGAGTCAACCTCAGAACCAACTTCCCCTGTTGGGAAACCGGTGCTGCACATGCAGCATACTCACTCGGGTGAACCCTTGGCTCAGAGTCCCAATAACATGCCACTGTCTCAGCATGACACTCAGGAACTCCGACGGCTGTTGTACCTGAAGGCCGAGGGTATTGAGCGCCAAGAAAGGCTGCAACACCTCAGACAGACCTGGATATCCTCCATCTGGTCCGAGGAGGACGATGATTCCTCACGCAGCTGACCCTGAGATATCCCTAGCGTTATCTCTGCACTATGGGCAACAATGTCCCCCTGAGTGGGACGATGGCTCAGTACCTGCCGAAACGGCTGATCGGCAGAAAAAGAAAGGGCATGGTAAGAGCAACCTGCATGCTGAGGAGTATTTCCTGCAGAAAATCGAGAGTCTGAAACTTGACCCCCGACTGAAGAAACTTCTCCTAAGCTATGAGGAGGTGTTCGGCGCCTGGCCTCCTCCCCTGTCCTGTAAAAAACTGGTCCAGATGGACCTGAAATTGAAACCTGAATTTGAAGCGACGCGAGTGAGGCGTCGTCCCTCCCCCGCTCCTCAGGAACAGGTTGAAGAAATTGAGCACGAGATCCAGCAATGTATTGATGCTGGCTTCGTGGAGGAATAAAAGAAGGGGGCCTACCCTCACCACTGCAGTCCCTGCTTCCTGGTTACTAAACCTGGATCGACTGCCCTGCGACTGGTTGTTCACTATGGTGAGGTCAACAAGAAAACCCAAAACCACTCAGGGAGTATTCCCAACATGGAAAACACCCTGGAGTGTATTGCTGAATGCCGGTACAAAACCAAAATCGACAAACGCAGTGGTTTCTGGCAGGTTCACCTAACAGCCGCAGCTCAGGAACTGCTGGCCTTTATAACCCCTAAGGGTCGTGTGTTTAAGTGGAAGGTCATGCCTTTTGGGCTGGCTAATGCCCAAGCACTCTTCCAGGAACTAATGAACAAAATTTTGTACATACTGAGGCACGGACCTCTAGTACAGGAGTTGATTTCCCGAGGGGCAGAAATGGAGGCCCACATGGATGACCTGAGTTTGGGTACCAATACCCAAGAGGACCATGTCCTTCTCCTCCGTGAGTTTTTCATTGTTTGTCAGGAAAACCATCTCCGAATCAAACTCGAAAAATGCGGGTTCATGAAAGAGGAGATGCAGTATTTGGGTTTCGACGTGGGCTATGGCTGGTGGAAACCAGCCGCGTCTAAGATGCAGCCCCTACAGGACATGCAGATTTGCGATGACCCTAGGAAGGGGCTACACGACGTGAGGAGTTTTGTGGGCGCCTGTAACTTCTATAGGCGACACATCCACAATTTTACCTACTCCTCTGCACCCCTCACTGACCTAGTCAAGAAAACTACTGCCTGCAGGTGGACCGCCAGAGAGGAGGAGTGTTTCGAGGAGTTGAAGAAGAAAATTGCCTCCTCCAACTGCCTGGGCGTACCCCGCCCTAAGGGCGAGATACTCCTGATCACTGATGCCAGTGATGTAGGGGGGGGTGGTACGATCTACCAATGGCAGGGGCTTAACCCAGCTGAACTAACTCACTGCCATTATCGTACCAGTGGACTGAACCGTGATGGCTCCCTGAAGCACGACTATCCTACCAGTGAGTGGCGACTAGTGCCACTGGGACACTGGAACTGGAAATGGAACCCGGCGCGTTCCAATTACAGCACCTACGACCAACAGCTCCTGGCCGGTATGTTGGTGCTCTCATCACAGTCCGGACTATTGGGATCTAACCCTATTGTCTGGCTCTGCGACCAGGAACCGGTGAAGTCCTTTCAGAAGGGCCCACCAGCGGAGAAAGCGAAACTAAAACGCCGGTGGACTTACCTGAGCCAGTTCAGGCTGACAGTCCATCATATCCCTGGTATAGAAAATGAACTGTCTGGGTACATATCGCGCAACAACTTCGATGCGCTTATTTGTGAGAGCTCTGAGGCACTCGCCAAAGAGGCGTTCCAGTGTATGGATGTCCAGCCTGACCTGTCTATGCAGACTCCTGGAATCCTCGATGGTTGCAGCCGAACTGACTACCAGTCAGAGTATAAAGAAATTCTCCGGACCCTCAGCACTGATCTCGAACCGGGTGTCATTGACTGGCACCAGTGGTATAAAAACAACCAGTACCTCTTTTACGAGGACCGTATAGTCGTGCCTGAAGCACGACTTGATGGGTGCCTACAGTGGTCCCATCTCAGCTCAGGTCACACTGGCGCTAATCGCTCAGTGGACTTCCTCCGTGAGTGTTTCTACTCTGGTCTAACCCTGACTGAACTGAGGACCCGTATGCAGACCATTGTTGATGCTTGTTGCTGTCATGCCAGCAAGCAGAGCAACAGTAGGGATAGGGGACTGATTTCCAGCTTACCCATACCCTCTTGTACTAAATCTCTTCTCTACGTGGATTTCATCCACGGCCTACCTCGCTTCGGCGGCTATGATAGTTGCCTAGTGGTCACCTGTGGCCTGTCCCGCTTGACCTGTGTATTCCCTTGCAATAAGAAAATCACAGGTGAGCAGACTGTGAAAATGTTGGTTGAACAATGGTTCGATCCATATGGAGTACCTAAGCAGGTGCACTCTGATGAGGATGTACGCATCTGCAGTGACACAGGATGGTACAAACGAGTGCTGAATGCCCTCAAAGTTGAGGTAACCACAGGCGTGCCCTATACGCACACGTCTAACCCTCTTTGTGAGAGACAAAACCGTGTGGTGGAACAGAACCTGAGAATCCTGATGAACCAGGAACGTACCAAAGATTGGGTACGCTTAGTGCCCTGGGTCATGCTGACCATGAATTCTCAGAGGAGCTCTTCTACGGGTTTCACTCCCTACGAGCTGTTTCATGGAGGACAACCTGCTTGGATCATCAAAAACCCCTTTCCTGAGGACTTCAAGAGGACTGTTGGGGATTGGCTGGAACACAAGCAGTCTATGGCTAACCAGGCTGGGACTAACCTGAGGCATATCCGTGAACGTGAGCTGAGACGACAAAATCGGCTACGGCGACCCGCCAGTTTCTGGGTTGGTGACCTTGTTTTGGTTCACCATTCACGCCTACCCTCCTGGCCCCGCAACTGCCTACAGGACCCTTATTTTGGGCCCTATTGTATCATCAGGATAGATGGATCCAGGATCCATGTCATGCAGTCCAGATCTAGGTGGTGAACTGCTTTGTGCGCCTAAGCAGTTGAGACACTATCACTCCCCTGACGATTTGTCCTGGGATGAGTGGTGCCTCAGCGACAGTGAGGTCGAGTGTATCGACCCAGAGAACGCTGCCAGCCCTGAGGAGGCAGACGAACTCGAAGAGATGACTGCCTACGAGATGGCAGTCGATGGCTACTACGTGGTTGCAGGTATTGCCCGCCACGAGTATACACAGGGCTGGAAATTCCTACCCCTCTGGGATGGCTATGGGTTATCTGAGGCGACCTGGGCCACATGGGAGTATCAACCCCATCTTTCGCACCTACAACGAGGGACAGCTACTAACCCGTGCTGAGACTCTGTCCCAGCGGAAGAAGAAAAAATAATCTCCTTGTGCCTACCTATTTACGGTTTTCTAACCTCCCAGGGGCGGTGAGCACTCTTGTGCTGAATAGCTAGGCCTACTCAGTGTGTACCAGGACAGGTTCAGAACTCCTGTAGAGCTCCAGTTACGGTGAATGTACTAACTCCCACCCTCAGTCGGGTTCGGCACTCCAAACACCTACACATCCGCTGCTTGCGGAGCACTGTTCCTGCCATGGTTGTGCCCTGCAGTCCCATGCTTATGGTTACCAGCGTGAACCAGGTTGCCGCTTATCAGGTTTGCAGCCACCCGGCAAGTGTGTGCCTTTTTGACCATGTGTTGCATGGGAACTGCCCTGATGTAATGACCTTGGGGAGCCAACGAAGAGCGGTGGCTTACTACTCCAGGGAGGAATGATAAGCAAGGTGCTATGAAGCAAGGTGTGTCAACCCTCCTTGGGGACAAGCGTGCCCACAGCTAGGACCCCTGACTGGTCAAGACCCATTGGGTTCTACCCTTCCTCACAGGGTTTACCATACCCCTAAGTGTGCTACGTATGTCTGTATGTGTCTTACGTCACTCTCCGGCGTGGCTCCCGGAGACGGGGCTTCGCTGACGTCGGACCGAAGGTCCTAATCAGGTACTATTACAACTCCTATGGCGCCCAGTTTCTGTGCTGGCGCCTATTCTTGGGGGAAGACGGCAAGACCCCTACCTACTAGAGGGGAGGGGTGGCCAAGTGTGCTAAGGGCATACAAAACGCCCATTTTTCTAAAGGCCAACAGCTAACGCACTCCCCTGCCCACGTGGAAAAGCACGCGGGACAGGAGACACCACTACACTACACTCACTAATGCCAGCACCGGCCTTCGAGGGCAGGGTGAGCACTCAGCACCTGCACTCATCACCTGCCAGGCCTGCTGACCCTAACACCTACACACGCTACTGGGTGGCCATGACAAAGAGGTCACGGGCCCTACTGGCCCCCCTGTCAAATTACAAGAGAACACAGCGCTACTAAGCGACTATGGCCTAACAGGGACGCCACTACGTGTTTGCCTGTCAGGGCTTGGAGGGAAGGAGTGCTCTTTTTGCGTGCACAGCGTGTATGATGATGTGGTCGGACTGTCCTCGCCACTCACGGCTGAGGTAGAGTTTTTGTTGTGATCTGCGCCGCAGGGCTTAGTATGGCAGGGAACTGCACCAATCACCCTTACCTGCCCACCTGTAAAACAAAGGCAAATGAACTGGGTAAGGGGCTGAGGAACCAAGCCAGCCTCCACGTATTATAGGCTTCTTAGGCTGCCCTATAATACGCTGTCCTCTTACCCAATTACAAGCAAGCAAGCTTAAGGAACTCCACCCGTTCTCTTAAAGAACGTAGGGTGGAGACCCTGGGTAGCCTAAACAAAGGTTGTACCGTGCGCACCACGCGTGGCCTACCTTTTAATGCGCCATGCGCATGCACAGGTATGCACGAGTTTTCCAATCTCCCTGAAAGTGCTGCCCTGGGTCGTGGAAGGTGCCGGAGGGCTCGGGGCCGGCAAGACCAGTGGGGCAGGCACGCGAGGAGTCGACCTGAACGCTGCTGTTGGGGGTAGAACCGGATACACGGACACCAACGGAGGCGAGAGCAGCAACAACTGAAGCAAGATCCATGCTGATTGTTATCCGGCAGAAAATCCCAGTCTATGAAGAAAATTGATGCGGATTATTCTAAGTACATCTGAGTGTCCGTATCTATCTGAAAAGATTTAAATAAATCCGATTGTGAAAAATATTTGGCCGATCTGGCCCGCGAGCGCGCGTCAGCGGCAAATGGCGATTCCAGGTAAATGATCAGAACGCGGCGGATTTACGGAGAATGGACCGCGGAATCAGATCCGGCATATCAGAAATATATGGGTCTGATCCTGAGACTGAGCTGCGAGGCGGCGATTCCGCCGAAGCAGAGAAAATGACCAAAATGTAGCCAATCCGTGGCAGATCTGTGAAAATCTGAGCAGATGGGGGTTAGCCGCACTTACACTCCCCCTCCAAAAACACACTGGGGTGTGTCGCTACGTCAACGAAGAACGTAGTGCGGGTAAGTCCCAGAAAAAAATAGAAATGTAGCCTCGATGGGGCGAAATCTGCTTGATCTGACCTGATTTGGGCTGAATTGGCGCTGAATCAGGATGGATGAACCTGAAATGAGACAGAATGAGGAGTGACGAACAGTCCTCCGTGCAGTAAAACATTAGGTCAAGGGCTAAAACGCATGTAAACGTATCGAGAATCGATACCAAACCATGCATTGGTTGAGAATGAGGTAGATTATTGGTGGATTGAGTGGGGGAATCAAGAAATGGAGTGACATCTCAGCGCTCTGGCACAGTTTAGCTGTCGCGGGCACGCTACGGTGTCCTCGCCGAACTCTACATCGTGTTACTCCCGCTTTTCTCGTTCTGAAAAGTGCAGCATGTGCTTCAGATTTGGCGCATCTGGTGGATGATCACAAGATTCAGCAAGATTGAGTATCATTTTGAGCAGAGATGAAGGAGATGAAACAATCACAGAGAGGGAAAATAAATACAAATGTAGTCTACAGTCCCTAAGTGCACAGAAGAACGTCAGCGTCAACGAATTTAGGCAAAGCCGTCAACAGATCTTCGAGGAATGAGAGGAGATGACAAGGAAATCAACCTAAATTGTCCTAAAATGAGGAAATTCTCTAGGATGAAAGTGAAATGAAGCGGAATGTCTACAACTGAAACTACTAACACTTTCGTTTAGACTAGAGTTAATATATATTGTCGTTTATTCAGCTCAATTGTGCTTTCCGGCACGTTGGTTCGCGAGCATCTAACAGATTCTATGAAAATGTGGATCATGTGATGATGCGTCATGATGGGACATGCTGGCCCTGGATCCTTGGCATGTAACGCGCCGAAGGTTCGCTGAAGGCGCTTTACTGACAGTATATAACTGAGAGACACCGAATGGTCCTTTATTTACAGTGGCGGCGGTGTCAATCGACTTGGACAAGGCCAATTCTTCGATTGAGTCCCACAAGACACTTGGATTCACCATTCTCGACAGTTTCAGGTCGGATTGAGCTCACATTGGCGTGTGCCAAAAATACAACGAAGCTTACGGACTTCAGAGGCTGCTGTTAGAAGTCCCTAGAGCTCCTATCTGAAGGTTGTCTGAACAATTGACGTCTGGGTTTTGTGCAACAGTGGCAGAATGATGGACAAACCTGAGGAAATCAAGGTAAATTCAAGGAATCTGGATCTGAATCTGGACTTTTACTTCAGCATCACGGCAAATGAAGGTAAGATCTGAGTTCCTGGCGTTGCAACTGGTGCAGCCAGAACTACAGGGGGTACCTGTAGGGGTGAATGTCGCCGGCCGGCGTTTTTACTATGTACATTTGCTTCCATCTGCACGAGTAGCCAAATTCCAAAGATGCACAGACCAACAGAGACAAGATTACCCCGAATCTGCCTGAATTAAGCCTGAGTTTGGTTTTTTCTGAACACGGCAGCACACTCCGTGGCTTTCGGCAGCGTATCTACACCTTGTTTGCCCAACGGAGACCAAAAAAAAGTTGATTGACGTCAAATTATCAAACATTCGCAGTTCTCCACATCATCACGTAATCAGGAAGAATGAACAGTGGATTGAGCAGAATGTGGTTTTTTCAAGTCGTCAGAACACTCACATTGAAATAAGTGGTCGACGGGGCGAGGCTGGAGCTTTTGTAGGAGTTGGACATGCAAGGGTTTCGAACCTACACCCTTGAGCCCTAGCGACGAGTGCCATGACGCCCTGGACTAGACGACTGTTACCCAGATTAGGGCGTCGGCGACTCAAGTCACGACAGATCTCCCTCAATTCGGCCAAGCACGAATACATGTGACCACCAACCTGTCTGGTCGGGCCCTCGTACGGCTTGGGCGCTGCAAATCAGCGGCCGAACTTGAAGCTTGGTCCTCATTTGGTTCCTGGGCTGGCCTGACCGCAGGAGGGGGGATCGACGGATCAGCCCTGGAATGTGGCTGCTGAGGGCCGTAAAAGGCTGGATCTCGATTCACCACAGGTCTTTTTCCGTCGCTCTCCACTTGTCTGTCTGTATTCGACAAACAGTCTGTCAGGAGTACGCCAATTTCGGGGTGCTTCTTGAGGAAGTCGATGAACCCCTTGGTGTACCCATGGACAAAAGAATGGGCTGGTTCCCAGTTGTTGTGACTGGAATCAAAGCCCCTCCACTCACATAGAAATTCCCATACGCCCTTTTCGTCACGTCTTGCTTCTACAATCCTCTTGAGTTCGTACTTCCCCCCTTCGATGACCCGTTCGGACAAAAATTTCGAAGTCCAAAAAAGAGGTTTAACCCGATCCTTGGGGGAGGGGATCTCTCTCTTGAGGCGATCGCCCGAAACGTGCTGACATCCACACGAATCCTCCACCTGTTCTCACCTAGACGCGCTGTAACAGCGAATGGCCCCTCCCACAAGGGAAGAAGCTTATCCTCTCCGTCCAGGGTGGTTTCGGATTTTCGAAGCCAAACTCGATCATCGACTTCAAAATTGTGGGGGTTTTTTCGGCCTTGATTCTGGACCCAAAGCCAGTCAGCTTGATGCTTCTCAATTAATTTCGAGACAGTTTTTTCTGCTCGTTGGACTATGTCCAAAAACAACGAAGCATCTTTACAAGGGCGAGGATTATTCAACGGCATGTTCCACCAACACTTCTTTCGTCCAAAGACAATTTCATTTGGAGAAAGGCCATGATACAAAGGCGTGTTGTGGCAACGGCGAAGCATGGCGAAAGGAATCTCAAGCCAATGGAAGTCCTTCTCACTGGCGAGCTCCTTACGAAGCATATTTATAAGTGAGCGGCCGGCTCTTTCGCCAGGCAACGCTCGATGTGAGTGGATTTCGCATCTGAGGTGGTGGATTCCAAGGCGAGCACATAATTCTCTCCACCATTCGGAGGTGTACTCTTTGCGTGAGTCCGTAACCACCTCGGATGGGACGTCCCAACCTCCCATCCAGGTCTGCGCGCACCATTCGGCGGCAGCCTTGCCAGTCATCGACTCGATGTTACAAGGCAACACCTGAATGTAGCCGGAATGACGGCACTGAATAAGGAGCACAGCATTGACTTTTTTATTCGTCCAATGGCACTCTTCCTCATCGAGCTCACCAAGGTAGAAAAAATCACTGGTGACTCTGTTAAAGAGGCGCTCCGGAATAGGATGTGGCCTCAGATGGCCGTGCTTCTTCGCGCTGGGTGGCGTCGCGACAGCACATTGGGCGCATCCGGCGGCTACTTTCATACAATGAGTATATAGCCTTGAGCCGAACAACCTATGTTTAATCATTGACCATAATCTACGGCCATGTGCGTGGGGGGACTCCCATTTGTGCCACCAGTTTAACACTCGGGGGGCCAGGGCGTCTGGTACGCACAATTTACCCTCCATCCACAGCTTCCCCCCATCCAACGAATACTCCGAAAAAATCCCATCCTTGTGAGCATCTTTGGATTTGAGATTCTCAAAGACCTCTTTAAACATGGGATCATGCAGATAATCGGACGTCCAGTCACGGATGATAAGGGAATCTTTTGGCAGGGGTGGAGTTTTGGCCGGATCTCGACGCTTAATGCCCTGAATCAACCGAAATCCACTTACACGTCGGGTATAGTCAAACCGTTTCACACTCCCTGAGGAGGGATCGGTGACTTCCTCCACGACTTTCAGTGATTTGGTGCAGATCTCATGGGCATGCGCCGGATCTGAGAAGGCCGTGATGTCGTGACACGGCAATGCATGCTGTTTAACAGCGCATTGCATGCATTCACGTCGCAAGAGCTTTTTTTCCTCTTGATCCCACTCGATTACGACGTGGCGGTCCTGCTCCGTACCATGGATGTTGGTACTTTGCAGCCCCTCTGAAGCGGGGTAAGCCCATCGGCTCAGAGCATCCGCTACCGTGTTGTGTTTTCCAGGCAAATACGACACATGGAGGTCAAACAAACTGAGAAATTCGTGCCATCTGGCCCGTCGACCAGCTGGGCTCGCGACAGTATCAATGTGTTCGGTGGCCCAATACTCCAGAGATCGATGATCCGTCAGGACCTCGACTCGATTGGTGCCAACCCACGATTGGTACTTTTTCAAAGCACAGATTATGGCGTAGGTTTCTTGCTCACGCGGCGACCATTGCATTTGGCGTGGGGCCAGCTTCGGAGACCAAAATGCAAGAGGGTAATGATCACCTGTGGCTTCATCAACCTGTTCAAGGACAGCTCCGATCGCGTACCCAGAAGCGTCGGTTCTTATGTAGAAGGGTCGGTCAAATTTCGGCACATGCAGCGTGGCAACTTCGCAGAGGGCCGCCTTCAAGTGATGGAAGGCCTCTTCGCACTCGTCAGTCCACTTGACACGAACCTTTGAACCTGCCTTGCCCGCATCTCTCCCTACCTTCAATAATTCAGTGAGGGGGGCAGCAAATTTGGCAAAATTCGGCGCAAAAGAGTGGTAAAAATTGCAACAACCCAGGAATCCTCTCAACTCCGTGATCGTCTCAGGGCGCTTCCACTTCTGAATAGCGACGAGCTTCCCTGGACTGGGTCGTCGGGTGCCATTCTCAAGGAGAGAACCACAAAATTCGACTGATTTTAAAAATAATTTTCCCTTCTTTGGCCCACAAATCAGCTGATTGGCATCAAGAATGTCCAAAACTTGGTTCAGCTGCTTTTCATGTAGGGCCACCAGCTCGGCTTCGGTCAGTCCATCCCCCTCTGTCGCGATGATTATGTCTTCTATGTACACACTCACGAAGGCACGAAGCTCAGGATCGGTTGTAAAAGCACATCCTCCATCATTCTTTGAAAAAACGAAGGGGCGTTCTTCAGGCCCATGGGCATGACCGTCCACTGGACTGGGCCTCATGGCGTGCACATACAGGTGAGAGGTCGGCTGTCCTTCCTCAACGGCATTTGGTGAAAGCCGTGACGGAGATCCAGCACAGAAAACAAACGACCTCTTGCCCTCTTGGCGATTTCCTCCTCAATGAGGGGCAGGGGGTGTGAATCCGCCTTTGTTTCGGCGTTGAGGTTGCGAAAGTCAACAACCATTCGCCAACCATCAATAGTGTTCTGGTCTGCAGGCGGCGGCTTCAGGACTGTGAAGGGTGCACAGCACCATTCGCTGGTCATACAACCCTCAAGCCAACCAAATTCCCTGAGATTTCTCTCGATTATTTTTCTGAGTATCTCATGTTTGTGTCCATGGTTCTCGTAAGGACGCTGCTTCTTCGCCTTGTAACCTTCACGAAGCTCGATGAAGGCTTCACCGAACTGCCCACGGACAGGGGGGTCTTTGATCAACTTCCCCGAAAGGGTTGTGTCCTTCTGTTCCTCAAAAATCTTTTCTCTTGACTTGGAACACAACTCAGTGTCCACCTGATCGCCAGGAATTACTGTCGAAAAACCTTGGCGACTTCTTCGGCCTTGGCAGGAAGAATCTTCTTACGGATGTCCCTAAAAAAGTCCGTATCAACTGCCTCTTGAAGATAGTGTAACCGGCCATACCTCCGTATACCCCAATCCCACAAGTACACCAAGAGGATGACTGATTATGAACCCAGATCGACAAATCCTTTGTCCGGGTCTACATCATATATCTACAAAATGAGATAATAACACACAATGCTTTTTATAATACAATCTCTGTGAAACATGCACTAAATGTCGTAACAAATCCTGGAGACTACGCACACGCGCGCGACCTATAATCTACAGAGACCACGTGCGCATGCACTGCAGCTCAATCCCATTACACTCCCCTCCTAAAATCTGACATACACCTATGGAAGGGTTTGATAATCTACAAAAATGATGGGATGAGTTGCTGTGCCATATATAAAACTGATGGGTGCCGTAAACCCTGAAATTGGTTCAAGTACACCATGGGGTTAAATCTACCTACACACTCCCCTACCAAGCCTCAGGACCCCTGCCCTTAGCTGTCTAAGGTGGGCCTACCTTGCCTCAGGGCCTAGCTGTCCAAACTTATCTACAACATGCTTCAGTGACCTTAGCTTTCTATAGACCAGAGTGCTATGCCTCAACCCCTAGCTGTCTAGGCCTGAGTGTGTATCATACAATATCTTGTTAAGTTAGATTGAGAATTGGTGTTGAATTGTACAAAAAACTGGCAACCCATATGGCACAATAAAATAAATTACAACATCAGTGGGGGCTTTTTATTGTTTCCAGTGGCTTGGCTTTTCCTGCTGCACCTGCACAAAATATTTTGCTCCAAAAACCCACTGCTGGATTTTTTCCAAACAGTTTTCACAAAAAAGTCCCATCAGTGGTATGGCTACTCCTGCAAAAACAATGGTCCTCCGGGTGCACATCCAGAGACCAAAACTGTTTTCAGAGGATCAATAAAAACAGTTTTCATGCCCCACGCGAAAAGGGCAGAGTGGCCCGGGCTCCAACCAGCACCACTGTGAAAAGCCAGGTCCCTGCAAGACCAAACACAAAGAAAAAAACGAGCAAACATCTGCCACACAAGCAGTGCAGAATTCCAAAGCTGGGCAAACACGCCAGCGCAAGGACTCATCAGAGTCCACTGAGTGTCTCTCCAAAAGAAGACACCCCACAAAATTAGGTGCAAAGCCAAAAAACAGGCCTGAACTCAGGAGGGTCAGCGCCAAGGGCAACTGCAGCGGCAGCGCCATCGCTGATATATATATAAGCCACTGAAAAAACTCGAACCCCAAAAAAAGCCCAGATGCCACAAAGGCACACCAGGGCATCGTGTCAAAAAAGTAAGGCAAGCCTGATAATATGTATGCACCAACCAGTGCAAAACACTTGGCGACTGAGGCTGCCCGCGCCTCAGTGACATACCTGTTTTTGTCATCAACTCATTTGAAATCGGATTCACCTGACAAAAAGGAGCACCCCTGGGAGCTGAGGGTGCAGACACACATTTTACACTCCAGACGTTGCTTAGCGACTTAAATGAAGCAATAGGCTCAAAACTGGTCTCTGTGCCAGCCCCTACCATTTGCACCCCATTTGTACTCGTACTCGCGTCCGTCATGCGCTGCGCCTTCAAAGAGCTGATCGCAAGCAGCGGACCATCAAATCGTCGTTCCAGACGCTCCAAACGCTCTGTCGTTGACGAAAACACTTTAGATTCAAGCACAAGCTGTTGAAAGCGAAGCGCAAACTGGTTCTGCAGCTCCACAAAGGCACGCTCCTCGTCACGAGAAACTCCAAACCAGTCCGTGCGCCGCTCCGCTTCAAAGGCCTCTAATTCCGCCAGATCCGTGCACTGGATGATCTTGTCCACAATCCAAACTCCCAAAGCGCACTCAAACTCAGCTGCTCCACAAAGGATACAAACACGCGGGCGACGTAACATACGAAAAAAAAATAGACACTCAGAAAGTGCCTGCGACAGCGCACTCGCCAGCGCCTCTCCTTCGCATAGACACAACTTCTGTTGCTCCCCAGCCAGGGGCAACAGTGAACATGGTCCTAACAGCGTCACACACAAATAACAGCGACCAGCAGTGATCAGCACGTACACCCGTGTCGACAGCACGTACAGCCACCATGCCCCACTCAATGTTTGCGTCCAGCTCGTTTGCGCCGTCGCTTGCTCTTCGCACCCTCTTCATCGTAGCCCATCTGTTGCTGCTGTAGCGTATCGCGCTCTGCCTCCGCTCGGCGTCGTTCTGCCAGTGATGTCGCCTGTTGCGTCGCTGCCTGTCTCTCCATACCACAATAACGAAGAAACATGTAGCTCTCAGCGCGCTCGTGTTCTCCTCTGTAATGGCGCTCGGCCGCGACAAGCTCATGCAGCGCACACAAATCCATCAGCACTTTGTCATTGAAGGCTCGCACCAGAACGCGCTCTGTCCTCTCACGCACGCGTCCCCTCGAATCCAAGCACTCATCAACACATTCGGGCAGGTTGAAGGAGTAAAATCCATACTTCGCGTGTTTAGTGCAAAATTTTCCACGAGTTTTGTCATCAGGCAGAGCCACTGTCAACGACCGTAAGCGCGTTTCACACACATCAAAACCAAGACCTTCGTAGCCAACCCAGTGATTCTGAGGAAGCTCTCGCCGCATCAAGCGCACTGACACTTCAGCGTGGCCGTCAAACTTCTCATACTCTGTAAAGTGACTGTGAAACTCTTCGGCGGATCTTGCAGTACTCCCCATGGCACCCGGAACTTAGGAGTCGATCTTGTAACCGGCCATACCTCCGTATACCCCAATCCCACAAGTACACCAAGAGGATGACTGATTATGAACCCAGATCGACAAATCCTTTGTCCGGGTCTACATCATATATCTACAAAATGAGATAATAACACACAATGCTTTTTATAATACAATCTCTGTGAAACATGCACTAAATGTCGTAACAAATCCTGGAGACTACGCACACGCGCGCGACCTATAATCTACAGAGACCACGTGCGCATGCACTGCAGCTCAATCCCATTACAGATAGGTGGGTCGAGTGTCGACATTCCAGAGAATCTCTTCGTGATCCTGCTCCTCGAAAGGATCTATGAAAGCTTCCACACGGGGTTTTTCATAAAAAACTCTGAATTTGCGGCGCGAATTAAAATTTTTCTTCGCCCGTGCACTGAAGATTCTTTTCGATGTCGATCGTATTGGGGAGGAGGGAGACGAGGCGGATCCATTTGACGTTGGATCACCTTGGGTATCTGACGGACAAAAATCAGAAAAAATAGATTCATCATCAGTACCACGCTCAACCTCAGATTCAGACCCAACACAAGAATCAGTACCAGAATCAGCAGAATTAGAGTCAGAAAGCTTTCCATCCACCAGGAATGCAAGCGAACTCCAGGCCCGCTGTGGCAGGGGACCTGTGTCGTCCCTGGCATACAGCTTAATCTTCCTGGGAAGTTCGATGTAATCTACACAAATGTCCTGCAATTCCTGAAACCATGGCTTATCGTCCCACAAGGGCACAACTAAAATCGCCTGGGTTTTATCTTGCTTGATTTTGTGGATGACCTGCTGGATTAAGTAAAACGGAGGATTAATCCATAACTTCTTGTCCCATTTATGGGTCCAAGCGTCGCGAAAGTGCTTGTCAAAGCGCTTGTTCTCGCGGTTAGCAAAGGCATCATACTGTGGCCAAAAGGAATGGTGTTCATAAAAATATTCACAAATTGTATCGCGCCATTTTTCGACAACTCTGTAGGATGAAGAGTGCCAGCGCGAAGGGCGTCGTGGCTGGGAGTCCCTACGAAGACATTCTAACTCTCGGGAGTAATCGGCACTCCCATTCACCTCTGCAATGGTGACATCTTCGCCAAACTTTGGTGTAACCTTTCGCTTCAAAAATTCTTCTGCACTTTTAAACCCTGCGTGCAAAAAACGAAATTCAGGACGCTCCAAGGGACCTGACTCCAGCAAAAAACAACGCCGATGACTTACGCCACCCTGTTCTTGCTAAGCCAAGGATGGCCCAAGTAAAGGTCATACTTTATGTCGGCACGATAGAAGTAGTCATTCTTAAGGATAACTTCCTCCACATTACCTTCTTCCCAAAGGTCTTGAGCGACCAAATGAGTTGATATATAACAACCGTGTTGCCCACCTGCGAGAGAATGTCCAGAAACTCCCTCGAGGGTAACAGGATGAGGCGACTCAAACACGCAGTCGTCGGGTAAGAAAGAATTGGATTGGAGATTTACCTCTGATCCATTGTCACACAAACAAGTTGCGAGGTGGAAATTTCCCTTGCGATCAGAGACCCACAGCTTTGTGACAAACTGACGGGCCCTGTGCTTGGACTGTACACCAACCTCGTCCACTACAACAGAAGGATCCGCTGCCGGATCCAGGGGAGAGGAGACAAGCGACCCTACATCAAGTAGTGGTCGAGATGGAATCTGGGGATCATGCCTGAAATCGCCTGGGGGAGGGGCAATTTTCGTGGCCCCCCTAGGCGTTCTGACCTCCAGTGACAGCGTTAACATTGTGAACACACCCTGATTCGTCGACCCACTCCTCTTGGAACGGATCATCTGCTGGATTCAAGGCATTTTCAACGTAATCTCGATCCGCATCGGACACCTGATCTGCACCTGAGACCTGATCCACACGATGGTTGCCCTTTCCACGTCCACGGCTACGGCCGCCGGATGATGGACCTCCACCGTTGCCACGCCCTCTGCCCTTACCAGAGAAAGGGGTTCCCGAAGGATTTCCCTTACCTTTACCCTGGAATCCTGGAGCATTTCCCTTATTTGTACCGGATGGAGGGGTTTGGCCTGGATTTCGATTTCCGCCTCCGGCGTTGCTATTGGGATTTTTCTGGCCGTTCGGCTGCCCACCGGAGCCGGATGGAGTCCCATTTCCTGTGCTTTGGGACCCGCCAGGGCCTCCAGTATTTTTGTTTCCACCGGAGGGGGTCGGATTCCCTTTTCCAGCCTTCCCACCATGCACCTGTCTGTCATTCCTGTCTGAATTCTGCGGATTACTGATATTTTCACCAATCACCTTGTGATCGTAAGGAGACCATCGGTGATTACCCGTAGAATGCGTCTTAGCTCGGTTCGTAGAACCTAAAAGGAGGCAGATGCTACAGTGATCCTGAACATTCCGGGTGTCATTCACCTTTTTGTTGCCCTTTTGGGCCCCATTTTGGGTGTTTTGCTGTGTATTCTTGTTTCCCCCAAGACCCTCATGGAAATTCTGATTGGCGGCGTCGGCGAGCCGCTCAACCTCTTCCCAGAGTTCCTTCGGGGTGAACGAAAACACCCAGTTCTTGGCCTTCAGGCGATGGCCATGGAAACTTACTCCCCTGTTGAGGACTTGGACAAACAAGTCCCGATCCTCGTGTTCATTAAACTTGATTTTCCACGTCTCCTCAGTGAATTTCACCTTGGTGAAGGACGTGGGGGAGCACTTTTGAAGTGCCTCCCTGACGGAGAACCTGTTGGCAGAGGCATCGAAGCCTTCCACCTCCGCCCACCAGGTCTTGACCTTTTCTTCGGACTGTTTGTTCCGAAGGGTGGCGGCAGTTTCTGAGGGGATCTTGTCAAAAATCAGATTTTTCAGCTCGGCACTAGAAAATTTTTCGCCTGAATGTTCAGATTCTTCCACTAAATTCCAGAAGCGCTGTCTTTTGTCTTGCACTTCGTGCAAGATTAATCGCGAGAATGAAGGAAAATTGTTCAACATTTGGTGGTAATGGTCCTCTGGCAGCCGGGATCCACGTACCTCCAACTGTTCCCACACCTCATCAAAGGTAAGGGGGGAACTTGTATCCTCACGATCACTCCAGGTCCTGAGCCAAGTGTTGGCCGGCGCTCCCTCAAGGCAGTCCAAGAGGGCCATCAGGAACTGATCATCTTGGAGTTTTTGAGTCTTAACCCACAATTTAAATTCCCGTTGGAACTGAGGCCAACGTCAGGGGTTTCCATTATATTTCGGTTGCTTGGCAACCTGACGAAGTCGCAATGAAGTAGGATTAAGAAGCGAATCCAGCCCAACACCGGCCGTAATGGCAGACACCTTGGCGGCATCATTCGCCACACCAGCTCCGGCGAGGGTCTGGGCGAGCAACAGCTGGGCTAAGGCATTGGAATCAGCAGCAGGAGGGGTAGTACGGGAGGCAGTTCGCTTGGCATTCTGAGCCTCAGTCCTAGCCTTCGCCGTCCTACTCTCAGAACGAGAGATTTTAACCCTTTCCTTTAGCTTGGTCCTGCTGATCCTTGCATCGGTGGTCTTGGAGTCCACCGAAGGAGCAATTGAAAAAATTTCTGTCGCCTCCTCCGACGGTTCTGTTGCTTGTTCCACCGATGATGCGCCCTCAGACCGCATGTGCGTCTTGAAAAGATTTTTTATTCCCAGCGTTTCAATGATGAGGTGCATTTGATCTTTGAGCGTTTGGAGCTCAGCATCTCGCTGGAATCTGCAGGAGCAGTCGGCAGGACAGTACATACCGTGTCCTGAAGGGCCTGAGCAGGCTGTCGGACCGCTGATCTCGGTGTTCCGCAGCCAGGAGTCCACTTGGGGAGCTCCTTCAGCCCTAATTTCCAGGCTTGCCTGCCTGGCCGCCTCAAAACCTCCTTCCTCAACCGCGGCGGCTAGATCGTCGCGGATGGAAACAGGGGGATGAGGGGCGGAGGGCCCGGCAACAGGTGCCTTGGTCTTCTCCTTCGGAAAGGGACTTGCCTTCCAGATCTGCAAAAAAATGGCAAAAGAGTCATCTTCTTGAGAACGCCACCACATCCTGGTATTAATTTCGTCCTGAAGGAGGAAAAAATATTCCATTAAAAAATCAGAGGCGATTCTTTCTTGTCCGATCAGCTTAGACGTGGCTAAGAGACAAAGGGCCTCAAGGGCCTCAAGGTTACGGGTCACTTCTGGGGACAAATGGTCGCCCCATTGTGCCCAAGAGGCTGGTCGATTATAGCTAGGTACCTCACCTGGACCACCCATCTCAATGTCGTCAATGTCGGCGTCCGTGGTCTCAAATGTTGGACATTGGTAAGGAATGTTGGTACCTGCCAGCTCCGTAAGGTCTACCGGAGCGTTGCCATCGTCGTAGGCTGGCGGATTCCAGCTACTTGATGGCCAATTTCGACTGGGATTGTGGTAATCTGGGTCCCCACAGCTGCTGATCTGTGCCCTTCTTGGGCAGCTTGGACTCGCGCAAGGCATTGCTCTCAAGGCCTCGTTCGCGCAGCACCAAGGCAGTGTAATCGTTACTTCTCCAGAAGCGGCGGGGTCTACTGGGCCGTACTGGGGAGCGGGCTGTGGTTGGGACACCAAAGGAACAACATTCAGGTAGCCTCTGCTACCATGAAAGTGCTGCCCTGGGTCGTGGAAGGTGCCGGAGGGCTCGGGGCCGGCAAGACCAGTGGGGCAGGCACGCGAGGAGTCGACCTGAACGCTGCTGTTGGGGGTAGAACCGGATACACGGACACCAACGGAGGCGAGAGCAGCAACAACTGAAGCAAGATCCATGCTGATTGTTATCCGGCAGAAAATCCCAGTCTATGAAGAAAATTGATGCGGATTATTCTAAGTACATCTGAGTGTCCATATCTATCTGAAAAGATTTAAATAAATCCGATTGTGAAAAATATTTGGCCGATCTGGCCCGCGAGCGCGCGTCAGCGGCAAATGGCGATTCCAGGTAAATGATCAGAACGCGGCGGATTTACGGAGAATGGACCGCGGAATCAGATCCGGCATATCAGAAATATATAGGTCTGATCCTGAGACTGAGGTGCGAGGCGGCGATTCCGCCGAAGCAGAGAAAATGACCAAAATGTAGCCAATCTGTGGCAGATCTGTGAAAATCTGAGCAGATGGGGGTTAGCCGCACTTACACTCCCATTGTTACACCTAATCTAACCCACAACAACAAACCATAGCGTGACTCAACCAGGAGGTGAGGTCCTCCTGGGCTTACCTGCCTTACTCACCACGCATCATGTGAATGCCGAAGGTAACACGAACGCAAAGCAACCCTAAGCGTTTGAACAACCCTACGGCGAATTATAAACAACCCTGATCGATTAATGCATTGTCTGTCATGCATGCCCATTCTACCTTGTTTCCTGCAGAAAAAGGAGAAGGGATGGCGCACTGCACAGCGCAAAACAAGCCTAAGCGTTTTAAGCAACCCTTTTTTAACGCTACGGCAACACAAGCACGAGCAAGCACTTTCTTTTTCTGACCGGTCAAGAGAAGAAAAGAGTGGATTGGGGCACAGAGAAAGCGACGCAACGTGCGAATGCCTGAATTGGCCACATGCATCGCGAGCACAGTGCATACACTAACCCTACGTGCGCGCTGTGTGCTCCATTCGCTTCGCATACCTTTCATTTCAGTTTTGACCTGTGCAGAGCAAAGAAAGTGAACACCCGAACCCCCAACGAACACAACGGTGACGAGCCTAGCGGTTTAACGAAGCAACCAACACGAACGCAATGCATGCGCGTGACATGACACTAACATACCTGAGAGGTGGGTTGTCCACCTGCTCTGTGGTGTGGGTTTCTGTTCAATACCTTTTCCTAAAGTTTATAAAATTTTTGATGCAACCGTGCAAAAATTTGTTTTAAAACTTTCAAAACTACGGCTCATACCTTCTTTTTCTGGAGCCGTTTACGCTTGCACAATTTTTTTTATTTGGAGTCCGCTTCTGTTGTTCTTGTCTGCGAATTTAGGTTTTGGTCTAAAAATGACGATTTCTAACGTTGTTTCGTCAATTTTCAGCGATTTGACTTCTTAAATCGCTACCCCTTTCGCTAAACTACAGGATTCACTCCCTGTTGGTTCCATTTTCTATTTTTTTCAGCTCCTGGAGATTTGTGCCCTCCATTGGGAGGGTTGCTCCGCCCTGGCCCTTGGTCAGGACGCTTACGAAAACGCTGTTTGTACAGCGATAGCCGTCCGCATTAGAGCATTCGACTGTACCCTAGTGGGCAAGCATGTGTGCTCCAGGGAGGGGGTCCTGGGTTCAAACCCCACTACCCCCGATTTTTTGCCAAATGCTTTTGAAGAATGCCACATCGAAGGGACATCATTCACGGTACATTACACTGTTTTTCGGAGGTACCCATACTGTGATAGGCTTCTATGAACTGATGGGAATGTTTTCAGTTGGTTTCATGCATTCTCTGAAGTAATGTTCGGGACATATGAGCCTTTTTCATTGGCCCTACTAAGTTGATCAACTAGTACTCCAGGGGGGAGTAAGAAAAAGTCACTGGCATGTTTTTCTTGGAGGTCTAGATCCAGGCCAAGCCCCCCTTAAGACCCTTTTGTTGATGCTAAGACTTCGTTAAGCATTTTTATCTCTCTTTTAGAGCTTAAAGTACACCTTCTCAAAGTAACTAGGGTTATAACCCTAGCCCCCCATTAAGTTCACCCCTACCACTCAACTGAGCGGAGGTATCTTCCTTCATGGAGGTTATACCGAAATAGAGTAGGCATTTCATGCCTAAGTCCTCGGAGGTTAAGCCTAGTTGTCCCCCACCCCAAGACCCTTATACTCAACTGGTTCTACCACTTATTGTGGTTCTACTTTTTAACTGTTTCTGAATTCAGTTGCTTGGCC
Organism: Eutreptiella sp. 'Long Island Sound 2002'; assembly: GCA_964036045.1. Taxonomy (NCBI): domain Eukaryota; phylum Euglenozoa; class Euglenophyceae; order Eutreptiales; family Eutreptiaceae; genus Eutreptiella; species Eutreptiella sp. 'Long Island Sound 2002'. The sequence continues at coordinate 20,260,633 of OZ038392.1, read as the reverse complement.
AAGTCATATTCTGTGTCTGGCCTACCTCCTTTGCTCCACAATCCTAACCAACTCCATTTCATCGGAAGGAGTGCACATGAAGTGCTTGATGCTAATTGGGAGGCAAGAGTCATGCCAGTTTTCACATAAAAATCATTTGTTTTATCCAATGTGATTGAATCTATGAACTTAAGCCTGCTTTGCCTATCTGCAGCCCTTCTGTGATACACTGTATTTCAAAACTATTCATTGATTCCATCCACATCCTGTTCTTGCTCTACTTGCTGCTTTGGTTCAGTTTTCCAACACCAAAACCTGCAGGATTTCATCAAAACTATGAGGGCACTAATCAAGGACATCTTGGTGGTACCTACAGGCTGTACCCGTCCATGTCCTTATGGCGAGGGGCTGGCGTTAAAAATTCTTTGCCCCTTAATGAGGTCTTGGGATTCTGGACAGTCGTCAGTAAGAAAAAGTCACCACCATGCCTTTCTTGGGGTACTTGATCCAGGCCAAGCCCCCCCCTAAACCTTGGGAAGTTATGAAGACTAACACTTAATCATTTTGAATCACTCCTTTTGAGGTTTTTACATGTTTCAAAGGAATTAGGGTAATAACCTTAGCCCCCCATGAAGTTCACCCCATGCATGCCAGCAGGCGAGGGTACGGGACCCCCGGACGGGACGATTCGCGACACGCAGCGCGGGGAACACGGGACGGGAAAGGGGGAACGGAGAAGACACATAACCCGGCACCGGCCCCGGCCCGCGAGACCTGCCGCGAGTGCCGCGCACACACGAACAGGGCACTGCACCCGCCAATGCAGTAGTGGCGCGCCGGGCCACGCACCAGCCCCGCGGCTAGGCAGCCCCCGCGCCAGCCCCAGGGGGTCCCACTGGCGACAAGCCAGTAGTACGGGCCCGGCAGCGCCGGGACCGCGGGCGACCACGCATTAGGGGGGCGACGCGGTGGGTAAGCGCCTGCAGCTACGGTTGCTAAGTGATACACTGACCGGGGAGTGGCGAGAAGGGGACTTCGGGGAGGGACAGGGCTCCGAGCCTCGTGCACCCGGGGGACTCCGCCACCAGGCAGCAGGTGTGTCATGAAGGGTCTTGACCAGATGGCGCCCCGGGGCCGAAAGGCGTCTAGTACCCGAAACCTCAAACCTCAAACCTCAAACCTAGCCCCCCATGAGGTTCACCCCTACCACTCAAGTGAGCGGAGGTATCTTCCTTCATCGAGGTAATACCGAAGTAAAATAGGCATTTCATGTGTTGGGCCTTGTTGGTTAAGCCTGGTGGTCTCCCACACCAGGACCCCTATACTCAATGGTTTTGCCTACTTATTGTGGGCCTACTTTTTACGGATTCTGAATTCAGTTGCTTGGCCATGTTGGCCAAGCCATGTCCTGTATCTGGCCCAACCTACATGCCCCAGATTCCTAACCGACTCCATTGCATGTCAAAATGTGCACATGAAGAGCTTGAGACTATTTCTGAGGCCACACTAATGTCAGTTTTCCACACAAAAATCATTTGTTTTGTCCTTTTGTGGTTGGATCTTTGTACTTAAGCTTGCATTGTCTATCTGCAGCCCTTATGTGATACAGTGGATTTCAAAACCAATCATTGATCCGATCCATATCCTGTTCATGCTCTACTTGCCGCTGTGGTCCTGTTTTCCAACTCCAAAACCTGCAGGATTTCATCAAAATCTTTAGGGCACGAATTAAGGATATTCTTTCCGGTAGCAAAGGCATCCCTTGAGTTCCTTTAGAACCGACCCTGAACAAACTGAGCAATACAGCAGCCAATACAAGCTGAAGAACATGTCCATTCCATCAGTGGCTATGTCATCAAGAACGTACCCTATCAGGAATGTACAGCTGGGCAGTGGGCTCAGCCTCACTGAGCCCAGACTCAAGGTCTAAGGTTCGGAACCCGTTTTACCGATTAATCTGAAAAGCCTTATCGGCAATAATCAGAGATTGCTTTCAAAACAATTGGTACAACCGTTTATTTTGAAAACTGATTTAAACCAATTTATCGAAATGGTTCCGAATTTTTTCGGTTCTTTTCCTAGTACATTTTCTCCAATTTTTGCACTAAACGGAGGCCTTGGTAGCAACGAGCGACGGCCGGTGCTGAATTACAATTTCGGCCGTAGTTTTGATCACTATGCTCCAACTTGTACGTGCTCTCTTTTGCCGATTGCAAGATTTCCGTTAGTAAAGGGCAATTAATCGGAATCAGTTATTTTGAAAACTATTAAGCGGCCAAAACGGTTATATTTACGAGAATAATCGTTGAAAGTCCGTATTTTCGAGACTAGCAGGTTCCAAACCTTATCAGGGTCGCATCTGCGTCTCAAGAAGATCTAGTACATCACAGAAGGGCGGACAAGGAAGCGCCCAGAGAACCGGAAGTTGTGGCACCCAGACCTGAACCCGGAGTGCCAGGAATACCATTAACCACAGAGGCCTTAGCGGCTCGTGGTGACAGCCTGGAGCACCTTCGCAGGCGTGTTGCAGCCTCCCTCCTCCGCTCGGCTTGTCCTGCCTCATTGTTTTTAGATTGACCGGCCTGTGAGGGCCGCCACTTTGGCTCCCCATGGGCACCCCTACAACGTCCCTGAGGTATTGTCATATGCTTGTACTTGGGTGCATATATAAAACCGATTTTCCTTGTCTTGCACTTAAAAATCAAATTGTTTCCAATGTTCTCCATTACAATTGATCTTGTTGGCAAGTACAGGGCACAGGCAACAGCAAGAAGACGAGGAACTTGACAAATATGAAGCTGGACCAACTGGCTGGTCCAGTAATACGGGTTCACATGCCGAAATAACAGGAAAATGAATGTAGCATTAAAATCTCATTAAAAGGCTATAAACCTATATTTTAACAACCTTCTGAGTAGTCTATCTTGTCAAAGGCCTTGTCAACATTACGTAAAGCACTGTCGGCGACAGCAGGCGCCGACAATCGCAACGGGCCTTCTGAAGCTTCTGAATAGCTTCAAAATAGCTACTAATACATTAGAACCTTCTAAAATAGCATAAAACATGATTAAATCACATTACAAGCATATTGAATGTGATTATTCATGTATGGCTACTAATGTATCCTAGAACTCTGCTCTCTGTAGTGTACGTAAGAGCAGTAGAGTCTAGCAGTAAGCGATGGGCTTCACATATGAGCCCACTATGAGCAAATATCCTAGTGCCTTAGGAACTTGAAGCTCTGAGAGGTCTTGTAGAGGTCCTCCAGAAAGCTTCTGAGAGGCCCAAAGGCCCGAACTTATTACAGGTATCTCCTTTGCTCCGCTGAGAAACCTATGTTTTAACAACCCACAAGCGGAGAAAGCGAAACTAAAACGCCCGTGGACTTACCTGAGCCAGTTCAGGCTGACAGTCCATCATATCCCTGGTATAGAAAATGAACTGTCTGGGTACATATCGCGCAACAACTTCGATGCGCTTATTTGTGAGAGCTCTGAGGCACTCGCCAAAGAGGCGTTCCAGCGTATGGATGTCCAGCTTGACCAGTCTATGCGGACTGCTGGAATCCTCGAGGGTTGGAGCCTAACTGACTATCAGTCAGAGTATAAAGAAATTCCCCGGACCCTCAGCACTGGTCTCGAACCTGGTGTCATTGACTGGCACCAGTGGTATAAAAACAACCAGTACCTCTTCTACGAGGACCGTATAGTCGTGCCTGAAGCACGACTTGATGGGTGCCTACAGTGGTCCCATCTCAGCTCAGGTCACACTGGCGCTAATCGCTCAGTGGACTTCTTCCGTGAGGGTTTCTACTCTGGTCTAACCCTGACTGAACTGAGGTCCCGTATGCAGACCATTGTTGATGCTTGTGGCTGTCATGCCAGCAAGCAGAGCGACAGTAGGGATAGGGGACTGATTTCCAGCTTACCCATACCCTATTCTACTAACTCTCTTCTCTACGTGGATTTCATCCACGGGCTACCTCGCTTCGGCGGCTATGATAGTTGCCTGGTGGTCACCTGTGGCCTGTCCCGCTTCACCCGTGTGTTCCCTTGCAATAAGAAAATCACAGGTGAGCAGACTGTGAAAATGTTGGTTGAACAATGGTTCGAACCATATGGAGTACCTAAGCAGGTGCACTCTGATGAGGATGTACACATCCGCAGTGACACAGGATGGTACAAACGAGTGCTGAATGCCCTCAACGTTGAGGTAACCACAGGCGTGCCCTATACGCACACGTCTAACCCTCTTTGTGAGAGACAAAACCGTGTGGTGGAACAGAACCTGAGAATCCTGATGAAACAGGAACGTACCAAAGATTGGGTACGCTTAGTGCCCTGGGTAGTGCTGACCATGAACTCTCAGAGGAGCTCTTCTACGGGTTTCACCCCCTACGAGCTGTTTCATGGAGGACGACCTGCTTGGTTCTTCAAAACCCCCTTTCCTGAGGACTTCAAGAGGCCTGTTGGGGATTGGCTGGAACACAAGCAGTCTATGGCTAACCAGGCTGGGACTAACCTGAGGCATATCCGCGAACGTGAGCTGAGACGACGAAATCGGCTACGGCGACCCCTCAGTTTCAAGGTTGGTGACCTTGTTTTGGATCACCATTCACGCCTAGCCTCCTGGCCCCGCAACTGCCTACAGGACCCTTATTTTGGGCCCTATTGTATCATCAGGATAGATGGATCCACGATCCATGTCATGCAGTCCACATCTAGGTGGTGAGCTGCTTTGTGCGCCTAAGCAGTTGAGACACTATCACTCCCCTGACGATTTGTCCTGGGATGAGTGGTGCCTCAGCGACAGTGAGGTCGAGTGTATCGACCTAGAGAACGCTGCCAGCCCTGAGGAGGCAGACGACCTCGAAGAGATGACTGCCTACGAGAAGGCAGTCGATGGCTACTACGTGGTTGCAGGTATTGCCCGCCACGAATATAAACAGGGCTGGAAATTCCTACCCCTCTGGGATGGCTATGGGTTATCTGAGGCGACCCGGGCCAGATGGGAGTATGAACCTCATCTTTCGCTCCTACCTCGTTGAGAACAACGAGGGACAGCTACTAACCCGTGCTGAGAGTCTGTCCCAGCCGAAGAAGAAAAAATAATCTCCTTGTGCCTACCTATTTACAGTTTTCTAACCTCCCAGGGGCGGTGAGCACTCTTGTGCTGAATAGCTAGGCCTACTCAGTGTGTACCAGGACAGGTTCAGAACTCCTGTGGGGCTCCAGTTACGGTGAATGTACTAACTCCCACCCTCCAAACACCTCCAAACACCTACACATCCGCTGCTTGCGGAGCACTGTTCCTGCCATGGTTGTGCCCTGCAGTCCCATGCTTATGGTTACCAGCGTGAACCAGGTGGCCGCTTATCAGGTTTCAAGCCACCCGGCAAGTGTGTGCCTTGTTGACCATGTGTTGCATGGGAGCTGCCCTGATGTAATGACCTTGGGGAGCCAATGAAGGGCGGTGGCTTACTACTCCAGGGAGGAATGACAAGCAAGGTGTTATGAAGCAAGGTGTGTCAACCCTCCTTGGGGACAAGCGTGCCCACAGCCAGGACCCCTGACTGGTCCAGACCCATTGGGTTCTACCCTTCCTCACAGGGTTTACCATACCCCTAAGTGTGCTACATATGTCTGTATGTGTCTCACTTCCCTCTCCGGCGTGGCTCCCGGAGACCTGGCTTCGCTGACGTCAGACCGAAGGTCCTAATCAGGTACTATTACCACTCCCATGGCGCCCAGTTTCTGTGCTGGCACCTATCCTTGGGGAAAGACGGCAAGAGCCCTACCTACTAGAGGGGAGGGGTGGCCAAGTGTGCTAGGGGCATACAAAAAGCCCATTTTCCTAAAGGTCAACAGCTAACGCACTCCCCTGGCCACGTGTAAAAGCACGCGGGACAGGAGACACCATTACGCTACACTCACTAACGCCAGCACCAGCCTTCGAGGGCAGGGTGAGCACTCAGCACCTGCACTCATCACCTGCCAGGCTTGCTGACCCGAACACCTACACACGCTACTGGGTGGCCATGACAAAGAGGTCATGGGCCCTACTGGCCCCCCTGTCAAATGACAAGAGAAACACAGCGCTACTAAGCGACTGTGGCCTAACGCGCAACAACTTCGATGCGCTTCTTTGTGAGAGCTCTGAGGCACTCGCCAAAGAGGCGTTCCAGCGTATGGATGTCCAGCTTGACCTGTGTATGCGGACTGCTCGAATCCTCGAGGGTTGGAGCCTAACTGACTATCAGTCAGAGTATAAAGAAATTCTCCGGACCCTCAGCACTGATCTCGAACCGGGTGTCATTGACTGGCACCAGTGGTATAAAAACAACCAGTACCTCTTCTACGAGGACCGTATAGTCGTGCCTGAAGCACGACTTGATGGGTGCCTACAGTGGTCCCATCTCAGCTCAGGTCACACTGGCGCTAATCGCTCAGTGGACTCCTTCCGTGAGGGTTTCTACTCTGGTCTAACCCTGACTGAACTGAGGTCCCGTATGCAGACCATTGTTGATGCTTGTGGCTGTCATGCCAGCAAGCAGAGCAACAGTAGGGATAGGGGACTGATTTCCAGCTTACCCATACCCTATTCTACTAACTCTCTTCTCTACGTGGATTTCATCCACGGCCTACCTCGCTTCGGCGGCTATGATAGTTGCCTAGTGGTCACCTGTGGCTCGTCCCGCTTCACCCGTGTGTTCCATTGCAATAAGAAAATCACAGGTGAGCAGACTGTGAAAATGTTGGTTGAACAATGGTTCAAACCATATGGAGTACCTAAGCAGGTGCACTCTGATGAGAATGTACACATCCGCAGTGACACAGGATGGTACAAACGAGTGCTGAATGACCTCAAAGTTGAGGTAACCACAGGCGTGCCCTATACGCACACGTCTAACCCTCTTTGTGAGAGACAAAACCGTGTGGTGGAACAGAACCTGAGAATCCTGATGAAACAGGAACGTACCAAAGATTGGGTACGCTTAGTGCCCTGGGTAGTGCTGACCATGAACTCTCAGAGGAGCTCTTCTACGGGTTTCACCCCCTACGAGCTGTTTCATGGAGGACGACCTGCTTGGTTCTTCAAAACCCCCTTTTCTGAGGACTTCAAGAGCCCTGTTGGGGACTGGCTGGAACACAAGCAGTGTATGGCTAACCAGGCTGGGACTAATCTGAGGCATATCCGTGAACGTGAGCTGAGACGACGAAGTCGGCTACGGCCACCCGAAAGTTTCAAGGTTGGTGACCTTGTTTTGGTTCACCATTCACGCCTACCCTCCTGGCCCCGCAACTGCCTACAGGACCCTTATTTTGGGCCCTATTGTATCATCAGGATAGATGGATCCACGATCCATGTCATGCAGTCCACATCTAGGTTGTGAGCTGGTATCTGCGCCTAAGCAGTTGAGACACTATCACTCCCCTGACGATTTGTCCTGGGATGAGTGGTGCCTCAGCGACAGTGAGGTCGAGTGTATCGACCTAGAGAACGCTGCCAGCCCTGAGGAGGCAGACGAACTCGAAGAGATGACTGCCTACGAGATGGCAGTCGATGGCTACTATGTGGTTCCAGGTATTGCCCGCCACGAGTATAAACAGGGCTGGAAATTCCTACCCCTCTGGGATGGCTATGGGTTATCTGAGGCGACCTGGGCCAGATGGGAGTATCAACCCCATCTTTCGCTCCTACCTCGTTGACAACAACGAGGGACAGCTACTAACCCGTGCTGAGACTCTGTCCCAGCGGAAGAAGAAAAAATAATCTCCTTGTGCCTACCTATTTACGGTTATCTAACCTCCCAGGGGCGGTGAGCACTCCTGTGCTGAATAGCTAGGCCTACTCAGTGTGTACCAGGACAGGTTCAGAACTCCTGTAGAGCTCCAGTTATGGTGAATGTACTAACTCCCACCCTCCAAACACCTCCAAACACCTACACATCCGCTGCTTGCGGAGCACTGTTCCTGCCATGGTTGTGCCCTGCAGTCCCATGCTTATGGTTACCAGCGTGAACCAGGTGGCCGCTTATCAGGTTTCCAGCCACCCGGCAAGTGTGTGCCTTGTTGACCATGTGTTGCATGGGAACTGCCCTGATGTAATGACCTTGGGGAGCCAATGAAGAGCGGTGGCTTACTACTCCTGGGAGGAATGACAAGCAAGGTGTTATGAAGCAAGGTGTGTCAACCCTCCTTGGGGACGAGCGTGCCCACAGCCAGGACCCCTGACTGGTCCAGACCCATTGGGTTCTACCCTTCCTCACAGGGTTTACCATACCCCTAAGTGTGCTACGTATACCTGTATGTGTCTCACTTCCCTCTCCGGCGTGGCTCCCGGAGACCTGGCTTCGCTGACGTCGGACCGAAGGTCCTAATCAGGTACTATTACCACTCCTATGGCGCCCAGTTTCTGTGCTGGCGCCTATCCTTGGGGGAAGACGGCAAGAGCCCTACCTACTAGAGGGGAGGGGTGGCCAAGTGTGCTAGGGGCATACAAAAAGCCCATTTTCCTAAAGGCCAACAGCTAACGCACTCCCCTGGCCACGTGGAAAAGCACGCGGGACAGGAGACACCATTACACTACACTCACTAACGCCAGCACCAGCCTTGGAGGGCAGGGTGAGCACTCAGCACCTGCACTCATCACCTGCCAGGCTTGCTGACCCTAACACCTACACACGCTACTGGGTGGCCATGACAAAGAGGTCACGGGCCCTACTGGCCCCCCTGTCAAATTACAAGAGAACACAGCGCTACTAAGCGACTGTGGCCTAACGCGCAACAACTTCGATGCGCTTCTTTGTGAGAGCTCTGAGGCACTCGCCAAAGAGGCGTTCCAGGGTATGGATGTCCAGCTTCACCTGTCTATGCGGACTGCTGGAATCCTCGAGGGTTGGAGCCTAACTGACTATCAGTCAGAGTATAAAGAAATTCTCCGGACCCTCAGCACTGATCTCGAACCGGGTGTCATTGACTGGCACCAGTGGTATAAAAACAACCAGTACCTCTTCTACGAGGACCGTATAGTCGTGCCTGAAGCACGACTTGATGGGTGCCTACAGTGGTCCCATCTCAGCTCAGGTCACACTGGCGCTAATCGCTCAGTGGACTTCTTCCGTGAGGGTTTCTACGCTGGTCTAACCCTGACTGAACTGAGGTCCCGTATGCAGACCATTGTTGATGCTTGTGGCTGTCATGCCAGCAAGCAGAGCAACAGTAGGGATAGGGGACTGATTTCCAGCTTACCCATACCCTATTCTACTAACTCTCTTCTCTACGTGGATTTCATCCACGGCCTACCTCGCTTCGGCGGCTATGATAGTTGCCTAGTGGTCACCTGTGGCTCATCCCGCTTCACCCGTGTGTTCCCTTGCAATAAGAAAATCACAGGTGAGCAGACTGTGAAAATGTTGGTTGAACAATGGTTCAAACCATATGGAGTACCTAAGCAGGTGCACTCTGATGAGGATGTACACATCCGCAGTGACACAGGATGGTACAAACGAGTGCTGAATGCCCTCAACGTTGAGGTAACCACAGGCGTGCCCTATACGCACACGTCTAACCCTCTTTGTGAGAGACAAAACCGTGTGGTGGAACAGAACCTGAGAATCCTGATGAAACAGGAACGTACCAAAGATTGGGTACGCTTAGTGCCCTGGGTAGTGCTGACCATGAACTCTCAGAGGAGCTCTTCTACGGGTTTCACCCCCTACGAGCTGTTTCATGGAGGACGACCTGCTTGGTTCTTCAAAACCCCCTTTTCTGAGGACTTGGAGAGCCCTGTTGGGGATTGGCTGGAACACAAGCAGTGTATGGCTAACCAGGCTGGGACTAACCTGAGGCATATCCGTGAACGTGAGCTGAGACGACGAAATCGGCGACGGCCACCCGAAAGTTTCAAGGTTGGTGACCTTGTTTTGGTTCACCATTCACCCCTACCCTCCTGGCCCCGCAACTGCCTACACGACCCTTATTTTGGGCCCTATTGTATCATCAGGATAGATGGATCCACGATCCATGTCATGCAGTCCACATCTAGGTTGTGAGCTGCTTTGTGCGCCTAAGCAGTTGAGACACTATCACTCCCCTGACGATTTGTCCTGGGATGAGTGGTGCCTCAGCGACAGTGAGGTCGAGTGTATCGACCTAGAGAACGCTGCCAGCCCTGAGGAGGCAGACGAACTCGAAGAGATGACTGCCTACGAGATGGCAGTCGATGGCTACTACGTGGTTGCAGGTATTGCCCGCCACGAGTATAAACAGGGCTGGAAATTCCTACCCCTCTGGGATGGCTATGGGTTATCTGAGGCGACCTGGGCCAGATGGGAGTATCAACCCCATCTTTCGCTCCTACCTCTTTGAGAACAACGGGGGACAGCTACTAACCCGTGCTGAGACTCTGTCCCAGCGGAAGAAGAAAAAATAATCTCCTTGTGCCTACCTATTTACGGTTATCTAACCTCCCAGGGGCGGTGAGCACTCGTGTGCTGAATAGCTAGGCCTACTCAGTGTGTACCAGGACAGGTTCAGAACTCCTGTAGAGCTCCAGTTACGGTGAATGTACTAACTCCCACCCTCCAAACACCTCCAAACACCTACACATCCGCTGCTTGCGGAGCACTGTTCCTGCCATGGTTGTGCCCTGCAGTCCCATGCTTATGGTTACCAGCGTGAACCAGGTGGCCGCTTATCAGGTTTGCAGCCACCCGGCAAGTGTGTGCCTTGTTGACCATGTGTTGCATGGGAACTGCCCTGATGTAATGACCCTGGGGAGCCAACAAAGGGCGGTGGCTTACTACTCCAGGGAGGAATGACAAGCAAGGTGTTATGAAGCAAGGTGTGTCAACCCTCCTTGGGTACAAGCGTGCCCACAGCTAGGACCCCTGACTGGTCCAGACCCATTGGGTACTACCCTTCCTCACAGGGTTTACCATACCCCTAACTGTGCTACGTATGTCTGTATGTGTCTCACTTCACTCTCCGGCGTGGCTCCCGGAGACCGGGCTTCGCTGACGTCGGACCGAAGTTCCTAATCAGGTACTATTACCACTCCTATCGTGCCCATTTTCTGTGCTGGCGCCTATCCTTGGGGGAAGACGGCAAGAGCCCTACCTACTAGAGGGGAGGGGCGGCCAAGTGTGCTAAGGGCATACAAAACGCCCATTTGTCTAAAGGCCAACAGCTAACACACTCCCCTGGCCAGGTGGAAAAGCACGCGGGACAGGAGACACCATTACACTACACTCACTAACGCCAGCACCAGCCTTCGAGGGCAGGGTGAGCATTCAGCACCTGCACTCATCACCTCCCAGGCTTGCTGACCCTAACACCTACACACGCTACTCGGTGGCCATGACAAAGAGGTCACGGGCCCTACTGCCCCCCCTGTCAAATTACAAGAGAACACAGCGCTACTAAGCGACTGTGGCCTAACAGGGACGCCACTACGCGTTTCCCTGTCAGGGCTTGGAGGGAAGGAGTGCTTCTTTTGCGTGCACAGCGTGTATGATGATGTGGTCGGACTGTCCTCGCCACTCACGGCTGAGGTACAGTTTTTGTTGTCATCTGTGCCGCATGGTTTAGCATGGCAGGGAACTGCACCAATCACCCTTACCTGCCCACCTGTAGAACAAAGGCAAATGAACTGGGTAAGCGGCTGAGGAACCAAGCGAGCCTCCACGTATTATACGCTTCTTAGGCTGACCTATAATAAGCTGTCCTCTTACCCAGTTACAAGCAAGCAAGCTTAAGGAACTCCACCCGTTCTCCTAAAGAACGTAGGGTGGAGACCCTGGGTAACCTAAACAAAGGTTGTATCGTGCGCACCACGCGTGGCCTACCCTTTAATGCGCCATGCGCATGCACAGGTATGCAAGAGTTTTCCAATCTCCCATTGTTACACCTAATCTAACCCACAACAACAAACCGTAGCGCGACTCAACCAGGAGGTGAGGTCCTCCTGGGCTTACCTACCTTACTCACCACGCATCATGTGAATGCCAAAGGTAACATGAACGAAAAGCAACCCTAAGCGTTTGAACAACCCTACGGCGAATTAAAAACAACCCTGATCGATTAATGCATTGTTCTTCATGCATGCCCATCCTACCTTGTTTCCTGCAGAAAAAGGAGAAGGGATGGCGCACTGCACAGCGCAAAACAAGCCTAAGCGTTTTAAGCAACCCTTTTTTAACGCTACGGCAACACAAGCACGAGCAAGCACTTTCTTTTTCTGACCGGTCAAGAGAAGAAAAGAGTGGATTGGGGCACAGAGAAAGCGACGCAACGTGTGAATGCCTGAATTGGGCACATGCATCGCAAGCACAGCGCATACACTAACCCTACGTGCGCGCTGTGTGCTCCATTCGCTTCGCATACCTTTCATTTCAGTTTTGACCTGTGCAGAGCAAAGGAAGTGAACACCCGAACCCCCAACGAACACAACGGTGACAAGCCTAGCGGTTTTACGAAGCAACCAACACGAACGCAATGCATGCGCGTGACATGACACCAACATACCTGAGAGGTGGGTCGTCCACCTGCTCTGTGGTGTGGGTTTCTGTTCAATACCTTTTCCTAAAGTTTATAAAATTTTTGATGCAACCGTGCAAAAATTTGTTTTCAAACTTTCAAAACTACCGCTCATACCTTCTTTTTCTGGAGCCGTTTACGCTTGCACAACTTTTTTTTTGGAGTCCGCTTCTGTTGTGCTTGTCTGCAAATTCAGGTTTTGGTCTAAAAATGACAATTTCTAACGTCGTTTCGTCATTTTTTAGCGATTTTACTTCTTAAATCGCTACCCCTTTCGCTAAACTGCAGGATTCACTCCCTGTTGGTTCCATTTTCTATTTTTTTCAGCTCCTGGAGATTTGTGCCCTCCATTGGGAGGGTTGCTCTGCCCTGGCCCTTGGTCAGGACGCTTACGAAAACGCTCTTTGTACAGCGATAGCCGTCCGCATTAGAGCATTCGACTGTACCCTAGTGGGCAAGCATGTGTGCTCTAGGGAGGGGGTCCTGGGTTCAAATCCCACTCCCCCAAATTTTTGCCAAACGCTTTCGCCGCACGCTGGCGACTTTTGACGAATGCCACATCGAAGGGACATCCTTCACGGTACTTTACACTGTTTTTCGAAGGTACCTATATTGTGATAGGCTTCTATGAACTGATGGGAATGTTTTTAGTTGGTCTCATGCATTTTCTGAAGTAATTTTGGGGGCATTTGAGCCTTTTTCCTTGGTCCTACTAACTTGATCAACTAGTACTCCAGGGGGGAGTAAGAAAAAGTCACTGCCATGTTTTTCGTGGAGGTCTAGATCCAGGCCAAGCCCCCCTTAAGACCCTTTTGTTGATGCTAAGACTTCGCCCAGCATTTTTATCTCTCTTTTAGAGCTTAAAGTACACTTTCTCAAAGTAACTAGGGTTATAACCCTAGCCCCCCATTAAGTTCACCCCTACCACTCAACTGAGCGGAGGTATCTTCCTTCATGGAGGTTATACCGAAATAGAGTGGGCATTTCATGCCTAAGGCCTGGGAGGTTAAGACTAGTGGTCCCCCACCCCAAGACCCTTATACTCAACTGGTTCTACCACTTATTGTGGTTCTACCTTTTAACTGTTTCTGAATTCAGTTGCTTGGCCAAGTCATATTCTGTGTCTGGCCTAACTCCTTTGCTCCACAATCCTAACCAACTCCATTTCATCGGAAAGAGTGCACATGAAGTGCTTGATGCTAATTGGGAGGCAAGAGTCATGCCAGTTCTCACATAAAAATCATTTGTTTTATCCAACATTGATTGAATCTATGAACTTAAGCCTGCTTTGCCTATCTGCAGCCCTTCTGTGATACACTGTATTTCAAAACTATTCATTGATTCAATCCACATCCTGTTCTTGCTCTACTTGCTGCTTTGGTTCCGTTTTCCAACACCAAAACCTGCAGGATTTCATCAAAACTATGAGGGCACTAATCAATGACATCTTGGTGGTACCTACAGGCTGTACCCGTCCATGTCTCTATGGCGAGGGGCTGGCGTTCAAAATTGTTTGCCCCTTAATGAGGTCTTGGGATTCTGGACAGTCGTCAGTAAGAAAAAGTCACCACCATGCCCTTCGTGGGGTACTTGATCCAGGTCAAGCCCCCCCCTAAACCTTGGGAAGTTATGAAGACTAACACTTAATCATTTTGAATCACTCCTTTTGAGGTTTTTACATGTTTCAAAGGAATTAGGGTGATAACCCTAGCCCCCCATGAAGTTCACCCCATGCATACCAGCAGGCGAGGGTACGGGACCCCCGGACGGGACGATCCGCCACACGCAGCGCGGGGAACACGGGGCGGGAGAGGGGGAACGGAGAAGACACATAACCCGGCGCCGGCCCCGGCCCCCCAGACCTGCCGCGAGTGCCGCGCACACACGAACAGGGCACTGCACCCGCCAAGGCAGTAGTGGCGCGCCGGGCCACGCACCAGCCCCGCAGCTAGGCAGCCTCCGCGCCAGTAGCAGTGGCGACAAGCCAGTAGTACGGGCCCGGCGGCGCCGGGACCGCGGGCAACCACGCATTAGGGGGGCGACGCGGTGGGTAAGCGCCTGCAGCTACGGTTGCTAAGTGATACACTGACCGGGGAGTGGCGAGAAGGGGACTTCGGGGAGGGACAGGGCTCCGAGCCCCGTGCACCCGGGGGACTCCGCCACCAGGCAGCAGGTGTGTCATGAAGGGTCTTCCACTAGGTCCCGGTGGGGAGGATATCCCCTGGCTTGACCAGATGGCGCCCCGGGGCCGAAAGGCGTCTAGTACCCGAAACCTCAAACCTCAAACCTCAAACCTAGCCCCACATGAGGTTCACCCCTACCACTCAAGTGAGCGGAGGTATCTCCCTTCATGGAGGTAATACCGAAGTAAAAAAGGCATTTCATGCCTTGGGCCTTGTTGGTTAAGCCTAGTGGTCTCCCACCCCAGGACCCCTATACTCAATCGTTTTGCCTACTTATTGTGGGCCTACTTTTTCCGGATTCTTAATTCAGTTGCTTGGCCATGTTGACCAAGCCATATCCTGTATCTGGCCAAACCTACATGCCCCAGATTCCTAACCGACTCCATTGCATGTCAAAATGTGCACATGAAGTGCTTGAGACTATTTCTGAGGCCACACTAATGTCAGCTCTCCACACAAAAATCGTTTGTTTTGTCCTTTTGTGGTTGGATCTTTGTACTTAAGGTTGCATTGTCTATCTGCAGCCCTTATGTGATACAGTGGATTTCAAAACCAATCATTGATTCGATCCATATCCTGTTCATGCTCCTGTGCTCCTGTGGTCCTTTTTTCCAACTCCAAAACCTGCAGGATTTCATCAAAATTCTTAGGGCACTAATTAAAGATATTCTTTCCGGTAGCAAAGGCATCCCTTGAGTTCCTTTAGAACCGACCCTGAACAAACTGAGCAATACACAAGCCAATAAAAGCCGAAGAACATGTCCATCCCATCAGTGGCTATGTCATCAAGAACGTACCCTATCAGGAATGTACAGCTGGGCAGTGGGCTCAGCCTCACTGAGCCGAGACTCAAGGTCTAAGGTTCGGAACCCGTTTTACCGATTAATCTGAAAAACCCTTATCGGCAATAATCGGAGATTGTTTTCAAAACAATAGGTACAACCATTTATTTTGAAAACTGATTTGAAACCAATTTATCGAAATGGTTCCGAACTTTTTTCGGTTCTTTTCCTAGTACATTTTGTCATACTTTTGCACTAAACGGAGGCTTTGGTAGCAATGAGCGACGGCCGGTGCTGAATTACAATTTCGGCCGTAGTTTTGATCACTATGCTCCAACTCGTACGGGCTCTCTTTTGCCGATTGCAAGATTTCCGTTAGTAAAGGGCAATTAATCGGAATCGGTTATTTCGAAAACTATTAAGCGGCCAAACCGGTTATATTTACGAAATAATCGTTGAAAACCGGTTTTTTTCGAAACTAGCAGGTTCCAAACCTTATCAGGGTCGCATCTCGGTCTCAAGAAGATCCAGTACATCACAGAAGGGCGGACAAGGAAGCGCCCAGAGAACCTGAAGTTGTGGCACCCAGACCTGAACCCGGAGTGCCAGGAATACCATTAACCACAGAGGCCTTGGCGGCTCGTGGCGACAGCCTCGAGCACCTTCGCAGGTGTGTTGCAGCCTCCCTCCTCCGCTCGGCTTGTCCTGCCTCATTGTTTTTAGATTGACCGGCCTGTGAGGGCCGCCCCCTTGGCTCCCCATGGGCACCCTTACGACGTCCCTGAGGTATTGTCATATGCTTGTACTTGGGTGCATATATAAAACCGATTTTCCTTGTCTTGCACTTAAAAATCAAATTGTTTCCAATGTTCTCCATTACAATTGATCTTGTTGGCAAGTACAGGGCACAGGCAACAGCAAGAAGACGAAGAACGTGACAAATATGAAGCTGGACCAACTGGCTGGTCCAGTAATACGGGTTCACATGCCTAAATAACAGGAAAATTAATGTAGCATTAAAATCTCATTAAAAAGGCAATAAAACCTATATTTTAACAACCTTCTGAGTAGTCTATCTTGTCAAAGGCCTTGTCAACATTACGTAAATCACTGTCGGCGACAGTAGGCGCCGACAATCGCGACGGGCCTTCTGAATCTTCTGAATAGCTTCAAAATAGCTACTAATACATTAGAACCTTCTAAAATAGCATAAAACATGATTAAATCACATTACAAGCATATTGAATGTGATTATTCATGTATGGCTACTAATGTATCCTAGAACTCTGCTCTCTGTAGTGTACGTAAGAGCAGTAGAGTCTAGCAGTAAGCTATGGGCTTCAAATATGAGCCCGATATGAGCAAATATCCTAGTGCCTTAGGAACTTGAAGCTCTGAGAGGTCTTGTAGAGGTCCTCCAGAAAGCTTCTGAGAGGCCCAAAGGCCCCAACTTATTACAGGTATCTCCTTTGCTCCGCTGAGAAACCTATGTTTTAACAACCCACCAGCGGAGAAAGCGAAACTAAAACGCCGGTGGACTTACCTGAGCCAGTTCAGGCTGACAGTCCATCATATCCCTGGTATAGAAGCGTATCTTCTTTCCTCCGCTGAGATACCAAGCCTTCCCTTGTTTGCAGTTGTTGTAGAATGACGGCAAGAGGATTGGATTCCCGACGTCGTCGTTAATTGCCGGGAGTGGTATCAGTCAATCAGGAATTACAACAGTTATATGTAGATGATCGAATTTCATCAACATTCGATCATTTTCGAACAATTCCTGAGGTCTGGCAAAATGCCGCCTGTCGTCGCCTGCACGCGGGTTGGCCGGAGTTTCCATTGTGAGTTTTGTTTGGTGAATTTCTCCTGTACCTGTGAGGTTAAAAATACCCTGAGTAGCTGGATCTGAAGGTATTTTACTATACTTTCATCTGGTATGACAACCAGAATTTTTCAGCGATCCAGTTTGGAGAAAATCGCTGAGCAAGTTTTTTTCAGCGCGTGGCCCAATAATTCAAAGTGGGGGGACCACGACGCCGTTGTTTCCCCCCCCTCCAACCTCCTATTGCACGGCAATTTGCACTCATGCATCATGCATATAGAGTTTGTAGCGTGTTTCCCTTGATATACCAAGTATATCTAGAAATGGGGTGCTACACAGCATGTGTTTTGTATAAATTTTTTGTGTGCGCAAACAGTAGTTCCGTGGCAACGTGAACAATCATACGCGAGTATGTTGTTCCTGAGACCAAACGCCTGAGATGTTTTGCGAATTTCGTCCCAACTGAACAGTGTATCCAAGCATTAATTTTCTTATTCAAAGTGGCTTTGTAATTCATTGTGACTTTGGCACTTTTCTTTTGCAATTTCGGGTCAAAATGGCTCGACCATTTCGCTTCGTTCTCCAAGCTCGTGGCGAGTTACACCCAATACCAAAGTAATCTGAAAAGTAGAGACCTTCCGCTTGAATGTGAGTGGGTCAGTATATTTTTCCAACCTCATTCTTCATTTTTCATAGGCCTCCAAGGTGAACACGCGTCGTGTTTTGCAATTATTCGCACGTGTTCATTTGACTGCCCTTTTGACCTTGGTACCCAAGTACGACTTAATGTGTCGTAATAAATTTGTAAAGGCCTCTTATGGTACCTTTGATTGGGCTATAAGCCAAACCCTTGGTCGGTTAAGGTACCTTAGTTATAACTCTCAACTTTTGGCCGATATTGCTATTTTCACTTGTTTTGTATACGTCACGAACCGAGGTTGGAAAATTCGTTTTCTCACCTCTTCTAACGAGCTAACTAGCTCATTCGCGAGGTGATGTGTTGGGAAGTATTGTGTTAAAGTCCTAGGCTTCGCCTCTAGTCGGGTTCCTTGGACCGAAGACGGGGGGAACCACTTTTTAGGCCGGTTTCACCTTTTTGGCCAGAAAGAGGTACACCCCAATCTCCCCCTTAATGTTCGTCCCGGGGTTGTGTGAGCCCGATATCTAAGAGTAAGGGCCATTTGGAAAGGGGACATAAACCCGCCTAGAATAGGCTATGTGCCCCATTCTCCTCACTCGGGGATGGGAGAACCATGGGTTACCCCATGTGCGGTATGTTTCCATTTCGCCCTGTTTGTGTGCGATTTTTCTGTATGTTGGAAGAATACCTAGAGGCTTCAATTAAATCTCATACGTTGCATCGATTGAGACCTAAGTGGTGTGTACTCATATTCTTTTTGGAGTCGTTCCAACTCTCCGAGCACATGAGGTTCTACCTTTGGGAGTACATGTCGTTTTGGCCCAAATTTCCTTTTTTGCACTATTTGGACCATGTTTTAATTTTAGTTTCTCCATGGGGCACGAGAGTTGGACAAAGGTAATTGCCCATTATCAAAGCACATGACGATGGGGGCAACATTGTTAAAAGTCCATGAATGAGCAACAATTTCTCAAAATATTGGTTTCAAACCGAGCAATGGTATTATTCTTTATTGGAGTTTGGTTGGGACATTGGGGGAAATCTTATCCATGGAGCTTGATCACTTCCAATATGGGTGAGAGACACTTAATGGCTTATCTTCAATTCAAAAGAGGGTTTATCTATTGTATTATAGGCCAGGAGTTACTGTTCGTTATTCCATTGTTTCTTCTTTGAACACTATTTGTAACATAGCACAACATGGGTGTTGGCCTTTGCTTTATTCATTTGTTTTTGCTAGTCTCATTGAGATTGAGCCGTTCAGTAATCTGAACGTTTCTCCAACATGTGGTCGTTTCATTGAAAAATGGTTTGCTTTTCATACTCAGCATAAAATTCCGCATCTATATAGTGGTCATAAGACTATTTCATTTGTTTGACCATTTTTGCCCCGTGAGCGTGCCGCGTCCACTATGGGCGATTCCTACTGAGATCTGAGGTCACCAGGGAAGTTCCTACTGAGATCTGCAGACATGAATTCCTGGAAGACATTCAAAGTGATTTTCTATCCTTTTTTATCATGGGGAAACCATTTTTCTTTTGTCTGTTTGACTATCTTTGCAGGAAGCCTCATTTCTGAGATAAGGTAAAGGGACCAGTTAGACACCCACTGTCGCGGCGCAGGATCGCCGGGCAAATAATGTTATCAGGAGATGACGATTTATAATCAAAGAAATATTCTTTTGAACATTATAAAAATAATCGAGATCCATCTGGCGATCCCGTAAATCGCCAGATACTACCGCGGGAAATTGCGTAAATTAGCGCCGCAAAGTTACGTAAGCCCAAATGTCACCACGTAAAAGCAAAATGAATACTGCGCGAAATATACGATTCCGAGATTGATTTCCCTTTGTTTTTTTTCATTTTAGATAATGCGGTTGGGACCCACCTGCACTACCAGCGCAAACACACAGAGAAAACAGGGAGCAAAAGCGACGCTTTCAGTTCTTCTTGCAGTGGACTGTTGGTGCAGAACCAGGTTCAGAACGCGATGCAAATTTAGTCCATCGTGTCGAGCCTGGCCGGTCAGCGGATTCGTACAGGACAGATCAGGCACGAGCAACGGTTTGATGCGTGACTTTGGTGTTTCACACATGGGTTGAGCCCACAAACCTCTGCACCCCTGGTCGTACATGTTTGTCCGCTGTTAATTTCGCACGTTGCTTGTCTCAAAGTGCTGTTATTCTCCATGAGGTCGCCCTTCCGACACTGGTTTTTTTTACTATTAATTGACTACGGTTGGCAAATAGTTGACAGCAGTCAGCAGTCAAAGACAAAGGAGGGCGTTTGACATTGGGACTGACGGCACTCGGCAAGTGACTTGCTGGAGGCTTGGGTGCAACGGAGCCCACAATTACTTCTCCGGAGGGACATCTCTGTCTTCCACCTATGTGCTGCGACAAGTCTGCAACAGGGGCAGTCATTTGATTCCAAGTGGGATCCAGTCACAATTCCAAGTGTCTGAATTCCCTCGCTTCAGATGGGAATGACCATTACGGAGATCCACGACATCACGAAGATTGACAATTGGTTCCTGCAGCGCTTTTTCATGATGCACACACATGCAGTGGCCATGCAGAAAATGCAGCTCGAGCAGTTTGATTACGACTTCTTCATGGAGGCCAAGTGCCTTGGATTCTCAGGTGCCTCCATCATACAGTGCCCATACAAATCGGAACGACAAACTCATGATGCCTGGAGTGCCTTTCAGAAACCAGAAGGAAACATTCGGTTCGGTGCCCGAGAGCCACTGCTGTTTTGCCACCGTTTCTCATGCAACCCCTCTGCCAGTGCGCACCGGTCGTATCCCAGCCAGCAAATCGCACGCACCCGCTGTGCACACTGCACGCACGCATCGTACACACTGCACGCACGCATTGTACACGCTGCACGCACGTACTGTGCACACTGCACGCATGCATTGTGCACGCTGCACGCCCGCATCGTGCACAATGCACGCACGCACTAATGTAATCTGCCTTCAACAGGATGTGCCTGCCATATCTCCACCGAGGTCAACATGGGCCGTTGTTGCTCCTGAAACAATTTCTTCCTATCCCCTCTGGAACCACCGCGCCAGCCACTTTCCTTGCATACACCGTGTCGTGCTCTGTGTATGGACAGTATGAAGTGTGCACACTGCACAGGGCAGTTGGTGCAGTGCGCAAGGTGTGGTCTGCATCGGGTTGAGTGCTGTGTGCAGTGCACATCCTGCTCCGAACAGCGTGCTGGGAGCAGAGTACAGTGGGAAGCGTGCGCGTTACAATCTGTGGTGCATATGGTGCAGGGTACACGCTTCAACAGATTGTGAAGAGAAGCCTCCTTTCTGCAGGGTTGATGCTCTCCCATCCCACGTGCTTGCCACTTGCTGGCAATTGCTTGATGCCATGGGGACCGCAGACATTACAAATTAAAACGATGAGAAGTTTTGAACACGAAAAAACCAGTTCAAAATCGGGGTGGTGACTCTGCACACCCGTGACTCCGGCTACCCCCGGGTATGTCATGGGACACACTGGCAGACTTAGAATGATTGTGCTTTTAGGCGCGGTCATCAAAAGTGCAAAGCCATACACTTTCAGCCAGGTACACGCTTATGTCCATAAGCTGTCTCAGTGCTTCAAGTACCTTTACAACAGGTGTACGGGAGCATTCAGAAACTGTCACCGTGTTGCTCTGTGCAAGTGTGCTAGGGAGACAGTGCACAGGTATACAAAGCAGGAGATTACCACGTTTTCCCAAAAAAAAAAACCACTCCTTAATTTTGAAAAGCATGGTTTTACAAACGAAAATACCTTTTGCAACAAAAAAACATTGCACGGTTTTAAAAAAACAAACACCTTGCATGGTTCTACATAATGGGAGACATCCACCTTTAGCAAGAAAAAAAACAGTCCAAGGTTTTGGAAAAAAAATAAACCTTGCATGGTTTTCCAAAACAGAACAGTGCAACCTTTTGCCCGAAAAAACAAACATTGATTGGTTTTACAAAGAAATAAACGTTGCATGGTTTTACAAAAAATTAAAAGTTGTACAGTGGTATGAAATAGGAGAGTGCAACCTGGTACTTACAAATAGATTACAAAGTTTTCAAAAATAAAAAGCCTCTGCATGGTTGTACAAAACAGGGCACATCAATAGTACACGGTTGTAAGAAAACCAATAAACGTTGCATGTTTTTACAAACCATTAGTCAAACACTTTTGGTACGGAGAAAACACATCACGGGGTTTTGAGCGACGTAACTCTCTGCATGGTTTCACAAAAAGAAAAGAGAACAACCTTTTACGAGAAAGAAAAACATTACAGGGTTTGTAAAGGAAAACATGTGCCACAAGCTTTTTATGGTTTGTAGTATTTTAGGGTGTGTCCTCTTTATCCCCGGGGGTGCCCTTTTTATCCCCAGGGGGTGTCTTATTCATCCCCACCCTGCCCTGATAATCCCCAGGGTGGGGCTCAACTGGTCACCGGGGATGAACCGGTCCCTTTACCTTATACCATTTTTGCCCTGATCTGAAGTCACTATTCACGGTTGCAGAATGCAGACTGAGGTCGTTTTAGAAATCCTGAGTGGTTCTGAGGCATACATGCATGCATACAAGCAAACACAAGGCCCAACATCACCCATCGTTTGTCTGTTCATTGTGCAGCCCCATCAAGTTCTTTATTGGTTTTATTGATCCCATATCGGCTCGTCTTGGAGTCTTGGTCTGGTTTTATTTCCCATCGAAATCTTTGAGTACCTGAAATGGAGCAGGAAAAAACACCAAGGCAAGTGCAACCAGAGAATACTGTGACTATTGAAGTAGAGGAACAAGATGCAAAGCGGAAATTTAACAAACATATGTGAACTTCGTATTTGGTCCTCTACGTGAGCCGGAGATATTGCACATATGGTGAGTCCCATGATCGCGTCATGTTGCAGAATTAGGGATTTGGGCCCCATCCATGGGAGCACCCCCTTGGCTTACAGCAGTTAGTCAATGAGCCGGTTTACCAAAATCCTTTGCATGTGTTTTGATGTGAGTTTGGGTTGTAAGTATATGTGCTCGGTCTTGAATCCCTTGCCTGATTTCCTACTCTTGTCGGACTGACTTGGTGGGCCAATTTGCCTAAATTTGCAGTTTTGAGTCGGTATTTTCTGTGCGTCGCGCCTTGCCTACAGCGCGTCAGAGCCTGCAAACCTGTGTGAGGCAGGAAGACGGTGAGGACGATTGGCCACCAATAGGGCAGCCATAGAGTCCCCGAAGACGTGGAGTTGGAGAGCCGCCATGACCCCTCCTTTCTATCGAGGTCTGGGTATGAGTCACGGGGAACCCCCCCATTGGGTATGTTGTGAAGTCTTTGATGCACCCTCATGGACGCCCCCATGGGTGCACTAAGTCCTGAGTGCCCATTGCACCCTTGCCTTCGCTGTGGGACCTTGTGTGTAATCGATTGGGACATGTTATTGTAAAATCGAATTGCTGAATTTGTGTGTTTTGAGGGCACTTCCCGACTCTATATCCCCATACCCAATGGAGAGCGGAAACTGCCCATTTGCATGTGGGTCAGGTATGCTGCCAACCACTAGCAGGAACCCTGAAGTGTGTCCAGCTTATGTGGAGAATTCCCATCTCCCAGGGCCACCTATGGTGTTCTGGACCCTACGGCCGAGCTACTGGCCATACTACTGTCTGGGTCTGGAGATTAAGATGTGACAGCCCTGTCTGAGGGTGTCAAAGCAAAATTGGGTATCACTGAGCCCTTACCCAAGCCAGCGCTGGCCTCACCCTCTCCCGGATTGAGCACGCTTGCTGAAGATCTCAAACGATCAAGGGTTTCCAGGGTGCTACCCAAGGTCACATGCCCCAGCCCCTTTCATCCCCGTCCCAGAACAGTCTCCATCGCTGAGCTACAGGACGTGCCTTTGACAGAGACTGAGAAAAAGGGGCTAACTGCTCTGGCACCTCTCGCTGGCGTACCATCCCCCCCTTCAGGCCTAATCCCAGGGGGTGGGAAGAGTAGCAAACCAATTGCCCAGGCGAACATCCAGCTGGAGTTGCCGGAGTTCGACCCGAAAAACCTGCCCGAATGGGCAGAGAAATTTGCCGAGTTTCTTTTGTTTACCGGCCAGTCCCATGTACATGTGGCCACTAAATGTTCTCTTTTCAAACGCTCATGCAAAAGGAAATTTTTGCAAAAACAGGTGAAGCAGATTGTAAAAACCTGTTCTACATGGGCCGAGGTTCTCCAAAGACTGGAGAAAACCTTCCCGGTCTATGAAACAGAAATCAGTGTACGCACACAGATTGAGGAGCTCCCTATGCTCCCTGAATTTCCTTTCGCTGCGCGAGTCTCTGAAGATGTGTGCGACCTGGAGTATCTTTTCTCACGGATGAGCGTGGGTTCCTATGGACCCACAGAAGCCCACCCGTGGCTTGTGAGTAAAATCCCTACACGTACGTGGGACGATAGCCGCACCACCTCAGAGAGGAAGAATGGGACCCACACGTACGATGACCTTGTGGACCTGCTCATCGAGCTGGCCCTTGAGAGGGGAAATGATTCCCGTATGGAGAAATTCCTCTAGAGACACCTAGGTCGAGGGGGCACCCCTACCCCTGAAGGTGGTGAAGGGAAAGGGCCTAAAAATCCCACTAACGCCAACAAGGGTGGTGGTAAAGGGGGGGGTAACCTGCGTGCCATCAATGAGGTTAGACCTGAAACAGGTACACCCCCAGTCTTCTACTGTAAGCCTCCCAATGACAAGGGAGGACCCTGTCATGCCTCTGACTGCGACCATCGCAGTGGTTGTGTGCTGCAACTGAAGAGACAGCAACACACTAAAGATGGGAAAACAGTGACCCATCCGGATCATTTCAGGTGCACAATCACCTGTGGGTACTGTGGCAAACATCGTCGGTACGACGACGAATTTCACATAAAAAAATGTGAGAGTGACAAACACAAGCGGCAGGAGGCTGAACGCCAGAAAGCCCAAACACCCTCCAAAAATCCCCGGAATGGGGGCAAGGGTGGTAAAGGAGGAGGCAAGGGTGGTGGCAAGGGTGGAAACCCCAACCCCCAGAGGCGCTCATCAGCGCCCGCTATTTCTCCCTCTCCTGCCGATGCTGACCCCAAGAAGCGCCCACAGGGGGATAACGCGTCCCCTGAGGGGTCTAACTCCAAGAAGAGGCGACTGCCCTGGATGGCCAGGTCCCTCATGGCTGCAGGGGTTGATGTGAAATTCCCTGCTGAGGAGTAGGGGGGCGGCTCTGAAGAGGAGGACTTGGTTTTCTGGATCCTCGTGAAAATGGGGGATCAAGTTTTTCGTGCAGTGCTGGACACCGGCGCAACACTCTCTATGGTGGCCTGGCGCCTGCTTTCAAGACTTTCAAGGAAACTAAGACAGTGGCCATAAGAATAGGGGATGGGCGTACCATTCATTCCTTGGGGGGTGTCTATGTGACTACATATGTCTTGGCGACGAAACTGTTACCCACTATTGCAAAGTGTTGGACACTGACGCCTTTGAAATCTTCATTGGCACCGACTTCCTACGAAGAAGCCCTCAGGTAAAAATGTTGTCTCTCCAACGCCCCTATTCTCTACACTGCCACTTTGGCAGTGGGCTCTTCTCCGTACCGTTGGAGCTGTGAGGACGAAAAGAGTCTTGGCTGCGCTACGCAGCAAAGACTAGTTATCGTACTGAAAACTACCAACTGGCCCGTCACCTTCTTGAAAATGGACTGGCGGCTCTGCAGGTATCCCTGGATGAGATCCAGGTGGAATTATTCGCGAGCCAACAACAGCACATCATGCAGTTGTATTGCTCGAAACATTTGAATAACGCTTTCTGTTTCTTCTGGAAAGCAATGGGCCTCGCGTATGCTAACCCTCCCTTCTCCCTGCTCGCGAAGGTTCTAACCGAAATCGCTTTTGAGGGAGGAAGGGTTGTCATGTGCACACCTGACTGGGGTTATTCAGGTGATCACGCTTATTGGCGCCGACTGCTGGACCGAATGACTGCGGGAAGAGTGCAACTCCCTGACGGTCCCATCTATGTGCCTGAGGACTCAGACACAGCTATGCAGGCCCTTGAATTCGGGCAGTTTCTTATCCATTGTCGATGGATCCCTCAACCCTGTACCCCTGTGTGATCTGGACCAGGTGCTACCGCAAGAGGTCATGGCCGAAAACCGTGGCTTGACCCTTTCTGATCTCAGAAACGATCTCCTCAGCACCTTTCTGCCACACTTACAGGGTGTGAAACCCCTGATGGCGATCTGGAACGTGCTGCTCTGAAGGAGGATGCTGACGACCAACTGTCTGAAATCGCCAGCTCTATCCCCCCTGTTGATCCAAGCTGTGTTGAACTCAAACACAGTGCCTTCCTGGCCCAGCTGTTGCCGGAGGAGGTGGACCTAGAGTCAACCTCAGAACCAACTTCCCCTGTTGGGAAGCCTGTGCTGCACATGCAGCATACTTGCTCACGTGAACCCTTGGCTCAGAGTTCAGATGCTCTAGCGCGGCCTGCTTCTAATAACATGCCCCTGTCGGAGCATGACACTCAGGAACTCTGTCGGCTGTTGTACCTGAGGGCCGAAGGTATTGAGTGCCAGGAACGGCTGCAATACCTCAGAGAGACCTGGAAATCTTCTATCTGGTCTGAGGAGGACGATGATTCCTACACGCTACCAGACCCTGAGATACCCCTAGTGTATTCCCTGCACTATGGGCAACAATGTCCCCCTGAGTGGGATGACAGCTCAGTGCCTGCCGAAACGGCGGATCGGCAGAAAAAGACAGAGCATGGTAAGAGCAACCTCCATGCTGAGGAGGGTTTCCTGCAGAAAAAAGAGAGTCTGAACCTGGACCCACGACTGAAGAAACTGCTCCTAACCTATGAGGAGGTGTTTGGCGCCCTGCCGCCTCCCCTGTCCTGTAAAACACTGGTCCAGATGGACCTGAAACTGAAACCTGAATTTCGGAAGGCGCGAGTGAGACGTCACCCCTATCCCGCTCCTCAGGAACAGGTTGAAGAAATCGAGTGCCAGATCCAGGAATGTGTTGATGCTGGCCTCGTTGAAGAATATAAGAAGGGAGACTACCCTCACCACTGCAGTCCCTGCTTCCTGGTTGCTAAACCCGGATCGACTGCCCTGCGACTGGTTGTTGACTATGGTGAGGTCAACAAGTAAAACCCAAAACCACGCGGGGAGTATTCCGGACATGGAAAACACCCTGGAGCGTATTGCCAAATGCCGGTACAAAACCAAAATGGACAAACGCAGTGGTTTCTGGCAAGTTGACTTAACAGCCGCAGCCCAAGAACTGCTGGCCTTTATAACCGCTGAGGGTCGTGTATTTAAATGGAAGGTCATGCCTTTTCGGGTGGCCAATGCCCCGGCACTCTTCCAAGAACTGATGAACAAAATTTTGTACATACTGAGGCGTAGACCTCTAGTACAGGAGTTGATTTCCCGAGGGGCAGAAATGGAGGCCACCATCGATGACGTGAGTTTGGGTACCAATACCCAAAAGGACCATGTCCTTCTCCTCCGTGAGTTTTTCATTGTTTGTCAGGAAACCCATCTCCGAATCAAACTCGAAAGATGCGAGTTCATGAAAGAAGAGATGGAGTGTGGGGGTTTCGACGTGGGGTATGGCGGGTGGAAACCAGCTGCGTCTCTGATGCAGCCCCTACAGGACATGCAGATTTGCGATGACCCTAAGAAGGGTCTACACGACGTGAGGAGTTTTGTGGGCGCCTGTAACTTCTATAGGCGACACATCCACAATTTTCTCTAATCTGCTGCCCCTCTCACTGACCTAATCAAGAAACCTACTCCTTGGAGGCGGACCGTCAGAGAGCAGGAGTGTTTTCAGGACTTTTTAAAGATGAATATTGCCTCCTCCAACGGCCTGGGTGTACCCCACCCTAAGGGTGAGATACTCCTGATAACTGATGCCACTGATGTAGGGCGGGGTGGAACTATATACCAATGGCAAGAGCTTAACCCAGCTGAACTAACTCATTGCCTTTATCGCACCACAGGACTGAACCGTGAACCTGAAGCACGACTATCCTTCCAGTGAGTGGCGAAATGTACCACTGGGACACTGGAACTGGATAAGGAACCAGGCGCGTTCCAATTACAGCACGTACGACCAAGAGCTCCTGGCCGTTATGCTGGTGCTCTCATCCCAGTCCCAACTATTGGGATCTAACCCTATTGTCTGGTTCTGTGACCAGCAACTGGTGAAGTCCTTTCAGAATAACCCACCACCGGAGAAAGCGAAACTAAATCGGTGGTGGACTTACCTGAGCCAGTTCAGGCTGACAGTCCATCATATCTCTGGTATACAAAATGAACTGTCTGACTGGATTTCGCGCAACAACTTCGATGCGCTTATTGGTGAGAGCTCTGAGGCAATCGCAAAAGAGGCTTTCCAGCTTATGGATTTTTTGCACTATGCATCCCCTCAACCCCGGGGTGCTGGGGGCTGTGTAACCTTTCACAGCAGGCTGTCATCTCTCAGAGTGGTTGGATTCTGTAAGCTACAGGGCCAAGAGACTCAGAAAACTAAGCCTTTCTGGATGATGTTATGGTACATCAATACACATAGTCAGTGAAATATCAAATAGGCATCAGTTACCAGTTTCACCTACGTCTGCTGGGCAGTTTCAGCTACTACTGATATGTCTCGTGGGATCTCAGTAAAAAGAAAAGTCCAAAAAAGAATGGCTGAGAGTGAAAACAGAAGAAGATATGGTCTTGGGCACCTACTGGGTTTTGGGTGCTTGTGACACGTACTCCTGCGTTGCAGTTTCGGTTTCCCCTGCTCCTTCCACCTTTAGGCTGTCATTCATTCATGAAGTATGATGTGTGCTTCAGCAACAAAAACTGGCCACTGGTGATGTGTTTGCAGGCTGCCGTACATCTGTTGCATCTCTGGAAAAACTGGTGCTGCCTTGAATTTGGTGACTAAGTGTACAGTGGGGTGTGGCACGCTTGAGGACTTCAGGTACTGGATAAGCATGGGGCCAGACAACGATGGATCAAAGCAAATATCAATAAAAGTATTGGTTGACAGTTCCGGGCCTTTGTTCAGCCACTCAGCCTCTTGTGAGAATTTATACAGGCCGTGCATGGTTTGTATGTCGAAGTTGGCACACAATGTGGCCAGGACAGAGTACATATTATTGTTCTTTTCCGCTGAAGGTGGTGTGTCCTTTGCATGAATGAACTGGTCTGAGGAATCTGAGGAGGAGGACTGCAATGAAGGCAGGTCCTCTGAGGAGGCATCAGTGTGCTGTACTTCTTCAGTGTGTACAATATCAAAATCAGCAAGCTCAAAGGCGGGAAACTGTAACGGATCACCTTGTCTGGAGGAGTCTTCACTGCTAGGTTGGAGATCTGGCATGTCGACGGACGTCTCGCTGTCAGTAAAGAGGTCTGGCAGGTCATTGATGTCCGCCCATTTCAGCATGTGGGTGTCGGTCACACGTGTCTGATGGGTGAAAGTTCGAAAACGTTGTAGGTGCTCGCAATGAGCAGGACCAAGACACAGGGTCTGGAGGGAAGTAAATAGTATCTAGGAGAGGAATTAGATTATTTACCTTCCAGTCTTCATGGGACCCTGAGGGACGTGTTGGTGCAGATGAAAACATTTCTTCTTGTTGAGAAGGGGTGTCATATACGGCATGGTTGGCTGTTGTCCAGTAGTTCCTTGCTGCTCGCTTTGTTGTCGATTGGCATGAGCTTTCAGAAGAGCTGCATGGACAGTCCCAGAATTTACCTGGAGGAATAGACGAACCAGCGCTCGATGCGTTTGAAGAAGGAGTGGGCGGGTATAGCTTCCGCCATGGCTTTGCACTTGCATGCGGGTATTCAAGTATTCATGCGGGTTGCGCTGTTTTTTCCAAGGAGGCCCGTTGTTTAATGCGTTGTCGTTCTCGGCATAGTTCACAGCGCTTGGGCACTTGTAGGTTTTTTTCCAAGAACCAGTGTACATTTGACACTGTGAGGACGAAAGATTTGAGACAGGCTTTGCACGAGTATTCAAGTAAGGAGGCTGATGTTACCTCCGGTTCTTTCTTGGGTGTCTTGCGGCGTGTGGTGGATTGCCATGCAGGTAGGTCGTCGTCTCCAAAAATGGCCTCGGAACTTGCTGCTGGCTTTTTGTCGTCATATTCCGGTTTTAGGATGCTCCAGAGGTTCTTGTGCTCGAAACGAACAGTGCTGTGAGCGGACAGGGCATATGGATTGTGACTGAATCTGCTTTGGATGCTTTTGGAGATGTGAGTGTTTTGCGACTCATAGATCAGGGCTTGTCTTCGAAATACTGTCGGCTCATTTGTCTGCGACAGGGCATGGCGGACAGAAAGTGGTCGAGCACGTTCAGAATTTTTTGAAGGCAAACCGTAGGTCCAAGCGACTTGCAGGTCTGTAATCAACGCACGGCAGGAGAAGATATTGTCTGTGGATGGATATTCTCGTGCAGAGTCAGGAGTGAATGGCGGTGCGGGCGCTGGACGCGTCTGAGTGGCTACGCTCTCTAGGTGAGTAGAAGGACGTAGTAGCGGCTTCGTGGAAGGCTCTGTTTGGATACCGGTATTGATTGAGGTACTTGACACGGTTGGAGTCTCATAGTTAACGGTGATCGTCGCTGTTTGAGATTCATGAAAAACAGCCGAGGCGGAGAAGTAACATGAGCATTGCACTATAACGGTCTGAACAGCAGAGGTCTTGTATTCTCGTGCACGGTCTTGGGTGAATGGCAATGCGGGAATCGAGCCCGTATGTATAGCTACGCTCTCAACACGAGTAGAAGGACATAATGGCGGCTTTGTGGAACACGGCTTCGTTGGGATGTTGGCATTGATGGAAGTACAGAGAGTGGTTGGAACCTCGCAGTTAGCGGCCGGCTTGATGGAGGACTGGAACTGAGCTTCATGGAAGTTGTTGTCGTTCTTGTTGGCGGCGTCGGTTTTTGATATTTACCTGTCGCTCACATGTGCAAACCAGCACCTCTGAAGGCGATAATAGACACAGTGGGGTCCATTTCTGCAGGCTGTCCTGGACGGCAGCGATGCTCTGTGGATTTTTCGTAGAAAAAGTTGAATTTGGTGAGTTTCGGATTGTGTTAGCGCAGGAACCATTGAAGTTAAGGGAAACGTTGAAATCAATGGTTTTTGAAATCTTTAGGACATGAATCCGCTGCAACAGAGCATTTTGTGTTTTGTATTATGTATGCGATCCCCGCGACGCACGCGCGCACACCCTCCCTTTCCAGCGTATGGATGTCCAGCTTTCGTGAGTGTCTCTACTCTGGTCTAACCCTGACTGAACTGAGGTTCCGAATGCAGACCATTGTTGATGCTTGTGGCTGTCATGCCAGCAAGCAGAGCGATCGTAGGATTGGGGGACAGATTTCCAGCCTACCCATACCCTATTGTACTAACTCTTTTCTCTTCATTTCATCCACGGCCTACCTCGCTTCGGCGGCTATGATAGTTGCCTAGTGGTCACCTGTGGCGTGTCACGCTTCACCCGTGTGTTCCCTTGCAATAAGAAAATCACAGGTGAGCAGACTGTGAAAATGTTGGTTGAACAATGGTTCGAACCATATGGAGTACCTAAGCAGGTGCACTCTGATGAGGATGTACGCATCCGCAGTGACACAGGATGGTACAAACGAGTGCTGAATGCCCTCGACGTTGAGGTAACCGCAGAAGTGCCCTTTACCCACACGTCCAAACCTCTTTGCGAGAGACAAAACCGTGTGGTGGAACAGAACCTGAGAATCCTGATGAAACAGGAACGTACCAAAGATTGGGTACGCCTACTGCCCTGGGCAGTGCTGACCATGAACTCTCAGAGGAGCTCTTTTACAGGTCTCACCCCCCAAGAGCTGTTTCATGGAGGACGACCTGCTTGGTTCTTCAAAACCCCCTATCCTGAGGACTTCGAGAGCCCCTTTTGGGGGTGGCTGGAACACAAGCAGTCTATGGCTAACCAGGCTGGGACTAACCTGAGACATATCCGTGAACGTGAACTGAGCCGACAAAATTGCCTACGGCGACTGGCCGGTTTCACGGTTGGTGACCTTGTTTTGGTACACCATTCACGCCTACCCTCCTGGCCCCGCAGCTGCCTATAGGACCCTTTTTTTGGGCCCTATCGTATCATCAGGATAGATGGATCTAGAATTCACGTCAGGTGCAGACCACGTCCAGGTGGTGAACTGCTTTGTGGTCCTAAGCAGTTGAGGCACTATCACTCCCCTAAAGAATTGTCCTGGGATGAGTGGCGCCTCAGCGACAGTGGGGTCGAGCGTATCGACGTAGAGAACGCTGCCAGCCCTGAGGAGGCAGACGAACTCAAAGAGATGACTGCCGATGAGATGGCAGTCGATGGCTACTACGTGGTTGCAGGGATTGCACGCCACGATTATAAACAGGGCTGGAAATTCCTTACTCTGTGGGACGGCTATGGGCTATCTGAGGCGACCTGGGAACCCATGTCCGCCTTTATACAACCAGATGGGACTATCAACCCCATCTTTCGCTCCTACCTCGTTGAGAACAACGAGGGACAGCTACTAACCCGTGTTGAGAGTCTGTCCCAGCGAAAAAAGAAGAACTAATCTCCTGGTGCCTATCTGTTGACTGTTTTCTCACCTCCCAGGGGTGGTGGGCACTCTTGTGCAGATGGGTCTGTGTAGGTGTGTGAGAGCAGTTGTCACAGTCGCCCCGCCTTGCATCGCAGGACAGGACCGGTAGCCCCCCGTGAGAGCCGCTCCCTGGCCGAAGGCCATCGGTTTTGCCCAGACCACTGCCTTTGGAGCGCTGCACCTGCCGTGGCTGTGCCCTGCAGTCCCATGGCTATGGTTAACAGCGTGGCCGCTTATCAGGTTTGCAGCTACCGAGCGAGTGTGTGCCTTGTAGACCATGTGTTGCATGGGAACTGCCCTGATGTAATGACCTTGGAGAGCCAACGAAGAGCAGTGGCTTTCTACTCCAGGGGGGAATGACAAGCAAGGTCTTATGAAGCAAGGTGTGTCCACCCTCCTTTGGGGACAAGCGTGTCCACAGTTAGGACCCCTGACTGGTCCAGACCCATGGGGTTCTACCTTTCCTTACCGGGTTACCATACCCTAAGCGTGCGACGTATATCTGTATGTGTCTCACTTCACTCCCAGGCGTGGCTCCCGGAGACGGGGCTTCGCTGACGTCGGTACGAAGGTCCTAATAGCGTAATATTACCACTCCTATGGCGCCCAGCTTCTGTGCTGGCGCCTATCCTTTGGGGAAACGGCAAAAGCCCTACCTACTAGAGGGGAGGGGTGGTCATGTGTGCTAAGGGCATGTAAAACGCCCATTTTTCTAAAGGCCAAAAGCTAACACACTCACCTGCCCACGAGGAAAAGCACGCGGGACAGGAGACAGCACTACACTACACTCACTAACGCCAGCACCAGTCTTCGAAGGCAGGGTGAGCACAACCGCACTCAGTCCCTACCAGGCTTGCTGACCCTAACCCCTACACAAGCTACTGGGTGGCCAAGGCGAAGAAATCTCGAGCCCTACTGGCTCTCCTGTGATATTAAAAGAAAACACAGCGCCGCTAGGCAACTGTGGCGTACCAGGGACGCCCTCGCGCGTTTCCCTGATAGGGCTTGGACAGAAGGAGGTAGGTAGGTAGGTATCTTCGGGAGCTCGGGATGCCTCCTTTGACATTGCAGGAAGAAGGTCTTACCAAGGGGACGTCCTGTCCCTCCCACTGCCCTATGTCAGGTGCCTCTTGAGCCGCTCCCGCATGTGCTTGGGAAGGCATTGTCGCGGCCACCCGGTCCATGTGTCCCAGGTGGGAGGGTGTCCCCACATGTGTCCATGGGTAGGGCCACATGCCCCCTCCTTTGGGCGGCAGCTCTGGGGGGCTGCCCAGCCGTGTGGAGTATCTCTCACCACGAGGGGTATTGCTCCCGCTTGTCTACGGTACGACCGCCTCACCCTTGTGGCTTGAGTTGCGGGGCCACTCTGCTTGGCAGGTGACCCCCTCCTGGACTGTGTACCGGCTCGCCTGTCACCGGTTGCTTCCATGGCTCCGGGTGACGTTTGCCATGGTCCTCAATGCAGCCTGGCCGGGCTCGGACCAGTGGCTTTGGAGTACCGCTCCTGCCACTGGCCCGGTGGGTCGGCTGGGTCGCCCCAGTGCGTCCGACCCATGGGGTATTGGTTCTTTCCTGTCCCTCGGCTGCCCTACGTGTGTGCAGCGTCCTGGGCCGTTGGGCTCCTGTTCACCGGTGTGCCCGCGCGGTTTGCTGTGGTGCGTCTGCGGTGTCCTGGGCCAGCTGGCTCCTGTTCACCGGTGTGCCCGCTCGGTGTGTTGTGTTGCATGTGCGGTGTCCTGGGCCCCTGGGCTCCTGTTTACCGGTGCGCGTGCTGTGTGCGGTGCGCGTGTGCCATGGGTGGATGTGTCCCTCTTCCTCCCCCCCTAATGTTCGTTTTTTTTTCGAGAGAAGGAGTGCCGTGTGCACAGCGTGTAGTAGGGGTTGTCCATGAAGAGATCGTTCTCTGACCCAACTTGTTTGTGTGATCTGCGCCCTGTTTAGCTTGGGCAGAAAAATCCAAAGTCGCCGAAGGCAACTGATGCTGCGCCAATCACCCTGACCTTGCCCACCTGTAAACAGAGGCGGATGAGACCTGGTTAGCGGCTGAGGAACAAAGCCAGCCTCCACGTATTATACGCTTCTTAGGCTGACCTATAATACGCTGTCCTCTAACCAGGCCGCAAGCAAGCAAGCTTAAGGACTCCGCTCGTTATCTTATAGAACGTAGGGCGGAGCCCTGGGTTGCCTAAACAACAGTTATACCGTGTGCACAGCGCGTGGCCTACATCCCTTGAATGCATTGTGGGTATGCAGGGAAGGAAGACGCGGGATAACGTTGTTTTCCTACCATTAACCTACAACAACCACGCAGCGCGTGACTCAACCTGGAGGTGAGCTCATCCTTGGGCTTACCTACCTTATTCACCACGCACCATGTGAATGCCAAAGGGAACACGAACGCAAGGACAACCATAAGAGTTTGAACACCCCTACAGCGAGTTGTAAACAGCCCTAATTGATTAATGCATAATGTGTCATGCATGCCCTTCTTACCTTGTTTCCTGCAGAAGAGGGAGGGGAATGGCGAGCAACTGCACAGCGCAAAACAAGCCTAAGCGTTTTAAGGAACCCCTTTTTAGCGCTACGGCAACACGAGCACGAGCAAGCACTTTCCTTTCTGACCTGTGAAGAGAAGGGAAGGGTGAATAAGGGCACAGGGAAAGCGCCACAACTTTTGAATGCCTGGATTAGGCACATGCATTGCGAGCACAGCGCATACACTAACCATACGTGCGCGTTGCGTGCTCCCTTTGTTTCGCATACCTTTCATTTCAGTTTTCCCCTGTGCAGAGCAAGGGAAGTGAACGCCAAAACCCCGAACGAACGCAACGGTGACAACCCTAGCGTTTTAACGAAGCAACCCCCACGAACGCGGTGCATGCATGTGACATGACACCAACATACCTGAGAGGTGGGTTGTCCACCTGCTCTGTTGTGTGGGGTTCTGTTCAATCCTCTTTCCTAAAGTTTCTAAAATGTTTGATGCAACTGTGCAAAAATTTCTTTTAAAAGCTTTAAAAACCTCGGCTCATACCTTCCTTTCTCAGAGCCGTTGACGCTTGCGCAACTCTTTTTGGGAGTGCGCTCCTGTTGCGCTTGCCTTCGACTTTCAGTTTTAGCCAGAGAATGACGATTTCTAACGTCGTTTCGTCAATTGTTAGCGATCTGACTTCTCAAATCGCTAACCCTTTCGCTAAACCACAGCATTCACCCCCTGTTGGTCCCGTTTTCTATTTTTTTCAGCTCCTGGAGTTTTGTGCCCTCCATCGGGAGTATTGCGCCCCCCTGGCCCTTGGTCAGGACGTTTACTATAACGCTGTTTATACAGCGATCGCCGTCTGCATTGGAGCGTTCGACTGTACCCTAGTGGGCAAGCATGTGTGCTCTAGTGAGGGGGTCCCGGGTTCAAACACCACTACCCCAAAAATCTTACCCAAAGTTGACCCCGCACGCTGGCGCCTTTTGAGGAATGTCCCATCGAAGGG
Organism: Eutreptiella sp. 'Long Island Sound 2002'; assembly: GCA_964036045.1. Classification (NCBI taxonomy): domain Eukaryota; phylum Euglenozoa; class Euglenophyceae; order Eutreptiales; family Eutreptiaceae; genus Eutreptiella; species Eutreptiella sp. 'Long Island Sound 2002'. The sequence continues at coordinate 20,224,542 of OZ038392.1, read as the reverse complement.
ACATCATTCACAACTCATTACACTGTTTTTCAAGGGTACCTACAGTGTGATAGGCTTCTATGAACTGATGGGATTGTCTTTGGCTGGTTAAATGCATTTTCTGAGGTAATTTTGGGGACATTTGAGCCTTGCTCCTTGGTCCTACTAGCCTGATCAACTAGTACTCCAGGGCGGAGTAAGAAAAAGTCACTGCCATGTCTTTCTTGGAGGTCTTGATCCAGGCCAAGCCCCACCTGAAAGCCTTTTGTTGATGCGGAGACTACCTTAATCATCTTCATCTTTCTTTTGAAGTTTAGAGTACACTTTCTAAAAGTAACTGGGGTTATAACCCTAGCCCCTCCCATGAAGTTCACCCCTACCACTCAACTGAGCGGAGGTATCTTCCTTCATGGAGGATATACCGAAATGAAGTACGCACTTCATGCCTAAGGCCTTGTAGGCTACGCCTAGTGCTCCCCCTGTCACATGCTTGTGCTTGGGTGCATATAGAAAACCCATTTTCCTTGTCTTGCACTTCAAACTGAAATTGTTTCCAATGTTCTCCATTACAATTGATCTTGTTGGCAAGTACAGGACACAGGCAACAGCAAGAAGACGAAGAATCTGACGAATATCAAGCTGGACCAACTGGCTGGTCCAGTAATACGGGTTCACATGCCTAAATAACAGGAAAATTAGTGTAGCATTAAAATCTCATTCAAAAGGCAATAAAACCTATATTCTATCATCTCTCTGAGTAGTCTATCTTGTCACAGGCCTTGTCAATATCACGTAAATCGCTGTCGGCGACAGCAGGCGCCGACAATCGCGACAGGCCTTCTGAAGCTGCTAAATAGCTTCAAAATAGCTTCTAATACATTAGAACCTTCTAAAATGGCACAAAACATGATTAAATCACATTATAAGCATATGGAATGTGATTATTCATGTATGGCTACTAATGTAATCTAGATCTCTGCTCTGTGTGGTGTACCTAAGAGCAGTAGACTCTAGCAGTAAGCTATAGGCTTGAAATATGAGCCAAATATGAGTAAATATTCTAGTATCTTAGGGTCTTGAAGCTCTATGAGGTCGTGTAGAGTTCCTCCAGAAAGCTTCTGAGAGGCCCACCCCCTTCCTAAGCTTCATGCACATTCACTAAGAATGTTCATGACAAGCTGATAATCTAACATAAGGAGGGGTATGGGCATAAGGAACGCTCATATTGAATCTTCTGAGTGTCTACTGTAGTGTCTTACTACCCCCTTACAGAGGTAAAGACATATCTTCACCTGAGAGGGTAAAGTTCCTGAGTCTTAAGTACGTAAAGTAGGGCTCAAAATGAAATATGAAAAACACTAAGCAAAAAGCTAGCATACAAAGTATGAACATTGACAACCTAACTCTTCAGGCAGAATTTGAGGGTAAGAGTAATACACCTGGATGTAGATGTCTAGATTACAATTAGCTATACGGAAAATCAATAACAATTGCGCATGAAATGCAACATGTGGGGTTAAACCGGAAATTCAAGCTCTGCCCAAGCTGTCTATTTACACGACATGGTCTGTGTCATCCATAGAGAGGATATACCACCTTACTCAATGGGCGCTTGGCACCAACCCCGAATGCTCCGGCTGGATGCATTCTGGTATCTGCAATGGGTTTCTTGGCCTGCATTACATGGACAAAGAAAGCGGGGCAGTATCAGTAATGAGTAACTCTTGATTAGTTTAGCGGGACGGATTTGAAAAGGGTGGGGGGTGGCAGTCACGATGAGACACAACTCATCTGACCCGGATCTGCTCTTTCTTATCCTTGGGTCCTTCAAGGATTGATCCGTATGGGGGTATGGGGATTTATACTAACACTTCAACCAAAAAGGCGTTGAAAGATATAGTTCTTCATTACTGACCTTTTACTCATACCTTCTAGCTATCACTAAAAAAGCTGAAACATCAGTCACCTATCATGCCTAGAAATCATGTACAAAAGAATCAAAATTCCGTCACGGCAATATGCTTTGCACTTCAACCTCTGCACCATATGCACCATGGCACACAAGGACATAGCACACAGCAATCTAATGAGATATGAAGCTAGCGGGAATACTGATTTGTATAGAAATGTCCTCAATGACTTAAATCACCAATGCAAATAATTTGCACGAAAAGGCGAAAATGTGTGTTGATCATGTAAGTTCAGAGAAAGAAGATGTATGCGTTGTGGTAAGTGGTAAAGATGACAAAACCAATGAATTGTATGTGAATGTAGGGGATGGGCTTACGGGTAGGGGTGGGTTGATCCCCTGGGTTTGTTCTAAATCGAAGTAGGTAAGTAGTCATGGCGTTGGAAAGGTCGGCTCTCTCCCGGATGGACCGCTTAGCTCGAAAGCAAGCCTACATCCTACCCGACTGGAGGGTCGCCACTGCCCCTATAAGCGAGATTCGAGGGTCGCTAGTGCCTCATATAAGCGGAATGAATGGTCTGTTGTCTGAGACAAGTAGAAGTAGTAAGTCTGCGAAGTAAGAAAAAGTGCTTTTCCAATGCTTTGAGGCATACTCTAGTTGTATTAGAGATGCACTGAGCATCCAGGCATTTCTATCTTAGTATTGGTCCCACCAAAACTGGTGATAACACATTTTGACCTATGGAGCCAAACACCCAATCAGGATATGGAGTGGACCCCTAAATCCTCTTTTAATGTGAGGCAAATCACTGACTGAGCACTGACATATCCAAGGCAGAGCCTATGAATTTATCTATGTTTTTCCATGAATTCTTAGCTATCCTAGTGGTATGCACCCTAGGGGGCTGGGCACCTCTTTTTGAGAGGTCCTCGGTTCAATTCCTGGTCAGCCTAGCTAAGTAGGAAGATCCCATGTGACATGGCAGTGACCTCATCTCCACATGCCCTGCCACCTCAGCACATATGGGACCCAAAACAAAGATGGCACTATGGAGATAGAGTGACCATGGGGCAGTTTTCCAACTCTTTTCCAAACCATTTCAGCTATCTTTGTGAATATGCAATCCGATTTGACCTGAGTTGCAGTATCTGTGAATATCCTTTCATCTTTCACTGTTTACACTGCAGCCCTTCATGCTTTGATCCTGATTCTCTTCTCCTTGCACACCTCTGGCTTGGGCTATCCTGGATTTACTGTATTTCAGCAAACAAAAGCTTTTCATCTCCAAAAACAAGCAGCAGGAAACCCTACACCAGCAGCAAGCAGCAGGAGAGAAAAAAACACAGTGTTGAAACCACTATAAACGTTTCTGGTAGCAAGAGGCAGTCTGTCTCTGCGCACCGGCAGCAACCCCGCGCCGTACATCCAGTGCGCCGAGTACAGGCACATATAAGCAGAAGGGCGAACTAAGATGGACACAAGGAAGGGGGACGCCGACGTGAAGACAGCGCCAGCGCCTGAGGCGCCGGCAAGGCCAGCACCTGGGGAACCTGGACCTGGACCTAGCGGCGCTGTACCTTCGGAGCCCTTACATGGGCCAGTGGAAGTGGCTGAGGACTCGTTGGATGGACTCCAGACGGCCTTCAGGGCCCTCTCTGTCGAAGAGGTGGTCCCTCAGCCTGTGAAGAGGAAGAGAGAGAGCGAGAAAGATGCTGGAGACGAAGCAGACGAAGGAGAGGAACAAGGGCAAGACCTGACGAATGACCCTACCTTCGAAGGCGCACCAAGCGCTTCTGGCCTCCACGCATCACCCTCTCCTTTCACCACCACACTCCCAGCCGCTGCAACATCCACTCCCATAACCAACCCGCCTATGGCAGAGGGCACAGGCTTTACTGGCATGCCTCCCTACCCCGCCTATGGTATGGGCCCACCTACCACTGCGCTCCCTGAGGCAACTACTGCCAGTGAGCCGGTGGCTTCCAGCTCTGCGCCGCAATGGTATGCGGCTGAATATCCCCATCCACTACCCGCTACTGGAACCTATGTGGATGTTCCTGGGTATGCACCTGGCTATGCAACCTTGAGTGGGTTGAGGAGAGGACCTGAGTCTCTTGGAGGCAGGAGTAGAGGATCGGGGAGATCCTCCAACAGGTCCCTGACGCGGTCGGAGATCAACGAGGTGCTCCGAGGAGCCACCTCAAAAATCGCGGGCGACCTCACTCAAGAGATCCGAGAGAAACTGGAGCCCCTGATGATACCGCCCCAAGCGTCACCTACCACGGTGGGAATGTCACCCCACGGAGTACAGGCCAACCATCTGGCGGCAGGGCTGACAAACACCCTGGGGAGCCTGAGGAGCTGACCGATGCCGACTCCTGCAGCTATACCGAGAAGTCCCTTCGTTCCGAGAACGGCCCAGCCGCCCTACAGCCACGTGACGAACTCTACGAGGGCCGAGCTGGACCGGCTGGGGCTGACAGCCTTAAGGGCAATGGTGGACGTGGAGCCTTATGGCTCTAGTGATCTAGATGGAGACCCCTCCGATGATGAGCCGCCGTCGATGACTTCTACTTCGCCCTCAGAGGACGATGACCCGGAGGACCCCGAGGACCCAAAGGGGAAGAAGAAGAAGAAGAAGAAGAAGAAGACCCGACGCCCTGAGGGACGCAGGTCTCAGGAGGCGAAGGCTATTGCCACCTCCAAGATCGTGGTGAACCTGCCTGAGTTCACAGGCAAGGACCTCAGCGAGTTCGCTGAGAATTTTGGCCGGTTTCTCCGATTGACCGGCCAAACCCACGCTAGTGGGCGAGTCAAGTGCGATCTGCTCCTGCAGTGCTGCAAGACCAAGTACCTGGAGAAGCAGGTCAGGCAGATCGTGACTAACTCCGCCACCTTTGCCGATGTGTTGATGTGTTGGTTGCCCTGGAGAGGCAGTACCCGACCTACGAAACCGACCTCTCCATCAGGGCCGAGATCCAGAACCTGCCCGTGCTGCCCAACAACCCTAAACCTGGCAGGGCCTCTGAGCTGTTGGCTGACCTGGATCACTGGGCTGGACGACTGACGCCCGGTTCCTACAGCAGCGACGACCTGCTGTTCTGTTTAGTGGCCAAGCTTTCTCGAGAGCTATGGGACGAGTGCCGTTCGACGGCGGAGCGCAAGGCTAGATCCCTCCGCTACGAGGATCTATGCGTGCTACTCCTGGCGCTGGCGCTGGAGAAGGAGAGCGACCAGCACTTGAACAATTACCGTCCTGGAGGAGGAGGTTCTGGAGGTCATGGCAAAGGGTACCAAGGGTCCCGACCTGGGCAGGGGACTACCCCCAAACACGCCCACGCCCGTATCATGGAGAACGTGAAGGAGCTATTCTGGTGTGATTCCAGAGACGAGCAGGGCCACCTGCAGCACGCCCCTTACTGCGAGCAGCGAGACTGCTTCGTAGTCCAGGGGAAGCAGCAGGAGAAGAACACCGGCGCCAAAGCGAAGCTGCCGGATCATTACAGGTGCACCATCACGTGTGCATTCTGCGGGAAGCGGAAGCACTACGAGGATGAGTGCTACCATAAGCAACGCCTATCGGCGAAGCTTAAGTGTGAAGATCCTGGCAAAGGCTCAGGCAAAGGTGGAGGCAAAGGCAAAGGAGACGACTCCGGCAAGGGCAAGTCGAAAGGACGTGGTCAAGGGCAAGACAAGGGTCGAGGTGGACGAGGAGGAGGCGCTAACCGCCAGCCCGACAACAAGAACAAGGACAAGAACGGAGGCAACCCCAACAATAATCCAGGGGGGAACTCCGAGCCCTCTGGAGGGCAGTCTGGTCCTACCACACGCTCACAAACGCAGTCCCAGCAAGAACAAGGAGCCAAGCGTGAGCATGAAGGTGGTGACCACGGCAACGCTAAGAAGAGGAGCCGTTTCATGAGGATGGCCCGCAAACTGCGGAACAAGGGGTTCGAGGTGAGCTGTCCCGCGGAGTTCTGACGGGGACGGTTTGTGTGGCGCCCAAGACCTGGTGTTTTGGGTACGTATCCGACTAGGGGGGCGCAAATACCTGGGGGTATTGGACACTGGCGCCACCATATTTATAGTGGCCAAGAAAACCTTACCTTGTGGGAGCCTGAAGAACACCATGACCACCGCTGCTATACGTATGGGGGATGGACATGTGGTGCACAGCTGCGGGGACTGTGAAGTGGAGGTACCTATGGGCTCCCGGACTATCGCCCATCGGTTCTATGTGATGGACACTGTGGCCTTCGACTTTGTACTGGGGACTGACTTCTTCGTAGAGCACTCCCAGATACAATCCCTGACGCTGCAAGCGCCCTACCTCCTCTACGTGGACCACGGCAGTGGCAGAGAGTCTGTGCCACTGGAGCAGTCGGAACATACCTCGAGTTACCTGAGGCTATCCAAGGAGGAGCCCTCGAATATGATGGCGGCCTCCAAAACTGAGGACTATCAACTACTGGGGGAAGTCCTAGACCAAGGTCTGAAGGAGTTGGGTTACTCTCGAGAAGACCTGAGTGTGGAGTTGTTCGCCAGCGACAAGCAGCATGTACTGGACCTTTACTGCAGCAAGGGGAAGAACTGCAGCTACAAATTTTACTGGCCCTCTTTCAGGTTGGCCTACAGGAACCCCAGGTTCAGTGAACTGGGGAAGGTGCTGACCAAGGTGGCCTTATAACGTTCCCGTATGGTCCTGTCTTCCCCCGATTGGGGAGCCCATGGGGGCAAGAATACTGGCGAAACCTCCCGGACAGGCTGACTATCAGCTCTGTTCGGTTACCTGATGAGGCCATCTACGTGCCTCTGGGGCGTAAGACGCCTATTGGGAAACCCGGGTGGGGGAGTATGCTGAGCGTGGTGGACGGAGGTCTTACCTCCATCCCCTGGGAGGATCTAGACCCGACTCTGGTCCAGGCTATACAACGAGAAAGCGACGGACTCGCCTTTGGTGACTTGAAGGATCGCCTACGACCTCAAGATGCTATTGAGACTACCCCCGGAGGTGATGAGTACGTCGTGACTGACACCAACGCCCCCAACTCTCCCTGTCATGTACCTGTTCCTGATGGAGTCTCTGAGTGTGGACTATCTGAGCTACCTAGCTCTATCCACTCAGATGACGAAACTGAGCACGACGCCTCCTTCGTGCAGACCTGTGTGGAGGAAGTGGAGAACGCCGAGTACGTCGCCCCACTGAAACCCCTACTCTCCATGAGGGCCGAAGACCCCGTGGACGAGGAGCTGGACCCTCGATCCAGGCTGAGGGGGTATGTGGATTCGAAGAGGAAGTTGGTGGCGAAAAAGCTATGCTACGCTAAGCCTACCCGCAGCTCATGGCCACTGAAGCAAGGACGTATGGGAGACCTATCCCAATTGAAGGAGGACCTCGAACAGAAGATCACCACCTGGCAAAGGGAGGTAGATCTTAAGCTCATGAAGAGCGTGTGGGGCGCCCATGTGAAGACCCCAGAGGAGGACGACCTCTCGGAAGAATGTGTATGTGAACCCCCTCGAGCGTGCCTATGTTGCCATCGTCCACCGGAGATGGTTGAACAAGACCTTCTATATGCCTACCAAGGGCTGAAGGACACTACCACGGGCGAAGAGTCGGTGGAGGACCACCTCCCGACGTCTATCACTCAGGGGGCAAGCAACTTACACTCTGACGAGGACATGGAGGACAAGATCAACGTATTGGACCCGCGGGTACAGAAGCTTATAAGGACCTATCTGGAGGTGTTCGGAGAACTACCCCCTCCAGCCTCATGTGACAAGCTGGTACAGATGGACCTCAAGCTGAAACCCGAGTTCGTGGGTCACATAATCCGAAGGAGACCCTATCCAGCTCCTAAAGAGCAGGCCGACGAGATTGAGTGACAGATACAAGAATGTATGGACGCTGGCCTAGTCCTGGAGTACAAGGACGGGGACTACCCCCTACACTGCAGCCCCTGTTTCCTGGTGGCTAAACCTGGGTCTACAGCCAAACGGCTACTAGTGGACTACGGAGAGCTGAACAAGAAGACGCTGAACCACTCAGGGTCCATTCCCAATATGGAGTCTACCCTGGAGAAGATAGCCTCCTGCCGCTACAAGACCAAGATGGACAAGAGGAGCGGATTCTGGCAAGTGGACCTGACGCCCAACGCACAGGAACTACTGGCCTTCGTCACCCCTCAGGGGAGGGTGTTCAAGTGGAAGGTCATGCCGTTTGGCGTGGCTAACGCACCCGCTCTATTCCAAGAGCTGATGAACAAGATCTTGTCCATCCTACGAAGGAGACCTAAGGTGCAGGAGCTCATATCCCGTGGTGCCCAGATGGAGGCTCACATCGACGATGTATGCCTCGGGACCAATACCCAGGAGGATCACCTAATCCTCTTGGGTGAGTTCTTTGCGGTCTGCCAGGAGAACCACACACGCCTCAAGCTGGAGAAGTGTGAGTTCATGCAGGAGACAAGGCCATGCAGTACCTGGGGTTTGATGTTGGCTATGGGTGGTGGACCCCAGCGGCCTCTAAGGCCAAACCCCTGATGGATGCCAAGGTACGACACGAAGACCCCAAGAAAGGACTACATGATCTACGCAGTTTCATTGGGGCGTGCAACTTCTATGGCCGCCACATCAAGAACTTCACCTACACCAGCGCCGTCCTGACGGACTTGATCAAGAAGAGTACTACTTGGCGTTGGAGCCCACAAGAGCAACAAGCGTTTGACGAGCTCAAAGACAAGGTAGCCAACGCTAAATGCTTGGGCGTGCCTAGGGCACAAGGGGAGATTATCCTGGTGACCGACGCCAGCAATGTGGGTGGTGGTGGAACGTTGTTCCAATGGCAAGCACTAGAGAAGGAGGAGTTCGACTCGGCCATTTCCCAATGGGGGACGGAAGGTCTCAACCGAGATGGAACCCTCAAGCACGGCTACCCTGACGACAAGTGGGTCCTAGTACCTCTCGGCCACTGGAACTGGAAGTGGAACCAGGCCAGGGGTAACTACTTCACCATTGAGCAGGAATTGCTCGCGGGTATGTTGGTGCTATCCTCACAAGCAGGACTGTTGGGGAGTAACCCTGTGGTCTGGCTGTGCGACCAAGAACCGGTCCGCACTTTCCAGAAGGGTCCCCCACCTGAGAAGGCCAAGCTACGGCGCTGGTGGACCTACCTCAGTCAACTACGGCTGACGGTACACCATATCCAGGGAGTGAGGAACGAGTGTGCCGACTACATCAGCCGCAACAACTTCGACGCCCTGATTGGTGCCTGGTCTGAAGCGCTGGCTAAGGAGGCGTTCAGCCGTATGGACGTCCACTTGGACCTCAACTTGACGATGATACGCCCCCTGGATGGACTCCAACAATCGGAGTACCTGAAGGAGTTTGGGGATATCTACAAGCGCCTGGAGAAACGCCTTGAACCCCTCCTGGTCAACCAAGACCAGTGGAAGAGGGACAAGAGCTACCTCTGGCACGAGGACCGCATTGTGGTGCCTAGTGACCGAGTCCCAGCGCTGCTGAAGTGGACCCATGAGGTTAGCGGTCATGTGGGTGCTGACCGTACCCTGAGGCTGTTCAAGCAGTGGTTCCACACTACGTGGACTGACGACCAACTGCGGAAATCCCTCCAGCCTATTGTGGACAAGTGCCCGTGCAGGTCCTGTAAACCAGGGGATATCAGGGACAGAGGTCTCTACTCGACCCTGCCCATCCCTGACTGTGCTAACAGTGTTCTATACGTGGACTACACGGAGATGCCGAAGTTCGGGGGCTATGACTTCGCCCTCGTGGTAACCTGTGGGTTGACCAGGTTTACCAGGGTGTTCCCATGTACAAAGCACATTACCGGGGAGGAGACTATCAAGATACTCCTGGAGGAGTGGTTTTGTGTCTATGGGGCGCCCAAGGAGATCAACTCCGATGAGGACGTACGAGTACGCTCAGATACTGGCTGCTACAAGAGGGTCCTGAGATCCCTCAATGTCCAGGTGTCTACGGGGATTCCCTACTCTCACACGAGCAACCCCCTATGTGAGGGACAGATCCGTTTCCTCAAGGAGAATGTAAGGATCTGGTGCAAAACTGAACGCACCAGAGACTGGCCGAGACTACTCCCCGGCATATCCTTGATGATGAACTCCCAAGAGAGTTCAGCTACTGGCTACTCGCCCCATGAGCTATTCCTAGGGCGCCCGGCATGGTTCCTACATGCCCCCTATCCAGAGGACACCCATTCCTCTGTGGGTGAATGGGTCCAAGAGCAACAAGCGAAGGTGGACAAGGTCAAGGCTATGCTCCAGAGAGTGAGGGAGCGTCAGTGGAACAAGAAGAACAAGCACCGAGTACCAGCCACCTGGCAAGAGGGGGACTGGGTGCTGGTGCACCACAGTCGACTACCCGCCTGGCCACGCTCTACCAGCGATGACCCATACTTCGGGCCGTACAAGATTCTATCTGTGGATGGACACCGTATCACCGTGCGGTGTTCTCCCCGTCTAGGGGGGACCCTGGTGTGCGCTGCTCAACACCTGAAGCACTACTATGAACCTGAAGACCTCTGTGGGGAGGAGTGGGAGCTGAACGACGAGGAAATCGCCGCTCTTGACCTACAAGGGGCTGCCAGCCCTATGAAAGTTGAAGGTGAACTCCCCGACATGAACGCCGAGGAGATGGCTAAGGAGGGCTTCTACCTGGTGAAGTCTGTCCTACGCCACCGCTATCGCCAGGGTTGGCGCTTCCTCACCCTCTGGAAAGCATTTGGAGTCGAAGAGGCCACCTGGGAGCCCTTCTCTGCGTTTGTTCTACCTGAGGGACGCCTAAACTCAGTTCTGGTTGACTACTTGTCCCAGAACAACCTTGGTGAGTTGCTGAGGCTCGCTGAGACGCTTGCCTCCAAGACTAAAGCTAGAGACTGAACCTTACCCTTACCTGCCAAAGCGTATGTGTGAGTGTGCTACTCCTAAGGTCCTGAGAGCAAGCCGCAGAAGTGGTGTCCTAATTATACCCAAGTCTGCACGCTTGCTAAACCTGGAGAAAAGTTTATAGTGTTTTCAGCACTGTGTTTTTGCTTCTCCTGCTGCTTGTTGTTGCTGTAGGGTGTCCTGCTGCTGGTTTTGGATGATGAAAAGCTTTTGTTTGTTGAAATACAGTAAAGCCAACTCAATCCAGGATAGCCCAAGCCAATAGTATGCAAGGAGAAGGTAATTCAGGATCAAAGCATGAAGGGCTGCAGTGTAAACAGTGAAAGATGATTAGATATTCACAGAAACTGCAACTCAAGATACAAATGAATGCACAGAGATAGCTGAAATGTTTTGGGAAAAGAGTTAGAAAACTGCCCCAGGATCACTCTCTCTCCATAGTGCCATCTTAGGAGATGTCCACTCTTTGTTTTGGGTCCCATATGTGCTGAGGTGGCATGGTATGTGGCGATGAGGTCACTGCCATGTCACATGGGATCTTCCTACTTAGTTGGGCTGACCAGGAATTGAACCCAGGACTTCTCAAAAAGAGGTGCCTAACCCCCTATGGTGCATACCACTAGAGCAGATAAGTATTCATGGAAAAACGTAGATAAATTCATAGGCTCTACCTTAGGTATGTCAGTGCTCAGTCAACTCAGGAAAAGATGTTTTACTTCTGATTGAAAGGGGATTAAGGGGTTCACTCCATATCCTGATTGGGTGTTTGGTTCCATAGGTCAAAATGTGTTCTCACCACTTTTGGCTGGACCAATACTAAGATAAAAATGCATGGATGCTCAGTGCATCTCTAATACAACTAGAGTATGTCCCAAAGCAATGGAAAAGCACTTTTTCTTACTCCCCCCTTGTGCTGTGGTGGCCACCACTGTCGCATTTTAGGAAAAAGGGAATTTTTCTTGGCCTCTCCTTGGTTTCCACATCTACTTTAAAATACCTACAGTCTCCCTCACACTGAAAAATGGGCGCTCACCATGGCTGGCGTCCTTTTGCTGCTCTGATTGTACAGTTTCCTACAGAAGACTCAGCGCTCTTGGCGCTGCCGGGGCTCCTGTGGCTTGGTTGGGTTAGATTGGGAGCATGCCAAACATGTGCATATGCATCCCTCCCTCCAAGACGCAGCGTCGACACAACCCAAACGCAAGACACATTATACACACTCGCATGGGTTCTCGTAAACCTGCTGGCGACCTGTGACCTGTCTTAGGGCGAAGGGAGTCGAAAGAAAATTAATTTTGCCCCTTGGTGGGGTCTTGGTTCTGCTCAGTCTCTCCAGGCACCTGCGTTTCGGCCCGAACACGGCCTACTCAGCGAGGCTGCGCGTGGGTATCTGCAGAGGCAGGAATGGGAGAATTATGGACGAATCCACGCAAAAAACGAAGCAACGACACCAAAATCCGTCAAATGACGGCGTAGAATGTTTCTGAAACGACACACCTGAGCAGAATCCAATTGTGCATCAGAGGCACATTTTTATAGAAATTATAGTCATCTCTAGATTTCTTAAATCCAGAAATTCATACGCATAAAATGGCGGCGCGCAGGAGCGGCTCCTAGCGAAGCGCCGGAAAATGGAGAAATAATGGAATTATAAACGTATGTCTCACGTAGTCCTGAAAATGACGAGACACACATTAATAAACAAACATACAGATTCCACCCACACTAATAGAAGATTCGAAAATTCAAGAATTCGAAAATCAATTGAAAGGACTTCAATGAATCAGGTATAAACTACAGGTATGCTTGTCTCGCATGCCGCATACACATTGCTCGTCTCGTGTCTCCGTGAACGAGTCGTGTAGCAGCGCTAACAACGATAACCAGGATAGGACGCGGTAGAGGGATTGATTAGAAAGATGGCAGATGATTAGCGGTCAGATCAGGGTGATTAGTCATACACACAAGTGCATAGCAACGTTCTTCGCGTGCGCCCCTTTTGTACTCACACCTTGCTTCACTTCCCAGCGGTAGGTAAGGTAGGTACGCCCAGGCGGGGCCACCCCCTGGTGGAGTCAAGATTTACGCGTGGATGGGCAGGTTTGCCCACGTTCTTGTCGCATACTCGTGCATGCACACACGCATTAAAGGGTAGGCCACGCGAAGTGCGCACGGTAAACCTTGTTTAGGCTACCCAGGGGCTCCTCGGTACGTTCTTTAAGAGAACCTGAGGAGTCCCTTAACGCTTGCTTGCTTGACAAGGGTAGCTGCTCCATGCAGCGTGTTTGCGGACAGCGTATTATAGGGCACACTGAGAAGGGTATAATACCTGGAGTGTGCCTTGGTTCCTCCGCCGCAAACGCCCTTCCATTTGCCTTTGTTTTACAGGTGGGCGGGTAGGGTGAGTGGTGCAGCAGCATTTTTTTATGCCCTGCTAAACAGGGGCGCAGATCACACAAACAAGTAACTCCGCTCCGCCTGTGGCAGAGCAGGGAGTCCGACTTCATCGACATCTGCGCCTTGCACACGAGAGCACTCCTTCCCTCCAAGCCCTTGCAGGGGAAACGTGTTGTGGCGTCCCCTGTGAGGCCACAGTTGCTTAGCAGCGCTGTGTTCTCTTGTCATTTCACAGGTGGGTCGCTAGGACCCTTGAGACCTTCCTCTTCGCAACGCCAAGTAGAGTGTGCGTGTAGGAGTGGTAGTCCTGAGTGGGGGCTAGAGCCAGTTGCCCAGTGCTCGCCCACCAGGATGGTGCCACTGTAGGGTGTGTAGGACCTGTAGGGGGCGTGTCACTGTCCCACCCTTTTCCTGCAATGTTAGCTGGGTTGGTGGGCTGTGACAGTGGTTAGGTCAGTGTTTTGGCCACATAGCAAACAGGCGTTTTGCATGCCTTCATAGCTTTTGGCCACCCCTCCCTGTAGTAGACAGATAGGTAGGGAAAACAATACCTGGATTAACACTCTGGGTATTCCCCCAAGGTTTTGCGCCAGCACAGAAATTGGGCGCATAGGGGAGGGGAGACCCGGGGCGTACCCCGTGGCATCAATAAGCCAACCCTCCAGGTTTAGCAAGGGCGCAGACTTGGGTATAGTTAGGACACCACTTCTGCGGCTTGCTCTCAGGACCTTAGGACTAGCACACTCACACATACGCTTTGGCAGGTAAGGGTAAGGACATGGAGAAGTTCCTCAAGAAGCATTTGGGACGAGGTGGCACCCCTACCCCTGAACGTGGCGAAGGGAAGGGGCATAAAAATCCCACTAACACCACCCAGGGAGGCGGTAAAGGGAGGGGCAACCTACGTGCCATGAACGAGGTTCCAACTGATGCAGGCAGCCCCCCCCTGTTTTACTGCCGACCTGTCAATGACAAGGGGGGACCTTGTCATGCCTCTGACTGCGATCTCCGCAGTGGCTGTATGCTGCAGATGGAACGTCAGCAGCATACTAAAGATGGGAAAACTGTGACCCATCAGGACCACTTCAGGTGTACCATCACCTGTGGTTACTGTGGCAAGCGTCGTCACTATGAGGACGAATGCCACATCAAGAAACGCGAGAGTGACAAACTCAAGCGTCAGGAGGCGGAGCGCCAGAAGAACCCGACGCCCGCCAGAAATCCCCCGAATGGGGATAAAGGTAAAGGAGGTGGCAAGGGGGGTGGTAAGACTGGACCCCCTAACCCCCAGAGGCGCTCATCAGCGCCTGTTGCTACGCCTACTCCTGCTGCCACACCCGCTCCTGCCGCAGGTGTCCCCCAGAGGCGACCCCAAGGGGATAACGCTACCCCTGAGGGGAATAATTCTAAGAAGAGGCGCTTGGCCTGGATGGCCAAGTCCCTCATGGCTGCAGGAGTGGATGTGAAATTCCCTGATGAGGAATAGGGGGGCGGCTCCGAAGAGGAGGACTTGGTTTTCTGGATCCTCGTGAAAATCGGGGATCAGGTTTTTCGAGCAGTGCTTGATACCGGTGCAACACTTTCCATAGTGGCCCGGCGCCTGCTTAAAACCTTCAGGAAGACTAAGACTGTGGCCATAAGAGTAGGGGATGGGCGTACCATCCATTCCTTGGGGGGGGTCGATGTGACCATCTGTCTGGGCGACGAAACCGTGACTCAACACTGCAGAGTGTTGGACACTGACGCCTTTGACATTGTCATTGGCACTGACTTTCTAAGAAGAAACCCCCAGGTTAAAATGCTGTCCCTACAGCGTCCTTACTCTTTGCACTGCGACTTTGGCAGTGGGCTATTCTCCGTTCCTTTGGAGCTGTCAGGACGAAAAGAGTCTGGGCTGCGCTACGCAGCCAAGACGAACTATTGTACTGAAAATTACCAACTGGCCCGTCATGTTCTCGAAAATGGACTGGCGGCCCTTCAGGTAAACCTGGATGAGATCCAGGTGGAATTGTTTGCGAGCCAACAACAGCACATCATGCAGTTGTACTGCTCGAAACAAACGAACAATGCTTTCCGTTTCTTCTGGAAAGCAATGGGCCTAGCGTATGCTAACCCTCCCTTCTCCCTGCTCGCGAAGGTCCTGACCAAGATCGCTTATGAGGGAGGAAGGGTTGTTATGTGCACCCCTGACTGGGGTTGCTCTGGTGAACATGCCTACTGGCGCCGTATGCTTGACCGAATGACCGTGGGAAGAGTGCAACTCCCCGACGGCCCCATCTATGTGCCTGAAAACTCAGACACAGCTATGCAGGCCCCTGAGTGGGCCAGTTTCCTGTCCATCATCGATGGATCTCTCAATCCTGTACCCCTGTGTGACCTGGACCAGGTGCTACTAAAAGAGGTCATGGCCGAAAATCGTGGCCTGACCCTTTATGATCTCAAAAATCGATCTCCTGAGCACCTATCTGCCACACTTACAGGGTGTGAGTCTCCTGATGACTATCTTGAACCTGCAGCTGTAAAAGAGGATGCTCACGACCAACTGTCTGAGATCGCCAGCACTATTCCCTCTGTTGATCCCAGCTGTGTTGACCTAAAACATAGTGCTTTCCTGGCCCAGCTGTTGCTAGAGGAGGTAGATCTAGAGTCAACCTCTGAACCCGCTTCCTCTGTTGGGAAACCAGTGCTACACATGCAGCCTGTGCACACAGGTGAATCCGTGGCCCGGAGTACTGATGCTCTGGCACGGCCTGCTGCTAATAACATGCCCTTGTCTGAGCATGACACGCAAGAACTCCGACGGCTGTTGTACCTGAAGGCCGAAGGTATTGAGCGCCAAGAGCGGCTGCAATACCTCAGACAGACCTGGAAATACTCCATCTGGTCTGAGGAGGACGATGAGTCCTATACGCTGCCTGATCCTGAGAGACCTCTAGTGTACTCTCTACACTATGGGCAGCAATGTCCCCCTGAGTGGGACGATGGTACTGTACCTGCCGAAACTGCTGATCGGCATAAAAAGAAAGAACATGGAAAAAGCAACCTCCATGCTGAGGAGGATTTCCTTCAGAAAGTCGAGAGTCTTAACCTTGACCCCCGCCTGAAGAAACTGCTGATAACCTATGAGGAGGTGTTCGGCGCCTTGCCGCCTCCCCTATCTTGCAAAAAACTGGTCCAGATGGACCTGAAATTGAAACCAGAATTTGAAAAGACGCGAGTGAGGCGTCGTCCCTATCCCGCTCCACAGGAACAGGTTGAAGAAATCGAGCGCCAGATCCAAGAATGCATTGATGCTGGCCTCGTTGAAGAGTACAAACATGGGGACTATCCCCATCACTGCAGCCCCTGTTTCCTTGTTGCTAAACCAGGGTCGACTGCTCTACGTCTTGTTGTAGACTATGGTGAGGTCAACAAGAAAACCCAGAACCACTCAGGGAGTATTCCTAACATGGAAAACACCCTGGAGCGTATTGCCAAATGCAGGTATAAGACCAAAATGGACAAACGCTCTGGTTTCTGGCAGGTTGACCTAACCGCCGCAGCTCAGGAGCTGCTTGCCTTTATAACCCCTAAGGGTCGTGTCTTCAAGTGGAAGGTTATGCCTTTCGGGGTGGCTAACGCCCCAGCGCTCTTCCAGGAGCTTATGAACAAAATTTTGTACATACTGAGGCGCAGGCCTCTAGTACAAGAGTTGATTTCTCGGGGTGCAGAAATGGAGGCTCACATCGACGACGTGAGTTTGGGTACTAATACCAAAGAGGACCATGTCCTTCTCCTACGTGAATTCTTCACTGTTTGTCAAGAAAACCATCTCCGAATCAAACTCGAAAAATGTGAGTTCATGAAAGAGGAGATGGAGTATTTGGGTTTCGACGTGGGGTATGGCTGGTGGAAACCAGCCGCGTCTAAGATGCAGCCCCTACAGGACATGCAGATTCGCGATGACCCTAAGAAGGGTCTACACGATGTGAGGAGTTTTGTGGGCGCCTGTAATTTCTATCGGCGTCACATCCACAATTTTACTTACTCCTCTGCACCCCTCACTGACCTAATCAAGAAAACTACTCCCTGGAGGTGGACCTCGAGAGAGGAAGAGTGTTTCCAGGAGTTGAAGAAGAAGATTGCCTCCTCCAACTGCCTGGGAGTTCCCCGGCCCGAGGGCGAGATAGTCCTGATCACTGATGCCAGTGATGTAGGGGGGGGAGGTACGATCTATCAATGGCAGGAGCTTAACCCCGCTGAGCTAACCCACTGCCATTATCGTACTAGTGGACTGAACCGTGATGGTGCCACTGGGACACTGGAATTGGAAGTGGAACCAAGCGCGTTCCAACTAAAGCACCTATGACCAGGAACTCCTGGCCGGTATGTTGGTGCTATCTTCAGAATCCCGACTCCTGGGGTCTAACCCTATTGTCTGGCTGTGTGACCAGGAGCCTGTGAAGTCTTTTCAGAAGGGCCCACCACCAGAGAAAGCGAAGCTAAAACGGTGGTGGACTTACCTGAGCCAGTTCAGGCTGACAGTGCATCATATCCCCGGGATTAAGAATGAACTGTCTGACTATATATCGCGCAACAACTTCGATGCGCTTATTGGTGAGAGCTCTGAGGCGCTCGCCAAAGAGGCTTTCCAGCGTATGGATGTCCAGCTTGACCTGTCCATGCGCACTGCTGGAATCCTGGAGGGTTGGAGTCTAACCGACTATCAGTCAGAGTATGAAGAAATTCTCCAAACACTCAACACTGGTCTCGAACCCCGTGTCATTGACGGGCACCAGTGGTATAAAAACAATCAGTACCTCTTCTACGAGGACCGAATTGTGGTGCCTGAGGCACGACTAGATGGGTGCCTACAGTGGTCCCATCTCAGTTCCGGTCACACTGGCGCTAATCGCTCAGTGGACTTCTTCCGTGAGTGTTTCTACTCTAGTCTAACCCTGACTGAACTGAGGTCGCGTATGCAGACCATTGTGGATGCTTGTGGTTGTCATGCCAGCAAGCAGAGCGACAGTAGGGATAGGGGTCTGATCTCCAGCTTACCCATACCCTATTGTGCTAACTCTCTTCTCTACGTGGATTACATCCACGGCCTACCACGCTTTGGCGGCTATGATAGTTGCCTCGTGGTCACCTGTGGTCTATCTCGCTTCACCCGTGTGTTCCCTTGCAATAAGAAAATCACAGGTGAGCAGACTGTAAAAATGTTGGTCGAACAATGGTCCGAACCCTACGGAGCACCTAAACAGGTGCACTCTGATGAAGATGTACGCATCCGCAGTGACACTGGGTGGTAAAAACGAGTGCTAAATGCCCTCAACGTGGAGGTAACCACAGGTGTGCCCTACACTCACACGTCTAACCCTCTCTGTGAGAGACAGAACCGTGTGGTGGAGCAAAACTTAAGAATCCTGATGAAACAGGAGCGCACCAAGGACTGGGTACGCCTAGTGCCCTGGGCAGTTCTGTCCATGAACTCACAGCGGAGCTCTTCTACGGGTTTCACCCCCCACGAACTGTTCCATGGAGGACGACCTGCTTGGTTCTTCAAAATCCCCTTTCCTGAGGACTTCAAGAGCCCTGTAGGAGATTGGCTAGAACACAAGCAGTCTCTGGCTAACCAGGCTGGTACTAACCTGAGGCACATTTGTGACCGTGAACAGAGCCGACGGAACCGCCTACGGCGACCTGCCAGCTTCAAGGTTGGTGACCTTGTTTTGGTACACCATTCACGCCTACCCTCCTGGCCACGTAACTGCCTACAGGACCCTTACTTTGGACCCTATCGTATCATCAGGATAGATGGATCCAGGATCCATGTCAGGTGCAGTCCACGTCTAGGTGGTGAACTGCTATGTGCTCCTAAGCAGCTGAGGCACTATCACTCCCCTGACGACTTGTCTTGGGATGAGTGGCGCCTCGGCGACAGTGAGATTGAACGTATAGACCTAGAGAACGCTGCCAGTCCAGAGGAGGCAGACGAACTCGAAGAGATGACTGCCGATGAGATGGCAGTCGATGGTTACTACGTGGTTGCAGGTATTGCTCGCCACGAGTATAAACAGGGCTGGAAATTCCTTACCCTGTGGGATGGCTATGGGTTGTCCGAGGCGACCTGGGAACCTATGTCAGCCTTCATACAACCAGATGGGAGTATCAACCCCATCTTCCGCACTTACCTCGTTGAGAACAACGAGGGGCAGCTCCTAACCCGTGCTGAGACTATGTCCCAGCGTAAGAAGCGAAACTAATTACCCTGTGTCAGTCTACTGACCCTGTCTGTGCCCTGCAGACCCATGCCTATGGTTTCCAGCGTGAGCCAGGTGGCCGCTTATCAAGATTGCAGCCACCCAGCGAGTGTTTGCCTTGTTGACCATGTGTTGCATGGGTACTGCCCTAATGTAATGACCTTGGTGAGCCAACGAAGAACGGTGGCTTTCTACACCAGGGGGGAATGACAAGCAAGGTGTTATGAGGCAAGGTGTGTCTTCCCTCCTTGGGGACAAGCGAGCCCACAGTTAGGACCCCTGACTGGTCCAGACCCATGGGGTTCTACCCTTCCTTACAGGGTTTACCTTACCCTTACCTGCCATAGCGTATGTGTGAGTGTGCTAGTCCTAAGGTCCTGAGAGCAAGCCGCAGAAGTGGTGTCCTAATTATACCCAAGTCTGCGCCCTTGCTAAACCTGGAGGGTTGGCTTATTGATGCCACGGGGTACGCCCCGGGTCTCCCCTCCCCTATGCGCCCAATTTCTGTGCTGGCGCAAAACCTTGGGGGAATACCCAGAGTGTTAGTCCAGGTATTGTTTTCCCTACCTATCTGTCTACTACAGGGAGGGGTGGCCAAAAGCTATGAAGGCATGCAAAACGCCTGTTTGCTATGTGGCCAAAAACACTAACCTAACCACTGTCACAGCCCACCAGCCCAGCTAAAGTTGCAGGAAAAGGGTGGGACAGTGACACGCCCCCTACAGGTCCTACACACCCTACAGTGGCACCATCCTGGTGGGCGAGCACTGGGCAACTGGCTCTAGCCCCCACTCAGGACTACCACTCCTACACGCACACTCTACTTGGCGTTGCGAAGGTGAAGTTCTCATGGGTCCTAACGACCCTCCTGTGAAAAGGACGAGAGAACACAGCGCTCCTAAGCAGCTGTGGCCTAACAGGGGACGCCACAACGCGTTTCCCCTGCTAGGGCTTGGAGGGAAGGGGTTCTCTCGTTGCGTGCACAGCGCAGATGTCGTTGAGGTCGAACTGTCCTCGCCAGTACTGGCTGAGGCACAGTGATATGATTTGTGATCAGCGCCCTTGTTTTGCTGGGGCAGAAAAATGGTAGCCGCCGGAGGCAGCTGCTGCGTGCACCAATCACCCTAACCTCTCCCACCTGTACAAAAGAGGCAGATGAAGGGGCGTTTGCGACTGTGGAACCAAGCCACACTCCAGGTATTATACTCTTCTCAGTGTGACCTATAATACGCTGTTCGCAAACACGCTGCAGATGCAGCTACCCCTGTCAAGCAAGCAAGCTTTAAGAAACTCCTCGGGTTCTCTTAAAGAACGTACCGAGGAGCCTCTGGGTAACCTAAACAAGGTTTACCGTGCGCAATTCGCGTGGCCTACCCTTTAATGCATCATGTGCACGCAGGGAAGGGAGGCTTAACCACAGACTCAACCAGGAGGTGAGCTCCTCCTGGGCTAACCTACCTTACTCACCATGCATCGTGTGAATGCCGCATTGAAACGAACACAAAACAAACCTAAGCGTTTTAAGCAACTCAACTTGAACGCTACGGCCGCACACGTACAAACGCTTACCTGTGAAGAAGGAAACAAGGGTGGATTACGGATACAGGTGACGCGATACAGCGTGTGGATGCCTAGATTAGGCACATGCATCGCGAGCACAGCGCATATTCTAACCCTACGTGCGCGCTGCGCGCTCCATTCGCATCACATACCTTTCACTCCTGCTTTCACCTGTGCAGAGCACGAGAGATGAACACCCGACCCCCCAACGAGCACAGCGTTAACAACCCTAACGTTTTGACGGAGCAACCAACACAAACGCAATGCGTGAGTGTGAAGTGACACAGACATACCTGAGACACTGGTTGTTGAACTGCTCTGTGGTGCGGGCTGATTTTGAATACTTTACTCTGAAGTTTATAAAAATTTTGATGCAACTGTGCAAAAATTTTCTTTAAAACTTTAAAAACTACGGCTCATACCCTCTTTTCCAAAAGCCGTCTTCGCTTGCGCAACCCTTTTCTTGGCGTCCGCTTCGTTTGCGCTTGTCTGCGACTTTAAGTTATGTGTAAAAATGACGATTTCCCACCTGGTTTCGTCGATTTTCAACGATTTCACTTGCTGAATCGCAACCCCTTCCGCAAAACCGCAGGAATCACTCCCTGCTGGTTCCATTTTCTATTTTTTCCAGCTCCTGGGGGTTTGTGTCCTCCATTGGGAGTATTGCTCCGCCCTGGCCCTTGGTCAGGACGTTTACTAAAACGCTGTTTATACGGCGATAACCGTCCGCATTAGAGCGTTCGACTGTACCCTAGTGGACGGACACATGTGCTCTGGACAGGGAGTCCTGGGTTCAATTCCCACTCCCCCCACACTTTTTCCAAACGTTTTCGCCTCACGCCGGCGACTTTTGAGGAATGCCCCTTCGAAGGGACATCATTCACGGTACATTACACTGTTTTTCAAGGGTCCCTACAGTGTGATAGGCTTCTATGAAGTGATGAGAATGTTTTTGATAAGTTTAATGCATTTTTTGAGGTAATTTTGGGAATATTTGAGGCTTTTTACTTGGTCCTACTAGCTTGATCAACTAGTACTCCACGGGGGAGTAAGAAAAAGTCACTGCCATGTCTTTCTTGGAGGGCTTGATCCAGGCTAAGCCCCCCTTAAAACCCCTTTGTTGATGCTGAGACAAACTTAAGTGTTTTTATCTCTCTTTTGTGGCCTAAAGTACACTTTCTCAAAGTAACTAGGGTTGTGACCCTAGCCCCCATGAAGTTCACCCCTACCACTCAACTGAGCGGAGGTACCTTCCTTCATGGTGGATATACCGAAATGAAGTACGCACGGTACACTACACTGTTTTTCAAGGGTCCCTACAGTGTGATAGGCTTCTATGAAGTGATGAGAATGTTTTTGATAAGTTTAATGCATTTTTTGAGGTAATTTTGGGAATATTTGAGCCTTTTTCCTTGGTCCTACTAGCTTGATCAACTAGTACTCCACGGGGGAGTAAGAAAAAGTCACTGCCATGTCTTTCTTGGAGGGCTTGATCCAGGCTAAGCCCCCCTTAAAACCCCTTTGTTGATGCTGAGACAAACTTAAGTGTTTTTATCTCTCTTTTGTGGCCTAAAGTACACTTTCTCAAAGTAACTAGGGTTGTGACCCTAGCCCCCCCCATGAAGTTCACCCCTACCACTCAACTGAGCGGAGGTACCTTCCTTCATGGAGGTCATACCAAACTAAATCAGGCATTCCATGCTTGTGGGCCTTGGAGGTTAAGCCTAAGTGGTCTCCCACCCCAAGACCCCTATACTCAATTGATTCTACCACTTATTGTGGTCCTACTTTGTAACTGTTTCTGAATTCAGTTGCTTGGCCAAGTCATTTTCTGTGTGGTCCTGACATCTATGCCCCTCAGTCCTAACCAGCACCATTTCACCCAAAAGAGTGCACATGAAGTGCCCATTGCTACCTCTCAGGCTAGAGTCTGACCAATTTTCATATAAAACCTTTTGCTTTATCCATTTGTGATTGAATCTATCTTCATATACCTGCTTTGTCTATCTGCAGCCCTTCTGTGTTACACTGGATTCCAAAACCAATCATTGATTTCATTGATTCGATCCATATTCAGTCCTTGCTCTACTTGCTGCTTTGGTTTGGGGTTTTCAACTATAAAACCAACTTGCAGGAATACATCAAAAGACCCAGGGCATAATTCAAGGACATCTTTCTCAATTCACCCGGAGTCCAACAAAGACTCCCATGCCCTTGGCTCTCAAAGATCTCCATGCCACTCGGCGTGGTGACAATCCAAATTGGGTCCACAATTGCCAAAATGGCAAAATCGGCCGTCTCGGGCGAGCGGCCAGGGTAGGAAGCCTTGGCGATTTTGTCGCGCCAAGTCATGTTTCGCGACCCTTGATATCCCCTTTCGTCCCATGCCCTGGGCTATGACTTGCTGTCACATTGGCCGCTTACTGTTCATCGAGGAGATGAACACGCGGATGGGGCAGAAAGCATCATGCGGTCAAAAAGGGGGGATCATGGATCGCACCAAAAGTTGAATAACTCCGGATGAGCCTGAGGAGCAAATACGAAACTCAATGGAGTTCAACCCTTTGTCATCTGCTACAATAATCGCCCTTCCCTCCTGGCTAGATCCTGTGCCCCATGGAGATATGGTAGTTCCAAAATGGCATACAATGGCAAAGACAGCAAAATTTGGCCAAAATGGCCCGCACTCATGATTCCATATCTCCATGGCCACGGCGAGGATCCTTCTAACCCAAGATGCTATAGACACATGGGACTTAGGTCCCAATATATGCCACATGGGGAAACACCCCATTCCATGCGGGTTTATGTGCCCTCTCCGAATTGCCCTTAGCCTTGGTCAAGTGGCGCACACAACCTTGGCGGTGAAATCAGGGGGAGAAGGGGTTTGTTGCCATTCAGGGCAAAACGGCCAAAAATTCACCCAAAAGTGGTCACTCGAAAAATCGTATCTCCGTATCACAGGAGAAAGGAGCCTCGGGCTTTTGCATGGATGCAGACCGAAGCTTTGCTTCCCTTTTGCAACAAGGGTTGAGGTTCAAAGCATAATGGAAACATTTTTAACACCTCAATCTCTGAAGCACACGATTTATGGCAAAAAGTGCATATATCGGCGATATCGGCATGTACATATCTTTGGGACCTTGAGGAGGAAAAATATGAGTAAACATTTTTGGAGTAGGCCCATAGTAGGTGCCTCCAAATATGCCCACTATGGTTAGATTGTCTCCGCCCACTCGTGTCATTAGTGCCTGCATATGAGCCCGTGTGCAAAGAGGCAGTATGGCACGCGTGCTCACAAGGCGACATTATAAAAAAATTGAAGACAAGGTTGCAAAAAATCAACCAAGCCATCCACGATGTCCTTCGTGGTCTCCACTTTACATATTGTCTTGGTTCAAGGCTCAACTCCCCATAGGCTTCGAGCACGAGACTCGTGGGTTTGGCCATTTTGGCCTAATTTTCGACCAAAATTTGCCCTTTTCCAAAAAATGAGTTTTGGTACGCATTGGATTGCGTGCAGCCATCGTTGAGTTGGCTCCAAAAACCGGAATTTTGTAGGGCTCTTGGTTTTGTGAGCATTGTGTTAGGTTATTAACGTTCATGCTCACAAGGCCACAAAGTTAGCGTTTGCACACGCAAATGACTTGGGTTTACAACACCCATATGCTGCCTAAAACATCCCTATTGCCCGCTTCCCTCTACAAGGTGATATGCCCACGTGAAAGGGGCATGGATGAAAGGCATAGGGGGGGAATGTAGGGTTCCGTCAGAACTCATGGTCCTTGAGAACCATGAGTTCGAGCGATCGACGGAAAAGCTTGCGCGCTGATTTTCTCTCAGACGCGACGGCGAAAAATTCTGGTGAACACACCAGATGAAAGTACAAGAACAATCCTCTAGATCCAGCCATTAAGTTCCTTTAGAACCTCAACGGTACTCGAGAAAAATCCATCACAAAACTCGCCACGGCGAAGCGACGAAAGCGCGCGAGCAGGCGACAACAGGCGGCGATTTCACGACAATTAGAAATCGCGGTAGAAATCGGGTATTTCACCGATTTCTAACTGAAAATCGACCAAGACAGTAAAATTATGGTAATTCTACATCGATTTAATGGTTAAGGATCGGATTACAGATCCCGCGGATTAGAGAACAGGGACAGCCTGTGTCAACGGCGGTGTGACGGCTCACAGGCCTCCGGGCCATGGGCCATGGGCTCTGGGTACCGCTTCACCCCCCTCCTTAGAGCAAACCCTGGGGGGGGCTCGATAACACCCAAGCATGGCAGCGGGTACCCAGGACCATTCCCTGAAGGGGGGGGGGGGTCACACCTCACACTGCAGGCTGGTTTCGGGTCAGGTTGCCCATGACAACTCATGGTGAAACAGGTATGGTGCTGTAGTTGTTAGTAACCACCGGTATAGTATCAAGTATCCAGTCCTGGGTCCTGGCGGCGATTGTTCGGCATCCAAAGGACCCGTTAACCCATACCAGGCGCACCGGGTGCCGGCTGCAACGGTCACTACCACAGTGGCAGTGGCATACACGGCCAACATAGGCGTCACACGACGACCCAGGTGGTCCAAGGGGTGAAAGCGACCACAAAGATCCATCAAGCTACCCCAGGCTTCCCAAGGCCGCAGACTGGGGGAGAGTCCCCACGGGTCTTTCCTCGGGCGCACCATGTCCATATCCACGACGCGAGTCCAGAGTGGTAAAGCCGAACGAGCTCCTCCTTAAGGGATCAGGCATCAAGGCCGTCTTTTGCCCCGCCCCATTACCACGAAAGCCATGCATGGGGGAGTCCCCATGCAGTTTGGGCGGAGGAGTCGACTCCTCAAACCACCAGTTTCCCAGGCAGACTGACCGAGGTCAGGACACCGGAGGTCGCCACCGGACTGCAAGTGCGTCTGCGAGTCGGTACGCTCACACTGGGACTGACAGTGGCGGACCGCTGGGAGTGTAGTCAGGAAACTGGGCTTCCCGCCTGGCGCCATCAGGACCTCAGCACATCACAGCCACTAGGGCACACGGTATCACGGGCACTCAAACATGACAATCTGTACTTAGGTACCGGTCCAAGCCGGACCTCATGTAGGGGCATGTACACGGCGACTCAGGGCGCCTTGGTATTCGATTTAGTAATGGGCTATAACACTCAACATACAGATGCACATATCCTGGAGAACATAAAAATAAGCAATAAACGGGGTAATAGGCGTGTAAACACACTCTGTATAGAGCGCCAAACCACGCCCCGGTCAGGATAAGGCATATGCAGGAGGGTGGATAGAAAAACGCCTGAGTTCAGGCCATATATAGTCTGCAGACACACAACGACCGGTCTGGATCCCGCAAGTGCCATGGGACCAGACCACACACTCAAAAATCGCAATGCCGATGACAGCGGCATCCGCTGCGCAACGTCGTATGGGCCTGAAGGCCTCAATCTGGGATAATGAAGGGGGCCATATGCGCCCTGGTTTCCATAGAATTCAGCAGGGGGGGGTATGGCCGTCCACACTGGAAAGTCCAGCGATGCTCACAGGGGAGAGCCATGGGCGGTGATCAGGCTCCTCTGGCTGCAATCGCCCGGGTGAGTGCTGCCAAGTCCGTAACATGGAGCTTGGTCTTGTGCTTGCGGATGTAGTCCATGAAGGGGGTGTTAATCCGCGGCACGAACGAGGAGACGGGTTCCCAGGTATCGTGGGACGGCCCATAGCCTCGCCAACGAACCTTGAACTCCAGCCCTCCGGGTGCCGAGGCGT
Source organism: Eutreptiella sp. 'Long Island Sound 2002' (assembly GCA_964036045.1). Taxonomy (NCBI): domain Eukaryota; phylum Euglenozoa; class Euglenophyceae; order Eutreptiales; family Eutreptiaceae; genus Eutreptiella; species Eutreptiella sp. 'Long Island Sound 2002'. Next base: position 20,197,756 of record OZ038392.1, on the reverse strand, counting down.
TCGGACGCTGGGCCAGGATCTTCTCGACGGTATAGTCGTCCTGCTCAGCATAGTCGTCGTCCGAATCGGCCTCATGCGCGGCATAGTCCAGGGACACATGTGGGCCACGGAGGTCGGGTTCCCGCACACAGAGCTGACTCTCGTGGCGCTCCCAGAACTGTCCGTGACCCACCTTGATGCGGTAGGTGTCCTCACCAATTCTGCGGACCACCTCTCCGGGTGTGAACCAGGCTTTGGTGCGGTGGGTGCCCATGGGGCGGGGTCTGATTACCCAAACCGGGTCTCCCACCCTGAACGTTTGCGCTGTCGAGCTCGGGGCGGACTTCTGACGCTCGGCATGCTCCTTCTCGAGCTGCTGGCGGATGTCCCGCGCCATTGCCTCCTGCCGCGCAAAGAATTCCTTGGCATCCATGGCCATACCATCACCCGACAAGGGAAGTCCCCGACCCAGGGGGGTCCCTGCCGAACAAAATCTGGTGAGGGGACAAACCACCCGCAGTGGGGGTGTCATGATGGGCCTTCAGAGCGGGCCACATCTCCTCAAACCAGTTCCGACGTGGGTTGGTGATGTGAATCTTGCGTAGCTTCTCGAACAGCTGTCTTCCAGCCACTTCAGCCCGGCCGTTGGACCGGCTGAGATAGGCGACGCTCTTGGCATGGCGTATTCCCATGAGGGAACACATGGCCTTGAACCAGCCACCAGTAAACTGGGGCCCTCGGTCACTGCAAATGGTGCGGGGGATGTCAGGGACGGTCAGCCAATGACGAATCATCATGACTGCCACTTTCCGTGGCAAGCAACCCCTTTTTGCGTGCCGGAACGGCTACTACATAGCCGCTGTGGCGGTCCACACAAAGGACCACACAATCGAAGGTCTCCTTGCCTATGTGAACTTCGGGCATGGAGGAGACGTCCATGGCCACGCTCTCCATGGGCTGGTCAGGCACCGGAGTCCATTGGACTTCCCCCTTGACGTTCCGGTTGTCGGGATTGCAGGCCCGACAGACCGAGCAACCCTTTCTGACCTTCTTGATAGCGTTGTAGAGACGGATCTGGTCGATTTTGAACCGGCGCTGCATATCCAGGGCTTGCTTCCTGACCCCTGGGTGCATCATGTGGTGGTGCCAAGCCTCACATAGCTCGAGCACTCGGGACTCTGGGACCAGCAGCTTACCATTCCGGTAGAGGTTGCCATCCTCCTCAGTCAGCCCCTTTGGCCACTTCTGCCCGTCATCAGGGTTGGTCACAGCCCTATACTCGGCCTCAAAGGCCTCAGACTTGGCCTAGTCGTCGGTCCAGTCGTCCTGGAGGCAAGATTCAGGGAAGAGGTGCTTGTCGGACTCGGCTCCTTCAGGGGCGAGTACTCTGAACGCTCTGCCCATCCTCCTTCCGAGGGGGGCATCCGCAGCCATGACGACGAAGCACTTAACACCCTCCTCCTCCATCAGGCGCTCCATTACTATGATCCTCTTGGCCTCAGCGGTCTCAGCCTCATCGCCATGGGCGGAGACATCCTTCATGCCCTTGCTGGCGGGATAGGCGCACCTACTGAGACAGTCCGCCACGGTGTTGTCCTTGCCAGGAACATACACAACCGTGAGGTCGTACTTGGCCAAGGTCTCATGCCATCTTGCCCGTCGGGAGGCGGGACCAGAGGGGGTGTCCACGTGCTCTTTGTGCCACGACTGCAGACTCTGATGGTCGGTGCAGACGGTGACGGGATGGAGGGCTATGTACCCAGCCCATTTCCTGAGAGCCATGACGATGGCATACGCCTCCTTTTCTCGGGGCGTCCACGTCCGTCTCTGGCCTTCCGCCAGGACTCGGCTCCAGAAGGCCACTGGCACGTGCCTCCCATCGTCAAGCACTTGTTCCAACACAGCGCCTACGGCGTAGCCGGAAGCGTCGGTGCGCAGGACGAACCCTCGGTCGGGATCCACGAGGTGCAGACCCACTGCGGATAGCAGCGCCTGCTTCATCCCCTCAAAGGCACGGTCGGATTCTTCATTCCAGACCAGAGCCTTCTTGGACCCTTTCTTGGTCTCCTCTCGGTTGCCCTTGAGCAAGGTCGTCATGGGGGCTGCATACTCGGCATACATCTTGATATACCCCGAGTAGTAGTTGCAGAAGCCCAAGTACGCCCGCAGCTCAGAGACCGTTTTGGGCTTCTCCCAGTGCTCAATCGCAGCCACCTTGCCGGGTATGGGCTTCCGCTGCCCGTTCCCAACTACGTGGCCAGCGAAGACCACCTCGCTTACCGCAATGGTGGCCTTGTCACTGCTGCCCGTGAGTTTGTGCTGAACCAGAAGGTCCAGCACTCTGGTGACGTCCCTCTCAAGTGCCACCAGGGGCTCCTCATAGCTCATACTGGGGTCCCCGGACGCGATGATCACGTCGTCCACAAAGGGGTCCGCACAGTCACGCACCGGCTCAAGCAGGTTCTCCAGCATCCGCTGAAAAGCCGCATTGCCGTTGGTAACGCCCATGGGCATCACCTTCCACTGGAGGGGTCCAAGTGAGGTGCTCATTGCTGTGCAGGCACGGGACTCCTCAGCGAGAGGCATCTGATGATAACCATGTTTCAGGTCAATCACCGTGAAGATCCTCCGCCGGTGTTGCTTTTGCAGCATGTCCTCAATGAGGGGCAGCGTATAGCTGTCATGCAGCGTTTGGGCGTTTAGGCCGCGGTAGTCGACCAGGAGCCGCGACTCCCCGGCCACCTTCTTGGGGACGACGAAGCACGGGGAGGCCCACTCGGAGTGGCACGGCTCAGGCAAGCCCCTCTCGATGAATTCACGGAGGATCTTCTCCATGGCCTCCTTTCTCTCGCCCCTCAGGGCGAACTCCTGGTGTCGGTACACACGGGGGTCCGGCTTCAGTCGTATCTTGGCCTCACCATACGGTCCACGCACCGGTGGGGGAAACACAGGTTTTCCGCTGAAGAAGGTGTCCTCATACTTCTGCTTCAGCCTGGCCCTCAATGCCTGGATCTTGGGACACACATCGGACTCCGCCTTGGCCTTTCCGGGCACCTGGACCACTGAGCTTACTTGCGGGGTGCCACCGCATGGTTTCGGGTCAGGTGGTCTCCTCCGGTGGCCCAAAGGGCCATCTCTGGTCTTGCCTCGGAACAAGTTACCGTAGGTGGGTGGGTTACCGCCGATTGGCTCGTCCTGGCTGGACATGTGGTCCAGTACCCTCCTTACGAAGGTATCCCCATCATAGGAACCAGAGACGATGGAATCCACTTCCCACCAGGCTTTGTCCTGGCCCTTGCCCCCACGCTGGCTTCCCCAGTCGTGAAAGGGCTGATCCATATACCTCTGAACCAGGTCCAGCTCCTCTTCAGTGAGGAGGTCCTCCGGTTCTCCGATGTCAACAGGGGAAACCGCAAAGCATTGCTGCCATGGCTCCGCTATGATGCGGTTGACACACACGAAGTCCGTGGTGTCGGCCTGTTCAAGGCCCTCATCCACATAGTGGAATTCCGTTGGCCATCTCTGGGGTGGCATGGGCTGTCCCTTAGCGTCCTGATAGACACTCTCTCCAGCCGGTAGGAGGACTCTGTTTAAGGTCATGTTGGTCAATGAGACCACCCAATCTCGGGTGCTTTCCTCCTCGGTGCATCCCATAGGAACAACCAGCACTGCCTTGGAGCGGTCCTTGCGAATCTTCGCTACCGCCCTTGGAATGTCCCATCGGGGGCAATGGATCCACATCAAACCCTGATGCGGACCCCAGTGCTTCTTCCACGCGGAGTCCTGGGCGCTCCAGTACTTCTCACAAACCCGAAGATGGGCGGAGGTTCCTGAAGAGAACGCATCCAGGGCCAGGTCCGAAGCTCCCTGGTCAGCAACCACTCGGCTCGCTACTTCCGGCATTACGCCGTACTTCTGGTTTGCTGGCCCAGCTGGCTCAGTCCCCAGCGCGGCTACTTTGAGCTGATTGCGTTCCGGGTGGATCCATTGGCATTCCACATGGTGCTCAGGCGACGAATTCCACGAGAGCTGGTCGTCCTGGTACAGGGTCACGGAGGCCTGGGCCGGGAGAACGCCGGAGTCCGTCTCCATCATGAAGTCGTACCCAACGATCATGTCCCAGTCCATCTCGGCCTCGTAGAAGCGACCTTGTAGGAGGATTTCCTTGCCGAGGTCCGGGCGGCTCAGCTCACGGTGGTTCACGAACTGCAGCCCAATGGCCGCTTCCCTCGTGCCTCCCACCATGTACTGGCCGTTCGCCACCTTCAGCCTGACAGGCCTCCGACTGTCGGTCAAGCACCCTGGCGGAAGTAGGCCAGCCTTGACCAGGCTGACCTGAGCTCCCGTGTCGACCAACACGTCGAAGACCTTCTCCACGTCCCCGCATAGGGCACGGACCTTAAGGTGCAACTGCCGCTCACGCCCAACACGGCGCACGGCGTGCAAGTTTAGGATCTCTGGCCGGTCCAGAAGCTCAATAAGCGACTGGTGCAGGTCGTGGACAATCGGCTCAGGCTGCCCATCTGCAGCATCCAGCTGCGGTCGGGGTGATCCTCCGATACTCTCGGAAGAATCTGGAAGCACATCAAATACGTTCTTGGTCGCGAAGGATGGACGGGTGCGAGGGTTCGTGCCTTCACTTGCCCCCACCCTGCCACTGCGACTGTCCTTCGTCTCGGGTGCCGGACCGGGCCGTACCTCGCGGCAATCCCTTTGTGCTCATTGTCTCCCGAATGGGATGGTGCGGCGCTTCCCGCAACACCATCCTGCGACCGCCCTAGCTGGGGCCCTTGGCTGCAGGGGCTCCGCTAAGGGGCGTCGCTTGTGGTAGCAGGGGTACTCTCCTCCGCATCAACCTCGTTGACACTCTTCCTCTTTCCCCCTTTCTTACCCTTCTTGTCCTTGTGCTTGTTCTTGTTGTCAGACTTGGGGACCCAGGACTTCTTGATGTCCTGGATCTCCTTCGCCAACTCGGTCCCCACCGACATCAGCTTGGAGAGCTCGTCCTTGGTGACCTCCACCATGGTCTCCCGGATACCCGCGGATGCACGCTTTTTCGACCCGTGCACCTTCTTGTAAGCCTCCGTGTCGGCCTTGTGGATGGGACACGTTCGGTGGTCATGGTTGAACCCTTTGTTCCTTCCATAACACACGAAACAGCCCTGAGGGTGAGCTCGTATGAACTTTCCAAAGGACAGCGGAGGGTCGCCCATGCGGCGCGGCTCCTTCTTCTCCTTCTTCTTCTAACCTTTCTGGAGGGGCCTCCAGCTTCCCCGGTTGCTCCCCGGGTTCAGGTTGTTGGCTACGAAGGCAAAAACGGCTGTCTCGGCATCATCGTCGAGGGCCTCACCGCCTTCGGTTCCCGCTGGGTCCATGGCAGATTCCCCGCCAGACCCTTCGCCAACATAGTTGACGTCACGTTCACCGGCCTTCAAGCCGCGGGTGTGGTGGAGATTCCTGTACTCTTTGAGTACCTCCTCTCCGACCCACTCCAACACCTCGTCGCAGGTCATTCGCGACGGGATGGCCTGCACACGGAGGGTCTGGCCGCCCACGTCGCACTCGTCAAGGCGCAACATCGCGGTCTTCTCGCGATCGCCCGTGACGGTGGTGACGAGGGCGTTCTGCAGCTCTCGCCGCCTAACATCCCGCGCCACATGCTTCTTTGTCCAAGCCAGCACGTTTGGGTGATACTCCCTGGGGAGCATCATCTTGAACGTGTGGTTGAACTTGGCTCTCTTGGCTTCCTCCTTGGTGTCTCACTTGATCCATGCTTCCGGCAGCATGGAGAGCAGGCGGGCCTGCTCGTCACCCTCATTCCAGTCCTCTACGTTGCGGCGGAAGAGGGTGTATTGCCCCCGGAAGTCTCGCCAATCCCGTAGGCGGATCTCCCAACCATCATGCTTAAGCTTGATGGCCCTCCACCGCTTGGCAGCCACCTGCGGAGCGTCCACTCGCTCCTGCTCGTTGAGCCACTTCTTGGCTTCCTTGAGGGTCTTGATTTTCCCCTACTTGGTCGCCACGAAGTATAGCTCTTGGAGCACCTCCGGCAGGCGCCACGTGAACCGTTTGAAGACATATTTCTCCGCCTCTGCGGGATCCATGTCTTCAGTGACGGTCATCCCCCAATCGTTCAGCTTCTCCAAGAAGCGGTCGAGGTTGATGGGGTTGCCATCGTACGTGGGGGGCTTGATGTCCTTCAGGTCTTCCCACACGGCGGCATCCGCGGCCCTAGAGACCATGAACGCCGGCCCGGAGGTCGACCGAGGTTCCCATCTGTGTCCCCCACGGACTCCCACGGCCGCCACTTCCATCTCCTCCGCGGTATCCATATGGCTACGCCGTGGTTCCTCCATGTACGCTGAACCTAGATGTTCACGCCGTACTCCTTCCATGTACACCTCCTCATCACGGCGCCGGCTGCTGCGTTCAGCGGCCTCCCGTCGTACACCATCCGGCGGGGTAATGCCGAACTCCTCCAGGTACTCCTCGCCTCCGCCGACATCCCACTCCACGTCCCCTCCGGAAACCTCATCTCTGAGTCCACCGTATCGCCCCCCAGCCATTGAGATTGCCTCTGGGACTGGTGCGGGGCGTCATGGGCGCACCGGTGTCCGCGCTGGAGCACGGCGGTTGTGGTACTCCACACTGAGCCACTCGTCACGCCGGTCTTCACTGCCACTGGCGGGCAGCACACGCTCGTTACGGCGGCCCGCGCTGTGATGAGAGGGGGCGCTGAGAGAGGGGGCACTGGCGATGGGGCGACTCCTGGGGGCTCCGCCGGGGGTGAGGGCTCTGCCTGGACCTGGTCCAGGTCCCCCGCCGTCGTCCGACGAGCCGGATTCCAGGGCTGGGGAGTCGCTGCCTACACTTCCCCGGCTTTTCAGCCTGTCCAACCTCTGCTGCAGGCCGTTGATGAGAAAGTTTTATAGTGACTTCAACACTGTGTTTTTGTTGTGCCTCTCCTGCTGCTTGCTGCTGGTGTAGGGTTCCTGCTGCTTGTTTTTGATGAGGAAAATGTTTTTTTGTGAAAATACAACCAATCCAGGATAACTCAAGCCAGAGATAAACAAGTAGACGAAGATCAGGATCAAAGCATGAAGGGCTGCAGTCACAAAGAGTTAGATAAAGAAAGCTATCAACAATAGACCACAGCAACAAAACATTCAAAGCAACTCAGGATGAAATATTTTACATGTTTGAGAAACACTGATCAGAAAACTGCCCCAAGGGCTGACTCTCATCCACAGTGCCATCTTGAGATGTGCACTCTTTGTTCTTGGGTCCCATAGGTGCTGAGGTGGCATGGCTTGTGGCGCTGAGGTCACTGCCATGTCACATGGGATATTCCTACTTAGCTAGGCTGACTGGGTATTGAACCCAGGACCTCTCAAAAAGAGGTGCCCCAGCCCCCTAGGGTGCAATCCACTAGGATAGCTAAGAATTCATGAGAAAACATAGATAAATTCATAGGCTCTGCCTTCAGTATATCAGTGCCTCAGCAACCCAGGAAAGATGTTTTAGTGCCTATAGCTTGGGGATTAAGGGGTCCACACCACATCCTGATTTAGTGTTTGGTTCCATAGGTCAAAATGTGTTATCAACCATTTTGGTTGGGCCAATACTAAGATGAAAATGCATGAGTGCTTAGAGCACCTCTTATACAACCAAAGTATACCCTAAAGCATTGGAAAAGCACTTTTTCTTACTCCCCCCCTGTGCTGTGGTGGCCACCACTATCGCATTTTCAGGAAAAGGGGATTTTTTCTTGGCCTTTCCTTGGCTTCCATATCTACTCTAAAATACCTATAGCTTCCCTAACACTGGAAAAGAGCACTTTACCTTGGCCAGCGACTCTTGCTGCATTGTTGATGACAATCTCCAACAGAAAACTCAGCGCTCTTGGCGCTGCCGGGGTTCCTGTGGCTTGGTGGGGTTAGAGTAGGGCATGCCAAGACCATATGCATGTGCATCCCTCCCTCGAAGCTGCAGCATAACACAACCCAACGCCAGACTCTCATAGGACGCTCGACCCAAGTCTCATTGAACCTGATGGAGACACCTGTCTTGGTACTGGGGCGAGGGTGCGCTGATTTAATTAGAATTGCCCCTTGGAGGGGTCTTGATTCTGGTTCAGTCTCCTGCTGCTGCTTTTCGGCCAGAACAGCGGCCTACTCAACGAGGCTTTGCGAGGAGGTCTGTACAACAGAGGAATGGGAAGATGAGGGAAGAATCCAAGCAAGCGCGAAGCGACAACACCTAAGTCCGTCAAATGACGGCGTAGAATGTTTCTGAAGGCACACACCTGGACAGAATCCAATTGTGCATCAGAAGCACATTTTTATAAAATTTGTAATCATCTCTTGATTTTTTAAATCAAGAAATTATTACGCAGAAAAAGGCGGCGCGCAGGAGCGGCTCCTAGCGAAGCGCCGGAAAAAAAAGAAATAATGAGATTATAATTGTATGTCTCACGTAAACAGGAAAATGACGAGACACACATAAATGGATATGATGAAAGATTCCACCCACATTGCCAGAATCAACGAAAAATCAAGAATTCGGAAAAATAAGAATGTGACTTCAATGAATCAGGTATAAACCCCAGGTGTGCTCGTTCCGTTTGCCCGACGCACAGTGCATCGCCATGTGTCATCGTTTTCAAGCCTGGTAGCACGATACAACACGATAGAGGGGTAGATTAGAAAGATTGCAGATGATTAGAGGTAAGATCAGGGTGATTAGACATACACACAAGTGCATGGCGACGTTTTTCGCTTGCGCCTCGTCTTTCTCCTCACCTTGCTTCACTCTCCAGCGGTAGGTAAGGTAGGTAAGCCCAGGTGGGGCCACCCCCTGGTGGAGTTCGTGATCGTTGGTAAGATTAGGAGAAAAAGAAAGGTTGACAGTACCCTCGTGCAGGCCCGTGCATTCACACACGCATTAAAGGGTAGGCCACGCACATTGCGCGCGGTAAACCTTGTTTAGGTTACCCAGGGGCTCCTCGGTACGTTCTCTAAGAGAACCTGAGGATTCTCCTAACGCTTGCTTGCTTGTCAGGGGTGTTTGAGGACAGCGTATTATAGGTCACACTGAGAAGCGTATAATACGTGGAGTGTGGCTTGGTTCCTCAGCCGCAAACACATCTTCATTGGCCTTTGCTTTACAGGTGGGCAGGTAGGGTGATTGGTGCAGTCCCTTGGAGCCGTGCTAAAATATACGGCGCTGATCACACAAACAACAAGCTACGACTCAGCCAGGAGTGGCAAGCGTAGCCCGACATCTTCAACATCCACGCTGTGCACGCAACAAGAGCACCCCTTCCCTCCAAGACCTAGCAGGGAAACGCGTTGTGGCGTCCCTGTTAGGCCACAGAAGCTTAGTAGCGCTGTGTTCTCTTGTCTTCTTCACAGGGGGGTCATCAGGACCCACAACCTCGACTCCAACACCACCCAGTAGAGCGTGCGTTTAGGGGTGGTAGTCCTGCGTGGGGGCTTGAGCCAGTTGCAGTAGCGCTCGCCCACCAGGATGGTGCCACTGTAGGTAGGGTTTGTAGCGTAGTGGTGTCTCCTGTCCCGCGTGCTTTTCCACGTGCGTTAGCTTTTGGCCATTAGCAAAAAAGGGCGTTTTGTATGCCCTTAGCACACTTGGCCACCCCTCCCCTCTAGTAGGTAGGGCTTTTGCCGTATTCCCAAAGGATAGGCGCCAGCACAGAAACTGGGCGCCACAGGAGTGGTACCAGTAACTGACTAGGACCTTCGGTCCGACATCAGCGAAGGCCCATTGAGTTGGGAGCCACGACCGGGAGAGAAGTGAGACACACACAGACATACGTAGCACACTTAGGGGTAGGGTTCAGTCCCTAGCTTTAGTCTTGGAGGCAAGCGTCTCAGCGAGCCCCAGCAACGCATCAAGGTTGTTCTGGGACAAGTAGTCAACCAGAACTGGGTTTAGGCGTCCCTCAGGTAGAACAAACGCAGAGAAGGGCTCCCAGGTGGCCTCTTCGACTCGAAACCCTTCCCAGAGGGTGAGGAATCGCCAATGCTGGCAATAGCGGTGGCGTAGGACAGACTTCACCAGGGAGAAGCCCTCCTTAGCCATCTCCTCGGCGTTCATGTCGGGGAGTTCCCCTTCAACTTCCATAGGGCTGGCAGCCCCTTGTAGGTCTAGGGCTGCGATTTCCTCGTCGTTCAGCTCCCACTCCTCCCGACAGAGGTCTTCAGGATCATAGTAGCGCTTCAGGTGTTGAGCAGCGCACACCAGGGTCCCCCCTAGACGGGGAGAACACCGCACGGTTATACGGTGTCCATCCAGAGATAGAATCTTGTAGGGCCCGAAGTATGGGTCATCGCTGGTAGAGCGTGGCCAGGCGGGTAGTCGGCTGTGGTGCACCAGCACCTAGTCCCCCTCTTGATAGGTGGCCGGCACTCGGTGCTTGTTCTTCTTGTTCCACTGACGCTCCCTCACTCTCTGGAGCATAGGCTTGGCCTTGTACACCTTCGCTTGTTGCTCTTGGACCCATTCACCCACGGTAGAATGGGTGTCCTCTGGATGAGGGGCATGTAGGAACCATGCCGGGCGCCCTAGGAATAGCTCATGGACGAGTATCCAGTAGCCGAACTCTCTGGGGAGTTCATCATCAAGGATATGACGGGGAGTAGTCTCACCCAGTCTCTGGTGCGTTCAGTTTTGCACCATATCCTTACATTCTCCTTGAGGACACGAATCTGTCGCTCACATAGGGGGTTGCTCGTGTGAGAGTAGGCTATCCTTGTAGACACCTGGACATTGAGGGATCTCAGGACCCTGTTGTACCAGCCGGTATCTGAGTGCACTCGTACATCCTCATCGGAGTTGATCTCCTTGGGCGCCCCATAGACACAAAACCACTCCTCCAGGAGTATCTTGATAGTCTCCTCCCCGCTAATGTGCTTGGTACATGGGAACACCCTTGTAAACCTGGTCAACCCACAGGTTACCACGAGGGCGAATTCATAGCCCCCGAACTTCGGCATCTCCGTGTAGTCCACGTATAGAACACTGTTAGCACAGTGAGGGATGGGCAGGGTCGAGTAGAGACCTCTGTCCCTGATATCCCCTGGTTTGCAGGACCTACACGGGCACTTATCCACAATGGCGTGGAGGGTTTTCCGCAGTTGGTCGTCAGTCCAGGTAGTGTGGAACCACTGCTTGAATAGCCTCAGGGGACTGTCAGTACCCACATGACCGCATGACTCATGGGTCCACTTCAGCAGCGCCGGGACTCTGTCACTGGGTACCACGATGCGCTCCTCGTGCCAGAGGTAGGTCTTGTCCCTCTTCCACTGATCCTGGTTGACCAGGAGGGGTTCAAGGCGTTTCTCCAGGCGCTTGTAGATATCCCCAAACTCCTTCAGGTACTCCGATTGTTGGAGTCCATCCAGGGGGCGTATCATAGTCATGTTGAGGTCCAAGTGGACGTCCATACGGCTGAACGCCTCCTTAGCCAGCGCTTCAGACCGGGCACCAATCAGGGCGTCGAAGTTGTTGCAGCTGATGTAGTCTGCACACTCGTTCTTCACTCCCTGGATATGGTGTACCGTCAGACGTAGTTGACTGAGGTAGGTCCACCAGCGCCGTAGCTTGGCCTTCTCAGGTGGGGGACCCTTCTGGAAATTGCGGACCGGCTCTTGGTCGCACAGCCAGACCACAGGGTTACTCCCCAACAGTCGTGCCTGAGAGGATAGCACCAGCATATCCGCGAGCAATTCCTGCTCATAGGTGGAGTAGTTCCCCCTGGCCTGGTTCCATTTCCAGTTCAAGTGGCCCAGAGGTACTAGGGCCCACTTGTCGTCAGGGTAGCTGTGCTTGAGAGTTCCATCTCAGTTTAGACCTTCCGTCCCCCATTGGGAAATGGCCGAGTCGAACTCCTCCTTCTCTAGTGCTTGCCATTGGAACAACGTTCCACCACCGCCCACATTGCTGGCATCGGTCACCAGGATAATTCCCCCCCGTGCCCTAGGCACGCCCAAGCACTTAGCGTTGGCCACCTTGTCTGTGAGCTGGTAAAACGCTTGTTTCTCTTGTGGGCCCCAGCGCCAAGTAGTACTCTGCTTGATCAAGTCCGTCAGAATGGCGCTGGTGTAGGTGAAGTTTTTGATATGGCGGCGATAGAAGTTGCACGCCCCAATGAAACTGCGTACATCATGAAGTCCTTTCTTGGGGTCTTTGTGTCGTACCTTAGCGTCCATCAGGGGTCTGGCCTTAGAGGCCGCTGGGGTCCACCACCCATAGCCAACGTCAAACCCCAGGTACTGCATGGTCTCCTGCATGAACTCACACTTCTCCAGCTTGAGTCGTGTGTGGTTCTCCTGGCAGACGGCAAAGAACTCACCCAAGAGGATTAGATGGTCCTCCTGGGTATTGGTCCCGAGGAATACATTGTCGATGTGTGCTTCCATCTGGGCCCCACGGGATATGAGTTCCTGCACCTTAGGTCTCCTTCGTAGGATGGACAAGATCTTGTTCATCAGCTCTTGGAATAGAGCGGGTGCGTTGGCCACGCCAAATGGCATGACCTTCCACTTGAACACCCTCCCCTGAGGGGTGATGAAGGCTAGTAGCTCCTGAGCGTTGGGCGTCAGGTCCACCTGCCAGAATCCGCTCCTCTTGTCCATCTTGGTCTTGTAGCGACAGGAGGCTATCTACTCAAGGGTAGACTCCATGTTAGGAATTGACCCTGAGTGGTTCAGCGTTTTCTTGTTCAGCTCTCCGTAGTCCACTACCAGCCGTTTGTCTGTAGACCGGGGTTTAGCCACCAGGAAACAAGGGCTGCAGTGTTGGGGGTAGTCCCCGTCCTTGTACTCCAGGACTAGGCCAGCGTCGATACATTCTTGTATCTGTCGCTCAATCTCGTCGGCCTGCTCTTTAGGAGCTGGATAGGGTCTCCTCCGGATCTTGTGACCCACGAACTCGGGTTTCAGCTTGAGGTCCATCTGTACCAGCTTGTCACATGAGGCTGGGGGGGTTAGTTCTCCGAACAACTCCAGATAGGTCCTTATAAGCGTCTACACCCGCGGGTCTAATAGCTTGATCTTGTCCTCCATGTCCTCGTCAGAGTGTAAGTTGCTTGCCCCCTGAGTAATAGACGTCGGGAGGTGATCCTCCACCGACTCTTCGCCCTTGGTAGTATCCTTCAGTCCTCGATAGGCATATAGTAGGTCTCGTTCAACCATCTCCGGCCGACGATGGCAACATAGGCACGCTCGAGGGGGTTCACATACACATTCCTCCGAGAGGTCGTCCTCCTCTGGGGTCCTCACATGGGCACCCCACACGCTCTTCATGAGCTTAAGATCTACCTCCCTTTGCCAGGTGGTGATCTTCTGTTCGAGGTCCTCCTTCAATTGGGATAGATCTCCCATACGTCCTTGCTTCAGTGGCCATGAGCTGCGGGTAGGCTTAGCGTAGCATACCTTTTTCGCCACCAACTTTCTCTTGGAGCCCACATACTCCCTTAGCCTGGATCGGGGGTCCAGCTCTTCGTCCACGGGGTCTTCCACCCTCATGGAGAGTAGGGGTTTCAGTGGGGCGACGTACTCGGCGTTCTCCACTTCCTCCACACAGGTATGCACGAAGAAGGCGTCGTGCTCATTTTCGTCATCTGAGTGGATAGAGCTAGGTAGCTCGGATAGTCCACACTCAGATACTCTATCAGGAACAGGTACATGGCAGGGAGGGTTGGGGGCGTTGGTGTTAGTCACGACGTATTCATCTCCTCCGGGTATAGTCTCAATAGCATCTTGAGGTCGTAGTCGATCCTTCAAGTCACCCAAGGCGAGTCCATCGCTTTCTCGTTGTATAGCCTGGACCAGAGTCGAGTCCAGGTCCTCCCACGGGGTTGGAGGCAAGACCTCTGTCCACCACACTGAGCATACTTCCCCATCCGGGTTTCCCGATTGGCGTCTTACGCCCCAGAGGCACGTAGATGGCCTCATCAGGTAACCGAACAGAGCTGATAGTCAGCCTGTCCAGGAGAGTTCGCCAGTACTCGTTGCCCCCATGGGCTCCCCAATCGGGGGAACACAGGTCCATACGGGAACGTTCCAAGGCCACCTTGGTCAAGACCTTCCCCAGTTCACTGAAACGGGGGTTCCCGTAGGCCATCCCGAAAGAGGGCCAGTAACATTTGTAGCTGCAGTTCTTCCCCTTGCTGCAGTAAAGGTCCAGTACATGTTGCTTGTCGCTGGCGAACAACACCACACTCAGGTCTTCTCTAGAGTAACCCAACTCCTTCAGACCTTGGTTTAGGACTTCCCCCAATAGTTGATAGTCCTCAGTTCTGGAGGCTGCCATCATGTTCGAGGGCTCCTCCTTCGATACCCTCAGGTAGCTCGAGGTGTGCTCAGACTGCTCCAGTGGCACGGACTCTCTGCCCTCGCCGTGGTCCACGTAGAGGAGGTAGGGCGCTTGCAGCGTCAGGGATTGTATCTGGGAGTGCTGCACGAAGAAGTCAGTCCCCAATACAAAGTCGAAGGCTTCAATGTCCATCACATAGAACCGATGGGCGATCGTTCGGGAGCCCATAGGTACCTCCACTTCACAGTCCCCGCAGCTGTGCACCACATGCCCATCCCCCACTCGTATAGCAGCGGTGGTCATGGTGTTCTTCAGGCTCCCACAAGGTAAAGTTTTCTTGGCCACTATAGATATGGTGGCCCCAGTGTCCAATACCCCCAGGTATTCACGTCCCCCTAGTCGGATACGTACCCAGAACACCAGGTCCAGGGCCCCACCGGAGCGTCCCCGTCAGAACTCCGCGGGACAGGTCACCTCGAACCCCTTGTTCCGCAATTTGCGGGCCATCCTCATGAAACGGCTTCTCTTCTTAGCGTTGCCGTCATCACCGCCTTCATGCTCACGCTTAGCCCCTTGTTCTCGCTGGGCCTGCTTTTGTGAGCGTGTGGTCGGACCAGACTGCCCCCCAGAGGGCTCGGACTTCCCCCCTGGATTAGGGTCGGGGTTGCCTCCGCTCTTGTCCGGGTTCTTGTTGTCCTTGTCTGGCTGACGGTTAGCGCCTCCTCCTCGTCCACCTTGACTCTTGTCTTGCCCTTGTCCACGTCCTTTCGACTTGCCCTTGCCGGAGTCGTTGCCTTTGCCTTTGCCTCCACCTTTGCCAGAGCCTTTGCCAGGATCCTCACCCTCCAGCTTCGCCGACAGGCGCTGCTTGTGGTAGCACTCATCCTCATAGTGCTTTATCTTCCCACAGAAGGCACAGGTGATAGTACACCTGTAGTGATCCGGCAACTTCGCCTTGGCGCCGGTGTTGGTCTCCTGCTTCTTCCCTTGGACTACGAAGCAGTCTCGCTGCTC
The DNA here is from genome assembly GCA_964036045.1 of Eutreptiella sp. 'Long Island Sound 2002'. Classification (NCBI taxonomy): domain Eukaryota; phylum Euglenozoa; class Euglenophyceae; order Eutreptiales; family Eutreptiaceae; genus Eutreptiella; species Eutreptiella sp. 'Long Island Sound 2002'. The sequence goes on along the minus strand of OZ038392.1, from coordinate 20,182,426 downwards.
GCAGTCAGGGGCGTGCTGCGGGTGGCCCTGCTCGTCTCTGGCATCACACCAGAAGAGCTCCTTGACGTTTTCCATGATACGGGCGTGTTTGAGGGTAGTCCCCTGCCCAGGTCTGGATCCTTGGTACCCTTTGCCATGGCTTCCAGAGCCTCCACCTCCAGGACGGTAGTTGTTCAGGTGCTGGTCGCTTTCTTTCTCCAGCGCCAGCTCCAGGAGTAGTATACACAGATCCTCGTAGTGGAGGGCTCTAGCCTTGCGCTCTGCCGTTGAACGGCACTCGTCCCACAGCTCTCGAGGGAGCTTAGCCACCAACCAGAAAAGCAGGTCGTCGCTGCTGTAGGAACCGGGCGTCAGTCGTCCAGCCCAGTGATCCAGGTCAGCCAATAGCTCAGAGACCCTGCCAGGTTTGGGGTTGTTGGGCAGCATGGGCAGGTTCTGGACCTCGGCCCTGATGGAGAGGTCAGTTTCATAGGTTGCGTACTGCCTCTCCAAGGCAACCAACACGTCGGCAAAGGTGGCGGACTTAGTCACGATCTGCTTGACCTGCTTCTCCAGGTACTTGGTCTTGCAACACAGCAGGAGCAGATCGCACTTGACCCGTCCACTAGCGTGGGTTTGGCCTGTCAATCGAAAAAATCGGCCAAAATTCTCAGCGAACTCGCTGAGGTCCTTGCCTGTGAACTCAGGCAAGTTCACCACGATCTTGGAGGTGGCAATGGCCTTAGCCTCCTGAGACTGCGTCCCTCAGGGCGCTTGGTCTTCCTCTTCTTCTTCTTCTTCCGCCCACTCGGGTTCTCGGGGTCCTCAGGGTCGTCGTCCTCCGAGGGCGAAGCAGAAGTCATCGACGGCGGCTCATCATCGGAGGGGTCTCCGCCTAGATCACTAGAGCCATAGGGCTCCACGTCAACCATTGCCCTCAGGGCTGTCAGCCCCAGCCGGTCCAGCTCGGCTCTCGTAGAACTCCCCACGTGGCTGTAGGGTGGCTGGGCCGTTCTCGGTACGAAAGGGCTTCTCGGTATCGCTGCAGGGGTCGGCATCGGTCGGCTCCTCAGGCTCCCCAGGGTGTTTGTCAACCCTGCCACCAGGTGGTTAGCCTGTACTCGATGGGGTGACATTCCCACCGTGGTAGGTGACGCTTGGGGCGGTATCAGGGGCTCCAGTTTATCTCGTATCTCTTGAGTGAGGTCGCCAACAATTTTAGAGGTGGCTCCTCGGAGCACCTCGTTGATCTCCGATCGCGTCAGGGACCTGTTGGAGGATCTCCCCGATCCTCTACTCCTGCTCTCGCATGACTCAGGTCCTCTCCTCAGCCCATTCAAGGTTGCATACCCAGGAACATCCACATAGGCCCCCGTAGCGGGTAGAGGATGGTGATAGTCAGCCGCATACCATCGCGGCGCAGAACTGGAAGCCACCGGCTCACTGGTAGTAGTTGCCTCTGGAAACGCAGTCATAGGTGGATTCACACCATAGGCAGGGTAGGTAGGCATACCAGTAAAGCCTGTGCCCTCAGCCATAGGCGGGTTGGTTATGGGTGTGGATGTTGCAGCGGCTGGGTCTGGAGTTGGGAGTGTGGTGGTAGTAGGAGAGGGTGATGCGTGGAGGCCAGAAGCGCTTGGTGCGCCCTCAAAGGTAGGATCATTCGTCGGGTTGTGCCCTTGGTCTTCTCCTTCGTCTGCTATGCTCTCTCCAGCATCCTTCTCTCTCTCTCTCTTTCTCTTCGCAGGATGGGTGTCCACTTCTTCGACTGAGAGGGCCCGGAAGGCCGACTGAAGTCCTTTCAGTGAATCCTCCGCCACGTCCACTGGCCCATGTAAGGACACCGAAGGTATTGCGCTAGGTCCAGGTCCAGGTTCACCAGGTGCTGGCATTGCTGGTGCCTCACGCGCCGTCCTCACGTCGGTGTCCTCCTTCTTTGTGTCCATATTCGTTCGCCCTTCTTGCTTATATATGACTGATCTCGGCGCACTGGATGTACGGCACGGGGTTGCTGCCGGTACGCAGAGACGATCTGCCTCTGCTACCAGAAAGTTTTATAATGATTTCAACACTGTGTTTTTGTTGTGCCTCTCCTGCTGCTTGCTGCTGCTGTAGGGTTCCTGCTGCTTGTTTTTAATGAGGAAAATGTTTTATTGTGAAAATACAACCAATCCAGGATAACCCAAGCCAGAGATAAACAAGTAGAAGAAGATCAGAATCAAAGCATGAAGGGCTGCAGTCACAACGAGTTAGATAAAGAAAGCTATCAACAATACACCACAGCAAATAAACATTCAATGCAACTCTGGATGAAATATTTTACATGTTTGAGAAAAACTGATTGGAAAACTGCCCCAAGGGCTCACTCTCATCCACAGTGCCATCTGAGATGTGCACTCTTTGTTTTTGGGTCCCATAGGTGCTGAGGTGGCATGTCTTGTGGCGCTGAGGTCACTGCCATGTCACATGGGATATTGCTACTTAGCTAGGCTGACTGGGTATTGAACGCAGGACCTCTAAAAAAGAGGTGCCCCAGCCCAATAGGGTGCAATCCACTAGGATAGCTAATAATTCATGAGAAAACATAGATAACTTCATAGGCTCTGCCTTCAGTATATCAGTGCCCCAGCAACCCAGGAAAGATGTTTTAGTGCCCATAGCTTGGGGATTAAGGGGTCCACACCACATCCTGATTTAGTGTCTGGTTCCATAGGTCAGAATGTGTTATCACCCATTTTGGTTGGGCCAATACTAAGATCAAAATGCATGAGTGCTTAGAGCACCTCTTATACAACCAACGTATACCCTAAAGCATTGGAAAAGCACTTTTTCTTACTTGATGACCTTGTTCAGCAGCCTGGTCCCGCCCCTGGCGATGTCCAGCTCCCTCAGGGCGGCGGTGGCGACCTTGGCGATCTTGACCATCTCCCTCTTGGCGATGTCCAGTCCCCTCTGTGCGCCCGCGGCAATTCTGGCGATGCGGATCATCTCGCTCTTGCCCGTGTCTACCTCGCGCTCGAGGGACTGGACCCTCCTGCGGAGGTGGACGATCCACCGCCAAGTGGCCTCCGGGCCACCATCTTCCAGTCGGCCGTCGGGGTTCCCAGGGGGTCCTCCAGGAGGGCCTCCGCTGGGCCCACCCGGTCCAGGGGGTCCACCTCCGGGGGGTCCACCTGGTGGACGTCCTCCAGGGGGTCCTGACGGGCCTCCGCCAGGGGGCCCCGGTGGGTCTCGTCTGGGTCGCCTCGGTGGGTCCGAGGATGGGGGCTTCTCCGTGTAACCGAAGTCCATGTCTTCATCCTCGTCCATGTCGCCCCACCTGGCCGTCTCGGTCTCGCACGCGGTGGACTCCGGCTCCATGGGGACGTCTCTGCCTCCTCCGCCAGCCATTCCCCGGCGATGTCGGCGGTCTCGTCCGTCCCCATCGCTGGCGGTGAAGAAGGGGTCGGAGTCGTGGGGATGTCCGCCCGCTGGCCTCCGTGCCCTCTCGGGGGTCTTCCCCTTACCCCTCCTTCGTTGGTAGGCGGTGGGGCCACTGTCCCCACTGCTGCCCGTGTCGATCTCTTCCAGATCCAGCTTCATCTTGGAGGGGGCGTCTCCTTCGAAGAGCTTTCGAAGGGTTTCCACTCTCGATCCTCCCGGGGGTGTCTCGCGCTGAAGCTTGGCCTCCGCCTCCTCCATTGCGGCGGCCGTGGCTGCGGCAGCTCGCCTTTCGGCCTCTTCTCGGGCACCGGCAGCCTCGGCTTCCCGAACCCGCTGCAGCCGAGCCTTCTCAGCTTCCAACGCTGCCAGCTCCGCCTCCGTCTTGGCCCTCTCCTCAGCGACCTTCCGTCGCGCAGCCTCGATGGCGTCCTTCCTGGCGGCGTCCGCTTGGGCCTTGGCCGTTGCTTCGGCGTGGGCACTTTCCTCCGCCTCCTTCCTTGCCCTCTCTTGGGCAAGCGCCTCTTCCAACGCTTTCACCTCGGCCTCCTTACGGACAATGGCCTCCTGGGCCAGGCGGGCTTCCTGGGCGGCTGCCGCCACCTCACTCCTGACCCGGGCAGCCGCTGCCTCCTGTGCGGCTGCAGCCGTGACTCCATCCGCAATGGCCGCCACGGTGGAGGCATGGAAGGCCATGCCTCTGCCCCACTCTGCAGCCTCCTGCTGGACGATGCCGACGGCGCCCTCTACGGCAGCATTCTGCTGCGTGGCCCGTTGTCGGCCAACCCGAAGGTTGCAGGGCACCCCGCAGGCACGCTCGCAGGCGCGGGCCACGTCCCCTTTGTCGGGGGCGACGCTGCTTCTGGAGCTGGCCTCGTCGGCCGGCATCCTCCCACGGTGGGCCGACTCCACGTTGCTGCTGGGGCCTGACTTCCTCAGGTGCAGCTGACGGGGCCTGGCCTTGGCCTTCTTGGCGACTTCAAGGAAGTCGCCAAGGGTGGTGTGGCGGGGATGCTGACCGCCATTGGCCCGTTGGGGGCTGGGGGCTGGGGTTCAGCCCTTGGTCTCGTTCTCCGCGGCTTGGGCGGCTTCGGCAGCCAGAGATTCCTGGTACTCCCGCCATTTCTTGTCCCGCTTAATGACCCCGGCGGATCGCTTCTCCTTCCGAGGGGACGCGCTGCTGTTGCTGCCCTGCAGCGTACGCTCGTCCCCCGGTTCTCGGAACTTCTTTTCGATCATGTCCCATATAGAGACGTTGATCGTAGCGCCCGACGGGTACTCGTTGGGGTTGTCGTCATCCTCAATCCCGTCGGGGCGCAGCCCTTCGCCGGGCCTGTCCGGGCGGGTCCAGACCCTCCAGCGCTTCCGGCAGAAGCGGTAGGCGTATCCTTCCACCCGCAGCCAGTCTTCCACTGCCCGCAGGCGGTCGGCGCCCATATCCTCGCGGAGCTCGAAGCTCCTGGGCATGCCGCCTTCGGACTGGGGGTTGCTGTGCCGGTAGTGCTGCCCCCACACCAACCCACGCAGTAGGTACACGGCATTGGGGTGGCGCAGCGGCCACGTCTTGCCCGCCTCCTGCCAGTTCACCATCGGCGCTCGTTCCCCTCGATGGATTAGTCCTGGGGATGGCTGTTGAAGCGGTTGTTGCGGTCCACTCCATCTACAGGGCTGGGACCCAGACGCCCGATGGTGGTTGTGGAGGTGGGTGATGCAGCTCGGAGTGCGGCCGGTACTGGTCGGCCGAAGGAACTCGCTGACGTCCGAGTTCCGGTCGCTACACCTCCTTCACGGACTCGGCGCTGTTGCTGACGCTCGGGGCGATGCTCCGGGCGGCGCTGCGAAGCCCGTGGTGCTCGGGGTTCAGGCGGCCCCGAGTGGCACGCGAGGGATGGGTAACCCCGCGGCGGTGAAACACTTTTGACGCGTTCCCGTGGGGGGCCTGGCCACGGGACGCTGCGGTTGACACGCACAAGCAAGCAGGCAGGCAAAGCACTGTACTCACAGGGGCATCCTCATGCTCGTGTCATGTGACAAAGCGTTTCAGGATCCTTGCCACTCTGAAACAAGGGAACAAAAGTATGTACAGCAACACATCAGAATATGTACACATGGGGTTAAGACTGGACTGAGGTAAGTACATCACAAGACAATAGACACTCAATCCCAACTCATATCCCAATCCCAGGTCCGACCGTCCCAGTGGCTGGCAGGGGCGGGGGCTCAAACACAACCCATGCCCTGCTCAGTCCGGACCCTGAAACCCTGCCAATAGGGGAGGGTGTGCCGACCAGCCACAGGCGAGTTCCTGTGTACCAAGAGGCTCCAAGGCCAACCTACAGTAGCTTCCTATGCTCCCTTAACGGCAGGTCCCAACTCCCCTCTGAGCAGGAGATGAGGCCCCGCCATTATCCCCTAGGAGTTGGTAGCTGAAAGTGGGCTGTTTCAGCCCAGACTGACGTTAGCTCGAAAAACGCCAAATTTGACCCCTTGTCCGGACCCGCCAGAGGTATGGACGAGGCAGCAGACCCTATGTCCTTCGAGTACCAACTCTGTGGAGCCCTCACCCAACCTGGTTCCCTCTGAGCCCCCAGCATCAGGGCACCACGGGTTCACCAAGTGGGGTCATGATGCCAAAATCACCAAAATTGGCGTTATTCCCGCGGGTGACTCGCCCGACCAGGGCAAGGCCAACAGCTCACAGAATAGGAGGCAGGACCTAGGAACTATATCTAAGTGCACAACTTTGAAATAGGTCAGGGCTCCTTGTGGGGATAGAGATATGCAGCCGCCAATTGACCACACGGGGGGGGTGAAATTGGGGTCCCAAAAAGGGGGTCATTTTGGCTGCTCAAAATGAGCCAAAATCGAAGGTGTCCCCGATGGTATATCTCCACGCCGGCTTGGAGATCGAATCCGCCATTCCACACGCGATCCACCGGGAGTCCAATGGAGACTTCCATGCACTTGGTCCTCAAACATCTTCATGCCACCCGGCGTGGTGACAATCCAAATTGGGTCCACAATTGCCAAAATGGCAAAATCGGCCGTCTCGGGCGACCCTCGAGGGTAGGAAGCCTTGGCGATTTCGTCGCGCGAAGTCATGTTTCGCGACCCTTGGTATCCCCTTTGGTCCCATGCCCTGGGCTATGACTTGCTGTCACATTGGCTGCTTACTGTTCATCGAGGGGATGAACACGCGGATGGGGCAGAAAGCAGCATGCGGTCGCAAAGGGGGGATCATGGATCGCACCAAAGGTTGAATAACTCCGGATGAGCCGGAGGAGCAAATACGAAACTCAATGGCGTTCAACCCTTGGTCATATGCTACAATAATCGCCCTTCCCCCCTGGCTAGATCCTGTGCCCCATGGAGATATGGTAGTTCCAATATGGCATACAATGGCAAAGACAGGGAAATTTGGCCAAAATGGCCCGCACTCATGATTCCATATCTCCATGGCCACGGCGACGATCTTTCTAACCCAAGATGCTATAGACACATGGGACTCAGGTCCCAATATATGCCACTTGCCAACCCTCATGGTCGCCTCTAGCTATTTTCCCCATTGGAGGGAAAATGACACACAAATGGGGCAGAATGGCAACATACCCCGAATTGGGTGACTCACAACTCTCCCTTCAAGAGGAGAGGCCACATGGGGAAACACCCCATTCGATGCGGGTCTATGTGCCCTCTCCGAATCGCCCTTACCCTTGGTCAAGTGGCGCACACAACCTTGGCGGTGAAATCAGGGGGAGAAGGGGTTTGTGGCCATTCTGGGCAAAACGGCCAAAAATTCACCCAAAAGTGGTCACTCGAAAAATCGTATCTCCGTATCACAACAGAAAGGAGCCTCGGGCTTTTGCATGGATGCAAACCGAAGCTTTGTCTCTCTTTTGCAACAAGGGTTGAGGTTCAAAGCATAATGGAAACATTTTTAACACCTCAATCCCTGAAGCACACTATTTATGGGAAAAAGTGCATACATCGGCGATATCGGCATGTACATATCTTTGGGACCTTGAGGAGCAAAAATATGAGTAAACATTTTTGGAGTAGGTCCATAGTAGGTGCCTTCAAATATGCCCACTATGCTTAGATTGTCTCCGCCCACTCGTGTCATTAGTGCCTGCATATGAGCGTGTGTGCAAAGAGGCAGTATGGCACGCGTGCTCACAAGGCGACATTAAAGAAAATAGTAGACAAGGTTGCAAAAATCAACCAAGCCATCCACGATGTATTTCGTGGTCTCTACTTTACATATTGGTTTGGTTCAAGGCTCAACTCCCGAAAGGCGTCGAGCACGAGCCTCGGGGGTTTGGCCATTTTTACCTATTTTTCGACCAAAATTTGCCCTCTTCCAAAAAAAGAGTTTTGGTACGCATTGAATTGCGTGGAGCCATCGTTGCGTTGGCCCAAAAAACGAAAATGTCCTAGGGCTCTTGGTCTGGTGAGCATTGTGTTAGGTTATTAACGTTCATGCTCACAAGGCCACAAAGTTAGCGTTTGCGCACGCAAACGACTTGGGTTTACAACACCCATATGCTGCCTAAAACATCCCTATTGCCCGCTTCCCTATACAAGGTGATATGCCCACGTGAGAGGGGCATGGATGAAAGGCATGGGGGGGGAATGTAGGGTTCTGTCGGAACTCATGGTCCTTGAGAACCATGAGTTCGAGCGATTGACGGAAAAGCTTGCGCGCTGATTTTCTCTCAGACGCGACGGCGAAAAATTCTGATGAACACACCAGATGAAAGTACAAGAAGAATCCTCTAGATCCAGCCCTTAAGTTCCCTTAGAACCTCAAAGGTACTCGAGAAAAATCCATCACAAAACTCGCCACGGCGAAGCGACGAAAGCGCGCGAGCAGGCGACAACAGACGGCGATTTCACGACAATTAGAAATCGAGGTAGAAATCAGGTATTTCACCGATTTCTAACTGAAAATCGACCAAGACAGTAAAATTATGGTAATTGTACATCGATTTTATGGTTAAGGATCGGACTCCAGATCCCGCGGATTAGAGAACAGGGACAGCCTGTGTCAACGGCGGTGTGACGGCTCACAGGCCTTCGGGCCATGGGCCATCGGCTCTGGGTACCGCTTCATTATGTGCCCTCTCCGAATCGCCCTTACCCTTGGTCAAGTGGCGCACACAACCTCGGCGGTGAAATCAGGGGGAGAAGGGGGTTGTGGCCATTCTGGGCAAAACGGCCGAAATTCACCCAAAAGTGGTCACACGAAAAAGCGTATCTCCGTATCACAAGAAAAAGGAGCCTCGGGCTTTTGCATGGACGCAAACCGAAGCTTTGTCTCTCTTTTGCAACAAAGGTTGAGGTTCAAAACATAATGGAAACATTTTTAACACCTCAATCCTTGAAGCACACTATTTATGGGAAAAAGTGCATATATCGGCGATATTGGCATGTACATATCTTTGGGACCTTGAGGAGCAGAAATATGAGTAAATATTTGTGGAGTAGGCCCATAGTAGGTGCCTTCAAACATGCCCACTATGGTTAGATTGTCTCCGCCCACTCGTGTCATTAGTGCTTGCATATGAGCGCGTGTGCATAGAGGCAGTATGGCACGCGTGCTCACAAGGCGACATTATATAGAATAAAAGACAAATTTGCAAAAGTCGACCAAGCCATCCACGATGTCCTTCTTGGTCTTCACTTTACATATTGTCTTGATTCAAGGCTCAACTCTCCATAGGCTTCGAGCACAAGCCTCGGGGGTTGGGCCATTTTGGCCTAATTTTCGACCAAAATTTGCCCTTTTCCAAAAAATGAGTTTTGGTACGCATTGAGTTGCGTGGAGCCATCGTTGAGTTGGCTCGAAAAACGAAAATGTCCCGGGGCTTTTGGTCTTGTGAGCATTGTGTTAGGTTATTAAAGTTCATGCTCACAAGGCCACAAAGTTAGCGTTTGCGCACGCAAACGACTTGGGTTTACAACACCCACACGCTGCCTAAAACATCCCTATTGCCCGCTTCCCTATACAAAGTGATATGCCCATGTGAAAGGGGCATGGATGAAAGGCATAGGGGGGGAATGTAGGGTTCCGTCCGAACTCATGGTCCTTGAGAACCATGAGTTCGAGCGATCGACGGAAAAGCTTGCGCGCTGATTTTCTCTCAGACGCGACGGCGAAAAATTCTGGTGAACACACCAGATCAAAGTACAAGAAGAATCCTCTAGATCCAGCCCATAAGTTACTTGAGAACCTCAAAGGTACTCGAGAAAAATCCATCACAAAACTCGCCACGGAGAAGCGACGAAAGCACGCGAGCAGGCGACAACAGGCGGCAATTTCACGACAATTAGAAATCGCGGTAGAAATCGGGTATTTCACCGATTTCTAACTGAAAATCGACCAAGACAGTAAAATTATGGTAATTCTACATCGATTTAATGGTTAAGGATCGGATTCCAGATCCCGCGGATAAGAGAACAGGGACAGCCTGTGTCTACGGCAGTGTGACGGCTCACAGGCCTCCGGGCCATGGGCCATGGGCTCTGGGTACCGCTTAACCCCCCTCCTTAGAGCAAACCCGGGGGGGGGCTCGATAACACCCAAGCATGGCAGCGGGTACCCAGGACCATTCCCTGAAGGGAGGGGGGGGGGGGTCACACCTCACACTGCAGGCTGGTCTCGGGTCAGGTTGCCCATGACAACCCATGGTGAAACAGGTATGGTGCTGTAGTTGTTAGTAACCACCGGTATAGTATCAAGTATCCAGTCCCGGGTCCTGGCGGCAATTGTTCGGCATCCAAAGGACCCCTTAACCCATACCAGGCGCACCGGGTGCCGGCTGCGACGGTCACTACCACAGTGGCAGTGGCATACACGGCCAACATAGGCGTCACACGACGACCGAGGTGGTCCCACAGGTCGAAAGCGACCACAAAGATCCATCAACCCGGGGCTTCCCAAGGCCGCAGACTGGGGGAGAGTCCCCACGGGTCCTTCCTCGGGCGCACCATGTCCATATCCACGACGCGAGTCCAGAGTGGTAAAGCCGAACGAGCTCCTCCTTAAGGGATCGGGCATCAGTGCCGTCTTTTCCCTCGCCCCATTACCACGAAGGCCATGCATGGGGGACTCCCCACCAGTTTCCCAGGCAGACTGACCGAGGTCAGGACACCGGAGGTCGCCACCTGACTGCAAGTGCGTCTGCGAGTCGGTAGGCTCACACTGGGACTGACAGTGGCGGACCGCTGGGAGTGTAGTCAGGCAACTGGGCTTCCCGCCTGGCGCCATCAGGATCTCAGCACATCACAGCCACTAGGGCACACGGTATCACGGGCACTCAAACATGACAATCTGTACTTAGGTACTGGTCCAGGCTGGACCTTATGTAAGAGCATGTACACGGCGACTCAGGGCGCCTTCGTATCCCTTATTCGTGTTCGTCTCGGGAAAAACGGTCCATACTTCAGTGATGGGCCATTAACACTCAACATACAGATGCACATATCCTGGAGAACAGGTAAATAAGCAATAAACAGGGTAATAGGCGTGTAAACACACTCTGGACAGAGCGCCAAACCAAGCCCCGGTCAGGATAAGGCATATGCAGGAGGGTCAATAGAAAAACGCCTGAGTTCAGGCCATATATAGTCTGCAGACACACATGGACTGGTCCGGATCCCGCAAGCGCCATGGGACCAGACCACACACCCGAAATTCACAATGCCGATGACAGTGGCATCCGTTGCGCAACGTCGTATGGGCCTTAAGGCCTCAATCTGGGATAATGAAGGGGGAGCTATGCACAAAGAAAGATGTCCTTGAATAATGCCCTAGATGTTTTGATGTATTCCTGCAGGCTTTGTAGTTGAGAACCCAAACCAAAGCAGCAAGTAGAGCAAGGACAGGATGTGGATCGAATCAATGATTGGTTTTGGAATCCAGTGTAACACAGAAGGGCTGCAGATAGACAAAGCAGGTTTATACACATAGATTCAATCACAAATGAATAATACAAAAGATTTTATATGAAAACTGGTCTGACTCTTGCCTCAGAGGTTGCATTAGGCACTTCATGTGCACTCCTTTGGGTGAAATGGTGCTGGTTAGGACTGAGGGGCATAGATGTCAGGACCACACAAAAAATGACTTGGCCAAGCAACTGAATTCAGAAACAGTTACAACGTAGGACCACAATAAGTGGTAGAAACAATTGAGTATAGGGGTCTTGGGGTGGGAGACCACTAGGCTTAACCTCCAAGGCCTAAAGCATGAAATGCCTGTTTTATTTCGGTATATCCTCCATGAAGGAAGGTACCTCCGCTCAGTTGAGTGGTAGGGGTGAACTTCATGGGGGGCTAGGGTCACAACCCTAGTTACTTTGAGAAAGTGTACTTTAGGCAACAAAAGAGAGATAAAAACATCAACAAAGGGTTTTAAGGGGGGCTTAGCCTGGATCAAGCCCTCCAAGAAAGACATGGCAGTGACCTTTTCTTACTCCCCCCTGGAGTACTAGTTAGCTAAGCTAGTAGGACCAAGGAAAAAGGCTCAAATATTCATAAAATTACCTCAGAAAATGCATTAAACTTATCAAAAACATCGTCATCACTTCATAGAAGCCTATTACACTGTAGGTACCTTTGAAAAACAGTGTAATGTACCGTGAATGATGTCCCTTCGATGGGGCATTCCTCAAAAGTTGCCGGCGTGCGACGAAAACTTTTGGAAAAAGTTTGGGGTTAGTGGGAATTGAACCCAGGACTCCCTCCCTGGAGCACATATGCTTGCCCACTAGGGTACAGTCGAACGCTCTAATGCGGACGGCTATCGCTGTACAAACAGCGTTTTCATATACGTCCTGACCAAGGGCCAGGGCGGAGCAATACTCCCAATGGAGGACACAAACCCCCAGGAGCTGAAGAAAATAGAAAATGTAACCAGCAGGGAGTGATTCCTGCGGTTTAGCGGAAGGGGTTGCGATTTAGCAAGTGAAATCGTTAAAAATCGACGAACCCACGCGGGAAATCGTCATTTTTACACATAACTCAAAGTCGCAGACAAGCGCAAAGGAAGCGGACTCCAAGAAAAGGGTTGCGCAAGCGTAAACGGCTTTTGGAAAAGAAGGTATGAGCCGTAGTTTTTAAAGTTTCAAAGGAAACTTTTGCACAGTTGCATCAAAATTTTTATAAACTTCAGAGTCAAGTGTTCAAATTCAGCCCACACCACAGAGCAGGTCAACAACCCATCTCTCAGGTATGTCAGTGTCACCTCACACTCACGCATTGCGTTCGTGTTGGTTGTTTCGTTAAAACGTTAGGGTTGTCGACGCTGTGCTTGTTGGGGGGTCGGGTGTTCTTCTCTCGTGCTCTGCACAGGTAAAAACAGGAATGAAAGGTATGTGATGCGAATGGAGCGCGCAGCGCGCACGTAGGGTTAGAATATGCGCTGTGCTCGCGATACATGTGCCTAAATGAGGCATCCACACGCTGTGACGCTTTACCTGTATCCCAAATTCACCCTTGTTTTCTTCTTCACAGGTAAGTAAAGAAAGCGTTTGTTCGTGTGCGGCCGTGGCGTTAAAGTAGGGTTGCTTAAAACGCTTAGGCTTGTTTTGTGTTCGTTTCAATTCGGCATTCACACGATGCATGGTGAGTAAGGTAGGTTAGCCCAGGAGGAGCTCACCTCCTGGTTGAGTCAGTGGTTCAGCCTCCCTTGCCTGCGTGCACATGATGCATTAAAGGGTAGGCCACGCAAATTGCGCACGGTAAACCTTGTTTAGGTTACCCAGAGGCTCCTCGGTACGTTCTTTAAGAGAACCTGAGGAGTCTCTTAGAGCTTGCTTGCTTGACAGGGGAGCTGATCCGTCAGCGCGTTTGCGGACAGTTTATCATAGGTCACACTGAGAAGGGTATAATACCTGGAGTGTGGCTTGGTTCCTCCGCCGCAAACACCCCTTCATTTGCCTCTGTTGTACAGGTGGGAGAGGTTAAGGGTGATTGGTGCACGCAGCAGCTGCCTTCGGCGGCTATCCATTTTTCTGCCCCAGCAAAACAGGGGCGCTGATCACAAATCAAATCACTGTGCCTCAGCCAGTACTGGCGCGGGCAGTCCGACTTCAACGACATCTGCGCTGTGCACGCAACGAGAGCACCCCTTCCCTCCAAGCCCTAGCAGGGGAAACGCGTTGTGGCGTCCCCTGTTAGGCCACAGCTGCTTAGGAGCGCTGTGTTCCCTTGTCTTCTTCACAGGAGGGCCATTAGGGCCTGAGTGAACTTTGACAGCAGCACCCAGTAGCGTGTGTAGGAATTAGGGTCAGCAGGCCTGGCAGGAGGTGAGTGCAAGTGATGAGTGCTCACCCTGCCTTCGAAGGCCGGTGCTGGCGTTAGTGAGTGTAGTGTAGTGGTGTCTCCTGTCCCGCGTGCTTTTCCTCGTGGGCAGGGGAGTGCGTTAGCTTTTGGCCTGTAGCAAAAATGGGCGTTTTGTATGCCCTTAGCACACTTGGCCACCCCTCCCCTCTAGTAGGTAGGGCTTTTGCCGTCATACCCCAAGGATAGGCGCCAGCACAGAAATTGGGCGCCATAGGAGTGGTAATAGTACCTGATTAGGACCTTCGGTCCGACGTCAGCGAAGCCTGGTCTCCGGGAGCCACGCTGGGCAGAGAAGTGAGACACAAACAGACATACGTAGCACACTTAGGGGTATGGTAAACCCTGTAAGGAAGGGTAGAACTCCATGGGTCTGGAGCACACACTCGCTGGGTGGCTGCAATTAGATAAGCGGCCACCTGGCTCACGCTGGAAACCATAGGCATTGGTCTGCAGGGCACAGACTGACACAGGGAGATTAGTTTCGCTTCTTACGCTGGGACATAGTCTCAGCACGGGTTAGGAGCTGCCCTTCGTTGTTCTCAACGAGGTAAGTGCGGAAGATGGGGTTGATACTCCCATCTGGTTGTATGAAGGCTGACATAGGTTCCCAGGTCGCCTCAGACAACCCATAGCCATCCCATAGGGTAAGGAATTTCCAGCCCTGTTTATACTCGTGGCGAGCAATACCTGCAACCACGTAGTAACCATCGACTGCCATCTCATCGGCAGTCATCTCTTCGAGTTCGTCTGCCTTCTCTGGACTGGCAGCGTTCTCTAGGTCTATACGTTCAATCTCACTGTCCCTCGTCAGGGGAGTGATAGTGCCTCAACTGCTTAGGTGCACACAGCAGTTCACCACCTAGACGTGGACTGCACCTGACATGGATCCTGGATCCATCTATCCTGATGATACGATAGGGTCCAAAGTAAGGGTCCTGTAGGCAGTTACGTGCCGAGGAGGGTAGGCGTGAATGGTGTACCAAAACAAGGTCACCAACCTTGAAGCTGGCAGGTCGCCGTAGGCGGTTCCGTCGGCTCTGTTCACGGTCACGAATGTGCCTCAGGTTAGTACCAGCCTGGTTAGCCAGAGACTGCTTGTGTTCCAGCCAATCTCCCACAGGGCTCTTGAAGTCCTCAGGAAAGGGGGTTTTGAAGAACCAAGCAGGTCGTCCTCCATGGAACAGTTCGTGGGGGGTGAAACCCGTAGAAGAGCTCCGCTGTGAGTTCATGGACAGCACTGCCCAGGGCACTAGGCGTACCCAGTCCTTGGTGCGCTCCTGTTTCATCAGGATTCTTAAGTTTTGCTCCGCCACACGGTTCTGTCTCTCACAGAGAGGGTTAGACGTGTTGGTATAGGGCACACCTGTGGTTACCTCCACGTTGAGGGCATTTAGCACTCGTTTGTACCACCCAGTGTCACTGCGGATGCGTACATCTTCATCAGAGTGCACCTGCTTAGGTGCTCCATAGGGTTCGAACCATTGTTCGACCAACATTTTCACAGTCTGCTCACCTGTGATTTTCTTATTGCAAGGGAACACACGGGTGAAGCGAGAGATACCACAGGTGACCACGAGGCAACTATCATAGCCGCCAAAGCGTGGTAGGCCGTGGATGAAATCCACGTAGAGAAGAGAGTTAGCACAATAGGGTATGGGTAAGCTAGAGATCAGGCCCCTATCCCTACTGTCGCTCTGCTTGCTGGCATGACAGCCACAAGCATCCACGATGGTCTGCATACGCGACCTCAGTTCAGTCAGGGTTAGACTAGAGTAGAAACACTCACGGAAGAAGTCCACTGAGCGATTAGCGCCAGTGTGACCAGAACTGAGATGGGACCACTGTAGGCACCCATCCAGTCGTGCCTCAGGCACAACAATTCGGTCTTCGTAGGAGAGGTACTGATTGTTTTTATACCACTGGTGCCCGTCAATGACACGGGGTTCGAGACCAGTGCTGAGGGTTAGGAGAATTTCTTCATACTCTGACTGATAGTCGGTTAGACTCCAACCCTCCAGGATTCCAGCAGTGCGCATGGACAGGTCAAGCTGGACATCCATACGCTGGAAAGCCTCTTTGGGGAGCGCCTCAGAGCTCTCACCAATAAGCGCATCGAAGTTGTTGAGCGATATATAGTCAGACAGTTCATTCTTAATCCCGGGGATGTGATGCACTGTCAGCCTGAACTGGCTCAGGTAAGTCCACCACCGTTTTAGCTTTGCTTTTTCTGGTGGTGGGCCCTTCTGAAAAGACTTCACAGGCTCCTGGTCACACAGCCAGACAATAGGGTTAGATCCCAGAAGTCGGGATTGTGACGATAGCACCAACATACCGGCCAGGAGTTCCTGGTCATAGGTGCTGTAGTTGGAACGCGCTTGGTTCCATTTCCAATTCCAGTGTCCCAGTGGCACCAGTCGCCACTCACTGGTAGGATAGTCCTGTTTCAACGAACCATCACGGTTCAGTCCAGTAGTACGAAAATGGCAGTGGGTTAGTTCAGCGGGGTTAAGCTCCTGCCATTGGTAGATCGTACCACCCCCCCCTATATCACTGGCATCAGTGATCAGGAGTATCTCGCCCTCAGGGTGGGGCACTCCCAGGCAGTTGAAGGAGGCAATCTTCTTCTTCAACTCCTGGAAACACTCTTCCTCTCTGGAGGTCCACCTCCAGGGAGTAGTTTTCTTGATCAGGTCAGTGAGGGGTGCAGAGGAGTAAGTAAAATTGTGGATGTGACGCCGATAGAAATTTCAGGCGCCCACAAAACTCCTCACATCGTGTAGACCCTTCTTAGGGTCATCGCAAATCTGCATGTCCTTTAGGGGCTGCATCTTAGACGCGGCTGGTTTCCACCAGCCATACCCCACGTCGAAACCCAAATACTCCATATCCTCTTTCATAAACTCACATTTTTCGAGTTTGATTCGGAGATGGTTTTCTTGACAGACAATGAAAAATTCACGGAGGAGTAGGACGTGGTCCTCTTTGGTATTAGTACCCAAACTCACGTCGTCGATGTGAGCCTCCATTTCTGCACCCCGAGAAATCTACTCTTGTACTAGAGGTCTGCGCCTCAGTATGTACAAAATTTTGTTCATAAGCTCCTGGAAGAGCGCTGGGGCATTAGCCACCCCGAAAGGCATAACCTTCCACTTGAAGACACGACCCTTAGGGGTTATAAAGGCGAACAGCTCCTGAGCTGCGGCGGTTAGGTCCACCTGCCAGAAACCAGAGCGTTTGTCCATTTTGGTCTTATACCTGCATTTGGCAATACGCTCCAGGGTGTTTTCCATGTTAGGAATACTCCCTGAGTGGTTCCGGGTTTTCTTGTTGACCTCACCAGTGTCTACAACAAGACGTAGGGCAGTCGACCCTGGTTCAGCAACAAGGAAACAGGGACTGCAGTGATGGGGATAGTCCCCGTGTTTATACTCTTCAACGAGGCCAGCATCAATGCATTCTTGGATCTGGCGCTCGATTTCTTCGACCTGTTCCTGTGGAGCGGGATAGGGACGACGCCTCACCCGCGTCTTTTCGAATTCTGGTTTCAATTTCAGGTCCATCTGGACCAGTTTTTTACAAGAAAGGGGAGGCGACAAGTCGCCGAACACCTCCTCATAGGTTATCAGCAGTTTCTTCAGGCGGGGGTCAAGGTTAAGACTCTCGAGTTTCTGAAGGAAATCCTCCTCAGCATGGAGGTTGTTTTTTCCATGTTCTTTCTTTTTATGCCGATCAGCAGTTTCGGCAGGTACAGTACCATCGTCCCACTCAGGGGGACATTGCTGCCCATAGTGTAGAGAATACACTAGAGGTATCTCAGGATCAGGCAGCGTATAGGACTCATCGTCCTCCTCAGACCAGATGGAGTATTTCCAGGTCTGTCTGAGGTATTGCAGCCGCTCTTGGCGCTCAATACCTTCGGCCTTCAGGTACAACAGCCGCCGGAGTTCTTGAGTGTCATGCTCAGACGATGGCATGTTATTAGCAGCAGGCCGCGCCAGAGCATCAGCACTCCGGGCCACGGGTTCACCTGTGTGCACAGGCTGCATGTGTAGCACTAGCTTCCCAACAGGGGAAGCGGGTTCAGAGGTTGACTCTAGATCTACTTCCTCTAGCAACAGCTGGGCTAGGAAAGCATTATGTTTTAGGTCAGCACAGCTGGGATCAACAGAGGGATTAGTGCTGGCGATCTCAGACAGTTGGTCGTCAGCATCCTCTTTTACAGCTGCAGGTTCCAGATAGTCATCGGGAGACTCACACCCTGTAAGTGTGGCAGATAGCTGCTCAGGAGATCGATTTTTGAGATCATAAAGGGTCAGGCCACGATTTTCGGCCACGACCTCTTTTAGTAGCACCTGGTCTAGGTCACACAGGGGTACAGGATTGAGGGATCTATCGACGATGGACAGGAAACTGGCCCACTCAGGGGCCTGCATAGCTGTGTCTGAGTCCTCAGGCACATAGATGGAGCCGTCAGAAAGTTGCACTCTTCCCACGGTCATTCGGTCTAGCATACGGCGCCAGTAAGCATGTTCACCAGAGCAACCCCAGTCAGGGGTGCACATAACAACCCTTCCTCCCTCATAAGCGATCTTGGTTAGAACCTTCGCGAGCAGGGAGAAGGGAGGGTTAGCATACACTAGGCCCATTGCTTTCCAGAAGAAACGGAAAGCATTGTTCAGTTGTTTCGAGCAGCAAAACTGCATGATGTGCTGTTGTTGGCTCCCAAACAATTCCACCTGGATCTCATCCAGGTTTACCTGAAGGGCCGCCAGTCCATTTTCAAGAACGTGACGGGCCAGTTGGTAGTTTTCAGTACGATAGTTCGTCTTGGCTGCGTAGCGCAGTCCAGACTCTTTTCGTCCTGACAGCTCCAAAGGAACGGAGAATAGCCGGCTGCCAATGTCGCAGTGCAAGGAATAGGGACGCTGTAGGGACTGCATTTTTACCTGGGGGTTTCTTCGTAGAAAATCGGTGCCAATGACGATGTCAAAGGCCTCAGTGTCCAACACTCTGCAGTGTTGGGTCACGGTTTCGTCGCCCAGACATATAGTCACATCAAACCCTTCCAAGGAATGGATGGTACGCCCATCCCCTACTCTTATGGCCACTGTCTTAGTTTTCCTGAAAGTCTTAAGCAGGCGCCGGGCCACTATGGAAAGTGTTGCACCGGTATCAAGCACCGCTCGAAAAACCTGATCCCTGATTTTCTCGAGGATCCAGAAAACCAAGTCCTCCTCTTCGGAGCCGCCCCCCTATTCCTCATCAGGGAATTTCACATCCACCCCTGCAGCCATGAGGGACTTGGCCATCCAGGCCAAGCGCCTCTTCTCGGAATTCTTCCCCTCAGGGGTAGCGTTATCCCCTTGGGGGCGTTTCTTGGGGTCACCTGCGGGAGCGGGTGTAGCAGCAGGAGTGGGTGTTGCAACGGGCGCTGATGAGCGCCTCTGGGGGTTAGGGGGTCCCGTTTTGCCACCCCCTTTGCCACCTCCTTTACCACCTTTATCCCCGCTCGGGGGATTTCTGGCGGGCGTCTGGGTCTTCTGGCGCTCCGCCTCCTGACGCTTGAGTTTGTCACTCTCGCGTTTCTTGATGTGGCATTCGTCCTCGTAGTGACGACGTTTGCCACAGTAACCACAGGTGATGGTACACCTGAAATGGTCCTGATGGGTCACTTGTTTCCCATCTTTGGTGTGCTGCTGACGTTTCATCTGCAGCATACAGCCACTGCGGAGATCGCAGTCAGAGGCATGACAAGGTCCCCCCTTGTCATTGACAGGTCAGCAGTAGAACAGGGGGGGTGTGCCTGCATCAGGTTGAACCTCGTTCATGGCACGTAGGTTGCCCCTCCCTTTACCACCTCCCTGGTTGGTGTTAGTCGGATTTTTATGTCCCTTCCCTTCGCCACGTTCGGGGGTAGGGGTACCACCTCCTCCCAAATGCTTCTTGAATAATTTCTCCATGTAGGAGTCATTCTCTCTCTCAAGAGCTAGTTCAATCAAGAGATCCACCAGTTCATCGTACGAGTGGGTCCTGCTCTTCCTCTCAGAGGTGCAGCGGCAATCATCCGGCGTACGCTGGGGGATCTTACTCATGAGCCACAGGTGGGGCTCAGTGGCTCCGTGGGAGCCCACGTTCATCCTCGAAAACAAGTACTCCAAGTCGCACACATACTCAGAAATTCGCGCAGCGGATGGAAACTCCGGGAGCATAGGTAGCTCCTCGATCTGTGTGCGTACGCTGAGGTCAGTCTCTTAGACTGGGAATGTTTTCTCTAACCTCAGCAGTACCTCTGCCCAGGTAGAAACGGTTTTCACAACCTGTTTGACCTGTTTTTGCAAAAATTTCTTTTTGCATGAGCGTTTTAGCAGTGAACATTTGGTGGCCACATCCACATGGCATTGGCCAGTCAACAAAAGGAACTCTGCAAATTCTTCTGCCCATTCAGGCAGATTTTTGGGGTCGAACTCTGGCAGTTCCAGCTGGATGTTCGCCTGGGCAATTGGTCTGCCCGTCTTCCCACCCCCCGGAGTTAGGCCTGAAGGCGACACGCCGGCAAGAGGGGCCAGGGCTGACAGCCCTCTTCTCTCACTCTCTGTGACAGGGACGTCCTGTAGATCAGCCATAGGCACAGTCCTGGCACGGGGGTGAAAGGGGCTGGGGCAGGTGACCTTAGGCAACAGCCTTGAGACCCTTGATCTCTTGAGATCTTCTGCCAGGGTACTCAGTCCTGGAGAGAGAGAGGGCAACTCTGGCTTGGGTAAGGGTTCAGCAATACCCAGTTTAGCCTTAATGGCCTCCGATAGGGCTGTCACATCTGGATCTTCTGATCCAGACAGGAGTTTGGCCAACAGCTCGGCTGTATGATCCAGGGCACCGTAGGTTTGCCTTGGATGGTGTTGTTCTTCGACTCGTGTCGGGCCCACTTCGGGGGCCCTTGGGGTTGGACAACATGGTCTTGGATACTCAGGTCTTATTCGTCTTGGCAGGGATGCAGTGGACGGAGGACCAGAGTTTGCGTAGGACCCTAGGTCTGTACGTGGTCTGGATCCATGTACAGCCAATCGCTCCTCTCCATCTTCCCCACGGATGGATTTGTAGTACTCCTCATGTAGGATGTACTCATCCATCTTCTTCCTCAGCTCCTCATACTCCTCAGGTCCTTCAATGGCAGTTGAGGATGAAGCTGGACAATTGGATCTTGATACTGAAGCAGCCACACGTCTGTGGAGGTGACTGAAGCTGTCTCCACCGTGTGCTGCTAAGGCTTCGGTGGTAAGGCCTTTATTCTCTTCCGCCCTTCTGCGTTCTGGATCTCCTTGGGACCCAGATGCGCCTCTGAGATGATGTGGAGCTCGGTAAGGTGGTTCACTCATTGGGTGGGCTATGCTGCCCATTTGCACTTGGACAGTTCTGATAGGCCAGGTCCTGACGCTTGGCGTGGACATGATGAACTTGTTGTTGAGCTTTTGTGCTGCACTTCTTCTCAGGGTCGGTTCAAAAGGTCACAAGGGACTGTCTCTGCTACCGGAAAGATGTCCTTGAATTATGCCCTAGATATTTTGATGTATTCCTGCAGGTTTTGTAGTTGAAAACCCAAACCAAAGCAGCAAGTAGAGCGAGGACAGAATGTGGATCGAATCAATAATTGGTTTTGGAATCCAGTGTAACACAGAAGGGCTGCAGATAGACAAAGCAGGTTTATACACATAGATTCAATCACAAATGAATAATACAAAAGATTTTATATGAAAACTGGTCTGACTCTTGCCTCAGAGGTTGCATTAGGCACTTCATGTGCACTCTTTTGGGTGAAATGGTGCTGGTTAGGACTGAGGGGCATAGATGTCAGGACCACACAGAAAATGACTTGGCCAAGCAACTGATTTCAGAAACAGTTACAAAGTAGGACCACAATAAGTGGTAGAAACAATTGAGTATAGGGGTCTTGGGGTGGGAGACCACTAGGCTTAACCTCCAAGGCCTAAAGCATGAAATGCCTGTTTTTTTTCGGTATATCCTCCATGAAGGAAGGTACCTCCGCTCAGTTGAGTGGTAGGGGGGAACTTCATGGGGGGCTAGGGTCACAACCCTAGTTACTTTGAGAATGTGTACTTTAGGCAACAAAAGACAGATAAAAACACTTAAGTTAGTCTTAGCATCAACAAAGGGTTTTAAGGGGGGCTTAGCGTGGATCAAGCCCTCCAAGAAAGACATGGCAGTGACTTCTTCTTACTCACAATCCAGCGATGCTCACAGGGGAGAGCCCAGGGCGGTGATCAGGCGCCTCTGGCTGCAATCGCCCGGGTAAGTGCTGCCAAGGACATGGAGCTTGGTCTTGTGCTTGCGGATGTAGTCCACGAAGGGGCTGTTATTCCGCGGCACGAACGAGGAGACGGGTTCCCAGGTGTCGTGGGACGGTCCATAGCCTCGCCAAAGAACCTTGAACTCCAGGCCTCAGGGTGCCGAGGCGTTCGGACGCTGGGCCAGGTTCTTCTCGACGGTATAGTCGTCCTGCTCAGCATAGTCATCGTCCGAATCGGCCTCATGCGCGGCATAGTCCAGGGACACATGTTGGCCACGGAGGTCGGGTTCCCGCACACGGAGCTGACTCTCGTGGCGCTCCCGGTACTGTCTGTGACCCACCTTGATGCGGTAGGTGTCCTCACCAATCCTGCGGACCACCTCTCCGGGTGTAAACCAGGTTTTGGTGCGATGGGTGCCCATAGGGGGTGGTCTGATTACCCACACCGGGTGTCCCACCCTGAACTTTTGCGCCGTCGAGCTCGGGGCGGACTTCTGACGCTCGGCATGCTCCTTCTCGAGCTGCTGGCGGATGTCCCGCGCCGTCGCCTCTTGCCGCGCAAAGAATTCCTTGGCGTCCATGGCCATACCATCACAAGACAAGGGAAGTCCCCGACCCAGGGAGTCCCTGCCGAACAAAATCTGGTGAGGGGACAAACCACCCGGATTGGGGGTGTCATGATGGGCCTTCAGAGCGGGCCACATCTCCTGAAACCAGTTCCGACGTGGATTGGTGATGTGAATCTTGCGTAGCTTCTCGAACAGCTGCCTTCCAGCCACTTCAGCCCGGCCGTTGGACCGGCTGAGATAGGCGACGCTCTTGGCATGACGTATTCCCATGAGGGAACACATAGCTTTGAACCAGCCACCAGTAAACTGGGGCCCTCGGTAACTGCAAATGGTGCGGGGGATGTCAAAGACGGTCAGCCAATGACTAATTATCATGACTGCCGGTTCCTTGGCAAGCCACCCCCTTTTGCGTGCCGGAACGGCTACTACGTAACCGCTGTGGCGGTCCACACAAAGGACCACACAGTCAAAGGTCTCCTTGCCTATGTGAACTTCGGGCATGGAGAAGACGTCCATGGCCACGCTCTCCATGGTCTGGTCAGGCACCGGAGTCCATTGGGCTTCCCCCTTGACGTTCCGGTCGTCGGGATTGCAGGCCTGACAGACCGGGCAACCCTTTCTGACCTTCTTGATAGCGTTGTAGAGATTGATCTGGTCGATTTCGAACCGGCGCTGCATATCCAGGGATTGCTTCCCGACCCCTGGGTGCATCATGTGGTGGTGCCAAGCCTCACATAGCTCGAGCACTCGGGACTCTGGGACCAGCAGCTTACCATTCCGGTAGAGCTTGCCATCCTCCTCAGTCAGCCCCTTTGGCCACTTCTGCCCGTCATCAGGGTCGGTCACAGCCCTATACTCGGCCTCAAAGGCCTCAGACTTGGCGTAGTCGTCAGTCCAGTCGTCCTGGAGGCAAGATTCAGGGAAGAGGTGCTTGTCGGACTCCGCTCCTTCAGGGGCGAGTACTCTGAACGCTCTGCCCATCCTCCTTCCGAGGGGGGCATCCGCAGCCATGACAACAAAGCATTTAACACCCTCCTCCTCCATCAGGCGCTCCATTACTATGATCCTCTTGGCCTCAGCGGTCTCAGCCTCATCGCCATGGGCGGAGACATCCTTCATGCCCTTGCTGGCGGGATAGGCCCACCTACTGAGACAGTCCGCCACGGTGTTGTCCTTGCCAGGAACATACACAACCGTGAGGTCGCACTTGGCCAAGGTCTCATGCCATCTTGCCCGTCGGGAGGTCGGACCAGAGGGGGTGTCCACCTGCTCTTTGTGCCACGACTGCAGACTCTGATGGTCGGTGCAGACGGTGACGGGATGGGGGGCTATGTAGCCAGCCCATTTCCTGAGAGCCATGACGATGGCATACGCCTCCTTTTCTCGGGGCGTCCACGTCCGTCTCTGGCCTTCCGCCAGGACTCGGCCCCTAGAAGGCCACTGGCACGTGCCTCCCATCGTCAAGCACTTGTTCCAACACAGTGCCTACGGCGTAGTCGGAAGCGTCGGTGCGCAGGACGAACCCTCGGTCGGGATCCACGAGGTGCAGACCAACTGCGAATAGCAGCGCCTGCTTCATCCCCTCAAAGGCACGGTCGGACTCTTCATTCCAGCCCAGAGATGCCCCAAATTCGTCGCGCGATCGCAGCAGAAGAAAAACGAAATACCAAGAAAATGACGCACCGCCAGAAGAAATAAAGCGAAAAATCGTCTTTTCCGACCTCAGAAACCCCCCCAACAATTTTACGCCGCTGTTTGGCGAGGTCGCAAAATTTAGGACACTCACCAAAAAAAGACGAACAATAGAGTCGCGACGGCGAAGAAGCTGAACGTTGCTTGCCCCAAACCACCTAGCAAAGTGCGTGCCCTAGGCGCTAGGGACTTGTGCGTGCCCCAAAACAAACCACACATAGACAACAACAACGCCACAGGCCGCCGACAAAAGAGTATGTTATATGCCGCGCAACGCTAGAAACCAACGAAACAAGCACAACGCGGTAAGAGGTAGACAAGGAGAGAGCAAGTATGTAACGAACCGCACCAGGGTGGAGATATACCACAAGTACACGACCAAGCAATGCAAGCCCACTCGCATAGGGAATACGACGACGCTGTAACACGCGAAGGAGATCACAACAAAAGAGAAAAGAAGCCGCACAAGTATGTTGCATGTCATGCATGAATAATACACACAAGCAACAACAACGCCACCGGCCGCCGAAAAACAAGTATGTTACATGCCATATGTTATATGCATAACGCCGTAACAAACGCAATACAAGGAAGTTACGTGTCAAGCAACGCCAAAGTGCGCCGCCACGAAAAGCGCAACGAAAACCGCACCGGCAAGGAAACCCGACATGAGGTGACACCGAATGAATGCCTATGCTCACCCCCCCACACATAGGGGAAGAAAGGTATGCCCGTACGTGCGTGCCCGGATCGCTGCAAGGTCATCACCGCCACGGACGAGCAAAATGGTATGAAGGGACACGACGGGGGAACAAAAAACCAACAAAGGAGAGAAGAACGCAGGAAGGAGGCCACACACCACCGAGGTGAAGCACAACATACAAAAAAGCACACAAACAAAAACTAAACATACACAACGTGCACACGTGGCTAGTTGGATCCAAGTGTGTTACATGCCATGCTACGCTACGCAACGAACACGAGATAAGAACGGCAACCACGCCAAAAAAAGGAAAAGGTGACCACGAGGCGTAACCGAGACGTGCCCACCCCCTACCCGCACGCCCGCTTACGCAAAAGGGACCGAAAGGGGACAAAAGGTATGCCGCCGCATGCAAACAAATAGTAGGCAAGCCACACACCGCCACCAAGAACGCAAGTATGTTACCATGTCGTGCCACACCGCCAACCGCCCGGCCCGCGCCACCAACCGAGACGGGGAAAAAAGAAATGGCCTTCGGCCACGGAGTGGTTGTCACGGGGGGCTAACGGTCCTGCCCTGCGGTGCAATGCGGGGCAACCGTGACAACTGCTCTTACAGCACAACCACCCTCTTTGTTGCGCTGATTAGAAACTACACACAAATAGCATAGTGTCGTCGTGTGCCGGATTCCGACAAACACACGTTGCCATGCTACCTTGTGCATGCACCCACGTTCTCTTCCCCTCACAGGTCCCAAGGGGAAGTGTATGCTCGTGTTTGCGTCGTTTGGGCGTTAAAGTAGGGATGTCTTAGACGCTTAGGCATGTTTTGCGTCGTGCCGTCGTCTCTCATTTGCGAACGCCCGGCCCGCGCCATACACACGTAGGCAAGGCGAGAGGACTAGGACACATTAAGGTAGTGGGGAAAGAAACAAGTATGTTGCATGTCACGCCGCGCGCGCGGAACGGGCAACGAGTAAAGGTAGCGGCCAAAGAGGTGTGTGTGTGGAGCCAAGACGAGAGCAAGTAGGAAATAAACCTACGCACACGCCTGTCGCACACGCATGTCGCATGACGTGCCAGCCAGCTCGAGGCGCCGTGTCGCGACAAAACCGCCGCCGCCGCATGCCCGTTTACACCCTCCCTCTACGCAGGTTCAAAAGAGAAAGCCCAACGAGAGAGCATGGCGAGCCGGCAAGGAAAAAGACCGAGACACGCAACAAAGCGGAGGCAGGGAAAAAGTGCATGTCAGGGAGAAGGGTAGAGGAAAGGGTAAAGAGCAACGAAGCCACGAAAGGAACAAGGGGTAGCCAGCGGCCGAGCAAGGGGCTCGCACAGGGAAGGGGACACGGCAGGCACACGGCGAACACAACACCGCACCGAGACACCGGAGAGGGGAGCACCAGAGGAACAAGGGAAGTGCGGCACCACGCACCACGACACGCACGGCACAGACACCACACACACCGCACACACCCAACGAGCCCCGGCAGCCTGCCCAGTGGGCGGGCAGTCGGGGGAGGGACAGCGCCTGACCTCAGACGCCCCTCATAATGGTGGAAGGCACCCCCCCCGGGGACGCCTTTTCTGCCACCCCCACAGAGAGCAACGCCGGCCCGCAAGGGCGCACGCTGTGGGGCCGGTGCTGGGTCCCCACGCCCACACCGACCGCACCCGGGACACACGGGACGCTGAACCCTGGCTGCCCGCTCCAGAGGACGGGCGGCCGGGGGAGGGACAGCGCCTGACACCAGGCGCCCCTCACAACGGTGGAAAGCACCCCCTCCCCGGGGACGCCCTTCCGCCACCCCCACAGCGAGCAACGCCAGCCCGCAGGGGCGCACGCCGTGGGGCCGTTGCTGGGTCCCCACGCCCGCATCGACCGCACCCGGGACACACGGGTCGCGGAACCCAGGCCGCCCGCTCCAGAGGACGGGCGGCCGGCGGAGGGACAGCGCCTAACACCAGGCGCCCCTCACAACGGTGGCAGGCCACCCCCCCCGGGGATGGCCCCCCACCACCCCCGCGGCACGCAGCCCCCACAGGGCATGCAGGCCAAGGGGACAGTGTTGGGCCCCCACACCCACACACCCGCGCCCACAGCACGTGGGTGGCGGACCCCAACAGCCCGCCCAATGGGCGGGCAGTTGGGGGAGGGACGGCGCCTGACCTCAGACGCCCCTCACAATGGTGGAAGGCACCCCCCCAGGGGACGCCCTTCCGCCACCCCCACAGCGAGCAACGCCAGCCCGCAAGGGCGCACGCTGTGGGGCCGGTGCTGGGTCCACACGCCCGCACCGACCGCACCCGGGACACACGGGACGCGGGACCCTGGCTGCCCGCTCCAGAGGACGGGCGGCCGAGGGAGGTACAGCGCCTGACACCAGGCGCCCCTCACAACGATGGAAAGCACCCCCCCCGGGGACGCCCTTCCGCCACCCCCATAGCGAGCAACGTCGGCCCGCAAGGGCGCACGCTGTGGGGCCCACCTGGGATTTTTTGGGGTCCGAAAATCCCAAAACCAGCTAAAGTCAGAAATACTACTTTTTTTGTCAAATTATACCATAAAGAGGATATTTTCTGGAGTTAGCCTCCCCCCCCACCCTCCAAATTGGAAATTTTCCAGCCCCTAGATCGACAATGCAGGCTTGATTCCATCTAAATTTGGCCGTATCCGAGAGATATGACATTCACCTCCTAGTTGCGAATAGCAGCTTTTGTATAGCTCAAACCATACATGTTTGTTTTTGGCAGGAAATACGGTTTTTTGGTATGGCGGCTACAAACACTGGATAACTGGCTCCAAAACCTTGCAAAACAATTTGTTCTGAGTCCACCACACTCAAAATAGGGTATGGGGCCCTACAACTGACCACTCATGCCCCCAAAATGCTGTTTTAGGCCAAAAAAATGGCTTTTTTTGGGCAAAAAAAGCGGTTTTTTGGTGATGGTGTCTCCGGAACCCTTGATCATTTGCTCCAAAACACTGCAAACCGCCTTTCTTAGAGTCCAGCATCCTCAAAAAAGGGTATGGGGCCCTACCTGTGACCACTCAGGCCCCAGAAACACTGTTTTAGGCCAAAAATAGGCTTTTTTGGCCATTTTTGGCCAAAAAATGCGTTTTTTTGGTGATGGCGGCCCTGAAACCCTTGATTATCTGCTCCAAAACCTTGCAAAAAGGTTTTCTTTGAGTCCAGCACCCTGAAAATGGGGTGGGGGACCATACAACTGCCCACTCAGGCCCCAAAAACGCTGTTTCGGGCCAAAAAATGGCATTTTTTGGCCATTTTTGGGCAAAAAATGCGGTTTTTTTTTGGTGATGGCGGCTCCGAAACACTCGATAACCTGCTCCACAAATTTGCAAAACACGTTTTCTTGACTCCAGCACCCTCAAAATAGGGTGGGGGGCCCTACAACTGCCCACTCAGGCCCCAAAAACACTGTTTTGGGCAAAAAATGGCATTTTTGGGGCAATTTTGGGGCAAAAAATGCGGTTTTTTGGTGATGGCGGCTCCAAAACAATCCATAACTTGCTCCCAAACCTTGCAAAACACGTTCTCTTTGAGTCCAGCTCCCTCTAAATAGGGTGGGGAGCCCTACAACGGACCACTCAGGCCGGAAAAAAACGGTTTCAGGCCAAAAAATGGCTTTTTTTGGCTATTTTTGGGCCAAAAATGCGGTTTTTTGGTGATGGCGGCTCCGAAAAACTCGATTACTAGCCCCAAAACCTTGCAAAACCCTTTTCTGTGAGTCCAGCACCCTCAAAATAGGGTGGGGGGCCCTACAACTGACCACTCACGCCCCAGAAACACTGTTTTAGGCCAAAAAATGTCTTTTTTTGGCCATTTTTGGGCAAAAAATGCAGTTGTTTGGTGATGGCGGCTCCAAAAACACTCGATAACCTGCTCCAAAAACTTGCAAAATACGTTTTTGTTTGAGTCCAGCACCCTCAAAATAGGGTGGGGAGCCCTACAACTGACCACTCAGGCCCCAGAAACACTGTTTTAGGCCAAAAAATGGCTTTTTTTTGGCCATTTTTGGGCAAAAAATGCGATTTTTTTTTGATGGCGGCTCCGAAAAACTCGATAACCTGCTCCAAAACCTTGCGAAACACGTTTCTTTGAGTCCAGCACCCTGTAAATAGGGTGGAGGGCCCTACAACTGCCAACTCAGGCCCCAAATACACTGTTTCAGGCCAAAAAATGGCTTTTTTTGGCCATTTTTGGGCAAAAAATGGGGTTTTTTGGTGATGGCGGCTCCGAAACACTCGACAACTTGCACCAAAACCGGACAAAACACGTTTTTTTGAGTCCAGCACCCTCAAAATAGGGAGGGGGGCCCTACATTCAACCACTCAGGCCCCACAAACACTGTTCTAGGCCAAAAACTGGCATTTTTTGGCCATTTTTTATGCTAAAAATGCAGTTTTTCTCGTGCTGGCGGCTCGGCAACACTTCATAACTTGCTCCATTACCCTGCGAAACATGTTCTTTGAAGCGAGAACACAAATCCAACCTGTACCATTTTTCATGTGTTCACTGGGGCTGCATCTTGTCCTTCCAGGTCTGCACTGAAAATAAACTGACGTCAGGCAACAGGCAACAGACAACAGACAACAGACAATGGACGACGACGTTCAACAAACTGCAGGCAACAGAAAACCGACAACAGACAACAAACAAAAGACAATGGATGACGATGTTCAACTGACCGCCGGCAACAGAGCGATAGACAACGGACAACAGACAACAACAGACAACAGATAGCAGACAACAGTTGACGGCTTCCAACTGACGTCAGGCAACAGACAACAGTCAACAGACAACAGGGCCCTGGACAACACTGGCTGGCATGCGGCAGGCCAACTTGCTGCCATGCAGCGGTCAGTCAGTGATGCGCTTACCATACATAATGAGGCAAAGTGAAGTGAAATGGACGATATCAAGGAGGAGGCACAAGACACAGCCTCATGTGGGAGGCATGGCAGATATGCAGGATTTTGATGTTCTCTGAACCAGATTTTTCTGCCACTAGATGGTGCAGTTCAACATTCTCCCCGCACAGGTGTTCTGTTATTTCCAGAGACAAACTGCTTGTGCGTCGGTCAACGCACTAAATCTGTTAAGCCCTACGTCGAGAGGGGGCAGCTGTGAAGTAGGAACAGGCACAATCTCAGGAAGGGCCCTGAGTAAATACGCATGTGGCATCTGCAGACCTTTGTCGTATTGAAATATTCAGCAAAGCAATCTTACGGATAGACAAAAATCAATGCCAAGTAATATCGAATTCCTACTGTACCAAATCAGGACTGATTTCATAAATGTGTCAAAAGCAATTGCCGATTGCCCATCCCCATTCCTCCCCATTCCATTGGGCGCCCCACTGTGCACCACTTCGGATTCCTTGCGAGCTGCTTCCCATTCCTTGCGAGCTGCTTCCAATTCCTTGCGAGCTGCCTCGGCAGCTGATGCAGCCGCTTCCTTATCAGCGGCATCCTCGTTCGCCTTCTCCAAATCCGAGGCGCGGGCCTTCGCCTTGCGCAACTCATCGCTGCGTGCCTTGTGCTCCTTCTCCAACCCAATCTGCACCCGCCGAAGCTCTTTGGCCGTCTGCTCGGCCTTCCTCTGTGTGGTGCGGGTTGCCGTCACGTCTGTCTTGGCACGGCTGCGCTCGGCCTTCACGGCAGCGTCTGTGCGGCGTCGGATCTCGCTCTACACGAAGGCCTCATCGAGCTTTGCCGGGGGCTCTGGCCTGGCCCGTAGTGCCCGCGGCTCCACCGGCACTTGAGGGGCACGACATGGTGGCTGAAGCTCGGCATCTACCACCTGGAAAATATAGGGGAGAGAGAAGGATGCAGAAGGATACAGAAGGAGGTTGTGCAGGGGCTGGGCAAGAACAACTGCAGCATTTCACACTGACCAATGAGTTCATGTACCACCGGTTTTATTTAAAGGAGAAGCCGGACGCAATCAGAATTCCTACAGTTTTTCCCATGGGTTGAATGCACTAGGGTTCATACAATTTTTGGCAAAGCACTCATCACAAATACAGGGGCGTGGAACTAAATATTTTCTGCACACAAGTGTATGCATGCATGCAATGGACAATCACAAACTTCTTGTCACGGAGCCATTTGGGGGCATATGTGTACACAATGCACAGCAACACCAAACCGTCTTGGATTCTCTACCGTCTCTGCGTCAACGGAGGCTCTGGTTACCACGACTCAAGAGCAAAGCAAACGAGGCACATGCAAAAGAGCCAAGTGGCCTGAGCGAAAGCTTTCCAAAAAAGCAGACACTCAGAAAATGAGCAAGGGGTCAGCGATGTCAACAGAACACAATTTGTGTGACAGTACCTCCCGTGGTGCATCAGATGCTGTTGGCAATGCAATTGCTGGGTCTCCGAATGGCAACAATGCGCTACAAAGGACTGTGATGCCTCCTCTTTTCTCCGCCCAATACGGTCCAAGAGACCCTTCCCGGGATGCCTTTAGTCTGCTCAAGTACATGCCTTGGAAAGGGAACTTGTGCAAATCGAAGGTAGCCTGGGCCGTCACCTCACGAACAAGGTCGTCAAGCAACCTTGCCGCAGCGGTTGCAATCGAAGTCCCAACAATTCCCAATGGAACTTGCCTTGGCTCCACTCAAACATGGCTTGTAGATAAGGGTGTTGGGAGGCATCTTCAGTGGTACTGTGCGTGGCTCCCTCAAACCTGCTGCAATCGCACGCTTCAACTGCATCCACAGTTCCTTTGCGGTGCTGCTCTTCGTATGCCAAAGCCTGAAGCGTTGTAGTACAGCACGCATTGACCCTTGATCCCAATCCTTGGTGTCGTTGATTGCTTCAACACCTTTTTCGTTGACCTCGCAAGCCGCCAGAATGTCTTGAGACGCAAATCCGAAGGCACCCCCGAGCATCAAATCAAGAAAAAAAATGTAAACCCCAGATTGTCACACGACTAAGAGCACCACGCAATCCGCCGTCGGAGAAAGTAGTGGAGAATCTGTTGTCCATGGTACAGCAAAAGTGACATGGGCAAAGTTTATTGATATTTGCAAGGAGAAGAGCATTGGTGTGTACCGCGGTAGAGTCACCAAGCTGAAAGAGGAATTGGTGAACAACGTAGATGGGGTACATTTGTCGACAAGAAAGGTGCAGCTTGATTCATGGCGAGCTGTCGCTTTGTACCTACAATTAGCAAACCGAGACAGATTGCATCTACCTGGTGACAATCCTCAACCAGAGCGGCCCTTGAGTTTCTTTCCCACCCCTCTAGCGGACTACTTCCAGATCTTTGAGTCGGACCTTGATGTGGGGTACGATTTGTCACATTGTACAAAGGAAGTTGTGGTCAATATGGGCTTACATGGCATAGATCTTTGGTTACAAGACCAACATGCCAAGCACCCGGGCTAGTGCCCGCGGGAATGATACAAGAATTCAGAGCGATATGCAAGAAGCACACCAAAGAGTCGCCGTATGTGCCCTCACTAGAGCGTGGGCCGGGCAGCCGTCCAAATCGATGGAAGCCGCGATGTTTTGTCATTCGGGATTTGTTGAGAAACCCCGTGTTTTGGCAAGAGGTCTATAAACTACTGCCAAAACAGGCTGATGGGCTGGAGGTTACCTCCGTCACTCCGCAACGTAGGCCCGTTCAGCAGGAGCCACTACAGTTCTACCTACGTGAACTGAGGAGACTTGCCCTACAGTTAATGGCCACGGCACCAAAACGTGTCAAGGCACGAGACCGTGATTACCGGCGCTTGGACAAGCTACTCTCGGTATTGCATCTTCCGGAAGAGCGGTTGACGTTGCAATGCCATTATTTCTTGGCTCATTATCAAGCACGCTTGTTGAAGCACGGCAATCTACAGGTTGTTAGCATAATTGTAGACCCCGTCCTCCCGTTGCGGCAATACGCAACCTATTATACATTATACCTCTTACACCTTCTCTACGCTCCCTAGGTGCTGTCAAGCGAAGGTGGTGAACACACTCACCAGGACGTCAAGGGCGTGGTTAGCATGCGGCGGAGTAAACCCGTTTCGAAATGTCCTATCGCATTGCAAGTGCTTCTCGAGGTTTAAGCCTTGAAGCTAGCATTTTGGGCGGAGGCACCGTTGGTGCCCATGAACTGCAACCCGGGCAGAAAGATGATAACTCTACCTAGGTACGTATGCACATGCCACAATATCTTGATCTTTGAACTCATTTGTGCTTGGTTCTGTTTGGTGCAGTGTGTCAGTGCATGGGAAGGGTAACAATTTTCAGTGGTTCCTTTGCACGCCGACGGCATGTCTCCTTAGTGAAGATAATACAATCATGCCTATTGCAGAACTCAGAACTCATTTGTGGCTTGCTTCTGTTTGGTGCAGTGTGTCAATGCATGGGAAGGGTAACAATTTTCAGTGGTTCCTTTGCATACAGACGGCATGTCTTCTTAGTGAAGATAATACCATCATGCCTATTGCAGACGCGTGCTTCCTATCAGAGGCAGCACAGTGTCAGAAATACACACTCAGTGACCTCGTAGATCATGTGGACCCGAAACACACAGCGGCCCAGCAAGTTGTTACTATTGGGGCGTTTTGTTACCCCATGGTGGGTCATTTAAGGGAGAAGGACACAATTTACAACCCATATAAACGCAGCTTGTATGCGCTCACGTACAAGAAGGATTCCTTTTTGTTTTTTCTGACAGGCAGTGCCAAGGGGGTGTGGCTCTGACCATTACAGCATTTGCAAATCTAATGATGGCGTGTGTGCAAATACAGTTGTTTTGAGCCTTTCTTTGCACCCTTCGGTTCATATTCTTGAGTAAAGAGCATGCACGGGCACAAATTGTTCATTGTCTAGCCTCACCTAGCACTAGTGACCAACTTGAACAACTTGAAATCACACACACGGGCAGCGATAGCACTTTAATCAACATTTATGTGTTCAACAGTGTAAATGTAGCTGTTTTGGGCCTTTTTTGGCACCCTCTGGGCCCTAACCTTGAGTAAAGAGCATGCAGGGTCACAAATTGTTGCTTGCCAAGCCTCACCTAGCACTCGGGACACATTTCATCAACTTGAAATCACATGAAAACGCGACCGTATCACTTTAATCAACATTATTGTGTTCAAAAGTGCAAATATAGCTGTTTGGGGCCTTTTTTGGCACCCTCCAGGCCATAACCTTGAGTAAAGGGCATGCACGGTCACAAATTGATGCTTGCCAAGCCTCACGTAGCACAGGGGACAAACGTGATCAATTTGAAATCAAACGAAAGCACAACCGTATCACTTTAATCAGCATTTATGTGTTCAAAGGAGCTGCGCCTAGCCGCGGCTGGGTGGCTGGGAGGCTTTGGAAACTCCCCCCCTCCCCCCCCCCCCCTGGCTGGCTGGCTGGCTGGCGCGCCCCTGGAAAACACTCAAAATACGTAGTGTACCATTGAACCGCCTCTTCTCACGCATGGTGTGCGTATGGGGATGGGTTTGCAAGGGTGGGGGGGGTCGGCCACCTTTCAAGAACACCCTTAGCTCATACTCCAAGTTGCCTTGCCTTCGGAACCTCCCGTAAAGACCAGGAACACGAAACATAGAATCTCCGTATCAAACGAATGTGGAACTACAAATGTTGTTGTTATCGATATCAACCCCCGAGTACACAATTGTCCTTAATCCCAAATATATACCATCGTATTGAAATAAATATATATATATCCCAAAGCACCTTTCCAAACAACCCACCCTTACGTCTCCAACTCCTCATTCCTCGACATGAAACCCAAAACAAAGTCATAAACCTTTTGGGTTAGAACATAGTATCCTTGATAGTTGTCATGTGCCACAGGCATGTCATCATGCACCACAAAAATCGGGGCCATACTCCGGAGATGGTTCAGACATATCGCACACTCCATGGATCGGTGACATCATCTTGAGATCTTGAGGCAAACATGCATGTACAAAGCAATGGTGGCTGGCTGGGTGGTTTGCTTGGTGGCCGGCTGGGTGGCTGGCTGGCCGGCCGGCCGAAACCCCCCCCCCCCCCGCTGGCTGGCGCAGCTCCAAAAGTGCAAATATGGCTGTTTTGGGCGTTTTTTGGCACCCTCCGGATTATTATCTTGGTCAAAGGGCATGCACGGGCACAAATCATTGCTTGCCAAGCCTCACCTAGCACTAGGGACACATTTCATCAATTTGAAATCACACGAAAGCGCGATCGTATCACTTTGATCAACATTATTGTGTTCAAAAGTGCAAATATAGCTGTTTGGGGCCTTTTTTGGCACCCTCCGGGCCATAACCTTGAGTAAAGGGCATGCACGGTCACAAATTGTTGCTTGCCAAGCCTCACGTAGCACAGGGGACAAACGTGATCAATTTGAAATCACACGAAAGCACGGCCGTATCACTTTAATCAACATGTATGTGTTCAAAAGTGCAAATATAGCTGTTTTGGGCGTTTTTGGGCACCCTCCGGATTATTATCTTGGGTAAAGGGCATGCACGGGCACAAATCATTGCTTGCCAAGCCTCACATAGCACAGCCGACAAACGTGATCAATTTGAAATCACATGAAAGCACGGCCGTATCACTTTAATCAACATTTATGTGTTCAAAAGTGCAAATATAGCTGTTTTGGGCGTTTTTTGGCACCCTCCGGATTACTATCTTGGGTAAAGGGCAGGCACGGGCACAAATCATTGCTTGCCTAGCCTCACAGGGCACTAGGGACAAACTTGATCAATTTGAAATCTCGTGACACCACAAGGACATCATCGAAATGACGGTTTATGGCCCGAAAGTGGCAAAAATGGGCTAAAATGGTCGTGTCTTGGTTTTATCTGGACATCCGGTAATGCAATCGACATGATTTCAATACAGCAACTAGATAACGTCGTATTTTACAGATTGCGCTATCTAAATCGGGGCAGATGCGCACGGATTTGGCACAAATCACCAAGACCTCGGCAAAATTGGGTTGCGGCGGGCCGTGAATCGCGATCGAGGCAGTTTTTGGCCGGTTCAGTTACGGGATTCCGGTACCTCAGAAAATCCTAGGTGCGGAGTATCTTGCGGTGCTGGGTCCCCACGCCCCCACCGACCGCACCCGGGACACACGGGCCGCGGAACCCTGGCTGCCTGCTCCAGAGGACGGGCGGCCGGGGGAGGGACAGCGCCTGACACCAGGCGCCCCTCACAACGGTGGAAAGCACCCCCCCCCCGGGGACGCCCTTCCGCCACCCCCACAGCGAGCAACGCCAGCCCGCAAGGGCGCACGCTGTGGGGCCGGTGCTGGGTCCCCACGCCCGCACCGACCGCACCCAGGACACACGGGACGCGGAACCCTGGCTGCCCGCTCCAGAGGACGGGCGGCCGGGGGAGGGACAGCGCCTGACACCAGGCGCTCCTCACAACGGTGGCAGGCCAGCCCCCCCCGGGGACGGCCCCCCACCACCCCCGCGGCATGCAGCCCTCACAGGGCATGCAGGCCAAGGGGACAGTGTTGGGCCCCCACACCCACACACCCGCGCCCACAGCACGTGGGTGGCGGACCCCAACAGCCCGCCCAGAGGGCGGACAGTCGGGGGAGGGACAGCGCCTGACCTCAGACGCCCCTCACAATGGTGGAAGGCACCCCCCCCCGGGGACGCCCTTCCGCCACCCCCACAGCGAGCAACGCCGGCCCGCAAGGGCGCACGCTGTAGGGCCGGTGCTGGGTCCCCACGCCCGCATCGACCGCACCCGGGACACACGGGTCGCGGAACCCAGGCCGCCCGCTCCAGGGGACGGGCGGCCGGGGGAGGGACAGCGCCTGACACCAGGCGCCCCTCACAACGGTGGCAGGCCAACCCCCCTGGGGACGGCCCCCCTGCCACCCCCGCGGCACGCAGCCCCCACATGGCATGCAGGCCAAGGAGACAGTGTTGGGCCCCCACGCCCACACACCCGCACCCACAGCACGTGAGTGGCGGACCCCAACAGCCCGGCCAATGGGCGGGCAGTAGGGGGAGGGACAGCGCCTGACCCCAGACGCCCCTCACAATGGTGGAAGACACCCCCCCCGGGGATACCCTTCCGCCACCCTCACAGCGAGCAACGCCGGCCCGTAAGGGCGCACGCTGTAGGGCCGGTGCTGGGTCCCCACGCCCGCACCGACCGCACGCGGGACACACGGATTGCGGAACCCTGGCCGCCCGCTCCAGGGGACGGGCGGCCGGGGGAGGGACAGCGCCTGACACCAGGCGCCCCTCACAACGCTGGCAGGCCACCCCCCCCCCCCGGGGACGGCCCCCCGCCACCCCCGCGGCATGCGGCCCCCACAGGGCATGCAGGCCAAGGGGACAGTGTTGGGCCCCCACACCCACACACCCGCACCCACAGCACGTGGGTGGCGGACCCCAACAGCCCGCCCAGTGGGCAAGCAGTTGGGGGAGGGACAGCGCCTTAAACCAGACGCCCCTCACAATGGTGGAAGGCACCTCCCCCGGGGACGCCCTTCCGCCAGCCCCACAGCGAGCAACGCCCGCCCGCAAGGGCGCACGCTGTGGGGCCGGTGCTGGGTCCCCACGCCCGCACCGACCGCACCCGGGACACACGGGACGCGGAACCCTGGCTGCCCGCTCCAGAGGACGGGCGGCCGGGGGAGGGACAGCGCCTGACACCAGGCGCCCCTCACAACGGTGGCAGGCCACCCCCCTCGGGGACGGCCCCCCACCAACCCCGCGGCATGCAGCCCCCACAGGGCATGCAGGCCAAGGGGATAGTGTTGGGCCCCCACACCCACACACCCGCACCCACAGCACGTGGGTGGCGGACCCCAACAGCCCGCCCAGTGGGCGGGCAGTCGGGGGAGGGACAGCGCCTGACCTCAGACGCCCCTCACAATGGTGGAAGGCACCCCCCCCGGGGATGCCCTTCCGCCACTCCCACAGCGAGCAACGCCGGCCCGCAAGGGCGCAAGCTGTGGGGCCGGTGCTGGGTCCCCACGCCCGCACCGACCGCACCCGGGACACACGGGACGCGGAACCCTGGCTGCCCGCTCCAGAGGACGGGCGGCTAGGGGAGGGACAGCGCCTGACACCAGGCGCCCCTCACAACGGTGGCAGGCCATTCCCCCCAGGGATGGCCCCCCACCACCCCCGCGGCACGCAGCCCCCACAGGACATGCAGGCCAAGGGAACAGTGTTGGGCCCCCACACCCACACACCCGCACCCACAGCACATGGGTGGCGGACCCAAACCGCCCGCCCATTGGGCGGGCAAGCGGGGGAGGGACAGCGCCTGACCTCAGACGCCCCCCACAACGGCGGAAGGCACCCCCCCCCGGGGACGCCCCTCCGCCACCCCCACAGCGAGCAACGCCGGCCCGCAAGGCCGCGCGCTGTGGGGCAGGTGCAGAATCCCCACGCCCACGGGGACCGCACCCGGGACACACGGGCCGCGGAACCCTAGCTGCCCGCTCCAGAGAACGGGCGGCCGAGGGAGGGACAGCGCCTGACACCAGGCGCCCCTCGCAACGGAGGCCGGCCACCCCCCCGGGGACGGCCCCCCACCACCCCCGCGGCATGCAGCCCCCGCAGGACAGTATTGGGCCCCCACACCCACACTGCCGCGCCCAAAGCACGTGGGTGGCGGACCCCAACAGCCCGCCGAGCGGGCGGGCAGTTGGGGGAGGGACGGCGCCTGGCCTCAGACGCCCCACGCAATGGTGGAAGGCACCCCCCCGGGGGACGCCCTCCCGCCACCCCCACAGCGAGCAACGCAAGGGGGCACGCTGTGGGGCCGGTGCTGGGTCCCCACGCCCACACCGACCGCACCCGGGACACACGGGTCGCGGAACCCTGGCTGCCCGCTCCAGAGGACGGGCAGTCGGGGGAGGGACAGCGCCTGACCTCAGACGCCCCTCACCATGGTGGAAGGCGCCCCCCCTCAGAGACGCTCTTCTGCCACCCCCACAGCGAGCAACGCCGGCCAGCAAGGGCACACGCTGTGGGGCCGGTGCTGGGCCCCCACGCCCGCACCGAACGCGCCCGGGACACGTGGGTCACGGAACCATGGCTGCCCGCCCCAGAGGACGGGCGGCCGGGGGAGGGACAGCGCCTAACACCAGACGCCCCTCGCACTGCTGGAAAGCGCCCCCCCCCGGGGACGCCCATCCGCCACCCCCACAACGAGCAACGCACCAACGCACCAACGCACCAGCCACGGGACATCCGCACCCCACCCCCTGCTCTTAGGCACAGCGACACAACAATGGCGGAACCCGCGGCCCCACGCAAAACACACCCCCGATCTCCGACGCTGGACGAAGCACGCGAGGTCATCAGGGCGCTGGGACTCAGAGACGGCGAAGGAGACCCCCCACAAGGGGACGTGGGCACGGACTCCGACCTGGAGGCAGTACCGGAGCCCCCCACAGGAGGCGCGCCCGCGGAACCTGCGCCGCCGGCGGGCAGCGTGCCCGCGCTCTGCCCCGCGTGGAAACGGGGCCACTGCACCGGCGAAGGCTGGTGCCCCAAACAGCACCCCCAGCCCGGCCCCGATGACGGAGCGCTGCCCGAGGTGAAACCCGCGGCCGCACGCGCCGCCCTACGCTACGGGGTGGCGCAGGGCTGGATCCTGGATGAGACCGCGCGCGGCAGCGTGAACATACAGGAGGCCGTCGACCGAGTCATCCACGCGGGACAGGCGGCAGTGGCCTTGCACACCCGGGGCCGCCACGGCGGACCCGCAGAGGGGATCATTGTGGAACCCTCGGAAATGGTGCTGGTCCTGGCGGCGGACATGGTCCGAGGGGTGCTCCACGCGTCCCGCGTGCGGCGGGCGTGCCCACAGTGGACCATCCAGGTGTACACCCCCCCGCGGGCGTGGCCCTTCTCCACGTGGGCGGTGCTCGCCGTCATGTGGCACCTGGCACCGGAGGACGCCCCCACAGGGACCGCGGAGGACATCGCCCGGGACATCCACACCTGGCCGGTCGACCAGGATTACCCCTGGCGCAGGCCCCGGGGCGGCCTCCCGGTGGCACCCGCGGCAGAGGGGCTCAGCCTTGCGGCAACCCTCCAACGGCACCCCGACAAGAAGGCACGCCACTTCCTGCAGACGGGCACGGTCCCGGCCACCCCGCCAGACTCCGAGTGGCGGTGGGACGCAGGGGTGGCGCAACCGCTGCCGGGCCCCTGGACCCTCCCGTTGTGGTATTCGCGCGCGGGCACCCTAGCCCACGCCACCCAGCCCGTCAAGGGGGCTTTCCCGCAGCCGCTCCTCCCCGGCGTGGCCCTGCTCCGCAGCCTGCAGACGGGGGCCGCCTGGGTACGGTGGAAGGAAGGAAAGGGGCGCTCGAGCCCCTATTTCCCCCTGGTCCAGGGCCAGGCGCTGATCCACGCCGAGGGCATGGGGACCGTGGAATGGGGGGCGATCGTGCCCGGCACGCCGTGCAGGTGGATCACAGCGGCCGCCCCACAGCCCATGCGATCGCCGCCCGCGTGCCACCGCCTCCTACGGATGGTCCCCTCTTTGGCCCCCCAGCACGCCTTTACGAGGGACGTGTGGAAGGCCGTGCTGAGCCCCACCAGGGAGTGGCTAACGAACCCGGGTGCACGGTACCCGCAGGTGCTGGTGCTCGAACAGCTCACAGCCCCCACACCCGGGGTCCTCCACGCCCTGCACAGGGCGTCGGCTCTCACAAAGCAGCTCAACGACGAAGTGCTGGACCTGGCGCTGGAGCCGCTGCGGGTGCTCTACCCGCAAACCCACATCCCACCCGCGGGCACGTCCAACCGCCTAGGCCGCCTGGGGTTGCAGCGCCGCGTCGAGGCCGCGCACCCAGGAGGCGTGGTGGAACAGTGGCTAACGCTCCGCAACCCGTCCACCGCGGATGGCCACTGGTACCTGCACTAACTCCTCTTCCAACCACGGGCAGCCCCGGAACACCGCCAGCAAAACCCATACCACACGCACCCGGAGCGCCGAGCGGCGCGCAGGACTTCCCGCAGCCAGTCCCGCCCGCCCTCCCGCCAGGGCAGGACCCGGAGGCGCTACAGCAGGGCCCCCCGCTCGACACCGCCACCACGGTACAACAAAGGGGACGCGACGGCGCGGACGGTGCCGAACCGGACGTCACGAACTGCGGAGCGGTGGCCTGGACGGCAGCCTGCAGGCACCTCGCCCGAGATACCACGGGGCTCCGGCAGTACACACCAACGGACCGCACGGCGCTGGCGTCCGCGGTCGCGGCCGTCACCATGGGTCCCGTGGCGGCGTGGCCGGCGCCACTGCTGCCCCACGTCCCCTGCCGCGACACGCAGCCCCGCCGGCCGGCCGCAACGCACGCGCTGACGGCACTCCTCACGGCGGAGCAGCTATACGTCGTCGCGGCGGCGTTGCTAGCGGACGGCGGGGAGAGCTTCGTCCACCACCACGGCCCGGCGCAGATTGCGGGAAGCATACAAGGGCGACAGCGCGATGCACCAGACCCGTGGCATGCCACACTCCGCGGGCGCACCCGCGTCTGGGATGCG
Organism: Eutreptiella sp. 'Long Island Sound 2002'; assembly: GCA_964036045.1. Taxonomy (NCBI): domain Eukaryota; phylum Euglenozoa; class Euglenophyceae; order Eutreptiales; family Eutreptiaceae; genus Eutreptiella; species Eutreptiella sp. 'Long Island Sound 2002'. Next base: position 20,140,895 of record OZ038392.1, on the reverse strand, counting down.
GGCGATGGCACACCCCCACCCGGGTCTAAGCAGGGGGAGGCACTGGGGCTGCAGACGGCAGGCTACCAGGCCATCCTACACGGCCACGCCGGAGGGTACCGGTCGCACGTCCTGGCCGGAGGCCGCTGGACTGTCTGGCACAGCACCGCCAGGCAAGGGGCATTCCCGCCCCTGCCCCACGTCGACTGGCGACAGGGGCCCACCCAGGCCTACTATATGTCGGCGGACCCCTGGCCGCTGGCGGTCCTGCTACACACCGTCAGCGCCCCCAACAAGAGGCAGGAACCGGGGTGGGTCAACCCCCCCACACTGGTGTGGAGCCCGGACCAGGAGCAGCATCTACGGGCCGCGTGGCAGGGAGACGCCATCAGGGCCACGGACGTCCCGGACCTCCACGCGGGGCCAATCACGCACGCCCGCCCAGCGGCTACCCTGGCGGTGGCCCAACAGGGACAGCAGAACCCGCAGTGGGTGGTCTGCATGTTCAGCCCGGCGGACGCGCACATCGTCGTCTGCGACCGGGAGCGCCTGCCAGGGCCCGAAGCCGTGATCCGCGTGGCAGACTGCACCCGCATGATCATCAAGGCACTACGGGAGGGCGAACACCACGCCCTCCTGCTCCGGGTCAGGCTGAAGGACAACGCCCGGGCGGCGAGGCCGGGGGTGTGGCCGGCAGCGGCGCACCCCGCCGACCTAGAGCTCCAGCTGGCGGTCCCGACCTCAGTGTACCACTGGCTACAGGCCTTCCACGACCTGCGATGGAGGGGCAAGCCCGACCGCCAAATCGGCTCCACGCACTGGCAAACGTGGCTGCAAGCAGACGCGCAGCGCGATGCCATCCGGGGTCTCGGGCCCGCGCCCGCGACACGAGCCCTCGATGCGGCGGCCCCGGGACGCACACTGGCGCCACACACGGTGCCACTGGCCAACCTGCCCTTCGAACCAGCGGCGGAGGGCGCCATTCGGAAGTCGGTGCCGCTCCCCCCGGCGCGAGGGGCCACGGAGCCGACGAAATGCCCCCTGTGTGCAGACGAGTACTACACAAGCGGGGCAATGCTGGAACACCTGGCGTGGCACGCGGTGCACGCTGCAGCCCCGGCGGACGACAAGGAGGCGGCCACCAACATCCTGCAGGGGAGAGCACGGAGGTCCCCATGGCACGCCCCGTACACCCGGCGCCCCCCGCCCCAGGCAGCCGACCACGCAGACGGAGATGAGGAGGCACCCGGAGCGGCCCCGGGGGCCGGCGGTGCGGCCCCACCAGGGTCCATGTCCATCCCCGCGGGGCTGGCCCCCCTGGCCCCCCTGGCTCCCTTGGTCCCCCGGGCCCCCCTGTGGGCCCCGCTGGGAACGGGCTCAGCGGATGCGGCGCACCCGGATGCCCTGGCTGCGCCGGCGAACCCGGCGGCGATGCCGATGCGGGATAGCTGACTCCAGGAGGACATGGCGGGCGACGCCCTGTGGCTCCTCTCGTGGAACCTCTGCAACGGCCTCGTAACGCCAGACCGGTCCCTCCGGGACACACTCCGGCGGCGCCGGGGGCCGCGGCCTGTACCGACAAGGAGCACCTCATCACCGGCATGCTGCCCCAGGAGGGGGGCTTTGCCATCATGCTCCAGGAAACAGGGATCGCCACTCGGGCGCAGGAGATGCACGTGGCCGCGGCGCTCCGGGACAAGGGGTACACCGCCTTCTTCAGCAGCCGGCTGGCGGAGACGGGAGCCACCTCCGCCTCGAGAGGGGGAGGCCTCCTCACCGCGGTCAGTAGCAAGTACGTGGCGGAGCACGAGGTGCTCAGTTTCACGGAAATTGTCCCCGGGAAGGCCGCGGCCCTGGAGAGGCGCACGGACGGAGGAGGCCTCACCCTCATCAACGTCCACGGGCCGCAAGCAGGCTGCTCCCCGTGGGCGGGACGGGCGGCGTTCTGGGCCGACATACAAATGTATGCCACGGCCCGCAGCCTCGGCGGGAGGCACCCGGTGGTCATCGCCGGCGACACCAACATCTACATGGATGTCCCCGCCAACCCGGCCACGGAGCATTTCCGAGCGGGCTGGGAGGCCTGCGGTTTCAGAAGGGCCGCGGCAGGCGGCGAGGAGGACATGACCCCCACGCTCCACCCGTCCCGGCACAGGGTGGACACCTTCCTGGTCAACGAGCCCCTCCTGCCGTGGTCCCTGCGGGAAAGCGTCTGGGCTCACGGCATGGCACACCCCCAGGTGGTCGGCTCGGACCACCTCCCGGTCCGCCTGGCCCTGCCGGGTCTCCTCAGCGCAGCGGGGCGCGCGGCGCTGCCCACCCCCTACAGCCACACGGAGGGCCGCCTCCTCCCGTACGACGCCGAGGCCGCACCCGTCCAACACTGCCTGCTGGCGGCAGTCACCGCCGCGCAGGATGAACCCTCCCTGGCGCCCTGGCTGGGTCCCGCAGAGCAGCACGACTACGGGTCCATGCCCGCGGCCGCGGTGGACAAGGTGTTCGAATACCTCCACGCGACGCATGACGCCCTGGCGCGTGTGGTTGGACGCCGGCAGCCGTCCCCGGCGGGGACGGACCCGGCGGAGGGGGACCTCCCAGAGAGCGGAAAGCGGCTCCAGGCAGCGGTCCTCCGCTATGACACCCTGGCAGCGCGCGCGCCGGCAGCGTACCAGGCGGACGCGGCCCGGCATGGCATCGGGTCCGAGGCGGCGCTCCGGCTCACGGAGGAGCTGCAGGGTGTGTTGCCCCGGTTCCGCCCGACCACACAGGGCCAGCTACAGGAGGAGCTGGAGAGGCAAGCAGCCGCCCTCGAGGAGGACATTCGCCAGCTCCGCGCCCTCCTGGCGGCAGACCGCAAGCGCGCTATCAAGGACTTCTGGCGCTGCCACGCCCCCAACATCGCCCAGCGATGGAAAGCCGTGCGGGGAGCCATAGAGGTAGAGGCCCCGGGCCCGTCAGGCCTCTGGAACGTGCGGGTCCCCAACACCCAGACGCTCCTCACGGAGGCCCACGACGTGATGTTCGCAGTTCGCGCCTTCTGGCGAGAACTGTATGACAAACGCCCGGTGGACCTCCCAGGCTTCCAGGCAGTCCTCGGCCGCCACGTCCCCCGGGTCCCTGAAGGGGCCTGGACACAGGTCCAGCAATACTCCATGCAGGACCTGAAGTCCGCCCTGGACAAGGCCGATCGCAAGGCCCCAGGTCCCAACCACGTGGAGGACCGTTTCATCAAGGCCCTCCCAGCACCCGTCCAGTGGCTCCTGGTCCACTCCTACCGGGCCATCCTCCGCGGCGCCCCGCCGCCGATGCACTGGAGGGACGCGCACATCTGGCTCAGCCCCAAGGTACCGGCCTCTGCCAGACTGGACGAATACAGGCCCATAGCCCTGGGCCAGCTGGACATGAAGCTGCTCACGGGCCCCCTCACCCAGCGCATCACGGAAGTGCTCACACGGCACGGAGTGGTCAGCGACTGGCAGCAAGTGGCCCTCCCTGGCTCCAACACAGGTCCCCCGCTGTTCATGGCGCAGCGGCAGCTCCAGCGGGGAAGACCCAACTACGTCTTCTCCTTCGACGCCCGCAAGGCCTTCGACACCGCCCCACACGGCGCCCTCCACCTCATCCTGCGCCACCTCTCCGTGCCGCCAGACGTCATCGACCTCCTGCTCTTCCTCCACACGTGCGCCAGGCTGCGCATCGTCACAGCACATGGGCTAACGCAGCCCGTCTACATGCTGCGCGGCGTCCGGCAGGGCAGTCCTCCTGGAGCCCCTGCTCAGGGCGCGGGGGCACCGCCTGCGCCCGCCGGGAGGGGCTGAGCACGGCCTCATCCAGGCCTACATCGACGACCTGCTGGTGGTGGCCCACACGCTGGAGCACTTCGTCGAGGGCGTTGAGGCGGTGGCCGCGTACCTGGGGTTGATGGGCATGGAGCTCAACCCCCGCAAGTGCGCCATGGCCACCACGGGGGGGGTCCCGGGCCTGCAGCTGCGCCTCTGCCCCCACCTGGAAAACCTGTGGCACTGGGTACCAGCGGCGGACTCCGTCCCCTACCTGGGACTCCAGCTGCAGCCGGACGGGGAGTTCTCCCTGCAGCGCAAGCACCGGCTACGCCTGGCGGCGGTGCACAACTGGTGCCTTAACACCCTCGCGCCACCGAAAGTGGTGCAGGACGTCATCCTGGCGACCCTCGGGGGGGTGACGCAGTACGTCGCCCCTTTCATCGCCAACGACTCCGACACTGCACGCCACCTGGACCACATCACGGTCCAGGTCGCGAAGGACAGGGCGCGGTACGCCTTCGACGCCTCGCGGGACAGCCTGCAAGATGACCAGACCCTGGGGCTCAGACGGGTGCCCACGCGGTGCCAGCAGGCAGCGGTGGCCCTCGTGGGTACACTCGTCCACCACCGCTCAACCTCTGTGCGTGCCGAGGTCACCAAGATGGTCTCCGAAATAGCTGGCGCGCACGGAATATGTCCCGAGGTGCACTACCCCGTCCCGGAGTTCGCAACTCTGGCAGGAGGCGACTCGGTCCACCGCATACCCAGGGCCCTGGCCGCCCTGGGAGTGGGGCTGTACAACCCCATCGCGTGCCCCAGGGCGGCCCATGTCCAACTACAGTCCCCGCCGGGCAGCATCGTCACGCTGCGCACCGCCAGGCTGCGACACCGCGACACGTGCCGCCTGACGGTGCCACACACAACGCCGTGGCATGGGCACCACGGGCCACGCCACCCCTTCCCAGACAACGACGACCCGTGGCCGACGGCGGTGCGGGAGTGCCTCAACCAATGCGCCGATGAACACCTCCACTATTGCCGCCGTGAGCAGGAGCCCACCAACCACCTCGGGTGGCGCGACGCCTGAGACTCGTCCACCCCACGAGGGCTAAGCAGGACGCCCACACCGGCCCACGGGTGACCCCGGACGGCCTGCACCTCCACGTCAGGGGCTACCGCCGCCGGGACGACCTATCCCCCCCCACGCGGGGGGCGGCGTACCACCCGCCGGCAGCCCTCATGTACATCCTCCGCGACGTGCTCGCGGAAAGCGAGCACCAAGAGCCTAACGCGGACGTGGCATGGCCCGAGCCCCTGCGCCCCCGGCCCCACGCGCCAACGCCGTTGTGGTTGGTGACCACGGACGACCAATGCACCCAAGCGACGGGGCAAGCGCAGCTCCGGGCCGAGTGGGTAATAGTGCCGGTGGGGGCGGGCCAGCCCGAAACCCGGGGCCTCTTCCGTGGTACCGCCCTGCTGGTAGCTACAGGGGTGCCGCACGACCCACACATGGCGGTGCGCGCGTTTGAGGACCAGCTGGAGGGCACGGGACACCTGGTGGTGCACCAGCGCGGGGGCCCGGCGTGGCTCAAGGAACATGTGACGGCGCTACGGTCCTGGGCAAGCACGATCACCGGAGCGGAGATCCGGCTGCACGACCCCCCGGCGATCAGCCTAGGCGACACCAGGGTGCTGAGCGTGGACCAACTGACCCCCAGCCACCCCGACGTCCGGTGGCACTCCGCCGACCTCAACGCGGGATGGCTCAGCCCCACCGGATACTACTGGATCCCGGAGGCCTGGGGCCACACCTCTTCCGACGCGTCCGGGGGCGGACCCTGCAAACACGCCACCAGCGTCGCTCTCGCCGCCGACCTGACCCGCACGTGGGCGGTGGCCATCTCGGGCACGGTGCCCGACGCGGAGGGGCTGGCCGCCTCCCTCCCCCTACAATACGGTGCCCACCGACCATGGGTCCACACGGTGGACGCCGAAGTCATCCTCCACCTCCTGCGGCACGCAGATCGCGAGCGGACCACGGGGGTCCCCGCGGGCGCAGCGAAGGTGGTCAACCAGATGCCCCTGAGGTGGCTCCGGGACAGCCTGTGCGCGCGAGGGCAACACGCCGGGCACCCGTTCTGGTACGTCCGAGCCACCTCGCACCACAGTGACGCCCTACTGCACAAGGCGGACTGGGCGGCGTCCCAGGACACCGTCCTGCAGAACACGCCCCCGGACCCTGGCCACGCCCAGCTCATTGTCGCCGGCCGTGATGGCCATCTCGATCTACGGCCCCCCACGATGCGGGTGCTCAGCGAGGTCGCGCAGCGGGCGCAGACGGACCATGCGCTGACGCACCAGGGACACACACCTTTGGGCGCGGCCCACGCCACGGCCTATGTCTACGCCCGGGACCTCACCGCGACGGCCACCAACCGCCGGGCGCTGCGGGCCCGAGACGGCCACACGCCGGTGCAGCGCAGGCTCCGCGTCCGTAAGGAGCGGCTCTCCGGCGTCGCCGTCGTCCCACAAACGTGCCTTTTATGCAGCGGCCCGCAGGAGACCCCGGTGCACATGCACGTGGCATGCGCCCACTCACAGCTCTTCTGGCCCCACTACCGCCAGGCGGTACACCAGGCGGCCCGCCACCTCCCACCCGGGGACAAAGCCCTGTGGGTGGCCTCGTGGCGCTCCGCAGGCGCCACATGGACGGAGGTATTCTGCTCCGGACTGGTGCCCGAGGACGCGGAGGCGCAGCTCCGCGCCATAGCCCGATACGACCCGCCGGGAGGGACCTCTGTGGACGATTTCCTCCACCACATGCTCCGGCTGGGGGACTTCGCATGGGAGCTTCGCAACCACCGGCTGGAGCAACTCCTCCGCGAGCCCCAGAGCGCGGCGGCCCGGGCACACCGGTGGCTCACCGCGGCGGAGGGCGACGACCCTCCCCCTCCCCCGCGCCCTGACAAGGACTTCGTAGCCTCCCTCCGTGTCGTGAATGGCACTCTGAAGTGCCCGCCCCAAGAGGGCCCCCACCCGTACCAGGACCTGCCGGGGGGGTTCTCGAGGCACCTACAAGACGCCCTCTTCCCACCGTGGATCATCGGGCGCGGCTCCATGACCGCGTGGGAGGCGCGCATCGTGGGTGAGGAACAGGCGCGCGAGTGGAGCCAGTGGTACGCCGCCACGCGCGCCCCGGAGACCCCTGCGCAACGATACGCCGCCATCCCGCTCAAGGGATGGGGGCCGGACACCCGGCCGAGACCCACCGCGATCCGCGGGGCGGGATCTGACCACCCGTGGGACGCGGCGACGGGGAAATGGCTGCAGGCGGCCCCGGGGCAGCAAGCGGGATGGACTGGGGACCTGTCCTCACTCGTCAGGACACCCGTCCCGCCCCGCATCGTCTTTCACGCCGCCAACGTACTCCGGGCTACGGAGATACGCACGTGGGGACACGCCGCGGCCACCGTCCGGTGGCAGCCCCCAGAGGACGGGGCCGCCCAGCTCGCCGTGGCGCACTTCAAAGCTTGGGGGCCGGAATACGACGACGCCCTGTCCCGGCTGGGCGACACCCAGGGGCCCTTGCTCCTCATGCTTCCCACCGGCATTGCGGCCGCGCTGCGCCAGGAGCTAGACGGCTGCGAAGGGCTGCGAGTGGGATGGGAGGCAGTCGCGGACGGCACCCTGCTGGCCCTCCTCCACCGAGACACCGCGAACGGGTGCCGATGGGATGCGCTGACGCCCCACCTCACCGAGCGCCACGTGTACATGGCAAGCCCCCCCCAGGGGCACCCCCGCCCAACGTGGGACGACCTCATCGCCGCCTTCCACGACCACGGGATCCTCCCCGACGACACGTGGCAGGAGGTCCAGCGGAAGACGCTTGGCAAGGACTACCGGCGCCGCGTCCGCGCCCCCCTGTTGGAGATCCGGGACCCCCTCCGACAGAGGTGGGACGACCTCTGGCTCCGCCATCTCGACCCTTGGTCGCCGCCCTCCCACCTCCCACACACCTGCCGACTCTGCGGGGAATGTGACACGGTGTCCTCCGCAGCGTCGACAGGCGCCAACAGGTGCGCGCGGTGCGCCCAGGTGGCCGCGTGCCCCTGGCCCGAACCTCCCGCAGGCCCGCGCAGGCGCACAGAGGAGGAGGCCCTGCACTGGCGCATCGAGGGGGCACACACCCCCTCACACGTACGAGCGGGCCCCGCGGGCGCTGCCTTTCTGTGGATCCACGTGCACCTGCGCGACCCCACATCCGTTGCGCACCTGTGGCACGCGTTCGTGCCCTAACCCCCACCCGCCGCCGCCCTTTGCAGAGCCCGCAGCACCTTGCCACGCCGACGGGGGGATGGGCCGGGACACACCAGGGCCCGCCGCAAAGCGCAGGTGGCGGACGCGGTGGCGGAGGCACACGAAGCGCATGCCGCCGCACGGTGTGACCTGACGGGCAGTGCGAGGGCTTTCCTCAACGAGACCGCCCTCCCAGCCGTCCGCGCCCTGAACGGAGCGGGGGCCCCTACGCTGCTCCCGGCAACGCACCGGATCGTGAACGCCGTCCAGCCGGGGCTTATCAGCCCGGAGGCGGCCCTCTACGGGCACTGGATGGAGTGGTGCGAGTCCAATCGGTCGGGCCGGCCCCTGTCGGTGGGGGACACCCTGCGGCTGACGGGAGCAGGGTCTGCCATGTCCCTCCGCAGCAGCGCCCCAGCCCTGCTGCACGCCCTCAGGACGCGCGACCCCGGGGACGCGGCCCCGTACCTGAACCAGGCGCGGGCCAGGTACCCGGGGGGAGTGTCCGAGCTGGATGCGGCGCTCCACCTTCTACACCCACCGGACGAGGACCTGGAGGTGGGCGAGATCACGGTGTTCGTGGAAGGCGCGGACGAGGCGTCCGCGCGCCCCCGGCCGGCCAACCCGGTGTACGACAGCACCAGGCCTACCCCCCCGTACGCCATCGTATGCGAGGCGTTCCCCAGGGAGCCCACTTGGTGCCCCGCCCTCCCGCCGGCGACGCACGCGCCCCGCCGCCCGGCTAACCCAGACCTGTCCCCCCCCCCACCACAGGGGGCAGGTCCTCTGGCAAGAGTGCCCTGGCACCCCCCTGCTCCTCCTCATTGTCGCGACCCGCGGGGACCCGGGGCGGATCCTGGGGATCACCCCCACCCACCTCTATGGGGCAACACCCGTACCCCGCCCCCCCCTCCCGGCGCCCGTGGCGCGGGACGGAGTACACACCTTCCTGCGAACACAGGAGGTCACCGCCGTTACGGGGGTCCACCTGGTGCGGCTCCCCCCGACACCACTCGACGATCCCCGGGGGCCCAGGGCCCTGGGCCCCGCCCCAGACTGGGAGCTATGGCGCGACGCGTGGGCCGCGTGGCTCCCCCGCCTCCCCTCCGAATGCCGGTGGATGGCCGCCGGCCCCCGGCCGTGCGGGGCTGACGCCACAGCCGGCCCCCCACCCCCTCCCCCCCTCCCCCCCGCAGAGCACCACACGGCACTGCCCGACGCACGGCACTGATGCACCAGGAGGTAGTGGGAAGGGCGCGCCTGCCACCACGCATGCCTACCAGGATAACAGAGATGGCAGACTCCGATGGGTCCCCCCAGCGGGACGACCGCCACCACCGCCGGTCCCGCTCCCGCTCCCCCGCCTCCCCGGAGTGGACGGGGCAGACCCTCGCGGAGCGCGAGGAGCGGAGGCTGGCGGAGGTGGCGGTGCTGGTCGGGCCGCCGCTGCTGGCCCGGGAGACTGAGCCAGCCGAGATGACCACCCCCGCCGCCCAAGCAGCAAGCCCCGCCGCCCCGCCCCGGGAGGGGGCCCCAGACGCGCAGGAAGCAGAGACCGCAGCCCCAGCAAGCCACGCCGCGGCCCCGACCGCGGCCCCCGGCACGCCGCCGACATGGGGGGTAGCCCCGGCGCGTGAACTGGGCGCATCGCCGAGGGCTGCCGCAGCCGCAGAGGAGAGCGAGAAGGGCGCGCGAGGGGTTGCGACCGCGGCCCCGGCGGGCCGCGCCACCGCCTCGGCCGACCACGCCGCGACCCCCAGCACGCCGCGGAAGCGGGGGGCGGACCCCGCACGGGCCACGGGCGCCTCGCCGGCGGCGGCCACAGCAGCGAAGGAGAGCGGGGAGGGCGCGCGAGGGGCTGCGGCTGCGACCCCAGCGGGCCGCGCCACCGCCTCGGCCGGCCACGCCGCGACCCCCAGCACGCCGCGAACGCGGGGGACGGACCCCGCACGGGCCACGGCCGCGGCAGCAGCAGAGGAGAGCGAGGAGGGCGCGCGAGGAGTTGCAACCGCGGCCCCGGCGGGCCGCGCCACCGCCTCGGCCGGCCACGCCGCGACCCCCAGCATGCCGCGCAAGCGAGGGAAGAACCCCGCACTGGCCACGGGCGCCTCGCCAGCGGCTGCCGCAGCAGCGGCAGTGGGCAGGGAGAGCGCGAAGTACCGCGCCCACGCCAACCCCACCCACACCCACACCAGCCCCCCCAAGCAGTTCCCCCCCAAGCCCTTCCCCTCGGGGCTGGAGCGGCACGTCCGCCCCCCGGCGCCCGAGCGCTCGCCGCCGGGCGTCACGCTGCCGCAGCTGCAAAGACAGCGGGACGCCCGGCGCGTGGTCCAGGAAGGGCGCAGCAGCAGGGGGGAGCAGAGCGCAGGCAGCGGACGGCGCGACTCAGGGCAGGGGGCCGGGAAGGGGCCAGGGCACGGGAAGGGCGCGCAGGGGCACAGGCAGGGAGTCCAGGTGCAGGGGGCAGGGCGAGGGGAGGTGGTCGAGCGGGCAGGCCAGGGCGTGGGGGACGGGAGGCGGGACCCGCGACACGGGCAGGGGGCTGGAAAGGGGCCCAAGGGCAAGGGCAAGAGCGCCGCGGGCCCCAAAAGACAGGCCAGACGGGGCATGGGAGCCCAGGGGGGAGGGCGGGACGAAGGGAGGGGGGCGGAGGGCGGGGCGCTCCCGCAGCCGGACGTGCAGCGGGTGAGGTGCATCCCCCCCGGCATCCAACAGATGCCGGCACACCACACCCACCAGCACCACCACCACCACCACCACCAAGTCTACAACATCGACCCTGACGCCGGCGAGCTCGTCCCCCCCCACCCCCCACGACCCCGGCACCAGCCAGCCCCCCCCGCGCCGAGGGCGGAGCCGGCGCGGATGGCCTCGGCGGAGGGGGGGCCGGGCCGCGGCATCGGCGCCGCAGGCACAGGGGCAGCGAGGGGGGCCGGCGCGGGGGGCAGAGGGGGGCCGGCCATGGGACCAGGACTGGGGCGCGGTCCCAGACCCTCTGGGGGAGGAGACCCTCCCCTTGGTGGGGGAGGTGTACGGGTGGTTATGCTGGGCCAACCGGGGGACCTCCAGGAGGTTGAGGAACCGGCCCTTCGATGCCGTGCTCCTCCGGAGAGACGGAGGAAACCGAGAGGTACCCCCGGGGGGGTGGGCAGCCCCAGAGGACCATGAGAGGGTCCTCAGGTCAGTGATCCGGGCGGCGTGGCCCGACAGGGAGCCGACGTGGCCGGCCTTCCTGGAAGGGGGAGCGGTGCTCCGCATCACGGATGCGGACACCAACAACTGGCTCCCCCGGGCTTTGCGCAGCGCCCTCGCCCACTGGCGCTACCGCCAGCACAACCCGCCGCCGCCACAGCCCCAGCCCCCACACAAGCGGCGGCGCAGGTGATGGCTTAGACGGCGGATGCGCGAGAGTGGGGGGGGGAGCTGGGCTCCCCGACCCACGCCCCCCCCACGGTACGGCACGACGCATGAGAGCGTGCCACCTCCCGCGGGAGGGAGGGCGGAGACAACGAGCGCGGGGGGGAACCTGCTGCCCCGCAGCCCGCTAACCACTGACCGCTAACCCTCACGGCCGCCCCCGGCCAGCCAGCGCCGCGCGACAACGGCCGGGGGGATGAGGGGCCCCAGCGAGGGCCTGCACGAGGGTCCGGCTCTAGGTAGAGGGGGGCGGGGGAAGGGCGCGACCCCCCGGCCGATGGCTGGCCCCCGCGGCCAGGACTGCCATGCCGCCCCCCCCCCCCCTCGGCCGTCAGGAGGCGTCGCCAGGGGACCAGAGGGCCCCCCCCACTCCCCCCCCCCTCCCACTCAGGCCCGAGAGCGGGCGGGGGGGCGGCCCCCCCTACCCTCCCCCCCCCCCCCGCACCCCCCCCAGCTGGGGAGCCACAGGCGCGGCCCTCCTCCCTCCTGGAGCCGGGGGGGCGACGCGGTGGGTAGAGCGGCGGCTGGACCTGCTCCCGCGAGCCCACACTGGCGTGCCGGAGCAACGCGCACAACGGAACAGTATGGAGGCCGCGCCCCACATGACCCTCCTGTGACCACAGCCCACTCAGGGAGGGCAGAGGGGGGGTTCAGGTCTGCAAGGGCCCCCGGGGGAGCGGTCCACGGGCCGCCCCTCGCCCCCCCCCAGCCCGGGGCGGCACTTCGGCCCCGACCGCACGCGCACGCCAGAAAAGGAGCGCGCCGACGACACGAAGGGGGCCAGGATGGAGTACCGCAGGCCGCCGCCCAGAAGGGGAGCAGGGAGGCCGCGGCGCGACACCCCCCCCCCGCCCCCCCACCGGCCCGCAGGCCGCGGGGGCCCCAGCTGCCAACCCCCGAGGCAGGGGGGATGGTCCCCCCCCCGCCCGAGAGAGGAGCCGGAGCGCGACCCGCCCCCCCGCCCCAGCCGCCGGCTCCCATGGGGGCCGCGAAGAACAAGCGAGCCCGCGCCTACGCGCCAGGACGCCGCACAGATCGTACCCAGAGAAGCCTGGTGAGCACGAACCGGAGTGGTATGGGGGGCCACGCCCCCCATGGACAGCACAACGCCAGTGACACCCGCTTTGTTGCCTGCCCAGGGAAGACAGAGGGACGGAATGAGGCAGAGCGACCCCCCGCCCTACAGGCCCCCCCCCGGCCGCACAACCGGGGGGTACGGCGCACCCCCCCCCCCCAGCCCGCCCCCCAGCACAAGAACGCCACGGACCCGCCCCGCGGCGCGCAGCCCCCACAGGGCGTGCCGGCCGAGGGGACAGAGCAGGGCCCCCACACCCGCACGCCCGCGCCCACAACACGTGGATCGCGGACCCCGACAGCCCGCCCAGTGGGCGGGCAGTCGGGGGAGGGGGAGCGCATGACCCCAGACGCCCCTCGCAACGGTAGAAGGCACCCCCCCCGGGGACGCCCTGCCGCCACCCCCACAACCCCAAGCCAAGTAGGGGGGAACCGGGACCGGACCGCCTCCCCCCAAGCACGCCAGACGGAGCAAGGGACCGGGGCAGGACACGCGGAGGGGCACAGACCACGTGGAACGGCCCTACCAGCGCCCAGTGCCGGGACCACGCGAGGTGCGCACGCCACACCACCCAGAGGGGGGGGGAGCGGACACCGCGAGAGCGCGAGCGCACACACATGAAAGGGACATGCGGGGACTACCAGAAGGGCAACCGGACCGAGCGCGCGGAACGCACAGACCGCGTGGAATGGCGTACCAGCGAGCGAGGGTAAGGGACACCCGGACGGGACCGCCCGCACACTCAGCGCGGAACACGCGGGGCGGGGAGGGGGAAACGAGAGATGGTTTGAGGTTTGAGGTTTGATTTTGCGGGTACTAGACGCCTTTCGGCCCCGGGGGGCCACCTGGTCGGGCCAGGTGATATCCTCCCCACCGGGTCCTAGTGGGGGGCCCTCCAAGACGCACCTCCTGCCTGGTGGCGGAGTCCCCCGGGTTCACAGAGCTCGGAGCCCCGTCCTTCCCCGGCGTTCCCGTTTCGCCACTCCTCGGTCAGTGCATCAATTCGCAGCCGTGGCTGCCGGCGCTTACCCACTGCGTCGCCCCCCTAATGCGTGGTCGCCCGGGGCGCCGGCGCCGCCGGGCCCGTGCTACTGGCTTGTCGCCAGTGGGACCCCCTTGGGCTGGCGCGGTGGCTGCCTAGCCTAGGGGTTGGGGCGTGGCGCTGTGCGCCACTACTGCCTTGGCGGGTGCAGTGTCCCGTCTGTGTGTGCGCGGCGCTCGCGGCCGGTTCGGGGGGGTTCGGGCCGGTACCTGGTGTTGTGTCTCTCCCGTTTCCCCCTTCCCGCCCCGCGTGTTCCGCGCTGCGTGTGGCGGGCCGTCCCGTCCGGGTGTCCCTTACCCTCGCTCGCTGGTACGCCATTCCATGCGGTCTGTGCGTTCCGCGCGCTCGGTCCGGTTGCCCTTCCGGTAGTCCCCGCGTGTCCTTTTCGTGTGTGTGCGCTCGCGCCCTCGCGGTGTCCGCCCCCCCCCCCCTGGGTGGTGTGGCGCGCGCATCTCGCGTGGTCCCGGCGCTGGGCGCTGGTAGGGCCGTTCCACCTGGTTCGTGCCCCTCCGCGTGTCCTGCCCCGGTCCAGTGCTCCGTCTGGCGTGCTTGGGGGGGGGCGGTCCGGTCCCGGTTCCCCCCTACTTGGCTTGGGGTTGTGGGGGCGGCGGCAGGGCGTCCCCGGGGGGGGTGCCTTCGACCGTTGCGTGGGGCGTCTGGGGTCTTGCGCGCCCCCCTCCCCTGACTGCCCGTCCACTGGGTGGGCTGCCGGGGTCCGCGTTGTGGGCGCGGGCGTGCGGTTTTGGGGGCCCTGCTCTGTTCCCGTGGGGGCTGCTCGCCGCGGGCCGGGTCCGTGGCGTTCTTATGCCGGGGGGCGGGCTCGGGGGGGGGGGGGGGCGTGCGCCGTTCCCTCTGGCTGTGCGGCCGGGGCGGGGCCTGTAGGGCGGGGGGTCGCTCTGCCTCTTTCCGTCCCCTCTGCCTTCCCTCGGCGGGCATAAAAGCGGCCGTCACCGGCGTTGTGCTGTCCATGGGGGGCGTGGCCCCCCATACCACTCCGGTTCGTGCTCACCCGGCTTCTCTGGGCACGATCTGTGCGGCGTCCCGGTGCGCAGGCGTGGGCCCGCTTGTCCTTCGCGGCCCCCATGTGAGCCAGCGGCTGGAGCGGGGGGGCGGGTCACACTCCGGCTCCCCTCTCGGGCGGGGGGGGCCCATCCCCCCTGCCTCGGGGCGTGGGGGCCGGGGCCCCCGCGGCTGGCGGGCTGGTGGGGGGGCGGGGGGGGGGGGGGGGTGTCGCGCCGCGGCCTCCCTGCTCTCGTTCCGGGCGGCGGCCTGCGGTACTCCTTTCTGGCTCTCTCCGTGTCGCCGGCGCGCTCCCTTCCGGCGGTCGGGGCTGAAATGCCGCCCCGGGGTGGGGGGGGTGAGGGGCGGCCCGTGGACCGCTCCCCCGGGGGCCCCTGCTGACCTGTAACACCCCTCTGTCACCTCGGAGGGGGCTGTGGTTATGGGAGGGTCATGTGGGGCACGCCGGTGTGGGTTCGCGGGAGCAGGTCCAGCCGCCGTTGCCCTTGCCGCGTCGCCGTTCCTCCTGAGGGTGGGGGCGCCCCCCCGGCCCTGGGGGGGCGGAGGGCCGCGCCTGTGGCTCCCCAGCGGAGGTGGGTGCGGGGGGGGGTGGGGGGTGCCGCCCCCCCGCCCGCTCTCGGGCCTCAGTGGGAGGGGGGGGGGGGAGTGGGGGGGGGCCTTTGGTCCCCTGGCGATGCCTCCTGTCGAGCGGGGGGGGGGGGGCGGTTTGGCAGTCCTGGCCACGGGGGCCAGCCATCGGCCGGGGGGTCGCGCACTTCCCCCGCCCCCCTCTTCCGAGTGCCGGATTCTCGCGCAGGCCCTCTCTGGGGGCCCTCATCCCCCGGCCGTTGTCGCGCGGCGCTGGCCGGCCGGGGGTGGCCGTGAGGGTTAGCGGTCAGTGGTTAGCGGGCTGCGGGGCAGCAGGTTTCCCCCCGCGCTTGTTGTCTCCGCACTCCCTCCCGCGGGAGGTGGCGCGCCGCTTTCCCTGGGCAGGCAACAAAGCGGGCGTCACTGGCGTTGTGCTGTCCATGGGGGGCGTGGCCCCCCATATCACTCCGGTCCGTGCCCACCCGGCTTCTCTGGGTACGATCTGCGCGGCGTCCCGGTGCGCAGGCGTGGGCCTTGCTTGTTCTTCGCGGCCCCCATTGGAGCCGGCGGCTGGGGCGGGGGGGGCGGGTCACACTCCGGCTCCCCTCTCGGGCGGGGGGGTCCATCCCCCCTGCCTCGGGGGGTGGGGGCCGGGGCCCCCGCGGCTGGCGGGCTGGCGGGGGGGCGGGGGGGGGGGAGGGGTGTCGCGCCGCGGCCACCCTGCTCTCGTTCCGGGCGGCGGCCTGTGGTACTTCTTTCTGGCTCTCTCCGTGGCGCCGGCGCGCTCCCTTCCGGCGCGCGCGTGCGGCCGGGGCTGAGGTGCCGCCCCCGGGGTGGGGGGGGGTGAGGGGCGGCCCGTGGACCGCTCCCCCGGGGGCCCCAGCTGACCTGAAACCCCCCCTCTGTCATCTCGGAGTGGGCTGTGGTTACGGGAGGGTCATGTGGGGCGCGGCCTCCTTCCTGTTCCGTTGTGCGCATTGCTCCGGCACGCCGGTGTGGGTTCGCGGGAGCAGGTCCAGCCGCCGTTGCCCTTTCCGCGTCGCCGTTCCTCCTGAGGGGGGGGGGGCGCCCCCCCGTCCCTGGGGGGGCGGAGGGCCGCGCCTGTGGCTCCCCAGCTGAGGTGGGTGCGGGGGGGGGGGGTGGGGGGGCCGCCCCCCCGCCCGCTCTCGGGTCTGTGTGGGAGGGGGGGGGGGAGCGGGGGGGGCCCTTTGGTCCCGTGGCGATGCCTCCTGTCGGCCGGGGGGGAGGGGCGGGGGCGGCATGGCAGCCCTGGCCCCGGGGGCCAGCCATCGGCCAGGGGGTCGCGCCCTTCTCCCGCCCCCCTCATCCCCCGGCCGTTGTCGCGCGGCGCTGGCCGGCCGGGGATGGCCGTGAGGGTTAGCGGTCAGTGGTTAGCGGGCCGCGGGGCAGCAGGTTCCCCCCCGCGCTCGTTGTCGCCGCACTCCCCCCGGCGGGAGGTCGCGCGCCCTTTTACGTCGTGCCGCACCGTGGGGGGGGCGTGGGTCGGGGGGCCCAGCCCCCCCCCCAGCTCTCCCTTACCCGCCGTCTGGGCCTTCACCTGCGCTGCCGCTTGTGCGGGGGCTGGGACTGCGGCGGCGGCGGGTTGTGCCGGCGGCAGCGCCAGTGAGCGAGGGCGCTGCGCAAAGCCCGGGGGAGCCAGTTGTTGGCGTCCGCATCCGTGATGCGGAGCACCGCTCCCCCCTCCAGGAAGGCCGGCCACGTCGGCTCCCTGTCGGGCCACGCCGCCCGGATCACTGCCCTGAGGACCCTCTCGTGGTCCTCAGGGGCTGCCCAACCCCCCGGGGGTACCTCTCGGTTTCCCCCGTCCCTCCGGAGGAGCACGGCATCGAAGGGCCGGTTCCTCGACCTCCTGGAGGTCCCCTGGTTGGCCCAGCACAACCACCCGGACACTTTCCCCACCAGGGGGAGGGTCTCCTCCCCCAGCGGGTCCGGGACCGCGCCCCAGTCCCGGTCCCATGGCCGGCCCTCCTCCGCCCCCTGTGCCGGCCCCCCTCGCGGCCCCTGCGCCTGCGGCGCCGGTGCCGCGCTCCGTCCCCCCTCCGCCGAGGCCATCCGCGCCGGCTCCGCCCTCGGTGCGGGGGGGGCTTGCTGGTGCTGGTGTCGTGGGGGTTGGGGGGGGACGAGCTCGCCGGCGTCAGGGTCGATGATGTAGAGGTAGTGCTGGTGGTGGTGGTGGTGGTGGGTGTGGTGTGCCGGCATCTGTTGGATGCCGGGGGGGATGCACCTCACCGGCTGCACGTCCGGCTGCGTGGGCGCCCCGCCCTCTGCCCCCCTCCCTCCGCCCCGTCCTCCTCCCTGGGCTCCTTTGCCCCGTCCCGACTGTCCCTTGGGGCCCGCGGCGCCCTTGCCCTTGCCCTTGGGCCCCTTTCCAGCCCCCTGCCCGTGTCGCGGCCCCCGCCTCCCGTCCCCCTCGCCCTGGCCCGCTCGCTCTCCCACCTCCACTCGCCCTGCCCCCTGTACCTGGGCTCCCTGCCCGCGCCCCTGCGCGCCCTTCCCGTGCCCTGGCCCCTCCCCGGCCCCCTGCCCGCGTCGCGGGTCCCGCCTCCCGTCCCCCACGCCCTGGCCCGCTCGCTCTCCCACCTCCCCTCGCCCTGCCCCCTGCACCTGGGCTCCCTGCCCGCGCCCCTGCGTGCCCTTCCCGTGCCCCGGCCCCTCCCCTGCCCCCTGCCTGCCGCGCCGTCCGCTGCTCCCCTCCCCCCCGCTGCTGCGCCCTTCCTGGACCACTCGCCGGGCGTCCTGCTGCCGTTGTAGCTGCAGCAGCGTGACGCCCGGCGGCGAGCGCTCGCGCTTCGGGGGGCGGACGTGCCGCTCCCGCCCCGGGGGGAAGGGCTTGGGGGGGGTACGGCTTGGGGGGGCTGGTGTGGGTGTGGGTGGAGTTGGCGTGGGCGCGGTACTTCGCGCTCTCCCTGCCCACTGCTGCTGCTGCGGCGGCCGCCGGCGAGGCGTCCGCGGCCCGTGCGGGGTTCCTCCCCCGCTTGCGCGGCGTGCTGGGGGCCGCGGCGTGGCCGGCCGAGGCGGTGTCGCGGCCCGCCGCGGTCGCGGCCGCAGCCCCTTGCGCGCCCTCCTCGCTCTCCTTCGCTGCCGTGGCGGCCGCCGACGAGGCGCCCGTGGCCGCGGTCGTAACCCCTCGCACACCCTCCTCGGTCTCCTCTGCTGCCGCGGCGGCCGCCGGCGAGGCGCCCGCGGCCCGTGCGGGGTCCGTCGCAACCCCTCGCGCGTCCTTCTTGCTCTCCTCTGCGGCTGCGGCAGCCCTCGGCGATGCGCCCGGCTCCTGCGCCGGGGCTGCCCCCCTTGTCGGCGGCGTGCCGGGGGCCGCGGCCGGGGCCGCGGCGTGGCTCGCCGCGGTCTCCGCTTCCTGCGCGTCTGGGCGGGGCGGGGCGGCGGGGCTGGCCGCTTGGGCGGCGGGGGCGGCCGCCTCGGCTGGCCCAGGCTCCCGGGCCGGCGGCGGTGGCCCGACCGGCACCGCCGCCTCCGCCAGCCTCCGCTCCTCGCGCTCCGCGAGGGTCTCCCCTCTCCACTCCGGGGAGGAGACGGGGGAGCGGGAGCGGGACCGGCGGTGGTGGCGGTCGTCCCGCTGGGGGGACCCATCGGAGTCTGCCATCACTGTTACCCTGGTAGGCATGCGTGGTGGCAGGCGCGCCCTTCCCACTACTCCCTGGTGCATCAGTGCCGTGCCGTGGGCAGTGCCTTGTGGTGCTCTGCGGGGGAGAGGGGGGGAGGGGGTGGGGGGCCGGCTGTGGCGTCAGCCCCGCACGGCCGGGGGCCTGCGGCCATCCACCGGCATTGGGAGGGGAGGCGGGGGAGCCACGCGGCCCATGCGTCGCGCCACAGCTCCCAGTCTGGGGCGGGGCCCAGGGCCCTGGGCCCCCGGGGGTCGTCGGGCGGTGTCGGGGGCAGCCGCACCAGGTGGACCCCCGTAACGGCGGTGACCTCCTGTGTTCGCAGGAAGGCGTGTACTCCGTCCCGCGCCGCGGGCGCCGGGAGGGGGGGGCGGGGTACGGGTGTTGCCCCATAGAGGTGGGTGGGCCTGATCCCCAGGATCCGCCCCGGGTGCCCGCGGGTCGCGACAATGAGGAGGAGCAGGGGGGTGCCAGGGCACTCTTGCCAGAGGACCTGGCCCCTGTGGTGGGCACCCCTGGTCCTGGAGAGGGGGGGGGACAGGTCCGGGTTAGCCCAGCCGCGGGGCGCGTGCGTCGCCGGCGGGAGGGCGGGGCACCAAGTGGGCTCCCTGGGGAACGCCTCGTGGACGACGGCGTACGGGGGGGTAGGCCTGGTGCCGTCGTACACCGGGTTGGTCGGCGGGGGGCGGGCGGACGCCTCGTCCGCGCCTTCCACGAACACCGTGACCTCGCCCACCTCCAGGTCCTCGTCCGGCGGGTGTAGAAGGTGGAGCGCCGCATCCTGCTTGGATACTCCTCCCGGGTACGTGGCCCGCGCCTGGTTCAGGTACGGGGCCGCGTCCCCGGGGTAGCGCGTCCTGAGGGCGTGCAGCAGGGCTGGGGCGCTACTGCGGAGGGACATGGCAGACCCTGCTCCCGTCAGCCGCAGGGTGTCCCCCATGGACAGGGGCCGGCCCGACCGATTGGACTCGCGCCACTCAATCCAGTGCCCGTAGAGGGCCGCCTCCGGGCTGATGAGCCCCGGCCGGATGGCGTTCACGATCCGGTGTATTGCCGGGAGCAGCGTAGGGGCCCCCGCTCCGTTCAGGGCGCGGACGGCCGGGAGGGCGGTCTCGTTGAGGAAAGCCCTCGCACTGCCCTCCAGGTCACACCGTGCGGCAGCGTGCGCTTCGTGTGCCTCCGCCACCGCGCCCGCCACCAGGCCCCGGACGGCCGCCTCCTGCGCTCTGCGGCGGGCCCTGGTGTGCCCCGGCCCATCCCCCTGTCGGCGTGGCATGGTGCTGCGGGCTCTGCAAAGGGCGGCGGCGGGTTGGGGTTAGGGGGCGAACACGTGCGACAGGTGCGCAACGGATGTGGGTTCCCGCAGGTGCACGAGGATCCACAGAAGGGCAGCGCCCGCGGGGCCCGCTTGCTCGTGCGAGGGGGTGTGTGCCTCCTCGATGCGCTGGCGCAAGGCCTCCTCCTCTGTGCGCCTGCGCGGGCCTGCGGGAGGTTCGGGCCAGGGGCACGCGGCTACCTGGGCGCACCGCGCGCACCTGTTGGCGCCTGTCGACGTTGCGGAGGACACCGTGTCACATTCTCCGCAGAGTCGGCAGGTGTGTTGGAGGGTCGAGATGGCGGAGCCAGAGGTCGTCCCACCTCTGTCGGAGGGGGTCCCGGATCTCCAGCAGGCGGGCGCGGACGCGGCGCCGGTAGTCCTTGCCAAGCTTCTTCCGCCGGACCTCCTGCCACGTGTCATCGGGGAGGATCCCGTGGTCGTGGAAGGCGGCGATGAGGTCGTCCCACGCCGGGCGGGGGTGCCCCTGGGGGGGGCTCGCCATGTACACGTGGTGCCCGGCGAGGTGGGGCGTCAGGGCATCCCATTGGCACCCGTTCGCGGTGTCTCTGTGGAGGAGGGCCAGCAGGGTGCCGTCCGCGACTGCCTCCCACCCCACTCGCAGCCCTTCGCAGCCATCTGTCTCCTGGCGCAGCGCGGCTGCAATGCCGGTGGGGAGCATGAGGAGCGAGGGCCCCTGGGTGTCGCCCAGCCGGGACAGGGCGTCGTCGTATACCGGCCCCCCGGCTTTGAAGTGCGCCACGGTGAGTTGGGTGGCCCCGTCCTCTGGGGGGTGCCAACGGACGGTGGCCGCAGCGTGTCCCCACGTGCGTATCTCCGTAGCCCGGAGCACGTTGGCGGCGTGAAGGACGATGCGGGGCGGGACGGGTGTCCTGACGAGTGAGGACACGTCCCCAGTCCATCCCGTTTGCGGCCCCAGGGCCGCCTGCAGCCATTCCCCTGTCGCCGCGTCCCACGGGTGGTCAGGCCCCGCCCCGCGGATCATGGTGGGTCTCGGCCGGTTGTCCGGCCCCCACAACCGGAGCGGGATGGCGGCGTATCGTTGCGCAGGGGTCTCCGGGGCGCGCGTGGCGGCGCACCACCGGTTCCACTCCCGTGCCCACTCCTCCCCCACGATGCGCGCCTCCCATGCGGTCATGGAGCCGCGCCCGATGATCCACGGTGGGAAGAGGGTGTCTTGTAGGTGCCTCGAGAACCCCCCCGGCAGGTCCTGGTACGGCTGGGGGCTCTCTTGGGGCGGGCACTCTAGAGTGCCATTCACAACACGGAGGGAGGCTACGAAGTCCTTGTCAGGGCGCGGGGGAGGGAGAGGGTGGTCGCCCTCCGCCGCAGTGAGCCACCGGTGCGCCCGGGCCGCCGCGCTCTGGGGCTCGCGGAGGAGTTGCTCCAGCCGCTGGTTGCGAAGCTCCCACGCGAAGTCCCCCAGCCGGAGCATGTGGTGGAGGAAATCGTCCACCAAGGTCCCTCCCGGCGGGTCGTACCGGGTTATGGCGCGGAGCTGCGCCTCCGCGTCCTCGGGCACCAGTCCGGAGCAGAACACCTCTGTCCACGCGGCGCCTGCGGAGCGCCACGAGGCCACCCACAGGGCCTTGTCCCCAGGTGGGAGGTGGCGGGGCGCCTCGTGTACCGCCTGGCGGTAGTGGGGCCAGAGGAGCCGTGAGTGGGCGCATCCCACGTGCATGTGTACCGGGGTCTCCTCCGGGCCGCCGCAGAGAAGGCACGGTTGTGGGACGACGGCGACGCCGGAGAGCCGCTCCTTCCGGACGCGGAGCCTGCGCTGCACCGGCGTGTGGCCGTCTCGGGCCCGCGGCTCTTGCGGTTGGTGGCCGCCGCGGTGAGGTCCCGGGCGTGGACGTAGGCCGTGGCGTGGGCCACGCCCAAAGGTGTGTGTCCCCGGTGCGTCAGCGCATGGTCCGCCTGCGCCCGTTGCGCGACCTCTCCGAGCACCCGCATCGTGGGGGGCCGTAGATCGAGGTGGCCGTCACGGCCGGCGCCAACGAGTTGGGCGTGGCCAGGGTCTGGGGGCGTGTTCTGCAGGACGGTGTCCTGGGACGCCGCCCAGTCCGCCTTGTGCAGTAGGGCGTCACTGTGGTGCGAGGTGGCTCGGACGTACCAGAACCGGTGCCCGGCGTGTTGCCCTCGCGCGCACAGGCCGTCCTGGAGCCAATTCAGGGGCGTCTGGTTGACCACCTTCACTGCGCCCGCGGGGACCCCCGTGGTTCGTTCGCGGTCCGCGTGCCGCAAGAGGTGGAGGATGACTTCGGCGTCCACCGTGTGGACCCATGGTCTGTGGGCACCGTATTGTAGGGGGAGGGAGGCGGCCACCTCCTCCCCGTCGGGCACCGTGCCCGAGATGGCCACCGCCCACGTGCGGGTGAGGTCGGCGGCGAGAGCGACGCTGGTGGCGTGTTTGCAGGGTCCGCCCCCGGACGCGTCAGAGGAGGTGTGTCCCCAGGCCTCCGGGATCCAGTAGTATCCGGTGGGGCTGAGCCACCCCGCGTTGAGGTCGGCGGAGTGCCACCGGACGTCGGGGTGGCTGGGGGTCAGTTGGTCCACGCTCAGCGCCCTGGTGTCGCCTGGGCTGATCGCCGGGTGGTCGTGCAGCCGGATCTCCGCTCCGGCGACCGTGCTTGCCCAGGACCGTAGCGCCGTCACGTGTTCCTTGAGCCACGCCGGGCCCCCGCGCTGGTGCACCACCAGGTGTCCCGTGTCCTCCGGCTGGTCCTCCAGCGCGTGTACCGCCATGTGTGGGTCGTGCGGCACCCCCGTAGCCACCAGTAGGGCGGTGCCACGGGGGAGCCCACAGGGTTCGGGCTGGCCTGCCCCCACTTGCACTATTACCCACTCGGCCCGGAGCTGCGCTTGTCCCGTCGCTCGGGTGCATTGGTCGTCCGTGGTCACCAACCACAACGGCGTCGGCGCGTGGGGCCGGGGGCGCAAGGGCTCTGGCCACGCCACGTCCGCGTTAGGCTCTTGGTGCTCGCTTTCCGCGAGTACGTCGCGGAGGATGTACATGAGGGCTGCTGGCGGGTGGTACGCCGCCCCCCGCGTGGGGGGGGACAGGCCGTCCCGGCGACTGTAGCCCCCGACGTGGAGGTGCAGGCCGTCCGGGGTCACCCGTGGGCCGGTGTGGGCGTCCTGCTTAGCCCTCGTGGGGTGGACGAGTCTCAGGCGGGGGTCCCGCGTGCCGGTGGTGTGGAAGAGGTGGACCAAGGCGTTGCGCCACCCGGGGTGGTTGGTGGGCTCCTGCTCACGGCGGCAATAGTGGAGGTGTTCATCGGCGCATTGGTTGAGGCACTCCCGCACGGCCGTCGGCCACGGATCGTCGTTGTCGGGGAACGGGTGGCGTGGCCCGTGGTGCCCATGCCACGGCGTTGTGTGTGGCACCGTCAGGCGGCACGTGTCGCGGTGTCGCAGCTTGGCGGTGCGCAGTGTGACGATGTTGCCCGGATGGGACTGTAGTTGGACATGGGCCACCCTGGGGCACGCGATGGGGTTGCACATCCCCACTCCCAGGATGGCCAGGGCCCGGGGTATGCGGTGGACCCAGTCGCCTCCCGCCAGAGTCGCGAACTCCGGGACGGGGTAGTGCACCTCGGGACATATTCCGTGCGCGCCGGCTATTTCCCAGAACATCTTGGTGACCTCGGCGCGCACGGAGGTTGCGCGGTGGTGGACGAGTGTACCCACGAGGGCCACCGCTGCCTGCTGGCACCGCGTGGGCACCCGTGTGAGCCCCAGGGTCCGGTCATCCTGCAGGCTGTCCCGCAAGGCGTCGAAGGCGTACCGCGCCCTGTCTTTCGCGACCTGGACCGTGATGTGGTCCAGGTGGCGTGCAGTGTCGGAGTCGTCGGCGATGAAAGGGGCGACGTACTGCGTCAGCCCCCCGAGGATCGCCAGGATGACGTCCTGCACCACTTTCGGTGGCGCGAGGGTGTTAAGGCACCAGTGGTGCACCGCCGCCAGGCGTAGCCGGTGCTTGCGCTGCAGGGAGAACTCCCCGTCCGGCTGCAGCTGGAGTCCCAGGTAGGGGACGGAGTCCGCCGCTGGTACCCAGTGCCACGGGTTTTCCAGGTGGGGGCAGAGGCGCAGCTGCAGGCCCGGGACCCCCTCCGTGGTGGCCATGGCGCACTTGCGGGGGTTGAGCTCCATGCCCATCAACCCCAGGTACGCGGCCACCGCCTCCACGCCCTCGACGAAGTGCTGCAGCGTGTGGGCCACCACCAGCAGGTCGTCGATATAGGCCTGGATGAGGCCGTGCTCGGCCCCTCCCGGCGGGCGCAGGCGGTGCCCCTGCGCCCTGAGCAGGGGCTCCAGGAGGAGCGCGAACAGCAGGGGGCTCTCGGGATTGCCCTGCCGGACGCCGCGTAGCATGTAGACGGGCTGCGTTAGCCCGTGTGCTGTGACGATGCGCAGCCTGGCGCACGTGTGGAGGAAGAGCAGGAGGTCGATGACGTCCGGCGGCACGGAGAGGTGGCGCAGGATGAGGTGGAAGGCGCCGTGTGGGGCGGTGTCGAAGGCCTTGCGGGCGTCAAAGGAGAAGACGTAGTTGGGCCTTCCCCGCTGGAGCTGCCGCTGCGCCATGAACAGCGGGGGGCCTGTGTTGGAGCCAGGGAGGGCCCCCTGCTGCCAGTCGCTGACCACTCCGTGCCGTGTGAGCACTTCCGTGATGCGCTGGGTGAGGGGGCCCGTGAGCAGCTTCATGTCCAGCTGGCCCAGGGCTATTGGCCTGTAGTCGTCCAGTCTGGCAGAGCCCGGTACCTTGGGGCTGAGCCAGATGTGCGCGTCCCTCCAGTGCATCGGCGGCGGGGCGCCGCGGAGGATGGCCCGGTAGGAATGGACCAGGAGCCACTGTACGGGTGCTGGGAGGGCCTTGATGAAACGGGCCTCCACGTGGTTAGGACCTGGGGCCTTGCCATCGGCCTTGTCCAGGGCGGACTTTAGGTCCTGCATGGAGTACTGCTGGACCTGTGTCCAGGCCCCCTCAGGGACCCGGGGGACGTGGCGGCCGAGGACTGCCTGGAAGCCCGGGAGGTCCACCGGGCGTTTGTCATACAGTTCTCGCCAGAAGGCGCGAACTGCGAACATCACGTCGTGGGCCTCCGTGAGGAGCGTTTGGGTGTTGGGAACCAGCACGTTCCAGAGGCCTGACGGGCCTGGGGCCTCTACCTCTATGGCTCCCCGCACGGCTTTCCATCGCTGGGCGATGTCGGGGGCGTGGCGGCGCCAGAAGTCCTTGATGGCGCGCTTGCGGTCTGCCGCCAGGAGGGTGCGGAGCTGGCGTATGTCCTCCTCGAGGGCGGCTGCTTGCCTCTCCAGCTCCTCCTGCAGCTGGCCCTGCGTGGTCGGGCGGAACCCGGGCGACACCCCCTGCAGCTCCTCCGTGAGCCGGAGTGCCGCCTCGGACCGGATGCCATGCCTGGCCGCGTCCGCCTGGTACGCTGCCGGCGCGCGCGCTGCCAGGGTGTCATAGCGGAGGACTGCTGCCTGGAGCTGCTTTCCGCTCTCCGGGAGGTCCCCCTCCGCCGGGTCCGCTCCCGCCGGAGACGGCTGCCGGCGTCCCACCACGCGCGCCAGGGCGTCATGCGTCGCGTGGAGGTGTTCGAACACCTTGTCCACCGCGGCCGCGGGCATGGACCCGTAGTCGTGCTGCTCTGCGGGTCCCAACCAGGGCGCCAGGGAGGGTTCATCCTGCGCGGCGGTGACCGCCGCCCACAGGCAGTGTTGGACGGGCGCGGCCTCGGCGTCGTACGGGAAGAGGCGGCCCTCCGTGTGGCTGTAGGGGGTGGGCAGCGCCGCGCGCCCCGCTGCGCTGAGGAGACCCGGCAGGGCCAGGCGGACCGGGAGGTGGTCCGAGCCGACCACCTGGGGGTGTGCCATGCCGCGAGCCCAAACGCTTTCCCGCAGGGACCACGGCAGGAGGGGCTCGTTGACCAGGAAGGTGTCCACCCTGTGCCGGGACGGGTGGAGCGTGGGGGTCATGTCCTCCTCGCCGCCTGCCGCGGCCCTTCGGAAACCGCAGGCCTCCCAGCCCGCTCGGAAATGCTCGGTGGTTGGGTTGGCGGGGACATCCATGTAGATGCTGGTGTCGCCGGCGATGACCACCGGGTGCCTCCCGCCGAGGCTGCGTGCCGTGGCATACATTTGTATGTCGGCCCAGAAAGCCGCCCGTCCCGCCCACGGGGAGCAGCCTGCTTGCGGCCCGTGGACGTTGATGAGGGTGAGGCCTCCCCCGTCCGTGCGGATCTCCAGGGCCGCGGCCTCCCCGGGGACAGTTTCCGTGAAGCTGAGCACCTCGTGCTCCGCCATGTACTTGCTGCTGACCGCGGTGAGGAGGCCCCCCCCTCTCGAGGTGGGGGTGGCTCCCGTCTCCGCCAGCCGGCTGCTGAAGAAGGCGGTGTACCCCTTGTCCCGGAGCGCCGCGGCCACGTGCATCTCCTGCGCCCTGGTGGCGATCCCCGTTTCCTGGAGCATGATGGCAAAGCCCCCCTCCTGGGGCAGCATGCCGGTGATGAGGTGCTCCTTGTCGGTGCAGGCCGCCGGTCCCCGGCGCCGCCGGAGTGTGTCCCGGAGGGACCGGTCTGGCGGCACGAGGCCGTTGCGCAGGTTCCACGAGAGGAGCCACAGGGCGTCGCCCGTCATGTCCTCCTGGAGTCAGCTATCCCGCATCGGCATCGCCGCCGGGTTCGCCGGCGCAGCCAGGGCATCTGGGTGCGCCGCATCCGCTGAGCCCGTTCCCAGCGGGGCCCACAGGGGGGCCCGGGGGACCGGGGGAGCCAGGGGGGCCAGGGGGGCCAGCCCCGCGGGGATGGACATGGACCCTGGTGGGGCCGCACCGCCGGCCCCCGGGGCCGCTCCGGGTGCCTCCTCGCCTCCATCCGCGTGGTTGGCTGCCTGGGGCGGGGGGCGCCGAGTGTACGGGGCGTGCCATGGGGACCTCCATGCTCTCCCCTGCAGGATGCTGGTGGCCGCCTCCTTGTCGTCCGCCGGGGCTGCAGCGTGCACCGCGTGCCACGCCAGGTGTTCCAGCATTGCCCCGCTGGTGTAGTACTTGTCTGCACACAGGGGGCATTTCGTCGGCTCCGTGGCCCCCCGCGCCGGGGGGAGCGGCACCGACTTCCGAATGGCGCCCTCCGCCGCTGGTTCGAAGGGCAGGTTGGCCAGCGGCACTGTGTGCGGTGCCAGTGTGCGGCCCGGGGCCGCCGCATCGAGGGCTCGCGTCGCGGGCGCGGGCCCGAGACCTCGGACGGCATCGCGCTGCGCGTCAGCTTGCAGCCACGTTTGCCAGTGCGTGGAGCCGATTTGGCGGTCGGGCTTGCTCCTCCATCGCAGGTCGTGGAAGGCCTGTAGCCAGTGGTACACCGCGGTCGGGACCGCCAGCTGGAGCTCCATGTCGGCGGGCTGCGCCGCTGCCGGCCACACCCCCGGCCTCGCGGCCCGGGCGTTGTCCTTCAGCCTGACCTGGAGCAGGAGGGCGTGGTGTTCGCCCTCCCGCAGCGCCTTGATGATCATGCAGGTGCAGTCTGCCACGCGGATCACGGCTTCAGGCCCCGGCAGGCGTTCGGGGTCGCAGACGACGATGTGCGCGTCCGCCGAGCTGAACATGCAGACCACCCACTGCGGGTTCTGCTGTCCCCGTTAGGCCACCGCCAGGGTAGCCGCTGGGCGGGCGTGCGTGATTGGCCCCGCGTGGAGGTCCGGGACGTCCGTGGCCCTGATGGCGTCCCCCTGCCACGTGGCCCGCAGATGCTCCTCCTGGTCGGGGCTCCACACCAGCGTGGGGGGGTTGACCCACCTCGGTTCCTGCCTCTTGTTGGGGGCGCTGACAGTGTGTAGCAGGACCGCTAGCGGCCAGGGGTCCGCCGACATATAATAGGCCTGGGTGGGCCCCTGCTGCCAGTCGACGTGGGGCAGGGGCGGGAAAGCCCCTTCCCTGGCGGTGCTGTGCCAGACCGTCCACCGGCCTTCGGCCAAGACGTGTGACCGGTACTCCGGCGTGGCTGTGTATGATGGCCTGGTAGCCTGCCGTCTGCAGTACCAGTGCCTCCCCCTGCTTAGGCCCGGGCGGGGGTGTGCCATCGCCCGCACCCCAGACGCGGGTGCGCCCGCGGACTGTGGCATGCCACGGGTCTGGTGCATCGCGCTGAGGCCCTTGTATGCTTCCCGCAATCTGCGCCGGGCCGTGGTGGTGGACGAAGCTCTCCCCGCCGTCTCCTAGCAACGCCGCCGCGACAACGTATAGTTGTTCCGCCGTGAGGGGTGTCGTCGGCGCGTGCGTCGCGGCCGGCCGACGGGGCCGCGTGTCGCGGCAGGAGACGTGGGGCAGCAGTTGCGCCGGCCACGCCGCCACGGGACCCATGGTGACGGCCGCGAACGCGGACGCCAGCGCCGTGCGGTCCGTGGGTCTGTACTGTCGGAGCCCCGTGGCATCCCGGGCGAGGTGCCTGCAGGCTGCCATCCAGGCCACTGCTCCGCAGTTCGTGCAGTCCGGTTCGGTACCACCCGCGCCGTCGCTTCCCCTTTGCTGTACCCCGGTGGCGGTGTCGAGCGGGGGGCCCCGCTGTAGCGCCTCCGGGTCCTGCCCCGGCGGGAGGGCGGGCGGGACTGGCTGCGGGTAGTTTTGCGCGCCTCGGCGCTCCGGGTGCGTGTGGTACGGGTTTTGCCGGCGGTGTTCCGGGGCTGCCCGTGGTTGGAAGGGGAGTTGGTGCAGGTACCAGTGGCCCTCCGCAGTGGACGGGTTGCGGAGCGTTAGCCACTGTTCCACCACGCCTCCTGGGTGCGCGGCCTCGACGCGGCGCTGCAACCCCAGGCGGCCTAGGCGGTTGGACGTGCCCGCGGGTGGGATGTGGGCTTGCGGGTAGAGCACCCGTAGCGGCTCCAGCGCCAGGTCCAGCACTTCGTCGTTGAGCTGCTTTGTGAGGGCCGACGCCCTGTGTAGGGCGTGGAGGACCCCGGGTGTGGGGGCCGTGAGCTGTTCGAGCACCGGTCCCGGCGGGTATCGCGTACCCGGGTTCGTTAGCCACTCCCTGGTGTGGCTCAGTACGGCCTTCCACACGTCCCTTGTAAAGGCGTGCTGGGGGGCCAAAGAGGGGACCATCCGTAGGAGGCGGTGGCACGCCGGCGGCGATCGCATGGGCTGTGGGGCGGTCCCCGTGATCCACCTGCACGCCGTGCCGGGCAGGATCGCCCCCCATTCGACGGTCCCCATGCCCTCGGCGTGGATCAGCGCCTGGCCCTGGACCATGGGGAAATAGGGCCTCGAGCGCCCCTTTCCTTCCTTCCACCGTACCCAGGCGGCTCCCGCCTGCAGGCTGCGGAGCAGGGCCACGCCGGGGAGGAGCGGCTGCGGGAAAGCCCCCTTGACGGCCTGGGTGGCGTGGGCCAAGGTGCCCATGGGCAAGTACCACAACGGGAGGGTCCAGGGGTCCGGCAGCGGTTGCGCCACCCCTGCGTCCCATCGCCAATCGGAGTCTGGCGGGGTGGCCGGGACCGTGCCCGTCTGCAGGAAGTGGCGTGCCTGCTTGTCGGGGTGCCGTTGGAGGGTTGCCGCGAGGCTGATCCCCTCTGCCGCTGGTGCCACCAGGAGGGCGCCCCGGGGCCTGCGCCAGGGGTAATCCTGGTCGGCCGGCCAGGTGTGGAGGTCCCGGGCGATGTCCTCCGCGGTCCCTGTGGGGGCGTCCTCTGGTGCCAGGTGCCACATGACGGCGAGCACCGCCCACGTGGAAAAGGGCCACGCCCGCGGGGGGGTGTACACCTGGATGGTCCACTGTGGGCACGCCCGCCGCACGCGGGACGCGTGGAGCACCCCTCGGACCATGTCCGCCGCCAAGACCAGCACCATTCCCGAGGGTTCCACAATGATCCCCTCTGCGGGTCCGCCGTGGCGGCCCCGGGTGTGCAAGGCCACTGCGGCCTGTCGCGCGTGGGTGACTCGGTCGACGGCCTCCTGGATGTTCACGCTGCCGCGCGCGGTCTCATCCAGGATCCAGGCCTGCGCCACCCCGTAGTGTGGGGCGGCGCGTGCGGCCGCGGGTTTCACCTCGGGCAACGCTCCGTCATTGGGCCGGGGGTGCTGTTTGGGGCACCAGCCTTCGCCGGCGCAGTGGCCCTGCTTCCACGCGGGGCAGATCGCGGGTACGCTGCCCGCCGGCGGCGCAGGCTCCGCGGGCGCGCCTCCCGTTGGGGGCTCCGGCAATGCCTCCAGGTCGGAGTCCGTGGCCGCGTCCCCTTGGGGGGCGGTCTCCTTCGCCGTCTCTGAGTCCCAGCACCCTGATGACCTCGTGTGCTTCGTCCAGCGTCGGAGATCGGGGGCGTGTCTTGCGTGGTGCCGCGGGTTCCGCCATTGCTGCGTCGCTGTGTCTAAGAGCAGGGGGTGGGGTGCGGATGTCCCGTTGCTGGTGCGTTGGTGCGCTGGTGCGTTGCCCGGTGTGGAGGTGGTGGATGGCGCTTTCCAGCGCTGCGAGGGGCGTCTGGTGTCAGGCGCTGTCCCTCTCCTGGTCGCCCGTCCTCCGGGCGGCCAGGGTTCCGCGACCCGTGTGTCCCGGGTGCGGTCGATGCGGGCGTGCGGGCCCAGCACCGGCCCCACAGCGTGCGCCCTTGCGGGCCGGCTTTGCTCGCTGTCGGGGCGGCGGAAGGGCGTCCCCGGGGGGGGTGCCTTCCACCGTTGTTGGGGGCGCCTGGTGTCAGGCGCTGTCCCCCCCCCGGCCGCCCGTCCTCTGGAGCGGGCAGCCAGGGTTCCGCGACCCGTGTGTCCCGGGTGCGGTCGATGCGGGCTTGTGGACCCAGCACCGGCCCCACAGCGTGCGCCCTTGCGGGGCGGCGTTGCTCGCTGTGGGGGTGGCGTGTAAGTGCGGCTAACCCCCATCTGCTCAGATTTTCACTGATCTAACCCAGATTGACTACATTTTGGTCATTTTCTTTGCTTCGGCGGAATCGCCGCCTCGCAGCTCAGTCTCAGGATCAGACCTATATATGTCTGATGTGCCGGATCTGATTCCGCGGTCCATTCTCCGTAAATCCGCCGCGTTCCGATCATTTAGCTGGAATCGCCATTTGCCGCTGACGCGCGCTCCCGGGCCAGATCGGCCAAATATTTTTCGAGATTGGATTTATTTAAATCTTTTCAGACAGATATGGACACTCAGATGTGCATAGTAAAATCCGCATCAATTTTCTTCATAGGCTGGGATTTTCTGCCGGATAACACTCAACATGGATCTTGCTTCAGTTGTTGCTGCTCTCGCCTCCGTTGGTGTTCGAGTCTCCGGTTCTACCCCCAATAGCAGCGTTCAGGTCGACTCCTCGCGTGCCTGCCCCACTGGTCTTGCCGGCCCCGAGCCCTCCGGCACCATCAACGACCCAGGGCAGCACTTTCATGGTAGCAGAGGCTACCTGAATGTTGTTCCTTTGGTGTCCCAACCACAGCTAGCTCCCCAGTACGGCCCCGTAGACCCCGCCGCTTCCGGAGAAGTAACGATTACGTTGCCCTGGTGCTGTGCGAACGAGGCCTTGAGGGGAATGCCTTGCGCAAGCCCAGGCTGCCCAAGAAGGGCACAAATCAGCAGCTGTGGGGACCGGAATTTTCCAAATCCCAGTCGAAATTGGCCATCAAGCAGCTGGAATCTCCCAGCCTACGACGATGGCAACACTCCGGTAGACCTTACGGAGCTGGCAGGTACCAACATTCCTTACCAATGTCCCACATTTGAGACCACGGACGCCGACATCGACGACATTGAGATGGGTGGTCCAGGTGAGGTACCTAGCTATAATCGACCAGCCTCTTGGGCACAATGGGACGACCATTTGTCTCCAGAAGTGACCCGTAACCTTGAGGCCCTTGAAGCCCTTTGTCTCTTAGCCACGTCTAAGTTGATCGGACAAGAAAGAATCGCCTCTGATTTTTTAATGGAATATTTTTTCCTCCTTCAAGAAGAAATTAATACCAGGATGTGGTGGCGTTCTCAAGAAGATGACTCTTTTGCCATTTTTTTGCAGATCTGGGAGGCAAGCCCCTTCCCGAAGGAGAAGACCAAGGCACCTGTTGCCGGGCCCTCCGCCCCTCATCCCCCTGTTTCCATCCGCGACGATCTAGCAGCCGCGGTTGAGGAAGGAATTTTAGAGGCAGCCAGGCAGGCAAGCCTGGAAATTAGGGCTGAAGGAGCTCCCCAAGTGGACTCCTGGCTGCGGACCACTGAGATCAGCGGTCAGACAGCCTGCTCAGGCCCTTCAGGACACGGTATGTACTGTCCTGCCGACTGTTCCTGCAGATCCCAGCGAGATACTGAGCTCCAATTGCTCAAAGATCAAATGCAACTCATCATTCAAACGCTGGGAATTAAAGATCTTTTCAAGACGCACATGCGGTCTGAGGGCGCATCATCGGTGGAACAAACAACAGAACCGTCGGAGGAGGCGACAGAAATTTTTTCAATTGCTCCTTCGGTGGACTTTAAGACCACCGATGCAAGGATCAGCAGGACCAAACTAAAGGAAAGGCTTACAATCTCTCGTTCTCAGAGTAGGACGGCGAAGGCTAGGACTGAGGCTCAGAATGCCAAGCGAACTGCCTCCCGTACTGCCCCTCCTGCTGCTGATTCCAATGCCTTAGCCCAGCTGTTGCTCGCCCAGACCCTCGCCGGAGCTGGTGTGGCGAATGATGCCGCCAAGGTGTCTGCCATTACGGCCGGTGTTCGGCTGGATTCACTTCTTAATCCTACTTCATTGCGACTTCGTCAGGTTGCCAAGCAACCAAAGTATAATGGGAACCCCAGACGTTGGCCTCAGTTCCAACGGGAATTTAAACTGTGGGTTAAGACTCAAAAGCTCCAAGATGATCAGTTCCTGATGGCCCTCTTGGACTGCCTTGAGGGAGCGCCGGCCAACACTTGGCTCAGGACTTGGAGTGATCGTGAGGATACAAGTTCCCCCCTTACCTTTGATGAGGTGTGGGAACAGTTGGAGGTACGTGGATCCCGGCTGCCAGAGGACCATTACCACCAGATGTTGAAGAATTTTCCTTCATTCTCGCGATTAATCTTGCACGAAGTGCAAGACAAGAGACAGCGCTTCTGGAATTTAGTGGAAGAATCTGAACATTCAGGCGAAAAATTTTCTAGTGCCGAGCTGAAACGTCTGATTTTTGACAAGATCCCCTCCGAAACTGCCGCCACCCTTCGGAATAAACAGTCCGAAGAAAAGGTCAAGACCTGGTGGGCGGAGGTCGAAGGCTTTGATGCCTCGGCCAACAGGTTTACGGTCAGGGAGGCACTTCAAAAGTGCTCCCCCACGTCGTTTTCCAAGGTGAAATTCACTGAAAACACGTGGAAAATCAAATTTAATGAACACGAGGATCGGGACTTGTTTGTCCAAGTCCTCAACAAGGGAGTAAGCTTCCATGGCCATCGCCTGAAGGCCAGGAACTGGGTGTTTTCGTTCACCCCGAAGGAATTGTGGGAAGAGGTTGAGCGGCTCGCTGACGCCGCCAATCAAAATTTCCATGAGGGTCTTGGGGGAAACAAGAATACCCAGCAAAACACCCAAAATGGGGCCCAAAAGGGCAACAAAAAGGTGAATGACACCCGGAATGTTCAGGATCACTGTAGCATCTGCCTTCTTTTAGGTTCTACGAACCGAGCTAAGACGCATTCTACTGGTAATCACCGATGGTCTCCTTACGATCACAAGGTGATTGGTGAAAATATCAGTAATCCGCAGAATTCAGACAGGAATGACAGACAGGTGCATGGTGGAAAGGGGGGGAAAGGGAATTCGACCCCCTCCGGTGGAAACAAAAATCCCGGAGGTCCTGGCGGGTCCCAAGGCACAGGAAATCGGACTCCATCCGGTTCCGGTGGGCAGCCGAACGGCCAGAAAAGTCCCAATGGCAACGCCGGAGGCGGAAATCGAAATCCAGGCCAAACCCCTCAATCCGGTACAAACAAGGGAAATGCTCCAGGATCCCAGGGTAAAGGTAAGAGAAATCCTTCTGGGACCCCTTTCTCTGGTAAGGGCAGAGGGCGTGGCGACGGTGGAGGTCCATCATCCGGCGGCCGTGGCCGTGGACGTGGAAAGGGCAACCATCGTGTGGATCAGGTCTCAGGTGCAGATCAGGTGTCCGATGCGGATCGAGATTACGTTGAAAATGCCTTGAATCCAGCAGATGATCCGTTCCAAGATGAGTGGGTCGACGAATCAGGGTGTGTTCACAATGTTAACGCAGTCACTGGAGATCAGAACGCCTAGGGGAGCCACGAAAATCGCCCCTCCCCAGGCGATTTCAGGCATGATCCCCAGATTCCTGATCGACCATTACTTGATGTAGGGTCGCTTGTCTCCTCTCCCCTGGATCCGGCAGCGGATCCTTCTGTTGTAGTGGACGAGGTTGGTGTACAGTCCAAGCACAGAGCCCGTCAGTTTGTCACAAAGCTGTGGGTCTCTGATTGCAAGGGAAATTTCCACCTCGCCACTTGTTTGTGTGACAATGGATCAGAGGTAAATCTCCAATCCAATTCTTTCTTACCCGACGACTGCGTGTTTGAGTCGCCTCATCCTGTTACCCTCGAGGGAGTTTCTGGACATTCTCTCGCAGGTGGGCAACGCGGTTGTTATATATCAACTCATTTGGTCGCTCAAGACCTTTGGGAAGAAGGTAATGTGGAGGAAGTTGTCCTTAAGGATGACTACTTCTATCGTGCCGACATAAAGTATGACCTTTACTTGGGCCATCCTTGGCTTCGTAAGAACAGGGTGGCGCCCGTAGGTCATCGGCGTTGTTTTTTGCTGGAGTCAGGTCCCTTGGAGCGTCCTGAATTTCGTTTTTTGCACGCAGGGTTTAAAAGTGCAGAAGAATTTTTGAAGCAAAAAGTTACACCAAAATTTGGCGATTGTTTATATTCTGCCTACCTCTGGACTCTGTCTCCCTAGGATGAACCATCAGTCACAGAGTTCAGGCTCTTTTTCAGTCGTACAGACCACTGCATTTTGCCCTATCTTTTTTTTTAGCTTCATCACGCTTTTCAAACTGCTTCCTCTCCTGTTGGTAGCCCAGCAATATTTGATTGCCATTTGTCACTCTCTCTAGGCTATTGGTGCCTCTCTTGGCAGTGCTTTGCACCCAGGGAAATTTACAGTGGCATGATCTTTTTGTACGGGTTCTATTCCCGCGGCTGTCCTTCGAGGAACCTCGCATTGTGAGCAGTTTGTGATGATGTTTTGGGCGGGAAACCGCCATGTCTCAAAAAAAAAGATTTTGGCGAAGATGTCACCATTGCAGAGGTGAATGGGAGTGCCGATTACTCCCGAGAGTTAGAATGTCTTCGTAGGGACTCCCAGCCACGACGCCCTTCGCGCTGGCACTCTTCATCCTACAGAGTTGTCGACAAATGGCGCGATGCAATTTGTGAATATTTTCATGAACACCATTCCTTTTGGCCACAGTATGATGCCTTTGCTAACCGTGAGAACAAGCGCTTTGACAAGCATTTTCGCGACGCTTGGACCCATAAATGGGACAAGAAGTTATGGATTAATCCTCCGTTTCACTTAATCCAGCAGGTCATCCACAAAATCAAGCAAGATAAAACCCAGGCGATTTTAGTTGTGCCCTTGTGGGACGACAAGCCTTGGTTTCAGGAATTACAAGACATTTGTGTAGATTACATCGAACTTCCCAGGAAGATTAAGCTGTATGCCAGGGACGACACAGGTCCCCTGCCACAGCGGTCCTGGAGTTCGCTTGCATTCCTGGTGGATGGAAAGCTTTCTGACTCTAATTCTGCTGATTCTGGAACTGATTCCTGTGTTGGGTCTGAATCTGAGGTTGAGCGTGGTACTGATGATGAATCTATTTTTTCTGATTTTTGTCCGTCACATACCCAAGGTGATCCAACGTCAAATGGATCCGCCTCGTCTCCCTCTTCCCCAATACGATCGACATCGAAAAGAATCTTCAGTGCACGGGCGAAGAAAAATTTCAAATCGCGCCGCAAATTCAGAGTTTTTTATGAAAAGCCACGTGTGGAAGCTTTCATAGATCCTTTCGAGGAGCTGGATCACGAAGATAATCTCTGGAATGTCGACACTCGACCCACCTATCTTCAAGAGGCAGTTGATACGGACCTGTTTAGGGACATCCGTAAGAAGATTCTTCCTGCCAAGGCCGAAGAAGTCGCCAAAGTTTTTTCGACAGTAATTCCTGGCGATCAGGTGGACACTGAGTTGTGTTCCAAGTCAAGAGAAAAGATTTTTGAGGAACGGAAGGACACAACCCTTTCAGGGAAGTTGATCAAAGACCCCCCTGTCCGTGGACAGTTCGGTGAAGCCTTCATCGAGCTTCGTGAAGGTTACAAGGCGAAGAAACAACGTCCTTATGAGAACCATGGACATAAACATGAGATCCTCAGAAAAATCATTGAGAGAAATCTCAGGGAATTTGGTTGGCTTGAGGGTTGTATGACCAGCGAATGGTGCTGTGCACCCTTCACAGTCCCGAAGCCGCCGCCTGCAGACCAGAACACTGTTGATGGTTGGCGAATGGTTGTTGATTTTCGCAATCTCAACGCCGAAACCAAGGCGGATTCGCACCCCCTGCCCCTCATTGAGGAGGAAATCGCCAAGAGAGCAAGAGGTCGTTTGTTTTCTGTGCTGGATCTCCGTCACGGCTTTCACCAAATGCCGTTGAGGAAGGACAGCCGACCTCTCACCTGTATGTGCACGCCATGTGGCCCAGTCCAGTGGACGGTCATGCCCATGGGCCTGAAGAATGCCCCTTCGTTTTTTCAAAGAATGATGGAGGATGTGCTTTTTACAGCTCATCCTGAGCTTCGTGCCTTCGTGAGTGTGTACATAGATGACATAATCATCGCGACAGAGGGGGAGGGACTGACCGAAGCCGAGCTGGTGGCCCTACATGAAAAGCAGCTGAACCAGGTTTTGGACATTCTGGATGCTAATCAGCTGATTTGTGGGCCAAAGAAGGGAAAATTATTTCTAAAATCAGTCGAATTTTGTGGTTCTCTCCTTGAGAATGGCACTCGACGACCCAGTCCAGGGAAGCTCGTCGCTATTCAGAAGTGGAAGCGCCCTGAGACGATCACGGAGTTGAGAGGATTCCTGGGTTGTTGCAATTTTTACCACACTTTTGTGCCGAATTATGCCAAATTTACTGCCCCCCTCACTGAATTATTGAAGGTAGGGAGAGATGCAGGCAAGGCAGGTTCGAAGGTTCGTGTCAAGTGGACTGACGAGTGCGAGGAGGCCTTCCATCACTTGAAGGCGGCCCTCTGTGAAGTCGCCACGTTGCATGTGCCCCAATTCGACCGACCCTTCTACATTAGAAGCGACGCTTCTAGGTACGCTATCGGAGCTGTTCTTGAACAGGTTGATGAAGCCACCGGCGATCATTACCCTCTTGCATTTTGGTCTCGGAAGCTAGCCCCACGCCAAATGCAATGGTTGCCGCGTCAGCAAGAAACCTACGCCATAATCTGTGCTTTAAAATAGTACCAATCGTGGGTTGGCACCAATCGAGTCGAGGTCCTGACGGATCATCGATCTCTGGAGTATTGGGCCACCGAACACATTGATACTGTCGCGAGCCCAGCTGGTCGACGGGCCAGATGGCACGAATTTCTCTCTCTGTTTGACCTCCATGTGTCGTATTTGCCTGGAAAACACACCATGGTAGCGGATGCTCTGAGCCGATGGGCTTACCCCGCTTCAGAGGGGCTGCAAAGTACCAACATCCATGGTACGGAGCAGGACCGCCACGTCGTGATCGAGTGGGATCAAGAGGAAAAAAAGCTCCTCCGACGTGAATGCATGCAATGCGCAGTTAAACAGCATGCATTGCCGTGTCACGACATCACGGCCTTTTCAGATCCGGCGCATGCTCATGAGATCTGCACCAAAACACTGAAAGTCGTGGAGAAAGTCACCGATCCCTCCTCAGGGAGTGTGAAACGGTTTGACTATACCCGACGAGTAAGTAGATTTCGGTTGATCCAGGGCATTAAGCGACGAGATCCGGCCAAAACTCCACCCCTGCCGAAAGATTCCCTGATCATCCGTGACTGGACGTCCGATTATCTGCAGGATCCCATGTTTAAAGAGGTCTTTGGAAATCTCAAATCCAAAGATGCTCACAAGGATGGGATTTTTTCTGAGTATTCGTTGGATAGGGGGAAGCTGTGGATGGAGGGTAAATTGTGCGTACCAGACGCCCTGGCCCCCCGAGTGTTAAACTGGTGGCATAAATGGGAGTCCCCCCACGCACATGGCCGTCGACTGTGGTCGATGATTAAACATAGGTTGTTTGGCTCACGGCTATATACTCATTGCATGAAAGTAGCCGCCGGATGCGCCCAATGTGCTGTCTCGACGCCCCCCAGCGCGAAGAAGCACGGCCATCTGAGGCCTCATCTTATTCCGGAGCGCCTCTTTAACAGAGTCACCAGTGATTTCTTCTATCTCGGTGAACTCGATGACGAAGAGTGCCATTGGACTAATAAAAAAGTCAATGGTGTGCTCCTTATTCAGTGCCGTCATTCCGGCTACATTCAAGTGTTGCCTTGCAACATTGAGTCGATGACTGGCAAGGCTGCCGCCAAATGGTGCGCGCAGACCTGGATGGGAGGTTGGGACGTCCCATCCGAGGTGGTTACGGACTCAGGCAAAGAGTACACCTCCGAATGGTGGAGGGAATTATGTGCTCGCCTTGGAATCCACCACCTCAGGTGTGAAATCCACTCGCATCGAGCGCTGCCTGGCGAAAGAGCCGGCCGCTCAATTATAAATATGCTTCGTAAGGAGCTCGCGAGTGAGAAAGATTTCCACTGGCTTGAAGTTCTGTTCGCATTGCTTCGCCGTTACCACAACACGCCTTTGTACCATGGCCTTTCTCCAAATGAAATTGTCTTTGGACGAAAGAAGTGTTGGTGGAACATGCCATTGAATAATCCTCGCCCTTGTAAAGATGCTTCGTTGTTTTTGGACGACGTCCAACGAGCAGATAAAACTGTCTCGAAATTAATTGATAAGCATCAAGCTGACTGGCTTTGGGTCCAGAATCAAGGCCGAAAAAACCCCCACAATTTTGAAGTCGATGATCGAGTTTGGCTTCGAAAATCCGAAACCACCCTGGACGGAGATGACAAGCTTCTTCCCTTGTGGGAGGGGCCATTCGCTGTTACAGCGCGTCTAGGTGAGAACAGGTGGAGGATTCGTGTGGATGTCAGCAGGGAAATTGACGTTTCGGGCGATCGCCTCAAGAGAGAGATCCCCTCCCCCAAGGATCGGGTTAAACCCCTTTTTTGGACTTCGAAAATTTTGTCCGATCGGGTCATCGAAGGGGGGAAGTACGAACTCAAGAGGATTGTTGAAGCAAGACGTGACCAAAAGGGCGAATGGGAATTTCTATGTGAGTGGAGGGGCTTTGATTCCAGTCACAACAACTGGGAACCAGCCCATTCTTTTGTCCATGGATACACCAAGGGGTTCATCGACTTCCTCAAGAAGCACCCCGAAATTGGCGTACTCCTGACAGATTGTTTGTCGAAACCAGACAGACAAGTGGAGAGCGACGGAAAAAGACCTGTGGTGAATCGAGATCCAGCCTTTTACGGCCCTCAGCAGCCACATTCCAGGGCTGATCCGTTGATCCCCCCTCCTGCGGTCAGGCCAGCCCAGGAGCCAAATGAAGACCAAGCTTCAAGTTCGGCCGCTGATTTGCAGCGCCCAAGCCGTACGAGGGCCCGACCAGACAGGTTGGTGGTCACATGTATTCGTGCGTGGCCGACTTCAGCCTCGCCCCAACCACATTCTGCTCAATCCACTGTTCATTCTTCCTGATTTCGAACTGATGTGGAGAACTGCAAATGTTTGATAATTCGACGTCAATCAACTTTTTTTTGGTCTCCGTTCGGCAGACAAGGCGTAGATACGCTGCCGAAAGCTACGGAGTGTGCTGCCGTGTTCAGAAAAAACCAAACTCAGGCTTAATTCAGGCAGATTCGGGGTAATCTTGTCTCTGTTGGTCTGTGCACCTTTGGAATTTGGCTACTCGTGCAGATGGAAGCAAATGTACATAGTGTCAACGCCGGCCGGTGACATTCACCCCTACAGGCACCCCCTGTAGTACTGGCTGCACCAGATGCGACGCCAGGGACTCAGATCTTACCTTCATTTGCCGTGATGCTGAAGCTAAAGTCCAGATTCAGATCCAGATTCCTTGAATTTACCTTGAATTCCTCAGGTTTGTCCATCATTTTGCCGCTGTTGCACAAAACCCAGACGTCAATTGTTCAGACAACCTTCACATAGGAGCTCTAGGGACTTCTAACAGCAACCTCTGAAGTCCGTAAGCTTCGTTGTATTTTTGGCACACGCCAATGTGAGCTCAATCCGACCTGAAACTGTCGAAAATGGTGAATCCAAGTGTCTTGTGGGACTCAGTCGAAAGATTGGCCTTGTCCAAGTCGATTGACACCGCCGCCACTGTAAATAAAGGACTCTTCGGTGTCTCTCAGTTATATACTGTTAGTAAAGCGCCTTCAGCGAACCTTCGACGTGTTACATGCCAAGGATCCAGGGCCAGCATGTCCCATCATGATGCATCATCACATGATCCACATTTTCATAGAATCTGTTAGATGCTCGCGAACCAACGTGCCGGAAAGCACAATTGAGCTGAATAAACGACAATATATATTAACTCTAGTCTAAACGAAAGTGTTAGTAGTTTTAGTTCTAAACATTCCGCTTCATTTCACCTTCATCTTAGGGAATTTGCTGATTTTAGGACAATTTAGGTTGATTTCCTTGTCATCTCCTCTCATTCCTCGAAGATCTGTCGACGGCTTTGCCTAACTTCGTTGACGCTTATGATTTTCTGTGCACTTAGGGTCTGTAGACTACATTTGTCTTTGTTTTCCCTCTCTGTGACTGCTTCATCTCCTTCATCTCTGCCCAAATTGATCCTCAATCTTGCTGAATCCTGTGATCATCCACCAGATGCGCCAAATCTGAAGCACATGCTGCACTTTTCAGAACGAGAAAAGCGGGAGTAACACGATGTAGAGTTCGGCGAGGACACCGTAGCGTGCCCGCGACAGCGAAACTGTGCCAGAGCGCTGAGATGTCACTCCATTTCTTGATTCCCCCACTCAATCCACCAATAATCTACCTCATTCTCAACCAGTGCATGGTTTGGTATCGATTCTCGATACGTTTACATGCTTTTTAGCCCTTAACCTAATGTTTTACTGCACGGAGGACTGTTCGTCACTCCTCATTCTGTCTCATTTCAGGTTCATCCATCCTGATTCAGTGCCAATTCACCCCAAATCCGGTCAGATCAAGCAGATTTCGCCTCATCGAGGCTACATCTCTATTTTTTTCTGGGACTTACCCGCACTACGTTCTTCGTTGACGTAGCGACACACCCCAGTGCGTTTTTGGAGGGGGAGCGTAAGTGCGGCTAACCCCCATCTGCTCAGATTTTCACTGATCTAACCCAGATTGACTACATTTTGGTCATTTTCTTTGCTTCGGCGGAATCGCCGCCTCGCAGCTCAGTCTCAGGATCAGAACTATATATTTCTGATGTGCCGGAACTGATTCCGCGGTCCATTCTCCGTAAATCCGCCGCGTTCCGATCATTTAGCTGGAATCGCCATTTGCCGCTGACGCGCGCTCACGGGCCAGATCGGCCAAATATTTTTCACAATCGGATTTATTTAAATCTTTTCAGACAGATATGGACACTCAGATGTGCATAGTAAAATCCGCATCAATTTTCTTCATAGACTGGGATTTTCTGCCGGATAACACTCAACATGGATCTTGCTTCAGTTGTTGCTGCTCTCGCCTCCGTTGGTGTTCGAGTCTCCGGTTCTACCCCCAAAAGCAGCGTTCAGGTCGACTCCTCGCGTGCCTGCCCCACTGGTCTTGCCGGCCCCGAGCCCTCCGGCACCATCAACGACCCAGGGCAGCACTTTCATGGCGGAGGGGCGTCCCCGGGGGGGATGCCTTCCACCGTTGTGAGGGGCGCCTGGTGTCAGGCGCTGTCCCTCCCCCGGCCGTCCGTCCTCTGGAGCGGGCAGTCAGGGTTCCGCGTCCCGTGTGTCCCGGGTGCGGTCGGTGCGGGCATGGGGACCCAGCAACGGCCCCGCAGCGCGCGCCCTTGCGGGCCGGCGTTGCTCTCCTTGGGGGTGGCGGAAGGGCGTCCCTGGGGGGTGCCTTCCACCGCTGTGAGGGGCGCCTGGTGTCAGGCGCTGTCCCTCCCCCGGCCGCCCGTCCTCTGGAGCGGGCAGCCAGGGGTCCGCGTCCCGTTTGTCCCGGGTGCGGTCGGCGCGGGTGTGGGGACCCAGCACCGGCCCCACAGCGTGCGCCCTTGCGGGCCGGCGTTGCCCGCTGTGGGGGTGGCGGAAGGATGTCCCCGGGGGGGTCGCCGTCCACCATTGTGAGGGGCGCCTGGTGTCAGGCGCTGTCCCTTCCCCGGCCATCCGTCTTCTGGAGTGGGCAGCCAGGGTTCCGCGTCCCGGGTGTCCCGGGTGCGGTCGGTGCGGGCGTGGGGACCCAGCACCGGCCCCACAATGTGCGCCCTTGCGGGTCGGTGTTGCTCGCTGTGGGGGTGGCGGAAGGGCGTCCCCTGGGGGGGTGCTTTCCGCCGTTGCGAGGGGCGCCTGGTGTCAGGCGCTGTCCCTCCCCTGGCCGCCCGTCCTCTGGAGCGGGCAGCCAGGGTTCCGCGTCCCGCGTGTCCCGGGTGCGGTCGGTGCGGGCGTGGGGACTCGGCACCGGCCCCACAGCGTGCGCCCTTGCGGGCCGGCGTTGCTCGCTGTGGGTGTGGCGGAAGGGCGTCCCTGGGGGGGTGCCTTCCACAGTTGTGAGGGGCGCCTGGTGTCAGGCGCCCTCCCTCCCTCGGCCGCCCGTCCTCTGGAGCGGGCAGCCAGGGTTCCGCGTCCCGTGTGTCCCGGGTGCGGTCGGTGCGGGTGTGGGGACCCATCACCGGCCCCACAGCGTGAGACCTTGTGGGCTGGCG
Source organism: Eutreptiella sp. 'Long Island Sound 2002' (assembly GCA_964036045.1). Lineage (NCBI taxonomy): Eukaryota > Euglenozoa > Euglenophyceae > Eutreptiales > Eutreptiaceae > Eutreptiella > Eutreptiella sp. 'Long Island Sound 2002'. The sequence continues at coordinate 20,097,702 of OZ038392.1, read as the reverse complement.
TTGCTCGCTGTGGGGGTGGCGGAAGGGCGTCCCCGGGGGGGGTGCTTTCCACCGTCGTGAAGGGGGGCCTGGTGTCAGGCGCTGTCCTTCCCCCGGCCGCCCGTCCTCTGGAGCGGGCAGCCAGGGTTCCGCGACCCGTGTGTCCCGGGTGCGGTCGATACGGGCGTGTGGACCCAGCACCGGCCCCCCAGCGTGCGCCCTTGCGGGCCTGCGTTGCTCGCTGTGGGGGTGGCGGAAGGGCGTCCCCGGGGGGGGTGCCTTCAACCGCTGTGAGGGGCGCCTGGTGTCAGGCGCTGTCCCTCCCCCGGCCGCCCGTCCTCTGGAGCGGGCAGCCAGGGTTCCGCGACCCGTGTGTCCCGGGTGCGGTCGATGCGGGCGTGTGGACCCAGCACCGGCCCCACAGCGTGCGCCCTTGCGGGCCGGCGTTGCTCGCTGTGGGGGTGGCGGAAGGGCGTCCCCGGGTGGGGTGCCTTCCATCGTGTTGTGAGGGGCGCCTGGTGTCAGGCGCTGTCCCTCCCCCGACCGCCTGTCCTCTGGAGCGGGCGGCCGGGGTTCCGCGACCCGTGTGTCCCGGGTGCGGTCGATGCGGGCGTGTGAACCCAGCATCGGCCCCCCAGCGTGCGCCCTTGCGGGCCGGCGTTGCTCGCTGTGGGGGTGGCGGAAGGGCGTCCCCGGGGGGGGTGCCTTCCACCGTTGTGAGGGGCGCCTGGTGTCAGGCGCTGTCCCTCCCCCGGCCGCCCGTCCTCTGGAGCGGGCAGCCAGGGTTCCGCGACCCGTGTGTCCCGGGTGCGGTCGATGCGGGCGTGTGGACCCGGCACCGGCCCCACAGCGTGCGCCCTTGCGGGCCGGCGTTGCTCGCTGTGGGGGTGGCGGAAGGGCGTCCCCGGGTGGGGTGCCTTCCATCGTGTTGTGAGGGGCGCCTGGTGTCAGGCGCTGTCCCTCCCCCGACCGCCCGTCCTCTGGAGCGGGCGGCCGGGGTTCCGCCACCCGTGTGTCCCGGGTGCGGTCGATGCGGGCGTGTGGACCCAGCACCGGCCCCACAGTGTGCGTCCTTACGGGCCGCTGTTGCTCGCTGTGGGGGTGGCGGAGGGGCGTCCCCGGGGGGGGTGCCTTCCACCGTTGTGAGGGGCGCCTGGTGTCAGGCGCTGTCCCTGCCCCAACCGTCCGTCCTCTGGAGCGGGCAGTCAGGGTTCCGCGTCCCGTGTGTCCCGGGTGCGGTCGGTGCGGGCGTGGGGACCCAGCAACGGCCCCGCAACGCGCGCGCCCTTGCCGGCCGGCGTTGCTCTCCTTGGGGGTGGCGGAAGGGCGTCCCTGGGGGGTGCCTTCCACCGCTGTGAGGGGCGCCTGGTGTCAGGCGCTGTCCCTCCCCCGGCCGCCCGTCCTCTGGAGCGGGCAGCCAGGGTTCCGCGACCCGTGTGTCCCGGGTGCGGTCGGCGCGGGTGTGGGGACTCGGCACCGGCCCCACAGCGTGCGCCCTTGCGGGCCGGCGTTGCCCGCTGTGGGGGTGGCGGAAGGATGTCCCCGGGCAGGTCGCCGTCCACCATTGTGAGGGGCGCCTGGTGTCAGGCGCTGTACCTTCCCCGGCCATCCGTCCTCTGGAGTGGGCAGCCAGGGTTCCGCGTCCCGGGTGTCCCGGGTGCGGTTGGTGCGGGCGTGGGGACCCAGCACCGGCCCCACAACGTGCGCCAATGCGGGTCGGTGTTGCTCGCTGTGGGGGTGGCGGAAGGGCGTCCCGGGGGGGGGTGCTTTCCGCCGTTGCGAGGGGCGCCTGGTGTCAGGTGCTGTCCCTCCCCTGGCCGCCCGTCCTCTGGAGCGGGCAGCCAGGGTTCCGCGACCCGCGTGTCCCGGGTGCGGTCGGTGCGGGCGTGGGGACTCGGCACTGGCCCCACAGCGTGCGCCCTTGCGGGCCGGCGTTGCTCCCTGTGGGTGTGGCGGAAGGGCGTCCCTTGGGGGGGTGCCTTCCACCGTTGTGAGGGGCGCCTGGTGTCAGGCGCCGTCCCTCCCTCGGCCGCCCGTCCTCTGGAGCGGGCAGCCAGGGTTCCGCGTCCCGTGTGTCCCGGGTGCGGTCGGTGCGGGCGTGGGGACCCATCACCGGCCCCACAGCGTGAGACCTTGTGGGCTGGCGTTGCTCGCTGTGGGGGTGGCGGAAGGGCGTCCCCGGGGGGGGGTGCTTTCCACCGTCGTGAAGGGGGGCCTGGTGTCAGGCGCTGTCCCTCCCCCGGCCGCCCGTCCTCTGGAGCGGGCAGCCAGGGTTCCGAGACCCGTGTGTCCCGGGTGCGGTCGATACGGGCGTGTGGACCCAGCACCGGCCCCCCAGCGTGCGCCCTTGCGGGCCGGCGTTGCTCGCTGTGGGGGTGGCGGAAGGGCGTCCCCAGGGGGGGTGCCTTCCACTGTTGTGAGGGGCGCCTGGTGTCAGGCGCTGTCCCTCCCCCGGCCGCCCGTCCTCCGGAGCGGGCAGCCAGGGTTCCGCGACCCGTGTGTCCCGGGTGCGGTCGATGCGGGCGTGTGGACCCAGCACCGGCCCCACAGCGTGCGCCCTTGCGTGCCGGCGTTGCTCGCTGTGGGGGTGGCGGAAGGGCGTCCCCGGGTGGGGTGCCTTCCATCGTGTTGTGAGGGGCGCCTGGTGTCAGGCGCTGTCCCTCCCCCGACCGCCCGTCCTCTGGAGCGGGCGGCCGGGGTTCTGCGACCCGTGTGTCCCGGGTGCGGTCCATGCGGGCGTGTGGACCCAGCACCGGCCCCACAGCGTGCGTCCTTACGGGCCGCTGTTGCTCGCTGTGGGGGTGGCGGAAGGGCGTCCCCGGGGGGGGTGCCTTCCACCGTTGTGAGGGGCGCCTGGTGTCAGGCGCTGTCCCTCCCCCGGCCTCCTGTCCTCTGGAGCGGGCAGCCAGGGTTCCGCGACCCGTGTGTCCCGGGTGCGGTCGATGCGGGCGTGTGAACCCAGCACCGGCCCCCCAGCGTGCGCCCTTGCAGGCCGGCGTTGCTCGCTGTGGGGGTGGCGGAAGGGCGTCCCCGGGGGGGGTGCCTTCCACCGTTGTGAGGGGCGCCTGGTGTCAGGCGCTGTCCCTCCCCCGGCCGCCCGTCCTCTGGAGCGGGCAGCCAGGGTTCCGCGACCCTTGTGTCCCGGGTGCGGTCGATGTGGGCGTGTGGACCCAGCACCGGCCCCAGAAGCGTGCGCCCTTGCGGGCCGGCGTTGCTCGCTGTGGGGGTGGCGGAAGGGCGTCCCCGGGGGGGTGCCTTCCAACGTTGTGAGTCGTGCCTGGTGTCAGGCGCTCTCCCTCCCCCGGCCGCCCGTCCTCTGGAGCGGGCAGCCAGGGTTCCGCGACCCGTGTGTCCCGGGTGCGGTCGATGCGGGCGTGTGGACCCAGCACCGGCCCCACAGCGTGCGCCCTTGCGGGCCGGCGTTGCTCGCTGTGGGGGTGGCGGAAGGGCGTCCCCGGGGGGGGTGCCTTCCTCCGTTGTGAGGGGCGCCTGGTGTCAGGCGCTGTCCCTCCCCCGGCCGCCCGTCCTCTTGAGCGGGCAGCCAGGGTTCCGCAACCCGTGTGTCCCGGGTGCGGTCGATGCGGGCGTGTGGACCCAGCACCGGCCCCACAGCGTGCGCCCTTGCGTGCCGGCGTTGCTCGCTGTGGGGGTGGCGGAAGGGCGTCCCCGGGGGGGGTTCCTTCCACCGTTGTGAGGGGAGCCTGGTGTCAGGCGCTGTCCCTCCCCTGGCCGCCCGTCCTCTGGAGCGGGCAGCCAGGGTTCCGCGTCCCGTGTGTCCCGGGGGCGGTCGGTGCGGGCGTGGGGACCCAGCAACGGCCCCACAGCGTGCGCCCTTGCGGGCCGGCGTTGCTCGCTGTGGGGGTGGCGGAAGGGCGTCCCCGGGGGGGGTGCCTTCCAACGTTGTGAGGGGCGCCTGGTGTCAGGCGCTGTCCCTCCCCCGGCCGCCCGTCCTCTGGAGCGGGCAGCCAGGGTTCCGCAACCCGTGTGTCCCGGGTGCGGTCGATGCGGGCGTGTGGACCCAGCACCGGCCCCACAGCGTGCGCCCTTGCGTGCCGGCGTTGCTCGCTGTGGGGGTGGCGGAGGGGCGTCCCCGGGCGGGGTGCCTTCCACCGTTGTGAGGGGCGCCTGGTGTCAGGCGCTGTCCCTGCCCCGGCCGTCCGTCCTCTGGAGCGGGCAGTCAGGGTTCCGCGTCCCGTGTGTCCCGGGGGCGGTCGGTGCGGGCGTGGGGACCCAGCAACGGCCCCGCAGCGCGCGCCCTTGCGGGCCGGCGTTGCTCTCCTTGGGGGTGGCGGAAGGGCGTCCCTGGGGGGTGCCTTCCACCGCTGTGAGGGGCGCCTGGTGTCAGGCGCTGTCCCTCCCCCGGCCGCCCGTCCTCTGGAGCGGGCAGCCAGGGTTCCGCGTCCCGTGTGTCCCGGGTGCGGTCGGCGCGGGTGTGGGGACTCGGCACCGGCCCCACAGCGTGCGCCCTTGCGGGCCGGCGTTGCCCGCTGTGGGGGTGGCGAAAGGATGTCCCCGGGCAGGTCGCCGTCCACCATTGTGAGGGGCGCCTGGTGTCAGGCGCTGTACCTTCCCCGGCCATCTGTCCTCTGGAGTGGGCAGCCAGGGTTCCGCGTCCCGGGTGTCCCGGGTGCGGTCGGTGCGGGCGTGGGGACCCAGCACCGGCCCCACAACGTGCGCCCTTGCGGGTCGGTGTTGCTCGCTGTGGGGGTGGCGGAAGCACGTCCCCGGGGGGTTGCTTTCCGCCGTTGCGAGGGGCGCCTGGTGTCAGGCGCTGTCCCTCCCCTGGCCGCCCGTCCTCTGGAGCGGGCAGCCAGGGTTCCGCGTCCCGCGTGTCCCGGGTGCGGTCGGTGCGGGCGTGGGGACTCGGCACCGGCCCCACAGCGTGCGCCCTTGCGGGCCGGCGTTGCTCGCTGTGGGTGTGGCGGAAGGGCGTCCCTGGGGGGGTGCCTTCCACCGTTGTGAGGAGCGCCTGGTGTCAGGCGCCGTCCCTCCCTCGGCCGCCCGTCCTCTGGAGCGGGCAGCCAGGGTTCCGCGTCCCGTGTGTCCCGGGTGCGGTTGGTGCGGGCGTGGGGACCCATCACCGGCCCCACAGCGTCAGACCTTGTGGGCTGGCGTTGCTCGCTGTGGGGGTGGCGGAAGGGCGTCCCCGGGGGGGGGTGCTTTCCACCGTCGTGAAGGGGGGCCTGGTGTCAGGCGCTGTCCCTCCCCCGGCCGCCCGTCCTCTGGAGCGGGCAGCCAGGGTTCCGAGACCCGTGTGTCCCGGGTGCGGTCGATACGGGCGTGTGGACCCAGCACCGGCCCCCCAGCGTGCGCCCTTGCGGGCCGGCGTTGCTCGCTGTGGGGGTGGCGGAAGGGCGTCCCCAGGTGGGGTGCCTTCCATCGTGTTGTGAGGGGCGCCTGGTGTCAGGCGCTGTCCCTCCCCCGACCGCCCGTCCTCTGGAGCGGGCGGCCGGGGTTCCGCGACCCGTGTGTCCCGGGTGCGGTCGATGCGGGCGTGTGGACCCAGCACCGGCCCCACAGCGTGCGTCCTTACGGGCCGCTGTTGCTCGCTGTGGGGGTGGCGGAAGGGCGTCCCCAGGGGGGGTGCCTTCCACTGTTGTGAGGGGCGCCTGGTGTCAGGCGCTGTCCCTCCCCCGGCCGCCCAACCTCCGGAGCGGGCAGCCAGGGTTCCGCGACCCGTGTGTCCCGGGTGCGGTCGATGCGGGCGTGTGGACCCAGCACCGGCCCCACAGTGTGCGCCCTTGCGTGCCGGCGTTGCTCGCTGTGGGGGTGGCGGAAGGGCGTCCCCAGGTGGGGTGCCTTCCATCGTGTTGTGAGGGGCGCCTGGTGTCAGGCGCTGTCCCTCCCCCGACCGCCCGTCCTCTGGAGCGGGCGGCCGGGGTTCCGCGACCCGTGTGTCCCGGGTGCGGTCGATGCGGGCGTGTGGACCCAGCACCGGCCCCACAGCGTGCGTCCTTACGGGCCGCTGTTGCTCGCTGTGGGGGTGGCGGAAGGGCGTCCCCGGGGGGGGTGCCTTCCACCGTTGTGAGGGGCGCCTGGTGTCAGGCGCTGTCCCTCCCCCGGCCGCCCGTCCTCTGGAGCGGGCAGCCAGGGTTCCGCGACCCGTGTGTCCCGGGTGCGGTCGATGCGGGCGTGTGGACCCGGCACCGGCCCCACAGCGTGCGCCCTTGCGGGCCGGCGTTGCTCGCTGTGGGGGTGGCGGAAGGGCGTCCCCGGGTGGGGTGCCTTCCATCGTGTTGTGAGGGGCGCCTGGTGTCAGGCGCTGTCCCTCCCCCGACCGCCCGTCCTCTGGAGCGGGCGGCCGGGGTTCCGCGACCCGTGTGTCCCGGGTGCGGTCGATGCGGGCGTGTGGACCCAGCACCGGCCCCACAGCGTGCGTCCTTACGGGCCGCTGTTGCTCGCTGTGGGGGTGGCGGAAGGGCGTCCCCGGGGGGGGTGCCTTCCACCGTTGTGAGGGGCGCCTGGTGTCAGGCGCTGTCCCTCCCCCGGCCTCCTGTCCTCTGGAGCGGGCAGCCAGGGTTCCGCGACCCGTGTGTCCCGGGTGCGGTCGATGCGGGCGTGTGAACCCAGCACCGGCCCCCCAGCGTGCGCCCTTGCGGGCCGGCGTTGCTCGCTGTGGGGGTGGCGGAGGGGCGTCCCCGGGGGGTGTGCCTTCCACCGTTGTGAGGGGCGCCTGGTCTCAGGCGCTGTCCCTCCCCCGGCCGCCCGTCCTCTGGAGCGGGCAGCCAGGGTTCCGCGACCCTTGTGTCCCGGGTGCGGTCGATGTGGGCGTGTGGACCCAGCACCGGCCCCAGAAGCGTGCGCCCTTGCGGGCCGGCGTTGCTCGCTGTGGGGGTGGCGGAAGGGCGTCCCCGGGGGGGTGCCTTCCAACGTTGTGAGGGGCGCCTGGTGTCAGGCGCTGTCCCTCCCCCGGCCGCCCGTCCTCTGGAGCGGGCAGCCAGGGTTCAGCGACCCGTGTGTCCCGGGTGCGGTCGATGCGGGCGTGTGGACCCAGCACCGGCCCCACAGCGTGCGCCCTTGCGGGCCGGCGTTGCTCGCTGTGGGGGTGGCGGAAGGGCGTCCCCGGGGGGGGTGCCTTCCACCGTTGTGAGGGGCGCCTGGTGTCAGGCGCTGTCCCTCCCCCGGCCGCCCGTCCTCTGGAGCGGGCAGCCAGGGTTCCGCAACCCGTGTGTCCCGGGCGCGGTCGATGCGGGCGTGTGGACCCAGCACCGGCCCCACAGCGTGCGCCCTTGCGTGCCGGCGTTGCTCGCTGTGGGGGTGGCGGAAGGGCGTCCCCGGGTGGGGTGCCTTCCACCGTTGTGAGGGGCGCCTGGTGTCAGGCGCTGTCCCTCCCCTGGCCGCCCGTCCTCTGGAGCGGGCAGCCAGGGTTCCGCAACTCGTGTGTCCCGGGTGCGGTCGATGCGGGCGTGTGGACCCAGCACCGGCCCCACAGCGTGCGCCCTTGCAGGCCGGGCGTGCTCGCTGTGGGGGTGGCGGAAGGGCGTCCCCGGGGGGGGTGCCTTCCACCGTTGTGAGGGGCGCCTGGTGTCAGGCGCTGTCCCTCCCCCGGCCGCCCGTCCTCTGGAGCGGGCAGCCAGGGTTCCGCGATCCGTGTGTCCCGGGTGCGGTCGATGCGGGCGTGTGGACCCAGCACCGGCCCCACAGCGTGCGCCCTTGCGGGCCGGGCGTGCTCGCTGTGGGGGTGGCGGAAGGGCGTCCCCGGGGGGGGTGCCTTCCACCGTTGTGAGGGGAGCCTGGTGTCAGGCGCTGTCCCTCCCCCGGCCGCCCGTCCTCTGGAGCGGGCAGCCAGGGTTCCGCAACCCGTGTGTCCCGGGTGCGGTCGATGCGGGCGTGTGGACCCAGCACCGGCCCCACAGCGTGCGCCCTTGCGGGCCGGCGTTGCTCGCTGTGGGGGTGGCGGAAAGGCGTCCCCGGGGGGGGTGCCATCCACCGTTGTGAGGGGCGCCTGGTGTCAGGCGCTGTCCCTCCCCCGGCCGCCCGTCCTCTGGAGCGGGCAGCCAGGGTTCCGCGACCCGCGTGTCCCGGGCGCGGTCGGTGCGGGCGTGGGGACCCAGCACCGGCCCCACAGCGTGCGCCCTTGCGGGCCGGCGTTGCCCGCTGTGGGGGTGGCGGAAGGGCGTCCCCGGGGGGGTGCCTTCCACCATTGTGAGGGGCGCCTGGGGTCAGGCGCTGTCCCTCCCCCGACTGCCCGCCCACTGCTGGGCGGGTTGCCGGGGTTCGTTGTGTGTGTGCGGTGTGTGTGGTGTCTGTGCCGCGCGTTTCGTGGTGCGTTGTGCCGCTCTTCCCTTGGTCCCCCGGTGCTCCCCTCTCTGGTGTCTCGGTGCGGTGTTGTGCTCGACGTGTGCCCGCCGTGTCCCCTCCCCTGTGTGCGCCCCTTGCTCGTCCGCTGGCTTCCCCTTGTCCCTTTCGCGGCTTCGTTGCTCTTTACCCTTCCCTCTACCCTTCTCCCTGACATGCACTTTTTCCCTGCCTCCGCTTTGTCGTGTGTCTCTGTCTTTTTCCTTGTCGGCCCGGGCATCCTCCTTTGAACCTGCGTAGAGAGAGGAGAGGGCGTAAACGGGCGTGCGGCGGCGGCGGTTTTGTCGCGACATGGCACCTCGAGCTGGCTGGTACGTCATGCGACATGCGTGTGCGACCGGCGTGTGTGTGGGTTTTTTGTCCCACTTGCTCCCGTCTTGTCATACCCCTTTGGCCGCTACCTTTGCTCGTTGCCCGATCCGCGCGCGTGGCGTGACATGCAACACACCTGGAAACGAGAGAGACACAACACCAGGTACCGGCCCGAACCACCGGAACCGGCCGCGAGCGCCGCGCACACACCGACGGGGCACTGCACCCGCCAAGGCAGTAGTGGCGCACAGCGCCACGCCCCAACCCCTAGGCTAGGCAGCCTCCGCGCCAGCCCAAGGGGGTCCCACTGGCGACAAGCCAGTAGCACGGGCCCGGCGGCGCCAGCGCCCCGGGCGACCACGCATTAGGGGGGCGACGCAGTGGGTAAGCGCCCGCAGCCACGGCTGCGAATTGATGCACAGACCGGGGAGTGGCGAAACGGGGAAGCCGGGGAAGGACGGGGCTCCGAGCTCTGTGAACCCGGGGGACTCCGCCACCAGGCAGGAGGTGCGTCTTGGAGCGCCCCCCACTAGGACCCAGTGGGGAGGATATCACCTGGCCCGACCAGGTGGCCCCCCGAGGCCGAAAGGCGTCTAGTACCCGCAAAATCAAACCTCAAACCTCAGACCTCATTCCAGCCCAGAGCCTTCTTGGACTCCTTCTTGGTCTCCTCTCGGTTGCCCTTGAGCATGGTCGTCATGGGGGCTGCATACTCGGCATACATCTTGATATACCCCGAGTAGTAGTTGCAGAACCCCAAGTATGCCCGTAGCTCAGAGACCGTTTTGGGCTTCACCCAGTGCTCAATCGCAGCCACCTTGCCAGGTATGGGCTTCCGCTGCCCGTTCCCAACTACGTTGCCAGCGAAGACCACCTCGCTTACCACAATGGTGGCCTTGTCACTGCTGCCCGTGAGTTTGTGCTGAACCAGAAGGTCGAGCACTCTGGTGACGTCCCTCTCATGTGCCTCCAGGAGCTCCTCATAGCTCATACTGGGGTCCCCGGACGCGATGATTACGTCGTCCACAAAGGGGTCCGCACAGTAACGCACCGGCTCAAGCAGGTTCTGCAGCATCCGCTGAAAAGCCGCATTGCCGTTGGTAACGCCCATGGGCATCACCTTCCACTGGAGGGGTCCAAGTGGGGTGCTCATTGCTGTGCAGGCACGGGACTCCTCGGCGAGAGGCATCTGATGATAACCATGTTTCAGGTCAATCACCGTGAAGATCCTCCGCCGGTGTTGCTTTTGCAGCATGTCCTCAATGAGGGGCAGCGTATAGCTGTCATGCTGCGGTTGGGCGTTTAGGCCGCGGTAGTGGACCACGAGCTGCCACTCCCCGGCCACCTTCTTGGGGACGACGAAGCACGGGGAGGCCCACTCGGAGTGGCACGGCTCAAGCCAGCCCCTCTCGATGAATTCACGGAGGATCTTCTCCATGGCCTCCTTGCTCTCGCCCCTCAGATCGAACTCCCGGTGTCGGTACACACGGGGGTCCGGCTTCAGTCGTATCTTGGCCTCACCATACGGTCCACGCACCGGTGGGGGAAATACAGGTTTTCCGCTGAAGAAGGTGTCCCCATACTTCTGCTTCAGCCTGGCCCTCAATGCCTGGATCTTGGAACACTCATCGGACTCCGCCTTGGCCTTTCCGGGCACCTGGACCACTGAGCTTACTTGCGGGATGTCACCGCATGGTTTCGGCTCAGGTGGTCTCCCCAGGTGGCCCAAAGGGCCATCTCTGGTCTTGCCTCGGAACAAGTCACCGTAGGTGGGTGGGTTACCGCCGATTGGCTCGTCCTGGTCCAGTACCCTCCTTACGAAGGTATCCCCATCATAGGAACCAGAGACGATGGAATCCACTTCCCACGAGGCTTTGTCCTGGCCCTTGCCCTCACGCTGGCTTCCCCAGTCGTGAAAGGGCTGATCCCTATACCCCTGAACCAGGTCCAGCTCCTCTTCAGTGAGGAGGTCCTCCGGTTCTCCGATGTCAACAGGGGAAACTGCAAAGCATTGCTGCCATGGCTCCGCTATAATGCGGTTGACACACACGAAGTCCGTGGTATCGGCCTGTTCAAGGCCCCCATCCACATAGTGGAATTCCGTTGGCCATCTCTGGGGTGGCATGGGCTGTCCCTTAGCGTCCTGATAGACACTCTCTCCAGCCGGTAGGACGACCTTGTTTAAGGTCATGTTGGTCAATGAGACCACCCAATCTCGGGTGCTTTCCTCCTCGGTGCATCCCAAAGGAACAACCAGCACTGCCTTGGAGCGGTCCTTGCGAATCTTCGCTACCGCCCTTAAAATGTCCCATCGGGGGCAATGGATCCACATCAAGCCCTGATGCGGACCCCAGTGCTTCTTCCACGCGGAGTCCTGGGCGCTCCAGTACTTCTCACAAACCCGAAGATGGGCGGAGGTTCCTGAGGAGAACGCATCCAGGGCCAGATCCGAAGCTCCCAGGTCCGTAACCACTCGGCTCGCTACTTCCGGCATTACGCCGTACTCCTGGTTTGCTGGCCCAGCTGGCTCAGTCCCCAGCGCGGCTACTTCGAGCTGATTGCGTTCCGGGTGGATCCATTGGCATTTCACATGGTGCTCAGGCGACGAAAGCCACGAGAGCTGGTCGTCCTGGTACAGGGTCATGGAGGCCTGGGCCGGGAGAACGCCAGAGTCCGTCTCCATCATGAAGTTGTACCCAACGATCATGTCCCAGTCCATCTCGGCCTCGTAGAAGCGGCCTTGCAGGAGGATTTCTTTGCCGAGGTCCGGGCGGCTCAGCTCACGGTTGTTCACGAACTGCAGCCCAATGGACGCTTCCCTCGTGCCTCCCACCATGTACTGGCCGTTCGCCACCTTCAGCCTGACAGGCCTCCGACTGTCGGTCAAGCACTCTGGCGGAAGTAGGCCAGCCTTGACCAGGCTGACCTGAGCTCCCGAGCTTCTCCACTTCCCCGCATAGGGCACGGACCTTAAGGTGCAACTGCCGCTCACCCCGGACACGGCGCACGGCGTGCAAGCTCAGGATCTCCGGCTGTTCCAGAAGCTCAATAGCAGACTGGTGCAGGTCGTGGACGATGGGCTCAGGCTGCCCATCTGCAGCATCCAGCTGCGGTCCGGGTGATCCTCCGATACTCTCGGAAAGATCTTGAAGCACATCAAATACGTTCTTGGTCGCGAAGGATGGACGGGTGCAAGGGTTCGTGCCTTCACTTGCCCCCACCCTGCCACTGCGACTGTCCTTCATCTTGGGTGCCGGACCGGGCCTTCCGCCCGCGGCAATCCCTTTGTGCTCATTGTCTTCCGGATGGGATGGTGTGGCGCTTCCCGCAACACCATCCTGCGACCGCCCTAGCTGGGGCCCTTGGCTGCAGGGGCTCCGCTAAGGGGCGTCGCTTGTGGTAGCAGGGGTACTCTCCTCCGCATCAACCTCGTTGACGCTCTTCTTCTTTCCCCCTTTCTTACCCTTCTTGTCCTTGTCCTTGTTCTTGTCGTCCGACTTGGGGATCCAGGACTTCTTGATCTCCTGGATCTCCTTGGCCAACTCGGTCCCCACCGACATCAGCTTGCAGAGCTCCTCCTTGGTGACCTCCACCTTGGTCTCCCTGATACCCGTGCACCTTCTTGTAAGCCTCCGTGTCGGCCTTGTGGATGGGACATGTTCGGTGGTCATGGTTGAACCCTTTGTTCCTTCCATAACACACGAAACAGCCCTGAGGGTGAGCTCGTATGAACTCCCCAAAGGACAGCGGAGGGTCGCCCATGCGGCGCGGCTCCTTCTTCTCCTTCTTCTTCCAACCCTTCTGCAGGGGCTTCCAGCTTCCCCGGTTGCTCCCCGCGTTCAGGTTGTTGGCTACAAAGGCACAAACGGCTGTCTCGGCGGGCTCATCGTCATGGTCATCATCGTTGAGGGCCTCACCGCCTTCGGTTCCCGCTGGATCCATGGCAGATTCCCCGCCAGACCCTTCGCCAACATAGTTGACGTCACGGTCACCGGCCTTCAAGCCGCGGGTGTGGTGGAGATTCCTGTACTCTTTGAGTACCTCCTCTCCGACCCACTCCAAGACCTCGTCGCAGGTCATCCGCGCCGGGATGGCCTGCAGACGGAGGGTCTTGCCCTTCACGTCGCACTCGTCAAGGCGCAACATCGCGGTCTTCTCGCGATCGCCCGTGACGGTGATGAGGAGGGCGTTCCGCAGCTCTCGCCGCTTGACTTCCAGCGCCACATGCTTCTTTCTCCAAGCCAACACGTTTGGATGATACTCCCTGGGGAGCATCATCTTGAAGGTTTGGTTGAACTTAGCTCTCTTGGCTTCCTCCTTGGTGACTCTCTTGATCCATGCTTCCGGCAGCATGGAGAGCAGGCGGGCCTGCTCGTCACCCTCATTCCAGTCCTCCACGTTGCGGCGGAAGAGGGTGTATTGCCCCCGGAAGTCTCGCCAATCCCGTAGGCGGATCTCCCGACCATCATGCTGAAGCTTGATGGCCCTCTACCGCTTGGCAGCCACCTGCGGAGCCTCCACTCGATCCTGCTCGTTGAGCCACTTCTTGGCTTCCTTGAGGGTCTTGATTTTCCCCTCCTTGGTCGCCACAAAGTATAGCTCTTGGAGCACCTCCGGCAGGCGCCACCTGAACCGTTTGAAGACATATTTCTCCGCCTCTGCGGGATGCATGTCTTCAGTGACGGTCATTCCCCAATCGTCCAGCTTCTCCAAGAAGCGGTCGAGGTTGAGGGGGTTGCCATCGTACGTGGGGGGCTTGATGTCCTTCAGGTCTTCCCACACGGCAGAATCCGCGGCCTTAGAGACCATGAACGCCGGCCGCGAGGTCGACCGAGGTTCCCATCGGCGTCCCCCACGGACTCCCACGGCCGCCACTTCCATCTCCTCCGCGGTATCCATATGGCTACGCCGTGGTTCCTCTATGTACGCTGAACCTAGATGTTCACGCCGTAATCCTTCCATGTACACCTCCTCATCACGGCGCCGGCGGCTGCGTTCAGCGGCCTCCCGTCGTACACTACGCGGCGGGGTAATGCCGAACTCCTCCAGGTCTTCCTCGCCTCCGCCGACATCCCACTCCACGTCCCCTCCGGGGACCTCATCTCTGAGTCCACCGTATCGCCCCCCAGCCATTTGGATTGGCTCTGGGACTGGTGCGGGGCGTCGGGGGCGCACCAGTGTCCGCGGTGGAGCACGGCGGTTGTGGTACTCCGCACTGAGCCACTCGTCACGCCACTCCTCACTGCCACTGCCGGGCAGCACACGCTCGTTACGGCCGCCCGCGCCGTGATGAGAGGGGGTCCTGAGAGAGGGGGCACTGGCGCTGGGGCGACTCCTGGGGGGTCCGCCGGGGGCGAGGGCTCTGCCTGGACCTGGTCCGGGTCCCCCGCCGTCGTCCGACGAGCCGGATTCCAGGGGTGGGGAGTCGCTGCCTACGCTCACCCGGCTTTCCAGCCTGTCCAACCTCTGCTGCAGGCCGTTGATGACCTTGTTCAGCAGCCTGGTTTCGCCCCTGGCGATGTCCAGCTCCCTCTGGGCGGCGGTGGCAACCTTGGCAATCTTGACCATCTCCGTCTTGGCGATGTCCAGTTCCCTCTGTGCGCCTGCGGCGACCCTGGCGATGCGGATCATCTCGCCTTTGCCCGTGTCTACCTCGCGCTCGAGGGACTGGACCCTCCTGCGGAGGTGGACGATCCACCGCCAAGTGGCCTCCGGGCCACCATCTTCCGGTGGGCCGTCGGGGTCCCCGAGGGGTCCTCCAGGAGGGCCTCCGCTGGGCCCACCCGGTCCAGGGGGTCCTGCCCCGCCAGGGGGTCCAGCCCCGGGGGGTCCACCGGGTGGACGTCCTCCAGGGGGTCCTGACGGGCCTCCGCCAGGGGGTCCTGTCGGGTCTCCGCCGGGTCGCCTCGGTGGGTCCGAGGATGGGGGCTTCTCCGTGTAACCGAAGTCCATGTCTTCATCCTCCTCCATGTCGCCCCACCTGGCCGTCTCGGTCTCGCACGCGGTGGACTCCGAGCTCCGGTAGGGAGGAGGGAGATCCTCACTCTCACCCTCCGGCTCCATGGGGACGTCTCCGCCTCCTCCGCCAGCCATTCCCCGGCGATGTCGGCGGTCTCGTCCGTCCCCATCGCTGGCGGTGAAGAAGGGGTCGGAGTCGTGGGGATGTCCCCCCGCTAGCCTCCGTGCCCTCTCGGGGGTCTTCCCCTTACCCCTCCTTCGTCGGTAGGCGGTGGGGCCACTGTCCCCACTGCTGCCGGTGTCGACCTCCTCCAGATCCAGCTTCATCTTGGAGGAGGCGTCTCCTTCGAAGAGCTTTCGAAGGGTTTCCACTCTGGATCCTCCTGGGGGTGTCTCGCGCTGAAGCTTGGCCTCCGCCTCCTCCATTGCGGCGGCCGTGGCTGCGGCAGCTCGCCTTTCGGCCTCTTCTCGGGCACGGGCAGCCTCGGCTTCCCGAGCCCCCTGCAGCCGAGCCTTCTCAGCTTCCAACGCTGCCAGCTCCGCCTCCATCTTGGCCCTCTCCTCAGCGACCTTCCGTCGCGCGGCCTCAATGGCGTCCTTCCTGGCGGCGTCCGCTTGGGCCTTGGCCGTTGCTTCGGCGTGGGCCCTTTCCTCCGCCTCCTTCCTTGCCCTCTCTTGGGCAAGCGCCTCTTCCAACGCTTTCACCTCGGCCTCCTTACAGACAATGGCCTCCTGGGCCAGGCGGCCTTCCTGGGCGGCCGCCGCCACCTCACTCCTGACCCGGGCAGTCGCTGCCTCCTGTACGGCTGCAGCCGTGAGTCCGGCCGCAATGGCCGCCACGGTCGAGGCATGGAAGGCCATGCCTCTGCCCCACTCTGCAGCCTCCTCTCGGGCGATGCCGACGGCGCCCTCCACAGCAGCGTTCTGCTGCGTGGCCCGTTGCCGGGCAGTCTGAAGGTTGCAGGGCGACCCACAGGCGCGCTCGCAGGCGCGGGCCACGTCCCCTTGGCCGGGAGCGACGCTGCTGCTGGGGCTGGCCTCGTCAGCCGGCATCCTCCCACGGTGGGCCAACTCCACGTTGCTGCTGGGGCCTGACTTCCTCAGGTGCAGCTGACGGGGCTTGGCCTTGGCCTTCTTGGCGACTTCAAGGAAGTCGCCAAGGGTGGTGGGGCCGGGGTGATGACCGCCACCGGCCCGTTGGCAGCTGGGGGCTGGGGTCCGCCCTTGGTCTCGTTCTTCGCGGCTTGGGCGGCTTCGGCGGCCAGGGATTCCTGGTACCCCCGCCATTTCTTGTCCCGCCTCTTGTCCCCGGCGGACCGCTTCTCCTTCCCAGGGGACGCGCTGCTGTTGCTGCCCTGCAGCGTACGCTCGTCCCCCGGTTCTCGGAAGTTCTTTTCGATCATGTCCCATATAGAGACGTTGATCGTAGCGCCTGACGGGTACTCGTTGGGGTTCTCGTCATCCTCAATCCCGTCGGGGCGCAGCCCTTCGCCGGGCCTGTCCGGGCGGGTCCAGACCCTCCAGCGCTTCTGGCGGAAGCGGTAGGCGTATCCTTCCACCCGCAGCCAGTCTTCCACTGCCTGCAGGCGGTCGGCGCCCATATCCTCGCGGAGCTCGAAGCTCCCGGGCATGCCGCCTTCGCACTGGGGGATGCTGTGGCGGTAGTGCTGACCCCACACCAACCCACGCAGTGTAACGGCAGCAGTCCCAGCACTCAATTATACACTGATGTGATCAGAATTTCAATGATTCTCAGATGTACATTAGTGCAGTAAATTTTCCGCTTCATTTCATGTTTTCCGTTCGCCGCCAAATGTCGCCTGTGAGCGCGCGTCGGGTCGCATTTGTCCTTCGTGATTTCCCAATCGGATTTATTTAAATTATTTCGAATGATTTCACGTTGTGTCGTTATATGCGATGAATGCGCATTGAGATTCTATGTCTGCTCCATTTTTGTAGACCGGGTTTTCATACTCTTCATATTCCACCATGGAGTTCAAAGGACTTACAAGTGCTTCGCATATGTCGCTACCAGAGGCTGGATACGGGTCTGAAGAGGGTTATGTGGGTTCGGAGATATCAGGGGCAGTGTCGGGCGTTACGACCCCTGGGGCATCAAGGCTACAGGCTTCGCAGTTACAACAAAGATCAACCACTATGCAGCGGTTACATGGGAGCAGAGGAAATCATGACTCTGCTTCTGGAATCTCCACCGACACTCTGAGATCATCGGACTTTAGCGGGGCTATCACTCGTAGAGAGTCACTGCGTGTTCCCCCTGAGGTTACCTTCGTGGCATCTCCCCAACAAACCGAGGATCATCCGTCAGAGTGCCCTTACTGTGGCCATAGGCATTGGCCTGGAGTTCATACTTGTGCTGATTGTTGTGTGAACGCCCCACCCAACCTTAAACCCGGTCGAGAATCTCCCTCCTCGAGTGAATCTGGTTCCTCCTCTCACGCTCTACCTGATCTTGAAGACAGCAGCAGCGAAGGAGAGCAGTCTGGTACTGGAATTAGTGGTGATCACTGGGAAAACCACTTCCAGCAGATCTGGAATGAGGAATTCCTGCACCGCCAGAATTGGCTGTTGGCGGAGGCGGGCTATCGTGGCCGTCTGATGAACTGGTTCCGGGCGTCGTGCCAGTTCATCAGGGACAGTGGCCGGTTGCGATTTGAGGCCCAATTGCAGGAGCAAGAGGACTGGGAGGAGCTGATGGACCAGTTCGACCACCAGGCCGCCGTGATGGTGCAGATGGCCATCATCGCCGAGGAGAGACGCCAGAATGTGCGTCAGCACGCTGGTCCGTCGGGCGCCTGGGGTCCGAACGACGACGAGGTCGACGAAGTGAGGTGTGATTCGACACATTCGCACCTCTCCAGGGAGCAACTGTCCAAGCTTCCCAGCTCCACCTCCAGTGTTGACACTTGGGTCGACGAGGTGAGAAGCAAAGGAAAGGGGACGAGATGCCCTTCCTGTGGCGAATGCGCCAAGGACTGCTCCTGTCGAAGACAGATTTCGTCGCTGGAGAACAGGGTGAAGGAGCTGAAGAAGGCCGCCAAGGAGAAAAAGAGGGATGATGACAGCAAGTGGAAGGAGATGGAGCAGAAGCTGGAGAAGCTTACAGATCTGGTACAAAATCTGAGCACTACTGGGCTCACTGGACCAGCGCCTACGATGGCAAGCCACCCAGCACCTACCTCCTCAGCTGCACCTGCATCCACGCCTTACGGCGTTCCACATTCTCCAGCACCCCCAGCTTTTACTGGTCACATCCCAGCTTTTACTGGAATTTCTGGTAACCCCCCTACTGGATTTGGAAGTCCTATTGGGTTCAATCTGGGTACCGAAGGAGGAGAATCTTCGTCGGAGAGGTCTGTACTGTCTGTTGGTACTCTCGGAGAGATTGATGGAGGAGCAAAGACCACCGTGAAGGAGCGATCAATGGCTTTGAAGAATAAGGTCCGGCAGCAGAAAGAAAACGAAGCCAAGATCAAAGAAAAGCAGAAGAAATTGAAGGAGATGAGGCTGCATCAAGCACAACCAACGCCGTTCGTGCAGCCTACTGTGGACCAGGCGTTGCTGGCGGCTGCAATTGCACAGGCACAGGCAATGGGAGGCGCCGCAGTCAACCCAGTGTTCGTCAATCCGGTTGGCACAGCCACAAATTTCAACCTGAACCACCTGCTGAATCCGTTGCACATGAGGCTGAGGGGTTCAGTAATGAAGCAGCCTAAGTTCTCTGGACACCCCAATTACTGGGCTTCGTTCGAACGACAGTTCATGGTGTGGCTGCAGACGGAGAAGCTGGACAAGGAACTCTGGATCCTTGGGGTGATGGATTGTTTGACTGGCAAACTCAGGGAAAGTACTTATAACCTTTATGTGGAAAGGCAGAATCAAGGAGACCCCCTGACTTATCAAGAGTTGTATCGAAGTCTCAAGAAGAAAGGCTCTCGACTTCCTGAAGATCATTACAGGAACCGTCTGGAGAACTTCAGGGCGATCAAGAAATTGTTTCTGGAAGAAATTCAAATTGCAAGACAAGATTGGGAGTTTTTGGTGCAAGAGGCGGAGAATTCGGGAGAAGGACTTTCTGAAGGCGGAATGAAGAAGATCCTCCTGAGCAAGCTCACGCCGGAGACCAAGCAGAAGATCAGGGACTCTCAGGCGGACCAAAAAGTCCGGGGCAACTGGGTTGAAGTCCGAGGATTGCCGGAAACTATGGGAAAAATGGCAGTTCGTGAGTTGCTACACTCTATCAGTGCTACTGGATTGAAAGACATCACTATTCGTGAGGGCAGATGGAGAGTTGGTTTCCACGATTCTGAACAGTCGGAGTTTTTCTGCAGCATGGTGGATGGAAAAGTGAAGTATAAGGGAACAGTTTTCAAGGTACGACCGTGGATCTTCTCGTATGGAGTCGAGCAGATCTGGGACCAACTTGAAAAGTATGCAAACTTAGAACGCCAGAAGTCCAAGGATGCACATGGCTTCGGAGGCAAGGTCAACGCCGTTGGTGAGAAGGGATGCTCTGTGTGCATTGCCCTTGGAGAGGAAGGTCGAGCGGCGACTCGCACGACCGCAGATCACAGATGGACGCCCTCAGATCTCAAGACAATTCAGTCCAAAATGGATTGAAAGGGAAATTCTCCCAAAAATCCCCAGCAGGATGGGGCACGAGATGCTGACCAGCATGGAAGGGGAAAGGGTAAAGGGCAGTCCAAAGGAAAGAAGAGAGACTGGACACCGAAAGATTACTCGCAGCAAGGCGGAGATCCAAGTGGCTCAAGATGGACCGATGCTGGTGGAAAATCTGGTGGAAAATCTGGTGAAAAAGGTGGCAAAGGCCAAGGAAAGTCCGGGAATCAAGATGATTCCAAGGTGAATGGCAACCCCCTGTACGCGGAGACGCCAGCGAACAAGACCTTCGGCAACAACAAGGATACTGGAGGTCGAGGAAAAGGCAGATCCAACGAATCCAACCCCAATTCCAACACCTCCAACAACAAAGGCCAAGGAGGTAAGAAAGGTGGTGGTGGAAAGTCATTCGGTGGTCGTGGACGTGGAAAAGGAGTGAATGCCGTCGAAGCAGGAGAAGAATGGGTTGACGAAGGACAAGTACAGGACGTACAGCCGAACGAAGAAGAAGAATGGCAATAGGGAAGCCAACTTGACCCAAATCCCAACACTGGGGTTGAGTGGCAGGAGACAAAACCCATCAGGGTAGTTGGGGCGGTGAATGGACGCTGCTGGGACCGGCTGGCGCGCTCCTCCGGCCTCTTTTACCCTGCCTGGGTCCTCAGCGCTGTCCGGCGAGGCAAGCAGCGCCAGTTTGTCTGCTGGATCCAGGTCAGAACGACGGATGGTAAGGTTAAACTTGCCAGATGTCTGATTGACAATGGGTCAGAAGTCAATCTGGTGAGGAAAGGCTTTCTGCAGGAGGATGAGGCGAAGATGTCCTCGACCCCTGTCCAGCTGGAGGGAGTCAGCGGACATCGCCTTGACAGTGGCGACAGAGAAGCAGAATTGGCGGTCAGATTGGTGAAACAATCTGTGTGGAGCGTGGAAGAGACGGTCACGGAGGAATGGTTTGCTGGAAAATTCTATGAAGCCAGCATAAAGTATGATTTATTCTTGGGTCAACCCTGGCTTCACTCTCACCGTGTGTCGCCCATGGGACACAGGACATGCTTCCTCCAAGATCCGTCGACCAGCGACCCGTCTGACCTGTATTATCTGCACCCATATACCAAGAGTATCCACCAATTCAAGGAGCGAAATAAGCTGCATTTTCAGCAAGATGGGCAGGAATGGACAAGGAATCAAGAAGAATTCGACGAAGGAAAGGTGGAATCATTGAACTGCAAGAAGTGGAAGTCAGTTTGCTATCGTGTAGTCGACAAATGGCGGGACATTCTGGTGGATTATTTCGAAAGGAACCACAATTTTCGTCCTCAAGTTGATGCCTTTGCAAACAAGAAGAATAAAAGATTTCCGAAGTTCTACGACGATGCCTGGAGTGGGGACTGGTCTGAACCTCTTTGGATCCATCCGTCCTTCGACGTTTTTCCTCGTGTGGTGCAGAAGCTGAAGCAATCCGGCGCAAAGGCGATTTTTATTGTCCCCAATTGGCCAAGACAAGAGTGGTTCAAGGACATTATGGACAATTCAATCGACATTGTCGAGCTACCTCACAAGGGAGTGAAGCTGTATTGTGAAGACCATGGCAAGCCTTTGCCACAGCGTTCGTGGAGCACGTTGGCGTGCTTAGTTGACGGGAATCTGGGAGATTAATGGCAAGATGACAGTGAAATGGGAACAGAAGAGGTCATATCAAATTCCTCAAGAATCGACGAAATTGAGGTGGATGAAGACGATCGAGAGCGGAATCCCGACGTATCGTCGCGGAAGGAGGGAAGGACAATCGGCGTCCCTCAAGAGAACGCCTCCATCCATTACAATTCGTCCCCATCAGACAAGAATCAAGCCAAAAATGTCAAGATTTCAAGCAAGAATGATGACAAATCTCCAAGAATCTCGCCTGAATTGACAGGAATGAAGCTGAATTCGTCCGACCATCCCTTCAAGACATTCGTGGACCCCTTTGATTGGTGGGATCCCACGGAGGAGCGAGCTCAGGTGAGATTCATTCGCCAACAATGCGACGAAGAAGTTTGGAATGAAGTGGCCAAGAACATGAGACCACGACCAACAATTCGCAAATTGGTGGACATAATGTCGGTGAGTAAATGTGGGGATCAGGTCGACGGAGACAAGATATCTGCAAGAAGGGACGCAGTGTTCGAAGATTATCAAGATGACGTGCTGAGTGGGAAGTTGTGGAAAAACCCCCCAATTCGATGTGAAAATGGGGAAGCCAGGATTGACATAATCGAAGGCTCAAAGGTGCACAAACAACGTCCATTCTATCTACATGGCACCAAAGCAGATGCCCTACGAAAGATTATTGAGCGCAATCTCTATGAGTTCGGTTGGTTGGAGGGCTGCATGAGTTCTGAGTGGTGTTCAGCACCATTTACTGTGCCAAAACCCCCACCTGCTGACCAATCCAGCATAGATGCTTGGCGTCTAGTGGTGGATTACAGAGCCCTGAATGCCGTCACAGTACCAGACGCGCATCCTCTTCCTTTAATCGAGAAGGAGATCGCCGCGAGAGCCAAAGGCAAGCTCTTTACTGTGTTGGATTTGCGCCATGGCTTTCATCAGATGCCCCTTCGAAAGGAGGATAGGCATTTGACGGCAATGTGCACGCCCTGTGGCACTGTCCAGTGGACTGTACTGCCGATGGGTCTGAAGAATGCGCCGTCGATGTTCCAGAAGATGATGGAGACTATTTTATTTCAGAAGCACAAGTCTCTGGATTTACAAGAATTCTGCAGCATCTACATTGACGACCTTCTGATTGCCACGCCGTTGGGAAACAACTTTGATGAGTGCCTGAAGTTGCACGAAGAACAAGTTCGAAAAGTTCTCGAAGTCCTTCGACAAGAGAAGCTCGTGTGTGGACCCAAGAAGGGCAAGATGTTCCTCCAGAGTGTGGAATTTTGTGGCTCTGTCTTGGAAGATGGGACAAGAAGACCAGCCCCAGGAAAAATGGCTGCCCTGCAGCTCTGGGAAAGGCCTAAAACGATCACGCAGCTTCGTGCCTTTTTAGGCTGCTGCAATTGCTACCACGAGTTCCTTCCTCTCTGCGCCAAGTCTTCTGGTCCATTGACAGAGTTACTGAAGGTTGGCAAAATAGAAGGAAAGAAGGGATCTCAAGTCAAGCTCAAGTGGACGCCAGAATGTGAAGAAGCCTTTACTGGTCTCAAGGAAGCACTGGCAAATGTGGTTACATTAAAGACTCCGTGGTTGGATGGAAGACCTTTTTATATTCGTACAGACACCAGTCGTTACGCCATTGGTGCTACGATCGAACAAGTCGATGACGAAGGTCACCATCATCCTCTGGCTTTCTGGTCTCGCAAGGTTACAACAAGACAGCGAAATTGGAGTCCAAGGGAACAAGAAGCCTACGCAATCCTTTGTGCCTTACGGCGTTATGAAGGTTGGATCTTGGGCCATCGCGTTGAGGTACTGACTGACCACAAGTCACTGGAGAGCTGGAGGACAGAACATGTGGATACCCCTGGTGGACCAGCTGGGAGAAGAGGCCGTTGGCATGAAACTCTCAGCAGATTTGACCTCCATGTGACTTACATTCCGGGTCGCTACAATACAGTGGCGGACGCCCTGAGTCGCTGGGCCTACCCAGCCTCAGAGGCTTACTCTGAAGTGAGTTTTCATGGGACAGCGACGGATAAAGCTGAAGTGATCGAGTTCGACAAGCCGGAACAAGCACTGATCAAGAAACATTGTCTCCAATGTTCGATTAAAAATCGGATGAAGGTGGATTTGGTCAGATGCAAGGAGATTACCAAGGCAGATCAGACTGCAGGAGTTAACTCTGACTCTGAGTCGTCGCTGCCACTCCTGAATGTGTTTCCTACGACGAGATCCAAAGCGAAATCCACGCTCCCTCCACAACAAAAGGACAAGGAAACTTCCTTCCTCTATGTGGATTGGACGAAGATGTACAAGGAGGACAGGTTCTTTGGGTCTGTATACCACAAGTTGAAAGGGGACAAGCCTTACGACTCTGAAGAGATGTCTGATTTCAAAATCCAAGGCGACAAGTTTTCCTGGCAAGGACGGATTCGTGTTCCTGATTGTCTGATTGACCAATATGTCAAACATTGGCATCGGAATGAGACAGCCCACACACATTCTCGTGTTCTGGAGCAGGAGCTACGACACAGAGTGTACACACGGGACCTCAAGAGTGCCTGTGAACGAGTTGCCAAAGGATGCAAGCAATGTCAGGCGACCATCCCCAAGAATCAAAAGGCAGAAGGACTACTGAAGGGATTACCAATTCCTGAGAGGTTGTTCGACAAGGTGACGGCGGATGTCTTCGAGTTGGGACAAATCGAAGAGGAATGTCTCTACACGAGGAAGCCTATCGATGGGGTTTTGTTAATTCAAGACCGCCACAGTGGCTACATCCAGGTCCTCCCTTGCAACACGAAGCATCTCACCTCTGAAATGGCTGCCAAGTGGACTGCCAGTCAGTGGATGAGTAACTGGGATGTACCCAGTGAAATTCTGACGGACAGTGGGAAGGAGTTCATTGGGACTTGGTGGGTGAACATGTGTGCTCTATTGGGAGTTCATCATCTTCGTGCCCGAGTCTACGACCATCGAGCTCTCCCTGCTGAACGCGCGGGAAGGATTCTTATCAGCATTCTGAGAAAATTCCTGGCGACTGAAAAAGACTACAATTGGTTGGAGACAATTTACTGTGTCTTGAGAAGAGACCATCGCACCAAGAATTACACGGGATTAAGTCCGAATGAACTGGTTTTTGGTCGTGAGAAGATGGGTCCAGGACCAGTGATGTATCATCCAAGGCAGTGCTACAACGCCTCGCAATGGTTTGAGAGGTTCAAGGATCTAGAGTCCAAGTGGATCCAAGCCAAAGTGGAAAGTCAAGCAGATGGGTTGAATTTCAAAAATAAGTCAAGAACGCAAGGAAAACCCTTCGAGAAAGGCCAGCAAGTTTGGCTTCGTAAGTCAGACGAGACCCTGAAGGACGACAACAAATTGTTACCTTTGTGGGATGGCCCATTCGGAGTCAGTGGTCAACTAAGTGAGACTACATTCAACATTGAAATTGAGCCAGGCAGGCATCAAGAAGTACATCGTGACCGTTTGAAGGCCGAAGTACCCTGCCCCAAAGGAAGGTTCAAGCCTCTCTATTGGACTTCCAAGTACCTGAGCGACAGGAAGATGGTCACAAGCAGTTTCGAGTTGGAGAAGATCCTTGATTACAAGAAGAATGCTCGAAACAAGTGGTACTTTCTATGCAGATGGAAAGGATTCGGTCCAGAGGAGGACAAATGGGAGCCAGCTTCAAGTTTTATCCATGGGTATACGGACACTTTCATCAAGTTCCTGAAGAAACACCCTGAGATTGACAAAGAGCTCTCGCTGATGAAGGATTGTGTCACCAAGGAAGACTTACAAGCACAAGAAGAAGCTCCAATCGTGGCATCATCCATTCCAGACAAGATCTGATCAGAATTTGAATCGCATAAACTCACCGAAAGGTTTACGGCTGACATATACCCTTGGCATAGGGACACAACAGTCCTGACGCATCGTCTATGTGGTTCGAGAAACAGATGATGGGACATTCTGGGATCATCCTGGTCATTCCATCCATCATTCTCATCATGGTCATCATGTGAATCATGTGCTTCATTGTAGATGATTCCAATCCGAAGATCCGAAAGGCCATTATCCTCAACCACGACGACACCCTCGCTTTTTGCTGTCGACTGGCCCCCTCTACTCGCCTTGGGAAGGACTCGTTCGAGTTCGTGCTCATTACAGAGATTCTGGCACATGACTGAGTCTGATCCATTTCATGTGTTTGACGGATCTGCTCAGAATGTCATTTCCATCAGCTCTTACATTGAGACGGTTGGTTTGTTTTTCAATCGACCACTGTCAAAGGGCTTATATAGACCAAGTGACGACGATGGTGTTCTTACTTGTGTCGACTCGCTGTTCATCTGTGGATTGTGTTGGAATCCCCCTCAGAATCAGCTCAATTTCGGCAAATTCCCAGTAGCAAGCGTTGGATGCTTATACATTCTGGGACTATAACGAGTCAATTACCCATTCTGGCTCATACTGGATTAAACATGAAGCCCTGGGAACAATACTGACAGTGTGGGGATACCCCACTGGGTTTTCTTGGCTATCATTACTTTAAATGATTGGATTTCCATCATGGGATTCATCATCATCATGAGGATTGACCTGGATTGGCTATGAATGAGAACTGGATTTCCGTTCACCACAACACACAGAGTCTATCGACAAGGAATTAGACCTATATTGGCCTACTGCAGACTTCGCCACCCTCAGTCCGTGTGCGATTCGCTGATTTTGGTCTCAATTCAGGCACATTTTGTACCATAATCTGGCATCTGGTCTCATGACTGCAAATGACACCAGCCAGTTTCACATATCTTGGACTCCATGAAGGGATACCCTATTTTTTTGACGCTCGACGACATGGCGACGCTCGTTTTCTGTTTTCTGGCAGTGGGATGTCAAATCCTGATTTCATCATTAATCATGGATCATCATGTACATTCTTCACTCAGACTTTCAATTTTCGAATTTTCGAGCTTGAACGAAGCTTTTTCTGTGTGCCCTGAGGTACCTATGCGTTTCATTCAAGTCGATGGCCATCGCGAA
Organism: Eutreptiella sp. 'Long Island Sound 2002'; assembly: GCA_964036045.1. Lineage (NCBI taxonomy): Eukaryota > Euglenozoa > Euglenophyceae > Eutreptiales > Eutreptiaceae > Eutreptiella > Eutreptiella sp. 'Long Island Sound 2002'. The sequence continues at coordinate 20,071,821 of OZ038392.1, read as the reverse complement.
GCACAGATCTCAGCACAATTTTGCTCAATTCAGCTCAATTTCACACATTTTGCCTTAGATTAGTCAGTTTTTGGTCACTTTCGCCGTTTCGTTCACTTCACTTGACCCGGCCTGACATACTGGCGTATGTTTTCAGAGGGGGAGTGTAACGGCAGCAGTGACAGCACTCAATTATACACTGATGTGATCAGAATTTCAATGATTCTCAGATGTACATTAGTGCAGTAAATTTTCCGCTTCATTTCATGTTTTCCGTTCGCCGCCAGATGTCGCCTGTGAGCGCGCGTCGAGTCGCATTTGTCTTTCGTGATTTCCCAATCGGATTTATTTAAATTATTTCGAATGATTTCACGTTGTGTCGTTATATGCGATGAATGCGCATTGAGATTCTATGTCTGCTCCATTTTTGTGAACCGGGTTTTCGTACTCTTCATATTCCACCATGGAGTTCAAAGGACTTACAAGTGCTTCGCATATGTCGCTCCCAGAGGCTGGATATGGGTCTGAAGAGGGTTATGTGGGTTCGGAGATATCAGGGGCAGTGTCGGGCGTTACGACCCCTGGGGCATCAAGGCTACAGGCTTCGCAGTTACAACAAAGATCAACCACTATGCAGCGGTTACACGCAGCAGGTACACAGCATCGGGGTGGGGCAGCGGCCACGTCTTGCCCGCCTCCTGCCAGTTCACCATGGGCGCTCGCTCCTCTCGATGGACTAGTCCTTGAGGTGGCTGTTGAAGCGGTTGCTGTGGTCCACTCTATCTACAGGGCTGGGACCCAGTGAAGCGGTACCCAGAACCCCATGGCTAGGGCAGGGCATACAACCGGTCTCCGGTCCACTAACCCCATGTACGGAAAGGAAGACCGGTCTCCAGTCCACTAACCCCATGTAAGGAAGGCGCCCGTTGACGCCCGGTGCGAGCCCGGCGGGAGCGAGTTCCGTGCCGTAAAACCCCGCATCGGCAACCGATGCACCGCCAGCGGAGATTTGTGTATCAGAATATCAGGAATCAACAGGGTTTTATTTTCATATTGTTTCCGTCAATTTTTACGCTTCCGTTCTGATACTCACTGTTTTGACTGCTGGCAGTTGGATCGCGACTTTACCGTAACCGCCAGTTTAACTGTAATTAATGGAAATTTTAACGCTTTCCGCGACAAAGGCTCCAAAGTCTTCAGCAACTGCATGGATGCTTCCGCAATTTTCACATCTTACACTCGCAACCTTAATCCGAATTTTTCAGGATGTCGAAATCGGATTTTCGACTTCGACATCCCCGCACTTGATTTGACCTCTTTCGAGTGGACCTACGTGCTTCCCTATGCACGAATCAACTTTCCTTTTATCCTGCCCTCCATTTGTCTTAAAGATATGGGCAAAACAAAGTTGATTCGTGAGGCCACTTGTGAAGGTCATATCTCGTGTTGCTTGCGAGGAATGACAATAAGGAAACGTGGGATGTATTCACAATACTCCCGACGTAGTTTAGGAAGCATCATATGCCTTGCGTCTCCATACGTGCGCGCTAGTGTAATGGATCATGGTCAAGAGGGTAGAGTTTGCGTTGTAACTCTATGGCCATGATATTGCGTGCGTTAAGATAACTTTCGAGTGTAGCGCGCGAGTGTTGGTGTTGCATAGGAGCTCTTCTTGAGTTCCTATGAGCGATTGACACAAAGTTATGCCCTTGGAGGGGCACGACATATCGTGGGGGGAGCTACCTTTTTGGGCAATATGTGGTATGTGCCACGTGTTGTATTGCGTGCCCATTTGGCGCGTCCATCGCTCCAAGACAAACCCGCCAATGGACCTCATATTGTGTAAGCCCCTTCCTTATACTCCCCACGATCAATTGCAAGCCTAACCTTCATGAAGGGAAGCTTGTGTGGTGATCCCGAAGCGATGCGTTGGGAGCAAGGTGTGTGTTTTGCAATTTTCCATATTTTCGTGTGCCCACTTGGGAAGTAGCGCTCGTAACCTTTCAAGGCGCCCCAAGTGGAACACATATGTGGGATCGAAGGTCATTGGTGTCAAGTCATTGTGTTTAGAAGGATTAGTTGATTGCACGATCCAAGCCGAAGTTATTATAATATAACTGTGCGCCTTTCGAGGCACTTTTGGGTGTTGTTTCGCCAATTTTGCCGTTTTTGGCCCGTCATGATGTCAAGTGGCGACTGTGTATCTCAACGTTGCGCTCAATTGACATTATGACCCAAGTATGATATGAGGGTACATACTTCGGTGCCCAACATATCTTGGACCCGGCGAATAACTCCCCTTGGGCTTGGCACACCGTGGCCGCCATGTTGGCGATTTGGGACTATCCCAAATCATGGGCTCACTTGGCGACCCTGCCATTCCCAATACCAGAGGAGTTGGGCGACGCCCAAAAGATATGTTGGACCAATATGACTTGATACCAATCCTATGGCACACTCCGGTCCGAGTCGGACATGTGCCTCATTTGCCCCAACCATGAGTGTGCGCATTTTTGGCCATTTTGAGCAGTTTTCCACTTTTGCTGCCCGCCGTGCACTATGTTCTAACCCGCGTGCACGCCGGACGCATGGACCAATGGACCATATATGACATGGGTGTTATGGGTAATGGTCCGCATGGTCGACACACGACGTGGGCGAAGCGGAGCCACCTTCGTTAAGGTGCTAGCCCAAAGTGAGTGTGGGCAATTTTGCAATTTTGGCATTTGTGGACCCAATTGGGATCGTCACCACGCCGAGTGGCATGGAGATCTTTGAAAGCCAAGAGCATGGGAGTCTCCGTTGGACTCCCGGTGGATTGCGTATGGAGTAACGGATCCGATCTCCAAGCCGGCGTGGAGATATACTATTGGGAGCACCCCCGAATTTTGGATCATTTCGGCAGCCAAAATGACCCCATTTTGGGACCCCAATTTCCCCCTTCCATGTGGTCAATTGGCGGCCCCATTTCTCTATGCCCACAGGGAGCCCGGACCTAATCCCAGGTTGTACACTCAGATATGAGTCCTAGGTCCTGCCTCCTACCCTGTGAGCCATTGGCCTTACCTTGGCCGGGCGAGCCACGAGTGGGAATGACGCCAATTTTGGTGATTTTGGCATCATGAGCCCACTTGACTCATCCGTGTTGCCCTGATGCCGGGACCTCAGAGGGAACCAGGTTGGGTGAGGGCTCCAGGGAGTTCGTACTCGAAGGGCATAGGGTCAGTTGCCTCGTCCCTACCTCTGGCGGGTCCGGACAAGAGGACAATTTTGGGGATTTTTGAGTTAATTTCAGTTTGGGCTGAAACAGCCCATTTTCAGCTACCAACTCCTGGGTGATAATGGCGGGGCCATATCTCTGGCTCAGAGAGGATTTGGGACCTGCCGTTAAGGGAGCATGGGGAGCCACCGTCGGTTGGCCTTGGAGCCTCTTGGTTCCCAGAAAGTCGCCTGTGGCTGGGCGGGACACCTCCCCCAATGGCAGGGTTTCAGGGTCCGGACTGAGCAGGGCATGGGTTGCGTTTGAGCCCCCGCCCCCACCAGCCACTGGGAGGGTCGGACCTGGGATCGGGATATGAGTTGGGACTGAGTGTCTATTGTCCTGTGATGCCCTTACCCCAGTCCAGTCTTAACCCCATGTGTACATATCCTGATGTGTTGCTGTACATACTTTCGTTCCCTTGTTGCAGAGTGGCAAGGATCCTGAAACGCTTTGTCACATGACATGAGCGCATTGATGCCCTTGTGAGCGTAGTGCTTTGCCTGCCTGCTCACTTGCGCGTGTCCACCGCAGCGTCCCGTGGCCGGCCCCCCACGGGAACGCGTCAAAAGTGTTTCACCGCCGCGGGGTTACCCAGCCCTCGCGTGCCACTCGGGGCCACCAACCCCGAGCAGCGCGTCGCAGCAGCTCGCAGCTCGCAGCTCGCAGCGCAGCGCAGCAGCTCGCAGCGCAGCGCAGCGGCTCGCAGCGCCGCCCAGCGACAGCGCCGAGTTCGTCACGGAGCCCGCAGCGCCGTCCAGAGCATCGCCCTGACCGCGCAGCGACCGTGAAAGAGGTGCACAGACCAGGACTCCTGCATCAGCCCCATCGGCCGACCCGGAGTCCCATCGGCCGACCAGCAAGGCCGCGTCAACCACCTCCACAACCACCGGCTGACCAGCACCAGCCGCACTCCCAATCCAGTGCTGCAGCACCCGCCTCAACAACCACCACCAGTTCGTTGAGTTGAACGAGTGCACACCAAGGACCTCAAGACCAACTACGCCCCCGCTGCCATGGTGAATTGGCAAGAAGCGGGCAGGACGTGGCCGCGGCCCCACCCCCATGCAGCGCAACTGCTGCGTGGGTTGGTATGGGACCAGCACTACCGCCACAGCCACCCCCAGTGCGAAGGCGGCATGCCCAGGAGCTTCGAGCTCCGCACGGACATCGCCCCCGACCGCCTGCAGGCCGTGGAGGACTGGCTGCGGGCGGAAGGGTACGAGTACCGCCACCAGCAGAGGCGCTGGGGGACCTGGACCCGGCCGGACAGGCCCGGCGAAGGGCTGCGCCCCGACGGGATTGAGGAGGACGAGGACCCCAACGCCTACCCGTCGGGCGCCTCGATCAATGTCTCCATGTGGGACATGATCGAGAAGAAGTTCCCGGAACCGGGGAGCGAGCGCAGGCTGAAGGGCAGCAGCAGCGCGTCTCCGGGGAAGAAGAAGCAGTCCGCCGGGGACAAGAAGCGGGACCGGAAGTGGCGGGAGTACCAGGATTCCCTGGCCGCCGAAGCCGCCCAAGGCGCCAGGGGCGGAACCCCAGCCCCCAGTCCCCAACGGGCCAATGGTGGTCATCACCCCGGCTCCACCACCCTTGGCGACTACATCCGAGTCGCCAGGCAGACCAAGGCCAAGCCCCGTCCGCTGCTCCTGAGGCCCCACCAGGCCCCAGCAGGCCCCAGCAGCGACGTGGAGTCGGCCCACCGCGGGAGGATGCCGGCCGACCAGGCCAGCTCCAGCAGCAGCGCCGCTCCCGCCCAAAGGGACGTGGCGCGCGCCTGTGAGCGCGCCTGTGGGGTGCCCTGCAACCTTCGGGTTGCCCAGCAACGGGCCAAGCAGCAGAACGCTGCCGTGGAGGGCGCCGTCGGCATCGCCCATGAAGAGGCCACCGAGTGGGGCAGAGGCATGGGCTACCACGCCTCGAAAGTGGCAGCCATCGCGGCCGGTCTCACCGCTGCGGCCGCCCATGAGGCAGTGGCTGCCCGGATCAGGGCAACCGACGAGGAAGCCCGCAGGACGCAGGAGGCCATTGCCTGTAAGAGGCCGAGGTGAAGGCGCTGGAAGAGGCGCTTGCCCAAGAGAGGGCAAAGAAGGAGGCGGAGGAAAGGGCCCACGCCGAAGCAACGGCTAAGGCCCAGGAGGACGCCGCCAAGAAGGAAGCCATCGAGGCCGCGCGACGGAAGGTCGCTGAGGAGAAGGCCAAGACGGAGGCGGAGCTGGCAGAGTTGGAAGCGCAGAAGGCGCGGCTGCAGCAGGCCCGGGAAGCCGAGGCGGCTCGTGCTCGGGAGGAAGCCGAAGCGCGAGCTGCCGCAGCCACGGCCGCCGCAATGGAGGAGGCAGAGGCCAAACTCCGCCGCGAGACTCCCCCGGGAGGATCACGAGTGGAGACCGTTCGAAAACTTTTCGAAGGGGACGCCTCCTCCAGGATGACGCTGGACGAGGCCGACACGGGCAGCAGTGGGAGCAGTGGCCCCACCGCCCGTCGACGGAGGAAGGGCAAGGGGAAGACCCCCGAGAGGCCGCGGAGGCCAGTGGGTGGACACCCCCACGACAGTGACCCCTTCTTCACCGCCAGTGACGGGGATGAACGAGGCCGCCGACATCGCCAAGTGGTGGCTTGGGCGGGCGGAGGAGGCGGAGACATCCCCATGGAAGCGGAAGGTGAGGATGAGGATCTCCCTCCTCCCTACCGGAGCTCGGAGCCTTCGGAGACCGAGACGCCCAGGTGGGGCGACATGGACGAGGATGACGACATGGACTTCGGCATCACGAGGAAGCGCCCATCCTCGGACCCACCGAGGCGAGCCGGCGGAGACCCACCGGGACCCCCTGGCGGAGGACCATTAGGACCCCCTGGAGGACGCCCACCAAGTGGACCCCCTGGAGGCAGACCACCGGGCGGGGGAGGACCCCCTGGACCGGGCGGACCCGGCGGAGGCCCTCCTGGAGGACCCCCTGGGGACCCCGACGACCCACCAGGGAACGGCGACCCGGATACCACCTGGCGGTGGATTGTCTACCTCCGCAGGAGAGTCCAGTTGCTCGAGCTGGAGGTAGACACGGGCAAGGGCGAGATGGCTCGCATCTCCAGGGTCGCCGCGCGCGCGCAGAAGGAGCTGGACATCGCCAGGGCCGAGACCAAGTCGCTGACCAACGTCGTCAGCGGCCTGCAGCAGAGGCTGGACGCGCTGGAAGCCCGTGGGAGCGTTGGCAGCGACCACCCACCCCTGGAGTCTGGCTCGTCGGACGACGGCTGGGGACCCGGACCAGGTCCAGGCAGACCCCACGCCCCCGGCGGAGCCCCCAGGAGTCGCCCCAGCGCCAGTGCCCCCTCTCTCACCGCCCCCTCTCACCACAGCGCGGGCCGCCGCAACGAACGCGTGCCGCCCGGCAGTGGCAGTGAGGATTGGCGTGATGAGTGGCTCAGCGCGGAGTACCGCAACCGCCGTGCTCCACCGCGGACACCGGTACGCCCCCGGCGCCCCGCACCAGCCCCTGGGCCAATCCCAATGGCTGGTGGACATTATGGTGGACTCAGGGATGAGGTCCCCGGAGGAGACGTGGAATGGGATGTCGGTGAAGGTGAGGACCTGGATCTGGACCTGGAGGAGTTCGACATCAGCCCGCCGCGTGGTGTACGACGGGAGGCCGCTGAACGCAGCCGCCAGCGCCGTGATGAGGATGCGTACATGGACGCAGTACGGACCAGGTTAGGGTACATGGAGGAAGCGCGGCATAGCCACAGGGATTCCATGGAGGAGATGGACGTGGCGGCCGTGGGAGTCCGTGGGCGAGGCCGATGGGAACCTCGGTCGACCTCGCGGCCGGCGTTCATGGTCTCCAAGGCCGCGGACGCCGCCGTGTGGGAAGACTTGAAGGACATCAAGCCCCCCATGTACGACGGCAACCCCCTCAACCTCGACCGCTTCTTGGAGAAGCTGGACGATTGGGGGCTGACCGTCACTGAAGACCTGCCTCCCGCGGATGCGGAGAGATATGTCTTCAAACGGTTCAGGTACCGCCTGCCGGAAGTGCTCGGAGAGCTATACTTCATGGCGACCAAGGAGGGGAAAATCAAGACCCTCAAGGAAGCCAAGAAGTGGCTCAACGAGCAGGAGCGGGTGGACGCTCCGCAGGTGGCTGCCAAGCGCTGGAAGTCCATCAAGCTTGAGCATGATGGACGGGAGATCCGCCTAAGGGACTGGCGTGACTTCCGAGGGAAATACACCCTCTTCCGCCGCAACGTGGAGGATTGGAACGAGGGTGACGAGCAGGCTCGCCTGCTCTCCATGCTGCCGGAAGCATGGATCAAGAGGGTCACCAAGGAGGAATCCAAGAGGGCCAAGTCCAACCACACGGTCAAGATGATGCTCCCCAAAGAGTATCACTCGAACGTGGTGGCTTGGGCGAAGAAGAACATGGCCCGGGATGTCAAACGGCACTCCCTGCGGAACGCTCTTCTCATCACCGTCTCGGGCGATCGCAAGAAGACCGCGATGTGGCGCCTTGACGAGTGTGAGTTGAGCGGCCAGACCATCCGTCTGCAGGCCATCCCGGCGCGGATGAGCTGCGACGAGATCCTGGAGTGGGTTGGCGAGGAAGTACTCAAGGAGTACCGAAACCTCCACCACACCCGCGGGTTGAGGCCCGGCGACCGCGACGTCAACTACGTTGGCGAGGGACCTGGCGGCGAAGCTGCCATGGACCCAGCGGGAGCCGGCGGCGATGAGACTCTCGTCGACGATGACGACGACGATGAGCCCGCCGAGGTGGCCATTTGTGCCTTCGTGGCCAAAAACCTGAGCGCGGGGAGCAAACCGGGAAACTGGAAGCCCCTGCAGCAGGGTTGCAGGAAGCAGGAGAAGAGGGACCCTCGCCGCATTGGCGACCCTCCGCTGTCCTTTGGGGAGTTCATACGAGCTCACCCTCAGGGCTGTTTCGTGTGTTATGGGAGGAGGCGAGGCTTCAACCATGACCACCGAACATGCCCCGTCCACAAGGCCGACACGGAGGCTTACAAGAAGGCGCACGGGTCGAAGAAGCGTGCGCCCGCGGGTATCCGGGAAGCCAAGGTGGAGGTGGACAGGGACGAGCTCTCCAAGCTGGTGTCGCAGGGGACCGAGTTGGCCCAGGAGATCCAGGAGATCAAGAGGAACTGGGTCCCCAGGTCGGACAACAAGAACAAGGAGAACAACCAGAACAACCAGAACAAGGACAAGGACAAGAAGCCTACTCGTAGTGAGAGGAGGAAGAAGGGCGTCAACGACGTTGAGGCCGAGGAGAACACCCCCTCTTCCACAACCGACGCCCCCTAGCGGAGCCCCTGCAGCCAAGGGCCCCAGCTAGGGCGGTCGCAGGATGGTGACGTGGGAAGCGCCGAACCATCCCAGTCGGGAGTCAATAAGCACAAGGGGACTGCCGCGGGCGGAAGGCCCGGTCCGGCGCCCAGTCGCGGAGGCGGGGTGAGGGCAAGTGAAGGCACGAACCCTTGCACCCGTCCGTCCTTCGCGACCAAGAATGTGTTTGATGTACTACAGGATCTATCCGAGAGTATCGGAGGATCACCCGGACCGCAGCTGGATGCTGCAGATGGGCAGCCTGAGCCCATTGTCCACGACCTGCACCAGTCGCTTGTTGAGCTTCTGGAACGGCCGGAGATCCTGAGTTTGCACGCCGTGCGCCGTGTCGGTCGCGAGCGGCAGTTGCATCTTAAGGTCCGTGCCTTATGCGGGGAAGTGGAAAAGGTTTTCGACGTGTTGGTCGACACGGGAGCTCAAGTCAGCTTGGTCAAGGCTGGCCTACTTCCACCAGAGTGTCTGACCGACAGTCGGAAACCTGTCAGGCTGAAGGTGGCGAACGGCCAGTACATGGTGGGAGGCACGAAGGAAGCGGCCATTGGGCTGCAGTTCGTGAACCATCGTGAGCTGAGCCGCCCAGACCTCGGCAAGGAAATCCTCCTGCACGGTCGCTTCTACGAGGCCGACATGGACTGGGACATGATCGTCGGGTACGACTTCATGATGGAGACGGACTCCTGCGTCCTCCCGGCCCAGGCCTCCATGACCCTGTACCAGGACGACCAGCTCTCGTGGCTTTCGTCACCTGAGCACCATGTGGAATGCCAATGGATCCACCCCGAACGCAATCAGCTCGAAGTGGCCGCGCTGGACACTGAGCCAACTGGTCCTGCAAACCAGGAGTACGGCGTAAGGCCGGAAGTGGCGAGCCGAGTTGTCGCGGACTTGGGAGCTTCGGATCTGGCCCTGGATGCGTTGTCCTCAGGAACCTCCGCCCATCTGCGGGTGTGTGAGAAGTACTGGAGCGCACAGGACTCCGCGTGGAAGAAGCACTGGGGTCCGCATCAGGGATTGATGTGGATCCATTGCCCCCGTTGGGACATTCCAAGAGCGATAGCGAAGATTCGCAAGGACCGCTCCAAGGCAGTGCTGGTTGTTCCTATGGGATGCACCGAGGAGGAAAGTACCCGACATTGGGTAGCCTCATTGACCAACATGACCTTAAACAAGGTCGTCCTACCGGCTGGAGAGAGTGTCTATCAGGACGCTAAGGGACAGCCCATGCCACCCGAAAGAATGCCAACGGAATTCCACTATGTGGATGGGGGCCTTGATCAGGCCGACACCACGGACTTCGTGTGTGTCAACCGCATCATAGCGGAGCCTTGGAGGCAATGCTTTGCGGTTCCCCCTGTTGACATCGAAGAATCGGAGTCGGAAGAGCCCCTCACTGAAGAGGAGTGGGATCTGGTTCAGGGGTATATGGATCAGCCCTTTCACGACTGGGGAAACCAGCGTGAGGGCAAAGGCCAGGACAAAGCCTGGTGGGAAGTGGACTCGATCGTCTCTGGTTCCTATGATGGAAATACTTTCGTAAGGAGGGTACTGGACCACCTGTCCAGCCAGGACGAGCCAATCGGGGGTAACCCACCCACCTACGGCGATATATTCCGAGGCAAGACCAGAGATGGCCCTTTGGGCCACCTGGGAAGACCACCTAAGCCGAAAGCGAGCGGAGTAGCTACCCCTCAAGTAAGCTCCGTGGTTCAAGTGCCCGGAAAAGCCAAGGCGGAGTCCGATGACTGCCCCAAGATCCAGGCATTGAGGGCCAGGCTGAAGCAGAAGTATGGTGATACCTTCTTCAGCGGTAAGCCTGTGTTTCCCCCACCGGTGCGTGGACCGTATGGCGAGGCCAAGATACGGCTGAAGCAGGACCCCCGTGTGTATCGGCACCGGGAGTTTGCCCTGAGGGGCGAGAGGAAACAGGCCATGGAGAAGATCCTCCGTGACTTCATCCAGAGGGGTTGGCTCGAACCGTGCCACTCCGAATGGGCCTCTCCGTGCTTCGTCGTCCCCAAGAAGGTTGCCGGTGAGTGGTGGCTCGGGGTCGACTACCGCGGCCTGAACGCCCAAACGCAGCATGACAGCTATACGCTGCCCCTCATTGAGGACATGCTGCAAAAACAACACCGGCGGAGGATCTTCACGGTGATTGACCTGAAACATGGTTATCATCAGATGCCTCTCGCCGAGGAGTCCCGTGCCTGCACAGCCATGAGCACCCCACTTGGACCTCTCCAGTGGAAGGTGATGCCCATGGGCGTTACCAACGGCAATGCGGCTTTTCAGCGGATGCTGGAGAACCTGCTTGAGCCGGTGCGCGACTGTGCGGACCCCTTCGTGGACGACGTGATCATCGCGTCCGGGGACCCCAGTATGAGCTACGAGGAGCTCCTGGAGGCACACGAGAGGGACGTCACTCGAGTGCTCGACCTTCTGGTTCGGCACAAACTCACGGGCAGCAGTGACAAGGCCACCATTGCGGTAAGCGAGGTGGTCTTCGCTGGCCACGTAGTCGGGAACGGGCAGCGAAAGCCCATACCTGGCAAGGTGGCTGCGATTGAGCACTGGGAAAAGCCCAAGACGGTATCTGAGCTACGGGCGTATCTGGGGTTCTGCAACTACTACTCGGGGTATATCAAAATGTATGCCGAGTATGCAGCCCCCATGACGACCATGCTCAAGGGCAACCGAGAGGAGACCAAGAAGGGGTCCAAGAAGGCTCTGGTCTGGACAGCTGAGTCCAACCGTGCCTTTGAGGGGATGAAGCAGGCGCTGCTATCCGCAGTGGGTCTGCACCTCGTGGATCCCGACCGAGGGTTTGTCCTGCGCACCGACGCTTCCGACTACGCCCTTGGCGCTGTGTTGGAGCAAGTGCCTGACGACGGGAGGCACGTGCCCGTGGCCTTCTGGAGCCGAGTCCTGGCGGAAGGCCAGAGACGGACGTGGACGCCCCGTGAAAAGGAGGCGTATGCCATCGTCATGGCTCTCAGGAAATGGGCTGGGTACATAGCCCTCCATCCCGTCACCGTCTGCACCGACCATCAGAGTCTGCAGTCGTGGCACAAGGAGCACGTGGACACCCCATCAGGTCCCGCCTCCCGACGGGCAAGATGGCATGAGACCTTGGCCAAGTTCCACCTTACGGTTGTTTATATTCCTGGAAAGGATAACACCGTGGCGGACTGTCTCAGTAGGTGGGCCTATCCCGCCAGCAAGGGCATGCAGGATATCTCTGCCCATGGCGATGAGGCTGAGACCGCTGAAGCCAAGAGGATCATCGAAATGGAGCGCCTGATGGAGGAGGAAGGTGCTAAATGCTTCGTCGTCATGGCTGCAGATGCCCCCCTCGCGTCGAGGGTGAGCAGAGCGGTCAGAGTACTCGCCCCTGAGGGAGCTGAGTCCGACAAGCACCTCTTCCCGGAGTCTTGCCTCCAGGACGACTGGACCGACGATTACGCCAAGTCTGAGGCCTTTGCGGCCGAGTATAGGGCTGTGACCGACCCTGACGACGGGCAGAAGTGGCCAAAAGGGCTGACCGAGGAAGATGGCAAGCTCTACCGGAATGGTAAGCTGCTAGTACCGGAGTCCCGGGTGCTCGAGCTTTGTGAAGCTTGGCACCACCACATGCTGCACCCAGGGGTCAAGAAGCAGGCTCTTGACATGCAGCGTCGGTTCGAGATCGACCACATCGTTCTCTACACCGCCATCAAGAAGGTCAGGAAGAGTTGTTCGGTCTGTCAGGCCTGCAATCCCGATAACCGGAACGTCAAGGGGGAACCCCAGTGGACGCCGGTTCCTGACCAGCCCATGGAGAGCGTAGCCATGGACGTCTTCTCCATGCCCGAAGTGCACATTGGCAAGGAGACCTTTGACTGTGTGGTTCTCTGTGTGGACCGCCACAGCGGCTACGTTGTAGCCGTTCCGGCACGCAAAAAGGGGTTGCTTGCCAAGGAAGTGGCAGTCATGATGATTCGTCATTGGCTGACCGTCTTTGACATCCCCCGCACCATTTGCAGTGACCGAGGGCCCCAGTTTAATGGTGGCTGGTTCAAGGCTATGTGTTCCCTCATGGGGATACGTCATGCCAAGAGCGTCGCCTATCTCAGCCGGTCTAACGGCCGTGCTGAAGGGGCTGGACGGCAGCTGTTCGAGAAGCTGCGCAAGATCCACATCACCAATCCACGTCGGAACTGGTTTGAGGAGATGTGGCCTGCTCTGAAGGCCCATCATGACACCCCCACTCCGGGCGGTTTGTCCCCTCACCAGATTCTGTTCGGCAGGGACCCCCTGGGTAGGGGACTTCCCTTGTCTGGTGATGGCATGGCTATGGATGCCAAGGAATTCTTCGCGCGGCAAGAGCAAACGGCGCGGGACATCCGCCAGCAGCTTGAGAAGGAGCATGCTGAGCGTCAGAAGTCCGCCCCGAGCTCGACAGCGCAGAAGTTCAGGGTGGGAGACCCGGTGTGGGTGATCAGACCCCGCCCTATGGGCACCCACCGCACCAAGACCTGGTTCACACCCGGCGAGGTGGTCCGCAGGATTGGTGAGGACACCTACCGCATCAAGGTGGGTCACGGACAGTTCCGGGAGCGCCACGAGAGTCAACTCCGTGTGCGGGAACCCGACCTCCGTGGCCAACATGTGTCCCTGAGCTATGCCGCACATGAGGCTGATTCGGATGATGACTATGCTGAGCAGGACGACTATACTGTCGAGAAGATCCTGGCTCAGCGTCCGAAAGCCTCGGCACCCGGAGGTCTGGAGTTCAAGGTTCGTTGGCGAGGCTATGGGCCGTCCCACGATAACTGGGAACCCGTCTCCTCGTTTGTGCCGCGGGTCAATACTCCCTTCATGGAGTACATCCGCAAGCACAAGACCAAGATCCACGTTTCGGACTTGGCAGCACTCACCCGGGCGATTGCAGCCAGGGGTGCCTGATCAGCGCCCTGAGCTCTCCCCTGATGTGTTTTCAGCGCTTGTGAGGCCGACGGATCGTCCCTTACTTGCTTGCTCTCTTCCATCTTCCGGTGACCTGCCATCAGAGTGGCCATATACCCCCCCCTGGAATCCAGAGGAGGATGGCCCCTCTCTTTCAATTCTATTCGTCACTCCCCACCTGCTGAATCCTTGGGAAACCAGTTAGGGCGACTGACCTTCACACTTTTTGAGCTCTTGGGGCCTTGAAGCCCATACGACGTTGCGCAACGGATGCCGCTGTCATCGGCATTGCGATTTTTGAGTGTGTGGTCTGGTTCCATGGCACTTGCGGAATCCAGACCAGTCGACGTGTGTCTCGAGACTATATATGGCCTGAAGTCAGGCGTTCTATTGCCTACCCTCCTGCATTTGCCTTATCCTGACCGTGGCGTGGTTTGGCACTCTGTCCAGAGTGTGTTTACACGCCTATTTACCTCGCTTGTTTTGCTTTTCTGCTCCCCAGGATATGTGCATTTGTATGTTACGATTGTCAGCCCATCACCGACGGATGGACTGTTCTCTCCCCCCCGAGGGGATTCGAATCGCAATACAGAGGCGCCCTGAGTCGCCGTGTACATGTTTATACACAGGGTCCAGCCTGGACCAGTACCGAATTACATATTCTTCTGTTTGAGTGCCCGTGATACCGTGTTGCCCTATTCGCTGTGATGTGGAGATCCTGATGGCGCCAGGCGGGAAGCCCAGTTGCCTGACTACACTCCCAGCGGTCCGCCACTGTCAGTCCCAGTGTGAGCCTACCGATTCGCAGACGCACTTGCATTCGGATGGCGGCCTCCGGTGCTCCTGACCTCGGTCAGTCTGCCTGGGAAACTGGTGGTTTGAGGAGTCGACGCCTCCGCCCACACTGCATGAGGACTCCCTCATGTATGGCCTTCGTGGTAATAGGGCGAGGGAAAAGACGGCCTTGATGCCCGATCCCTTAAGGAGGAGTTCCCTTAAGATCTCTTAAGGAGTTCGGCTGTGGCACTCTGGACTCGCGTCGTATGGATATGGACATGGTGCGCCCGAGGAAGGACCCCTGGGGACTCTCCCCAGTCGGCGGGCCTTGGGAAGCTTGGGGTAGCCTGATGGATCTTTGTGGTCGCTCTCGACCTGTGGGACCACCTCGGTCGTCGTGTGTCGCCTATGTTGGCCGTGTATGCCACTGCCACTGTGGTGGTGACCGTAGCAGCCGGCACCCGGTGCGCCTGGTATGGGTTAACGGGTCCTTTGGATGCCGAACAATCGCCGCCAGGACCCGGGACTTGATACTTGATACTTTACATGTGCTACGCGCTTTTACAGCATCATACCTATCTTACTGTGGAATTTGACAGCCTAGCCTGAGCCAGCCTGAAGTGAGGATGTGACACCCCCCCCCTTCAGGAAATGGTCCTGGGTACCCGCTGCCATGCATGGGTGTTATCGAGCCCCCCCCAGGGTTTGCTCTAAGGAGGGGGGTGAAGCGGTACCCAGAACCCCATGGCTAGGGCAGGGCATACAACCGGTCTCCGGTCCACTAACCCCATGTACGGAAAGGAAGACCGGTCTCCGGTCCACTAACCCCATGTAAGGAAGGCGCCCGTTGACGCCCGGTGCGAGCCCGGCGGGAGCGTGTTCCGTGCCGTAAAGCCCCGCATCGGCAACCGATGCACCGCCAGCGGAGATTTGTGTATCAGAATATCAGGAATCAACAGGGTTTTATTTTCATATTGTTTCCGTCAATTTTTACGCTTCCGTTCTGATACTCACTGTTTTGACTGCTGGCAGTTGGATCGCGACTTTACCGTAACCGCCAGTTTAACTGTAATTAATGGAAATTTTAACGCTTTCCGCGACGAAGGCTCCAAAGTCTTCAGCAACTGCATGGATGCTTCCGCAATTTTCACATCTTACACTCGCAACCTTAATCCGAATTTTTCAGGATGTCGAAATCGGATTTTCGACTTCGACATCCCCGCACTTGATTTGACCTCTTTCGAGTGGACCTACGTGCTTCCCTATGCACGAATCAACTTTCCTTTTATCCTGCCCTCCATTTGTCTTAAAGATATGGGCAAAACAAAGTTGATTCGTGAGGCCACTTGTGAAGGTCATATCTCGTGTTGCTTGCGAGGAATGACAATAAGGAAACGTGGGATGTATTCACAATACTCCCGACGTAATTTAGGAAGCATCATATGCCTTGCGTCTCCATACGTGCGCGCTAGTGTAATGGATCATGGTCAAGAGGGTAGAGTTTGCGTTGTAACTCTATGGCCATGATATTGCGTGCTTTAAGATAACTTTCGAGTGTAGCGCGCGAGTGTTGGTGTTGCATAGGAACTCTCCTTGAGTTCCTATGAGCGATTGACACAAAGTTATGCCCTTGGAGGGGCACGACATATCGTGGGGGGAGCTACCTTTTTGGGCAATATGTGGTATGTGCCACGTGTTGTATTGCGTGCCCATTTGGCGGGTCCATCGCTCCAAGACAAACCCGCCAATGGACCTCATATTGTGTAAGCCCCTTCCTTATACTCCCCACGATCAATTGCAAGCCTAACCTTCGTGAAGGGAAGCTTGTGTGGTGATCCCGAAGCGATGCGTTGGGAGCAAGGTGTGTGTTTTGCAATTTTCCATATTTTCGTGTGCCCACTTGGGAAGTAGCGCTCGTAACCTTTCAAGGCGCCCCAAGTGGAACACATATGTGGAATCGAAGGTCATTGGTGTCAAGTCATTGTGTTTAGAAGGATTAGTTGATTGCACGATCCAAGCCGAAGTTATTATAATATAACTGTGCGCCTTTCGAGGCACTTTTGGGTGTTGTTTCGCCAATTTTGCCGTTTTTGGCCCGTCATGATGTCAAGTGGCGACCGTGTATCTCAACGTTGCGCTCAATTGACATCATGACCCAAGTATGATATGAGGGTACATACTTCGGTGCCCAACATATCTTGGACCCGGCAAATAACTCCTCTTGGGCTTGGCACACCGTGGCCGCCATGTTGGCGATTTGGGACTATCCCAAATCATGGGCTCACTTGGCGACCCTGCCATTCCCAATACCGGAGGAGTTGGGCGACGCCCAAAAGATATGTTGGACCAATATGACTTGATACCAATCCTATGGCACACTCCGGTCCGAGTCGGACATGTGCCTCATTTGCCCCAACCATGAGTGTGCGCATTTTTGGCCATTTTGAGCAGTTTTCCACTTTTGCTGCCCGCCGTGCACTATGTTCTAACCCGCGTGCACGCCGGACGCATTGACCAATGGACCATATATGACATGGGTGTTATGGGTAATGGTCCCCATGGTCCACACACGACGTGGGCGAAGCGGAGCCACCTTCGTTAAGGTGCTAGCCCAAAGTGAGTGTGGGCAATTTTGCAATTTTGGCATTTGTGGACCCAATTGGGATCGTCACCACGCCGAGTGGCATGGAGATCTTTGAAAGCCAAGAGCATGGGAGTCTCCGTTGGACTCCCGGTGGATCGCGTATGGAGTAACGGATCCGATCTCCAAGCCGGCGTGGAGATATACTATTGGGAGCACCCCCGAATTTTGGATCATTTCAGCAGCCAAAATGACCCCATTTTGGGACCCGAATTTCCCCCTTCCGTGTGGTCAATTGGCGGCCCCATTTCTCTATGCCCACAGGGAGCCCGGACCTAATCCCAAGTTGTACACTCAGATATGAGTCCTAGGTCCTGCCTCCTACCCTGTGAGCCATTGGCCTTACCTTGGCCGGGCGAGCCACGAGTGGGAATGACGCCAATTTTGGTGATTTTGGCATCATGAGCCCACTTGACTCATCCGTGTTGCCCTGATGCCGGGACCTCAGAGGGAACCAGGTTGGGTGAGGGCTCCAGGGAGTTCGTACTCGAAGGGCGTAGGGTCAGTTGCCTCGTCCCTACCTCTGGCGGGTCCGGATAAGAGGACAATTTTGGGGATTTTTGAGTTAATTTCAGTTTGGGCTGAAACAGCCCATTTTCAGCTACCAACTCCTGGGTGATAATGGCGGGGCCATATCTCTGGCTCAGAGAGGAGTTGGGACCTGCCGTTAAGGGAGCATGGGGAGCCACTGTCGGTTGGCCTTGGAGCCTCTTGGTTCCCAGGAAGTCGCCTGTGGCTGGGCGGGACACCTCCCCCAATGGCAGGGTTTCAGGGTCCGGACTGAGCAGTGCATGGGTTGCGTTTGAGCCCCCGCCCCCACCAGCCACTGGGAGGGTCGGACCTGGGATTGGGATATGAGTTGGGACTGAGTGTCTATTGTCCTGTGATGCCCTTACCCCAGTCCAGTCTTAACCCCATGTGTACATATCCTGATGTGTTGCTGTACATACTTTCGTTCCCTTGTTGCAGAGTGGCAAGGATCCTGAAACGCTTTGTCACATGACATGAGCGCATTGATGCCCTTGTGAGCGTAGTGCTTTGCCTGCCTGCTCACTTGCGCATGTCCACCGCAGCGTCCCGTGGCCGGCCCCCCACGGGAACGCGTCACCAGACGCCCGATGGTGGTTGTGGAGGTGGGTGATGTAGCTGGGAGTGCGGCCGGTACTGGTCGGCCGAAGGAACTCGCTGACGTCGGAGTTCCGGTCGCTACACCTCCTTCGCGGACTCGGCGCTGTTGCTGACGCTCGGGGCGATGCTCCGGGCGGCGCTGCAAAGCCCGTGGTGCTCGGGATTCAGGCGGCCCCGAGTGGCACGCGAGTGATGGGTAACCCCGCGGCGGTGAAACGCTTTTGACGCGTTCCCGTGGGGGGCCTGGCCACGGGACGCTGCGGTGGACACGCACAAGCAAGCAGGCAGGCAAAGCTCTGCGCTCACAGGGGCATCCTCATGCTCGTGTCATGTGACAAAGCGTTTCAGGATCCTTGCCACTCTGAAACAAGGGAACAAAAGTAGGTACAGCAACACATCAGGATATGTACACATGGGGTTAGGACTGGACTGAGGTAAAGGCATCACAGGACAATAGACACTCAATCCCAACTCATATCCCAATCCCAAGTCCGACCCTCTCAGTGGCTGGCAGGGGCGGGGGCTCAAACACAACCCATGCCCTACTCAGTCCGGACCCTGAAACCCTGCCAATAGGGGAGGGTATCCCGCCCAGCCACAGGCGAGTTCCTGGGAACCAAGGGGCTCAAAGGCCAACCGGCAGTGGCTCCCCATGCTCCCTTAACGGCAGGTCCCAACTCCCCTCTGAGCCGGAGATAAGGCCCCGCCATTATCCCCTAGGAGTTGGTAGCTGAAAATGGGCTGTTTCAGCCCAAACTGATGTTAGCTCGAAATACTCCAAAATTGACCCCTCGTCCGGACCCGCCAGAGGTAGGGACGAGGCAACTGACCCTATGCCCTTCGAGTACCAACTTCCTGGAGCCCTCACCCAACCTGGTTCCCTCTGAGGCCCCACCATCAGGGCACCACGGGTTCGCCACGTGGGGTCATGATGCCAAAATCACCAAAATTGGCGTCATTCCCACGGGTGCTTCGCCCGACCAGGGCAAGGCCAACGGCTCACAGGATAGGCGGCAGGACCTAGGACCTATATCTAAGTGCACGACTTGGAATTAGGTCCGGCCTCATCAAGGGCATAGAGATATGGGGCCGCCAATTGACCACACGGGGGGGGTGAAATTGGGGTCCCAAAAGGGGGTCATTTTGGCTGCTCAAAATGAGCCAAAATCGAAGGTGTCCGCGATAGTATATCTCCACGCCGGCTTGGAGATCGGATCCGCCATTCCACACGCGATCCACCGGGACTCCAACGGAGACTCCCATGCACTTGGCTCTCAAAGATCTCCATGCCACTCGGCGTGGTGACAATCCAAATTGGGTCCACAATTGCCAAAATGGCAAAATCGGCCGTCTCGGGCGACCGTCCAGGGGAGGAAACCTTGGCGATTTTGTCGCGCCGAGCCTTGTTTCACGACCCTTGATATCCCGCTTGGTTCCATGCCCTGGGTCATGGCTTGCTGTCACACTGGCTGCTTACTGTTCACCGAGGGGATGAACACACGGATAGGGCAGAAAGCAGCATGCGGTGCACAGGGGGGGATCATGGATCGCACCAAAAGTTGAATAACTCCGCATGGGCCGGAGGAGCAAAGACGAAACTCAAGGGTGTTCAACCCTTGGTCATATGCTACAATGATTGTGCTTCCTTTTTGGCTAGGTCCCTTGCCCCACGGAGATATGGTAGCTCCAATATGGCATACAATGGGAAAAACAGCGAAATTTGGCCAAAATGGCCCACACTCATGATTCCATATCTCCATGGCCACGGCGAGGATCCTTCTAACCCAAGATGCTATAGACACATGGGACTTAGGTCCCAATATATGCCACTTGCCAACCCTCATGGTCGCCTCTAGCTATTTTCCCCATTGGAGGGAAAATGACACACCAATGGGGCAGAATGGCAACATACCCCAAATTGGGTGGCTCACAACTCTCCCTTAGAGAGGAGAGGCCACATGGGGAAACACCCCATTCGATGCGGGTCTATGTGCCCTCTCCGAATCGCCCTTACCCTTGGTCAAGTGGCGCACACAACCTCGGCGGTGAAATCAGGGGGAGAAGGAGGTTGTGGCCATTCTAGGCAAAACGGCCAAAATTCACCCAAAAGTGGTCACACGAAAAATCGTATCTCCGTATCACAAGAGAAAGGAGCCTCGGGCTTTTGCATGGACGCAAACCGAAGCTTTGCTTCCCTTTTGCAACAAGGGTTGAGGTTCAAAGCATAATGGAAACATTTTTAACACCTCAATCCTTGAAGCACACTATTTATGGGAAAAAGTGCATATATCGGCGATATTGGCATGTACATATCTTTGGGACCTTGAGGAGCAAAAATATGAGTAAACATTTTTGGAGTAGGCCCATAGTTGGTGCCTTCAAATATGCCCACTATGGTTAGATTGTCTCCGCCCACTCGCGTCATTAGTGCTTGCATATGAGCGCGTGTGCATAGAGGCAGTATGGCACGCGTGCTCACAAGGCGACATTATATAAAATATAAGACAAGGTTGCAAAAATCAACCAAGCCATCCACGATGTCCTTCGTGGTCTCTACTCTACATATTGCCTTGGTTCAAGGCTCAACTCCCCATGGGCTTCGAGCACGAGCCTCAGGGGATCGGCCAATTTGCCCTTTTCCAAAAAATGAGTTTTGGTACGCATTGAATTGCGTGGAGCCATCGTTGAGTTGGCTCGAAAAACGAAAATGGCCTAGGGCTTTTGGTCTTGTGAGCATTGTGTTAGGTTATTAACGTTCATGCTCACAAGGCCACAAAGTTAGTGTTTGCGCACGCAAACGACTTGGGTTTACAACACCCACACGCTGCCTAAAACATCCCTATTGCCCGCTTCCCTATACAAAGTGATATGCCCATGTGAAAGGGGCATGGATGAAAGGCATAGTGGGGGAATGTAGGGTTCCGTCCGAACTCATGGTCCTTGAGAACCATCAGTTCGAGGGATCGACGGAAAAGCTTGCGCGCTGATTTTCTCTCAGACGCGACAGCGAAAATTCTGGTGAACACACCAGATGAAAGTACAAGAAAAATCCTCTAGATCCAGCCCTGAAGTTCCTTTAGAACCTCAAAGGTACTCGAGAAAAATCCATCACAAAATCCGCCACAGAGAAGCGACGAAAGCGCGCGAGCAGGCGACAACAGGCGGCGATTTCACGACAATTAGAAATCGCGGTAGAAATCAGGTATTTCACCGATTTCTAACTGAAAATCGACTAAGACAGTAAAATTATGGTAATTCTACATCGATTTAATGGTTAAGGATCGGATTCCACATCCCGCGGATTAGAGAAAAGGGACAGCCTGTGTCTATGGCGGTGTGACGGCTCAGAGGCCTCCGGGCCATGGGCCATGGGCTCTGGGTACCGCTTCAATGGGGTCATCGTGGGTGTTCACGTGTTGGGGTGCTGCTTCGTGGCTTGGTGGGTGTGCTATGTTGGTGCTCGGGGCACGTGTGGGGGCCGGTGCGGGGTCGTGCGTCGGTGCTCGGGGAAGCGCGGTTTGGCAAGGCTGTGGTGTGTGGCTGCTCGCTGGTGGCTGTCTCAGCTGGTGGTGCCGTCCCCGGGCGCGGTTCGGGTTGTGGTCAGTGGTGGGCGTTGAGCTGGCGCGTGGTGTGTGGGGTTTCGGGGGATGGTGCCGGCGGGGGGGGGTGGGGTGCGGAGCCGGCGTGGTGCGGTGTCGTTCCTGTGTTGGTGGGCTGCGGTGTCTCATCTCCCTGGGTGGGGGAGGGGAGTGCGGTGTGGCATGGTGGCGCTTGGTTGTGTGGTGGCCTTCCCGCTGGGGGGGGGGGGGGGCATCGTGTCCAGGTCTGGTGGAGTGGGTGGTTGCTCGTGGCTGGTCCTCGGGCGGTGTGGGTCTGTTACGACAAGGCAAAAATCATCGACTGCCTTGGTGCAGCGCCCACCTTTCAGTGTTAGGGTGGTTATAGGTAATTTTAAAAGATGATGAAACCACGGGGAGGTCAAGGAAAATACCCTTTTTTCCTTAAAATGCGACAGTGGTGGCCACCACAACACAAGGGGGGAGTAAAAAAAAGTGTATTTTCATGCCAAAAAGTAAGCTTTAATTGTCTTAGAGATGCCTAGAGGCATACTGCATTTTTGCCTGAGTATTGGCCTATCCAAAAAGGGGTGACAAAGCATTTTGACCTATAAAACCAAGCACTAAACTTTGGATGTTGTGTGGACCCCTGACCCGCCAACCGATTGGACATAAACCCATTTCCTGGACTAACTGAGGTGATGACATTAATCCAGAGTCTATACATTTTTCTATATTTCCTCATGAATGCTTAGCTATCCTAGTGATGCGCACCCTAGGGGGCTGGGGCACCTCTCTCTCCTCCCTCCTCTCTCTTGTCCTCTCTCCATTCCCAGTCAGCCTAGCTAAGGAGGAAGATCCCATGTGACATGGCAGTGACTTCATCGCCACAAGCCATGCCACCTCAGCACCTATGGGACCCAAAGCAAAGAGTGCACATCTTTAGATGGCACTATAAAAGAAACATGTGGGCAGCTTTCCCATGATTGTAGGATATTTTCTAACTATCTTTGGCCAAATCATTAGTTATTGTGAGTTCTATTGTGTAGATACATTGTCTATCTTCTCTCCTTTGACTGCAGCCCTTCATGTCGCGGATTTGATTCTGAATTTTCTCTTCTTGCAGTGTGCGTACTTGGGAGCTTTGGTTTATTATTTCATTTCATCAAAACTTTGGTAATTGCAAAACTTGAGCTACATCAAGAAGCAGCAGGAGCAACCAGAGGCCCAAAAACAAACAATATCATCAAAGCATGAACAGTGGAAGCCTTTTTTAACTTTTTGAAGCTATGGGTCACTCACACACACTGATTTGCGTTGGTAGTATCTTGGACAACACTTCGGACAAAGCACCCTTTCCTAGTGCACATCAGCGAACAAGACGAAGGCCGAGAAGATCACAATTATGTCAAGGTCTCGGACGCAGCTAAACAAAAAGGTTGGTGCGGCTCTTGGTGCCTGGCTATCACTGTTTGCACACTCTCGTTTGCTGATGGTGTGCTCTGACTCTTTTTTGTTCCCTTTCCTTTCTTCGCTTTCGCCCACGCCAACTATGATATACACCCAACCGGCATTGTGGGGTCTGGCATTTTGACCTCGTCAAGCAAACCTTAGTGCTCGTCCATAAGCTCTCGCCACAATCAAGGTCGGACAATAATCAGAAACCACCCTTTTAGAGCCAAGGCTCGACAGTTTCTTCTTTTGGGGCTAAATGCCCAGCCCTCCACTTTGTCCCAATCGAAATTTTGCCTCTTTCCAAGTTAGTCCGAAAATGTGGCTCTTTTTTCCGTCGTTTCTGAACCGTAAATCCGATCTGTACCTGCACGCCCAATTGGAATTTCTTGACGCTCTGAGCCTTCGAGTCCCTCAGGGGTTGCCCTTCTTTCTTTGTTCAACCTGCAGACAATTTTAATAGCCTTCTTCAATTCGCCATCTCTTTTTGATGCTCTCTAGGCGTTTGTGTATCCATGGCCCGCAGATAGGACTCAGAGCCCTCCCCTGCGCCTGCAGGTGGGGTTGGGGTGTGTGGGTGTGTCAAGAGGTGGATGGGTGCGGTGGCCTGGGCTGCATCAAACACAAAAAGACCCCCCAACCCACCAAGGGGTCGTTAAGGGAGGGGTTGCTGATGAGGACACATGCATTGGTGGCTCACTAAGGGACACGGGCTTTCTTCATTTTTCAACGGAAAGTCTGAACGAGAAATGTGGCAGTTGATGGTCAGAAGATGTTTGTTGGTGGTCGACTGGGGCTGTTGGGCGAATACAAGTGCTGGCACACAGCCATTTTGTTGCTTATGCGCGACAGCGCGCTGGTAGATGCGGCGGCTAGGAGAGGGCCCCGGCCGCCACGGATCACTGAACCATCTGTATAGAAGTGTATACCCCCTCCTAGAGCAAGTGGGGTACATTTTTTGGGTCTGAAAGGCAACGAAAATATGCAACAGACTCGGAATCCAAATCCGCACAAACTGATGTGACGGGAAAATCGTAAAATTGCTACTAAAAAATCGACTTTTTAGCAGCAGGCAAATTCCGACTATGGCGCCGGTCGAACTGTCGATATTTTTCGAACCGTCGAAAATTGAATGAAGTCCCTACGTCTCCTGTCGTCCCTCGGGAGACTTCGACTCATGGTCCGAATTTGAACATAATTAATTTGACATAAGCAATAATTGATTCCTTATTCACATCTTCACAAGTGATGAGCAACATGTATTCGTTGGTTTCAGCTTTAGAGTTAAGAAAAAATCAACTCATCTGTTCCAATCTTGTAGAAACGGAAATAATTTCCGAGAATGGAAAATGTTGCATGAAGGGTATGAAATTTCTTGTTATTCAGTCAATCGGTTTGTTATGGTAATTTCGCATGGCGGTTGTGCGATGCACTGAGCACTTTGGAATGCAAAAGCAAGCCTTTGCATGGTTTTGGATTCCGCACATTGCCAAAGTACAAATGATGTCACCTTTAGCATTGTTTTGCGACATCGAAGTGTGTTACAACATTCTTAAAATTTTTCGTACCATTGTACATTGTAATGTAAAGGTGCAAAAGGCTAGAAGTCGTCCAGTAATCGTAGTTCCGCTCCAAGCAATCAAATATTCTTCATTCAGGCATTCAGGTGCAGGTATAACAAAGCCACTAGAGTAAAAACTATCGAACATCGAAGCCATCGAGCAGTAAGGAGAACAATCAAGGATAGACCTGTGTTTTAGGAACCTTTTGTTAGAAAAAAAGTGAAACGCTCGAAATCTTGGTTAAAATGATGTTATGTCTTTGTTTATGTTTCCATTATCTTTTTGTATGTGCACTAGCTGTCTCAAACAACCTACTATCGCAGGCAAAGCTATGATACGTGACTTGGGCACAGAAAAATAAATATTGTAGACAGAAATATCCAAAGTTGGAAAAGTAGGTCGCCAAAGACCGTTTTTGGGACAATGTTTGTTGTTTCTGGATTTCATGCTCATAAAGTAGACTCAATGCTTACCCATATGGCAGAGTTGAGAACGGAGACCTAGCCCATCGAAAATCTCTGCATGGGAGCCGAAGACAATGCAAAGGTTAATTTGGTATTTTTAAACGTGCTTGTAGCAAAAGGCAAAGCATTGGTGAAAATTACAAGTTTTCTTTGGCAACTACAGTGCTACAAATGTGGGTTTTCATCGAGGCTCGTATGTTTGTTACTAAACTCCTTCTTCAGCTAGCAAGGCAGCAGACACATATCGATAGCAAAGATTGAGCCGGTTGGGGGGGCGTAAAGAGCAATCGGTCACTACTACCATAATGCCGAGGGCAAATGAGTTGCGCTTTGCTGAAAAAATGCAGTTTCGCTGTTTTTTGTAGCCTTCAATCGGAAACATTGTGTCGAAACATGTTGTCTTTTCCATAGCAAAGTCAGGTAGGTCATTGTATCAAAGTGTGGAAAACGGAGTTACGAAACATTGCATTCAGATCGTTGAACTTCATGTTTGCCAAAGTAGGGTTGTTTTGAACAATTTTGAACCGCGAAACAGCTATTTTTTCAATATTTTTATCGTTTTTGCACATTCTGAGCCCAGAAGAGAGGCCTGTCTGAGACCAAAACGATGAAAGGATATGCTAGGCTTGGTTGGGGGGGCGCGTAGCGTCCCGGCAACCAAGCCTAGCCATGTAACATGCATCAAACCTATCTTTTTTTTTAGAATTGCTTAATGTATGAAGTAACCATGCCTATACATATGTAAAGGGGTCGCATACTTCAATGTTGCCTTCATTTTCTTCATCTTTAAATTCTTCATCTAGATAAAATTTTTCATCCTTAGTGTCAGTTTTACACTTTAAGCAATCTTGCTGGCTAACTAGAGCCACATACATGCATAGAAAAAAATTGCTTCTATTCACGAAGGTTACAATTGTCTAGGGCTGCCTTTCTAATCTATGCTTCTGAGCTAAGACTCAGCTTTGATGCATTTGCCTGATTACGCTAGTAGGTAGGCTATACCTCGTTTAGATGGTGTTGCATGCATTGTGAGCATGGACTCTTTTTTTATAACTGTACCCCTAGGCTTAGCTACAATCCTTCATGGTTCCACCGAGAATGATTCGAGCCTGCTTCTCCCCTTCCGCCCTCCCTTGTTTTCGCCCGTGCGTTGCAAACCTTCAATCTTAGACTTCGACACTTTCTCGCACTCAGCGAGATCCACCAAATTTGCTCGGCTGCGGCGCGGGCGTGTGATCTTCTTGGCACCCACCTGTGCTCCATGTTGAGCGCAACTTGCACACCCTGCACACAACTTGTGCGAAGACTTGTCATTCATGGCAGTGGCAGCCACCCTCCGCGTGTCCATGCCCTTATCAAGCAACTTCTCGACTTATAGCTGGTAACCTCGTGCCCGCCTGAAACCTTTCACAAATGGCCTCTTTTGCGCGTCATTCATGATCTTCAGATCAGTACCCCCCCCATTTTTGGGAAAGAGGTCTTGCACCTTCTCCTTTCAGATCTCCAAGAAGAACAACTTGACGCAGTAGTTAGTCTTCACGCAGGCCCAGATCGTCAAGGATGGACTGGACAATATTTTTGCGGCGCAATCATCAGTGCTGGCCTAAAGACCTAGCAAGCTCCGGCCACGACGTTGAGCACAGTTTTGGACTAGGGCGACCCTCCTAACAATTTTGTGCGCCCGCAAACACAATACAGTGTAGCTGTAGGCGCTTAGGGCACTGCATTACGACGATTATTGTAACTACGAAGCCAACCCCAGATACTGTACATTCGCCAACTCCTGGTCAACTCCATGTCGAGAGCATTCAACTTGCTTGTACTTGTGCACTGTGTTGTTGCTACGCCTTGTGCATGAAACATGAGGAACTATTGATATTTTACAGCTTTTGGTTGCGTTGCTTTGTTGTTATGATGCAATATGTGGGTTTTTTGGGTCGAAGCCAACTTTTTGGAAGCCAAGTCAAAGTTGGCGCGCCAACTTGGCAGTTGGCGCGCGCCAACTCAAGAGTTGGCGCGCCAACTGCCAAGTTGGCGCGCCAACTTGGCGCGCCAACTCTTGAGTTGGCGCGCGCCAACTCCGGTTTTGGCGCGCGCCAAGTGCCCCATTCTTCCTCTTCTTTTGCACCCTTTATGCATTCCCTTTCCCTTCTAGGCATTTCACGTTATCATGCCTCCAAAGCAACCCAAGAAGGGCAAGGGGAAGAAGGTGACAGTCACCGACCCCGAGGCTGCCCCAGCCCCAGCCCCCGCTGCACCACCTAACGCCGAGGTGCAGCCGGTGGTCGATGCCCACATCGCCAACGTGGGCTCCGAGCACTTCCCCGGGGGCTATTTTCCCATCCCCTACACCCTCACCTCCCCGGACGCCGAATCCTTCCCCCAGCTCCCCCCCCTCCGCGAACCCCTATAGGCCGCCCTCTTCGGCAAGTGGGACCAGCCGGGCAATCCCCACTTGGTCTGGCGAATTGACGCCACCCGTGTTAACTTCGCCCTGACCAGGGGGGTTCTTAGCAGGTTCTGCTGTGCCGTGATGGGCCGGTACCCCACGACGCTCGCGGTCGAGTTGAAGCTTTCTCAAGTCATCCATCTGTGGATTGACCACCTGTTGGGATGGGCCCGCAGGTGGGGGCACATTGCCATTTTTGCCGCCTTCAAAGGAGAGGGGCGGCACAAAGCCCTGAAATGTGAAATCTCAAAGCGCAGCTTTCGAGGTGGAAGTAAAGGCGGCCGGGTGTCCAGACTGCGGGGGGCCAGAGTGCGGGTGAAGGGGGGCAAGGGGGATCGCACGCGGAAGGGGTGGGGGGAAGTGCTGATATGAAAGCAAACAGGTATGTTTGTAACTACGAAGCCAACCCCAAATACTGTACATTCGCCAACTCCTGGTCAACTCCATGTCGAGAGCATTCAACTTGCTTGTACTTGTGCACTTTGTTGTTGCTACGCCTTGTGCATGAAACGTGAGGAACTATCTATATTTTACAGCTTATGGTTGCGTTGCTTTGTTGTTATGATGCAATATGTGGGTTTTTTGGGTCGAAGCCAACTTTTTGGAAGCCAAGTCAAAGTTTTTTCACAAGTTGGCGCGCCAAGTCACAAGTTGGCGCGCCAAAAGTCCGGAGTTGGCGCGCCAAATCCGGACTTGACGCGCCAAAACTGTCAAGTTGGCGCGCGCCAAGTCCGGCTGTCGCGCGCGCCAACAGCCCAGTCTCGTGTTTTGAGCTTTGGCGCCCCCAACAGTTGGATCGGTGGGGGGACACTTGGCGCGCGCCAACTTGACAGTTTTGGCGCGCCAACTTGACAGTTTTGGCGCGCCAACTTGACAGTTTTGGCGCGCCAAGTCCGGATTTGGCGCGCCAACTCCGGAGTTGGCGCGCGCCAACTTGCGAATTTGGGCCAGCCAAGGCCCGGGAAGCCAACTTTGGGACTTTTTCACCGTGTAGGAGTGTTTTTAGCACGAGAGGGGCATGAAACCCGGGGGTTTTCAGGGTAAAAAGTTTCCATTTACACCAAAAAGGAGGAAAAAATCCCTAGGTAGCCAGTGTAACAACATAATAGACACCCGCCATGATTTGGCTGCATTCCGAAGCAAGTTGGCGAATGTCCCTTGGCTTCGTAGTTACATTTGTGTTTGTGTTTGGGTTTGTGTGTTTGTGTAGGGGTTTGTATGGGTGTGTGTGTGTGTGTGTGTGTGTGTGTGTGTGTGTGTGTGTGTGTGTGTGTGTGTGTGTGTGTGTGTGTGTGTGTGTGTGTGTGTGTGTGTGTGTGTGTGTGTGTGTGTGTGTGTGTGTGTGTGTGTGTGTGTGTGTGCGGTGTGTGTGTGTGTGTACATTGCTGCACTGTATGTGTGTGTGGGTGCCGGGGGGGCAGGTATAGGGAAATGTGTGTGGGTGTGGGGACTCCGGTACATGCATAGGTGGTGTTGGTGTGGCTCTTCTGCCAGTGTCCTGCAAAAATGGTGCGAGATTCGTATGAAGTTCGCACGAAATTCGTACGAAATTCGTGCGAATTTAGTACGAATTTCGTACGAATTTCGTCCCTCAATACGTACCGTGAATGTGGTTGTTACGAATTTCGTACGAATTTCGTACGAAATTCGTACGAAGTTCAAACAATTTGCATGAATTTGTGTCATTTGTGTGTGTGTGTGGGTGTGCCTGGTCGGAGGGGTTGTTGTTTGTGTGGGCCTGGGTGCATGGTGTGTGCGTGCCTGGGTGATATGTGCATGCATTGGTGGTTCTTGGGTTCTTGGGTGGTTTTGTTGAATCATGTGGGACAATACTTTTGTGTTGTTTGTAGTTTGTGACTGTCTGTCGTTTGTGTTTGTTGCTGCTGAATGTCATTATGTGTGTTTAATGCCTGCTTTTCGACTGCGTTGGTATCGCTGTTTTGCTTGCTGCTTGTTGTGCTTCGTCTGTCTGCTGCTCCTCATTGGTGACTGTTGCTGATGACCTGACTGTGTTGTTCTTCTGTGTTGTTGTTGTGTTGTTGTGCTGTGTGCTATGAGTGGGTGTGGATGGTTGGATGGGTGGCTGCCTGTTGTTGAATCATGTGGGACAATACTTTTGTGCTGTTTGTAGTTTGTGACTGTCTGTCGTTTGTGTTTGTTGCTGCTGATTGTCATGATGTGTGTGTAATGCCTGCTTTTCGGCTGTGTTGGTACCGTTGTTTTGCTTGCTGCTTGTTGTGCTTCGTCTGTCTGCTGCTCCTCATTGGTGACTGTTGCTGATGACCTAACTGTGTTGTTCTTCTGTGTTGTTGTTGTGTTGCTGTGCTGTGTGATATGGGGTGACTGTGTTGTTCTTCTTCGTTGTTGTTGTGTTGCTGTGCTGTGTGCTATGGGGTGAGTGTGTTTGTTCTGCATAAAAATGATACAAATTCATGCAAATTGGTCGAAATTCGTACGAAATTCGTACGAAATTCGTAACAACCACATTCACGGTACACTTTGGGGACGAATTTCGTACGAAATTCGCACGAATTTCGTACGAATTTCGCACGAATTTCGTACGAATTTCGTACGAAATTCGTGCGAATTTCGTACCATTTTTGCAGGACACTGGCAGAAGAGCCACACCAACACCACCTATGCAATAACGAAGTCCCCACACCCACACACATTTCCCTGTACCTGCCCCCCCCCCGGCACACACACACACACACACAAACACACACACACACAGACACACACACACACCCATGCACAAACACACACATACCCTCAATGAAAGCAAACAGCCCCCCATGCACTCGACCCACACCCACACACTGCCCGCTCACACACCCTCATATGTACCTGGACAGTGGATGTGCCACGGTTAGATGTTTAGGGGGGGGGGGGGTTCTGTGTGTGTGTGTGTGTATGTGTGTCTGCCTGTGTGTGTGGATGGGTTTCTGCGGATGTGTGTGTGTGTGTGGGTGGGTGGGTCGTTGTGTCCATGTGTAGTTGGGTGTCCGGTTGTGTGTGTTTGTGTGTATGCGCGTGTTGGTGTGAGGTGCAGGAAGGGTGTGTCTGTATGTGTGTGTGTGTGTGTGTGTGTGTGTGTGTGTATGGCTTGTGCGTATATCTGGTTTGGTGCTCCTCACATCCTCACCCGCCCCACACACACAGGCGCACGCCCACACCCATAACCAAAAAGACAGTCATACACCCCCCCCACACATAGAGACACACACACACCCATGCACAAACACACACATACCCTCAATGAAAGCAAACAGCCCCCCACTCGACCCATACCCACACACTGCCCGCCCACACACCCTCATACGTACCTGGACAGTGGATGTGTCACGGTTAAATGTTTATTATTTATTATTTAATAGGGGGGTGATTCTGTGTGTGTGTGTATGCGTATGGTTTGTGCGGATGCGTGTATGTGGGTCGGTGTGTCCATGTGTAGTTGGGTGTGTGGTTGTGTGTGTTTGTGTGTGCGCGCGTGTTGGTGTGAGGTGCGGGAAGGGTGTGCGTGTGTGTGTGTAAGGCTTGTGCGTATATGTGCATGGTTTGGTGCTCCTCACATCCTCACAGACAGTTGTACATGTACCCCCCCCCCCCCACACACACCCACATGCCATTAGTGGAATCAAACCGCCCT
The DNA here is from genome assembly GCA_964036045.1 of Eutreptiella sp. 'Long Island Sound 2002'. NCBI lineage: Eukaryota > Euglenozoa > Euglenophyceae > Eutreptiales > Eutreptiaceae > Eutreptiella > Eutreptiella sp. 'Long Island Sound 2002'. The sequence continues at coordinate 20,040,604 of OZ038392.1, read as the reverse complement.
GCCACCCCACCCACACCCACACACTGCCCAGCCACACATACGCACACACACCTGCATAGTGGATGTGTCGTGGTTAGGTGTGTGGGGCGGGATCATTGTGGGTGTGTCTATGTGTGTGTGTGTGTGTGTGTGTTGATTGGTTTGTGCGCGTGGGTGCGTGTTTGTGTGTGGGTGTGTATCCATGGGTCCGTGGTTGTGTGTGTGGGTGTGTGGGTGTTGGTGTGAGGTTTGGGACGGGTTTGTGTGCGTATGTGGTCGGGTGGCCCCCACATCCTCACACACACCAACACACAGACGCACGCCCGCACGTAGAAACAAACAGGAAGTCACGCATCCACCCACATGCAAACCCAACCATACAACCATACACAAACCCACACAAACCCACACACCCCACACAAAGGCACACGCACACACATGTGCACATGTTGCCTGTAGCCAGGGTGCCTGCAGGGGTGTTTGGGGGGGAGGTACCCCGGGTGTTAGGACAAATGAGGGGGTGCACAAGGGCGAAATTGGTATGAATTCACGTGAATTCACGTGAAATTCGTACGAAATTCGTGCGAATTCGTGCGAATTTCGTACGAATTCACGTGAATTCACGGCCGTGAATCGGCTACAGGCTTGCCGGGTTTCGGCACCTCTCGTTTTGGGCACGGTTCGGACATGATGGATGCTTTTGGGGCGGGACCTTCATTGGATGATGCGTAACGAAGCTAGGGGAGGAATTTTGGCCCCTCAAATCTCTCGGAATGAACCAAAAATATGGCATTTTCCCCCAAAAACCTCAAAATTTGGGTAAATTCACGTGAAATTCACGCAATTATTCAAACGGCCACTTAACGGCCGTTCACGAAGGGTACAATAGCGCGCGCGATAGTGGTCATTGCGCGCACTAAATAACATGTAGCTCGCACTATAAAACAAATAGCGCGCGCTACCACAGTTTCTCATGGGCAAAATATGCCCTAACGTCGTCAGCCAAATTTTGTGCATTGCACAGGTTGCTTGTGGAGGTCCCATTCCACCTTGGTACTTCAAAGTACAGGAACAGGCGCTCGTTAACCTGCCTCAGCATCTTAATGCGGCGCGACACGAGGCTTCCTGCACCCCCACCTCTATCACAAAAGGAGGACCAAATGTCCTTCAGCACCCTGTTGCTCCCTTCCAAAAGATCCCCCGAAAACATTCCTAGGCCATAGGGCCGTATGGCCTGAATAGTGACTGTAGCATCGTGCAACATCCAGTTAATATAAGGTGATCTTTTTTCGGGACAAACCCACCTCTGGAAAGCCTGGGCAACCTCTGGAGCGTGCAATGCTCCCTCTTCAAACATTGTGCCATACATGTCCCCTAGTAGTATGTACATGGCAACCACTGCTGTGTGCATCCTCATGTCACCCCCAAGGAGGGGGGCCAGGTCCTCCCAAACCTTTAGAAGGCACCAAGTCTCTTCCCCATCTGGCTCTGCCGTCCCCTGTAGTGCTATGTGACAACCCGACCTGTGAAGAATAGCCTGAACAGAGACCCTAGTACTGGGACGCACAGACTTGGCCAATCTGCGTACCAAGGCAGTGAGTGACCTGCCTCCCTACAAAAATCAGAAGGTGCAGAACACATGGTATGAGGTGACGCCGCCTCAGAGGCACCTTCAACAACCTGCTCTGGACAACACCAAATATATCCATGGGCCTGCACTTGGCCCCAGGTGCAATAAGCCCTAGCAACTGCTCATCTCGCTCGGTGGTTCTATCCACATCCTGTTGCAACCATGTTGCAGTGGACTTGCACCACGTCATGTAAGTGAACAGACTACCTGCCATCCAATGTGTAGTGACACCCGACAACCGACGCAGCCAAGGGCTATCCCCACCGCAGAAAATCCTGCAGCATCTGGATGCACCCCGGATGGGAACCACACCACTGTCAATGGCACTCTGGAGAAAAGCAAGATTGTTAGCCCAGACCTGGGACAACACAGAGGTGGACTTCTCACCACAAAGGGCGACGTTAACAGTCCAGTGGTAGGACAATGTCCTTGCCAAGTGACCATGGTTGGCAAAGGAAATGGACATCTGGCACCACGATTCCCCCCCACAAGGCAACCCATCCCCCCTCACAATGATCCACAGCTCTCCGTGGCACTCCCTGGGGTATTGGAGGTTAGAAACAATGGAATCAAAGGAAAATATATAGTCAAAAAAGTGCTGCACGGGCCACTGCGAAAAGCCTGTGACCCCATTTGTGTGCACGGCAACCTGTAAATGCTGCCTACTTGCAAGCTGGTTCCATTCTGTGGCGAAACTAGCATAGGACGGGAGAGAAAAAAGGTGTATGGGGACCTTACTTCTCGTCCAAGTAATCAAATCTTTGTACCTGAGGAAAATAGCGCGCGCAACATGAGGACGTAGCGCGCGCAGAAGTCAACGAAGCGCGTGCTATGAGCGGAAGTGCACGCAATGTCACATGCAAAGCGCGCGCAATATTACCTTCTTCTCGGAATCTTCAGGAGGAGGACCAAGTCCACCACCGACAGGGGTGTGACGGCGTTGGCAGCCTCGGTCTTGCGACGCTTCTTCTGTGCTTCAGACACGGGGACCCTTTTTTCCAACCTGGCCCACAAAGACCGTTGGACGGCAGACCCTGAGCAAAAAAACTCAACTAGGTCCGCCAAAAGGTCCTCGTTCTTCCACAAGGACCACCCATAGTGGGGGTCCAAAATGTTGGCAATCTTTCCTGACATTGACAGCGTCACTTGCGGTGCCGGAAGCATCTGACACTTTAGAGAAATAGGCGTTTTTGCCCTGCTTATTAGGACATGGGGTTACAAACCCAAGACCCCGAGCCATAGCGCGCGCTATGCTGCGCGCTATGTTTTTGTAGTGCGCACTGTGCCATCGCGCGGCAATACCCTGTAGCGCGCAGGGCACCGGTGGACATCACGGGGCATCCCCAAAGGCTCGGCGCCGTTGGGCGAAGAAGAAAGCAGGTTAGTATTTCGGTGCAAGCCCATTTTTGCAAAAATTTTTTTCAGATACCCTACTGCCGACGCAAACGCAAAAGACACAAGGAATGAAAGCAAGGAAAGCGAGTGGATTCGAGCTTTTGGTCAGCACAACAAAGTCAACTTAAACTTGTCGTAAAGTCAACCCGCCAAGTTGCCCAGACACCCAATGAAGTGTCAACAAATATAAAAAAGTGTCGACCCGGCCCCAAGTCACACAGCAAAAGCACAAACGTAGAAGAAAGCACTCAGCAGCCTACAATGTGACTGCCGAACATGCCCAAGGTCAAGGGTAAACGTCAAGGGTAAAAGGTCAACCGCTATACCTCACAACACACCCTCCAAGCACCAACCCCCGTTGTCCCACGTTGGGACACCACAAGCCACAACACACCTGGGGGCCAAGGGTGCAGCCCACCGACCCGCCCGATTAACCGAATAAGGGGGCACACTGACACCCAAAAGATTTGCCAACTGCAAAAGGAGTTGCAGTTGTGCGAACGGGGGTGGTAGTCTGTAGGCCCCCGGTGTGTTTCCCTCATGTAGTCTCTACCTCCCGGAGAGTGAGTTTTGTGTACCCGAGGCGCAGAACTGCTTTACAAAGCTCCTGTGAACGCTTGTAAAGCGATTTGTCTCATATATCCCCTGACCTCCCCCCATGAAGCTATAGCACTTCCCATACTCTCTAATTCTGAGTGAAAGGAGTTGAGGGGGCGGGGTCCAAAGCGAAAACCCCGAAGGATAACCAATGACACGATTATACAAATTTATATAAATATATAGTGCATGAAGATTTGAAAATGAAACTGAAAAATAAAAGGAAATGTTGCTGGGAAATGGGCAACAGATACAACGGAACGAGTTTTTGTCGTTTGCTGAGGGGTTTTCCATCATCACGGCCGCATCGCCCTCCCCAGATAAAAAAACTGGCACTGCCTTCACTACCTAGGGAAAATGCGCGCGAATTGCGAGCTGATGCGGGCTCGCAGAATCGGTCGCGTGTACACGAGTTTTGCACGCAAAGCGATCCCCCCAGCCTGCGGCCACCCAGCTGTCGCTGGGTTCCCGGCGGCGATTTAACCCTTTGCCTCTTTGCCTTTGCTGTCAAGATCACATGACATCACATCATTCTAGCCATCTAGCCACCCAGCCGCCCAGCCACGCAGCCACCTAGCTAGCCGCCCAGCCACCCAGCCACCCAACCACCCAGCCACCTAGCCACCATATTGTTGGGCCTTGCATTTTGCCTGCTCTCAAGATCACATGATGATGATGATGATGATGTGTCCAACACAAAAAAAAATTTCAACGGAAAACTTTTTGTTCAATGCAACAATTCCATGTTGAAACATGTTTTTCAACACAACAATTTTTGTGTTCGAAAATTTTGTGTTCAAAAATTTTGTGTTGAAAAAAAAAACTTTGTGTTGAGAATTTTTTTTTGTGTTGAAGCATGCCACATTGTGTGTCTTCAGCTGCACGTGAAGTTAAAATTAATGAATTAAATTGAGCATGGGAGGGAGGGGGCGTCATTTTGCACTTCAAAAGAGGCCACACAACCTAGTGGCCCCAAATGCACTGGCATACATAGCCACAAGTCAAAAGGGGATGGCTTGCACCCTAGGGACCCCAAGTGTGGCCGTTTTTTCTTCATTTTCCTTGATTTTCGCCAAAATTTCCCCCCATCCATTTCTAGCCAGCCGTGGCCAGCCAAGGGGGGGGGGAGGGGGGGGGGGGAGCGGAGGGGGGGGTCAACCCACCCAGCCGCGGCTAGGAGCACCCCCTCTTGTGTACACCCTCATGAAGAAGCACCCTATTTCGCATAGTCGTTCATCTTTGAGTTCCCCGATTTTAACTCCCATCTTCTGGGGTGTCCCACAGTAAGGGGGTGCATAGTAAGGTATCCTTATGTGAGCCCCCCTTACTATGGAGCACTTTTTGTGGGAGATGGTGTCTCACTCCCTATACCCCCTCAATTTGGGTGTGACGAATGCATTTTGACCCACATCACATTGTATCTAAACCAAAAAGGGGGCAAAAGTCGGGCAAAACTAGTAGGATCAAGCTAGTATCTGACCCCCTTACTGTGGGACACTCCATTCCATTTGTACCGAGCAGTTTGTCAACGAACTCCTTATTGCGATCCCGGTCCACTTCTGCACTCCAGGTATGGGCTCACTGTGTCGAAGAAACATCTACGTTTGCCTGGTTTCAAGCACCTCCATCTCACAAGAGGATCGTTTGTCGTGCAAATGATGTGTGTATGATTCAACGTTTCGTTGACATCTTTGTACTTTTTGTTTGGGACAGCGGTGTGACTCGCGCAAAGGTTCTTGAGTTGTGCATCGTTGAGACAGTTAGGGTTGACCTCATCCATGATGATCAGAATATTTTTGTTTCCCTCTTTGAACCCATCTTCACACAGTATGCGCTTGACACGCGCTTTTGGCGTCGGACAGAGCCGGTCCTATCAGACACTGTACCCTGCGTGCGCGCTACAGGGTATTGCCGCGCGATGGCTCAATGCGCACTACAAAACTATAGCGCGCGTCATCGCGCGCGCTATACCTCGGGGCCTTGGGTTTGTAACCCCATGTCCTAATAAGCAGGGCAAAAACGCCTATTTTTCTAAAGTTTCAGATGCTTCCGGCACCGCATGTGACGCTGTCAATGTCCGGAAAGACTGCCAGCATTTTGGGCCCCCACTATTCGAGCAGCTCCTGTGCCTGGGATCCCGCAGAGGGCCGTTGATGATCAGCGTGCCCGCGGACATTGCCGGGCAGTCCAAGCATGCGGCCGACTGGCTTGACGGACGGAAGGAGCAAGGCCCCTCCCCGGTGCTGGCCCGGGCTAAGCGGCAGATGGAGGAGCTGGAGGTGGACTGGGCCGACGCCTTTGCCGTGCCGGAGACGGAATCCGTGACAGTCCCAAGGCCGAAGAAGAAGCGTACCGAGGAGCCAGCAGCCACCAGCCACCTACCACCAGCCATCTCCGCCTCCCACACCGCTAAGCCCCCCCACCCGCCTGGAAAGGTCCTTGCCCAGAAGACTGCCGACCAGCAGCTGCTGGCACAGGCGGCACAGAGAGTCCAACGTCAGGCGGAACAGGCCAAGAAGAAAGAGGACGAAGCAAAGAAGAAGAAGAAGGAAGAGGAGGAAAAGAGGAAGAAGAAGGAGAAGGAAGAGGAGGAAAAGAGGAAGAAGAAGGAGAAGGAGGAGGAAGAGAGGAGGAAGAAGAAGGAGAAGGAAGAGGAGGAGAAGAGACGGAAGAAAGCAGAGGAGGAGAAAGCAGAAAAGGTAATGCAGCGCGCGCTATCGTTGTCATTGCACGTGCTATGCATTTCGTCGCGCGTGCTATGCTCCGTATTGCGCGTGCTATGCCTGTGCTATGCCTCTGCGCTACTCTTTCCAGGCAAGCAAGACGGCACCGCAACAGGCACCCCAGCCGCAGCTCGCATCAAAGCCAGCACCGAAGCAGCCTGTCCCAGTCCCAGACCAGCCACAAGAACAAGGAGGTCCGTGCGGTTCCACCCCACCCAGTACGGCTCCCAAGGCCAAGCAGCAGAGCAGAGCCGACGCGGACAAGGAGGCAAGAGATGAGCTCATGCAGCGCCGAGATTGGTCCTACAAAGACGGCTACAAGCCTCGGTGGATCATCTACTGCACCACTGCGATCGCGCCGATGATTGTGGAGGGAGCCGAAATCAAGCCAGCAGGCGCCAGGAGGGCCCCTCAGGACTGCGTGGCCGTCATCATCCCCAACGATCAGTGGAGCCCCAGCCAACAAGGGGAGGAGGAGGAGGAAGAGGACGACTGGTCGGAGTTCATGCCCAGCTGCCAGGTGTTCTCCGCCAAAAGCAAAGCGTATGAGGAGTTGGACAAGTGGCAGTCGTGGTGGGAGACGTACGAGGCCGATGAAATTGTGGACCTCTGCCCCGACCCAAAGACCATGAGGATGTCCCCGTCCAAGCCACCAACCCCAAAGAAGAAGAAGCCCCAAGGAGACCCACCAGCCCAGCCACCAGCCCCCCCACAAGAAGACAAGGGACCTGCCGAAGCTGCAGCACCAGCAGAAGCACCAGCAGCAGCTGCACAAGAAGAAGAGGCACCAGCCCCAGCAGCAGCAGCAGCACAAGAAGACGACGCACCAGCCCCACCACAAGAAGAAGAGGCACCAGCGGCCGCGCCACAAGAAGGAGAAGGAGCAGCCCCGAAAGAAGAAGAGGCACGAGAAGGAGCAACCCCAGAAGGCGACCCAAGCCCACAAGAAGAAGGGGATGCAGCCCCAGCTGCCACTGGGGCAGAAGACCACAGACCCGAATGGGAGAAGGAGTGGGAGGCCGAAGTGGTGGTCCAAACCATTAAGGAGATCACTGAATGACAGCGCGCGCTATACCTGGTATAGCGCGCGCCGTAAGGCTCATAGCGCGCGCTGTAAATATGTTGCGCGCGCTACACTGTCTGTGCCCGTGAGGACCTGTACTGTTGCACACTTTTCAGACCTTTCAGAAAGTGTTTTTGCATGTGTCTTGGGTTGGATGAGCAACAGGGAATGTTTTTGAAAAGCAAGGGGTTTTTGAGAAACGCAGGACACTGGAAAAAGCATGGTTTTGAAACATTTTCCGGTTTTGAAAAATTTGAAAAACGGGACAATATAGCGCGGTAGAGCGCGCGCAATAGGCGCGCTATAAAGGTCATATTTTAGAAAATTTGCGCGCACTATGGAAAAAATGCACCATTGCGCGCACGCAGGGTAGAATGGATGTCAAGACACTTTTCCCACACTCTCCAATGTCAGAATGAGGTGGCCGAAACCGAGTCCGCTATCGCCGCAGACACGGTGTTTCGTTTATGCTCACTGAAGACTGCACTTCCCCGCACCAACCCATTTCAAAGACTACTCCGTTATAGCATATCCAACACATGCCCTCCCCCGTGAAAAAGGGCTCCGTTCCTCGCTATGAACCGTCAGACAGGCAAATTCAAGGGACAATCTTCCAATTCTCATAGAAGTTCAACTACGGTAGAACAAGTTACCGACGTGCTCATTCGTGCATTGCCCCAATTTAAAGAATCGGTTATCAAGGCGACCGTCCCTAGCGGCGTTGAGGTCATCTTCCCGCGTGACACGACCCATGATGACGTGAAAAAATTACAAGCTGCTCTACCGGAAGTACGGATAGCTTACCCGGTGGATACGAGGATTATTGTGGCGTGCTCATGTCCCACGACAAGACAAGCCATCCAGGACCAGTTGAAAAATGCGGTGGATGCTGGTAAGCCGATCCAAACCAAGCAGTTCACCAATGCTACCTCTACCACGGGCCCGCTTGATTTCTCTCAACCTACAACGCCCGGTATCGTGTTTGGTGCCGCGCCAGCGGCAGCGGCACAACAAAACACACAGCCAACAACCCCGATCTCTCCACCACCTACCGATAATGACGTACCTATGGCACCATCGATGGAAGATTCGGTACGCACCGAGTTCAACCGCATTGATGGTGAAATTGCAGGTATTCGCAACGATATTTCTGGCCTAAACTCTAAAATTGACGGCTTTGGAAGCCAATTGGCTGAGGCGATGAAAAAGCCTGTGCTGGCTGCACAACGACGTAAAGATGCTCCCTGCCCCGATGTCGTACCGCAGAACTATGTGTGGACCGTGACACGACGTTCTACCTTCGAAAAATGGCAACCACTCAAGACGATGGTCACAGCTGTGGCCGACGGAACCTTCCGTGGACTCGCCTGGTCGGCAGAAGGAATCCCACTTACGGATTGGACTATTGAAGAGCCATTCCAATGCGCAATGTCCGAAGACACTGCCCGCAACGTGGCGGCGCAGTAGGGACCCGACCCTGCTCAATGCGTGGAGCCCCAGGACGATACACCAGAACTGCATGTTGGCCACCGTGACATCCTCCGCTGGACGTGCAGTTGTGCCATGCTCGACCCACATCCCTTTGCTGCACCGGATGAACAGTACCGAAAGGTCTATATTCTTGCGTGCAATTGGCGGATACCCTCATGCCGTTATACGTGTGACTCCTGGAACTCTGTGCTGGAATTACCAGAAGCTCATCAACAGCAAAGTGAACTCATTGCTGATCTGCGCGCACAGCGCAATTTTGCACAAGCGGACGCGGTGCACATTTTTGTGGGAGTGATTCGCTTGAAATCTGCTCTCAACATGCGACTCATGGACCTACTGCAGCAGCGCGAGTCTCTTGTACACGACGACAAGGGACGTGCGCTTCCGCACTTCCAATTACTTGCAGACTGTGAGTCCTCACCCCGTCCTGTTAAGGCACTGGCATATGCCGTGGAAAAATTTGCCGCCCTCAAAGACCTATGGTGCTACTTTACATCTACCAAAGGCGTAAGACGCTGGGATACCACCTCTCCTATGCACGTGCTGCATTTCCTGAAATGGGCAGCACATTGGCTCGATGCCCAGCGGTATTATCTGAACGTGAAACTCACATACGCGCGCACAGACACACACTCACAGCCTCAGAGCACATTCTCTGTGTGTGAACACACGATCACACAGTTTATTGCCCAGGCCCCAACCCGCTGTGATATCGATAAGCTCACCCACGGTCACCAACACAAGCCATCCGGAGCCATGCCGTACAAGTTACGCATGAGGCTGCTGGCGCAAGCAGCGAAGGTGTGGGGCATTGATACTATGGTTAATTGGCAGCCCACGGCTGCAGTCCCTGTGCGACACCACGTATCACCCTACCACCACTACCTGCAGCTGGGTGCACACCACGACATAGCCACACTTGCGACAGGTATTCGCCATCTCAGTGCGATATGGCTGCTTGATGATACCCCCCCCCCCCCTCCTGCATGGGCACTCAACTTGGGAACGGCTGCAACTTGTACACCTTGCTGCCTTGCTCAACTCTCCCCATCCCTGCCGCCTGGTGGTGTTGGTCATTAACACCCATGGCATGTATGTTCCCATTGCCACACTGTCCGCACAGCACTGCTCATACACCATTTCTCGTGGAGTGACTAAGCAGAGCACACAGTGGGACATGCTGTGTATCCAAAACCAATCAGCTGCAGACCTGTGGCCTGTGGCACACGCCACTGTGGTTGCACGCATCGGGCCTTACCTGAAACGATGGGGCCTTACATTGTGGCCTACACCAGCGCACACTACATGCCCCACACTACCGCAGGATGTGGCCTCTCGCCTCGAGGTACAACACTTGCCACCGTGTGGAAAGCTGGTGTTCTGGACGGTCTGGAATTAAAAAGAGAGTGCTCTGTACGAGCACAGGCACTCCGCACATGCAATTGGCGCCAGACAGTCCTGGAATCCTGCCTCAAGGTGAATCAGGTCCTGCACCTGGCCCCATGTGCACACCTGCGCCGACTGTATGACATACTACACATACCAACACACAACCAACTCACTGCCATTGGCACCTGGTTGTACGGTGCCTATAGCGTGGCAGACGGCAGAATTTATTTCGGCCAGACTGGCGCCATTCAAGGCGAGACATCAGTAGGGAACCGCTTCCTCAAGGAGGTTGCAGATGCACGCGCGTGGCACAAACTGTATGGCTCCAAAGGCGTCAAGGGGCCCACATACTTACATACCATGCACACCACAGGAACACACAATTGGGTCATGGTGCTTATCCGTCCAACCCCTCGTGCACAGGCTACACGGGGGGAGCAGCAACTGATTGCAGAGTTCCCTAACAACCTCAACGACCGTAAATCACAGCGAAAGCCTTACATGCGTTGGTTCGTGCGATCAGGTTTGCACAAGCAGCTGACCGAATCTGCACTAACTGATCATGGCCGTTGGCAACAGTACTTGGCTGCAGGACGGATCACACTGCACCCCTTGGATGCACTTCGCATCCTGATTGAGGCGAAGTGTGCATGCCGCCTGTCAAATTTTCTCCTTTGCAAACCCGTCTCTTGGAAGGCACACGCACACTTTGCACTCCCTAGATCTATAATTAACTCTGCATGTGCCGTTTGTTACGAAAACTGAAAGACTCCAACTACGAAAGGCCTGCGCTGAGTTCTTCCGCGACACCCCATACCCCAGGGCCCTGGGGGCCTACCTGGCTGCAGTGCTGGGTATACCCCTCACCATCCCACCCAAGATGCTGCGTGTTTTCTGCAAAGACCGCCTCATTCACAGCTCACAGCACTACCTGCAGGCCGCACAGGACATTGAGCGATGTGGATGTGTGAAAGACTTACAGGCTACACGTTGCGAAGGTGCCTGTTTATTCCAGAAGGACACACTGGTGTCTCAGTTTGGCCCCCGTTACCAGGTTGTCCTCAGTGCGCAGAACAACTACACGACCATACCCTCTCGCTGGAAACTACATCAAGAATTATCGTCATCGTTGAACGCTATTCGAGAAAGGCTGCCAAAAATCCGGATTTTCCCGTTTCGAAAGCTAGCGGCCCGTGTACACGACATTGCCTCGGCCATGATGCACGGGCATGCCAATCTCCAGCGTACCCTGCCCCCCCAGAACCACATCAAATCCTTTCATAAGGAGCACCCCGAGTGGGTGCCTGTGCGCCTCGACAAAAATACGCACTGTTTTGCACTAGTCTGCTACACTTTTTTCTGTCAGTTGGTAGTAAAGAGCCTGAACGCCGGGAACTACCGCCTGTTTCACTCCTTTCCCTCGCCCACCCATCTGTACGCCACATACCTCGTGTATTTCTACACGTTGGTATTATGTGTTCCCGTGCTCCGGAAGCACGTTGCATTTGCGCACATGCGCGTCCGTCTGTCACAGATGTCCCCACCGCTTAAAGGTTATCGCTTCTCTATCTACCAGGGGACCCCCCCCCCCTCGACAGATGAGAAAGCAGATTGGGAATCCTTCCGACAATCAGTCTTCGCGCATGCAACTGCTGAGGCGTCCCGTGCCATTACTCTCTCCCCTTTCCAGCCGAACACAGGGCCACCTCCTGACGCAACCCCGTCGAAGAAGAAAAAATGGACGGTGCCTGGAGTCATCTTCTCCCTGAAAAATAAGAGTCTGACGACCTCACAGCGCCTACAGCTAGAGCTGGCGAAGCTCAGGGAAATTTTTACCCAGGCGAGCCACCCCCTGCGCACCTTGCTCCGCAAGGGTGGCAGGTGCCTCTCACTTCTCCTCCGAGTGTACACCCACACCTTCGTCAGTCTAGAAATCCTGGACCAGGCACACCTGGTGCAGGGCTTCCTGCGCCTAGATATAGATCGCATGTTCCCAAGCATCATTCGAGACCAGGTGCCGTCAGCCTGGCAGTCGCTGAGCGACCGATATGATGCCCTAAATCCCCTCCGACGAGGTGAGACAGCCCGGTTCGTGTCACTGGCTAAGGGCAACGCCCGAGACATGGACTGTCTTGGTATGAAAGACCAGAGGTATTACGACACTTTCAGCATATCTGAGATACATGACCTTATGAAGGTCGATCTTTTCCTGAACTCCTTTTTTCAATTAGGGCATGAATTATGGGAGCAATTCTCAGGTGTCGCGATAGGAGGCGCTATGTCTGCACAGAATGCAGACGCCTATCTGGTTTCTATTGAAAGCCTGGTCCCATGGGGACAGTTCCTGCCCGCACACGTAAAACTTGGCCGATTTCGTGATAATATTTTTTTGCATTTGCCCCCTTCACGAAATCCCACTCTGGATGGCCAAGATCAAGTGTGTGTTGGGCGAGCTTTACCGACTTGATCTGTCTGTAGAACACGCTGGCAGAAGCCTGTGTTTTCTTGAGGTACAGATAGATTGCCGCGATGAGCACATTGAGTGGGGTATGAAAAATAAAGTACTCCTTTCCCACCTGACTGATTGCCCACCTACGCTGCGATACCCATCTGTACATGAGCCGCATGCATCACAGATCGTACACGGGATTGCCAGCGCTGTAGCACAAAAATCTCTGGAGCTCGCCACGACGGTGGCGCATCGGGTAAATAATTTCCGGCAAGCCTACTGGGAATTTTCGTCCAAGAACTACCCTAAGTCCTGGTGGGAAGGGGTCCTCCGCACAGCTTTCGAAAAACAGCAGCCACCATACGTTGGCCAGCCACCGCTGCATTGGTCTACGGTCAGGGATAACTAGACTTGGGAGTGCCCCGTACCCCCTGGGTACGCATGGCTGCACCCCACCTCCTCCCTCCCGGTGCTTGATCTCAAGACAGAGAAGCCCAGCCTGCAGGCCTTCCAGCGCACACCCGCTGGACACCATCTCATTCCAATCAAAACTTTTCCTCTGCCATACACGGATCGCACACAGCAGGTCGCCCTGCAGGTGCTACCCACACATGAGCCACCAAAAAAGCGCCAGAAAACAATATCGTTGCCTGCACCTCCTCAACAGTCCACAGGTCGCATCACTAGGAGTCGTCAGGCACCCATCTTCCTGTATGATATGACGCCGCAGCGGAAACAACGTGGCGCGTCTGTACGTCAGCGACAGCCCCGCACAAACGTCACCATATCCAGCCCACCACCCGCCGCACGGCACACAGCGCCCCTGAATGCACGCCGGAGTGATCACAGAAAACGTACACGGCCCCCATCACCACGAAGTCCAGACCATCAAACCCCAGCACCCCTGTCCCCCCCTCCACTGAAAAAACTGCGAAACCGGCTCTGGCAGGAGCAGGCCCCACAGCCTGTCACAGCCCCACGCCCAGCCACCCCCCCGTGCAACTTGTCTATGACTGATCCTGAAGCTACAAGTTCCCCTGCCTATGTACATAGTCACACAGCATCTTCTACAGACTCCGATGTGGAGGTGCCCACAGTACCCAGGGGGCCACATGCCAGCCCACAACAGGTTGCAGATGTTCAACAGTGGTGTTCCAGAGAAATTGAGCCTTACAAGGCCCCGATCCTGGGTCCGCACGAGGCGCGGCTGGTCGCCGCCATGTCACCAGTGGACCAATGGAGCTATCGAAAATACCGCTATGATGTCCACTTTTACTATAAGAACGTGCCCCCCCCCCCAGGGAAATGTGGCAAGAAGGCATACTCGACATGCACACGCCAGAGTCACAGCAATGGCTTCTCCGGAGAGAACTAGCCGAGATGTATGACACATCTTCTGATGAGGACCCCTGAACACTTGTTGCCGTCTCGTGTACTATCATATACTGTCTTTTGGGCGTAACGCATGACCCACCCGATGGAACACTTCGCTCCCTGGTGCCGTCACGAGTTAGCCATAGCATGATCGCTGAGCTTTAGTTCGACAAGGAAATGAAACCGACAGCCTGGTCCGGGGACAGTCAGACACCGTGGTAAATCCTATGTGTAGACAATCCACCGGAGGAGTGGTGCTCGTTATGTGCTTTGTCATGACGTGTTTGCACGATACGATCGCACTCCAACAGGTCATGGCCATTTGAGAATTTTCTTTGCCTTGCTCCGCGTGTTGTCGTTGCATCTCATTGGTGGTTGTCGCGAAGAGAGGGATCACCGATTAGGAAAATACTGTGCATTACTGTAGTATATCTCTCAAGAATTCCCTTTATCTGCTTTGGCTGGTGCGGTCCCACTCCCTCGAAAAAAAATAGACACCCAGAAAGTAGTCGTGCATTTCTGACCCGCTTTCAACCTTTGCTACAGCAGAGTGGGTCGACGTAGGTGACAAACCCGAGAAGCAATGGGGAAAAACTGCCACTCCAGAGTTTGGTTGCTTGCCTCGGTGGCCAGCATGGCTTTTGACTGTTTGGGTTTGGCAGGAAGGTTGTACACCATCACAGTGGATGCTTTATTCAAACACTTCAACAATTGGGTTGAAAAGAACGGGCTACACAGAGACAAACGGCACAGAGGGACAAATTTGTCTGAAATAGTTTCCACTTAGACGTGTCGCCACTAAGAAAGACAAAGGGATTTTTGTCCTCGGGTCCAGAAACAAACGACGGGTTATGTACCTTCGCGATTAGACCCGGGGCTTATGCTAAGCCGGAACCACGCTTTTTGAACTTCCTAAGTGTCTATTTTTCTTCGCCTCATGGTCATGATTGTCTGTTGATTTTTTGCAGTGCACACACTTGCTACGTCAGCTCCCAACAAGCTGATAGAATGACTCGCACAACCCATGATGCTGTTGTTGTCATGTGGTGTGGCTAATCTCAGGGCAAGGTACACACACACACACAGAGAGAGAAACCAAACACAATTAGGCAAGCTAGTGGTCCCTCGGCTAGGGGGGAGAGGGGAGAATCACTGCCTTGGGGGACCCACGAGTCGAGAAACAGGGGAGGGGATGTTCAAAACAGACCATTTAATCCAAACCCAAGACAAAGCGTTTTGCACACGACACAGCACGAGCCCTCCCATGGACACGCGTCCCAACACCGGTAAGCCCCACCGCAGCATCACCGGTGATGTCCGGAGTCACCAATCCCAGGGCCGACAAAAGCGTTTTGGAAATGTGAGAGTCATTGAAATTCTCAGGTGACACAATACAACGTCTCCCACAGCAATTTTGGGGCTTTCAGGGGGCCCATGCCGCGCGCTACCTGGGCGTAACAGCCACTACGTGGGTCCCTATGGGTGCTCAGGGATCCACATTGTCACCAAATGATCACCCAAATCCATCCCAAGGGCGACAAGATGGTTTCGGAAAAGTCGAATCAAGAATAGGTTCATATACTATTTGTTGTATATACTTTTTCTTGCTTTGGACTTCGGCTCGCCATGAACGCTCTTGCCCGTGGTTAGGCCGCTTTGAGTAATGCTCGCCGGGGGGCAACCCCCATGAGGGTGCCTGAGCCGCGTCCGCCCCGCGACCTGCCCCGCGACCGCCCGCGTCCACTTGTACCCGGAAATGGCCACGTTGTGGCCACACAAGATACATGCGTGCAAGTGAACCCGACAAAGACCGGAAATTTTTTGCATGTTGGTGTATGGTTATAAAACTTGTCCGGAAGCACAATTTGGTTCCAAAATGTCACGTCTTTTATTCTTGTTGCATGTTTGTATACATCATTGAACAACAACTGTACCTCATGGTCCTCCGTCGACATCGCTTTGCATGCACAATTTTTTGGGACGGCTATAGTCATGAAGAGAAGGCTTATTGAATGTACAATTTTTCCCCATAGGCTAGGGTTAAGATTTTGGTTACGTTGCTCATCGATTGCTTTTTTGTTGCATACTACATTGGTATGTGGAACAATTTTTTGATGGGGTGCATAATGGTACTTGTGCTCTTTGTTTTTTTCTATTGGTGTGTTGTGCTGTGTTGTGTTGTGTTGTGTTGTGTTGTGTTGTGTTGCGTTGCGTTGTGTTGTGTTGCGTTGTGTTGTGTTGTTTTGTGTTGTTTTGCAGGGTACTGTACTGTACTGTGCTGTATTGTACTGTACAGTACTGTACTGTACTGTGCTGTATTGTATTGTGTTGTGTTCTGTTGCGTTGTGTCGTGTTGTGTTGTTCTGCAGTGTACTGTACTGTACTGTGCTGTATTGTACTGTACTGTACTGTACTGTACCTTTGCTTTTTTGGTCTTTTTTGTGCGCCATAGCATATGATGAAGGCCATCCTCTTTGCCCTACTGCTGTCATTGTGTGCTGTCTCCTCCTTCAATACCAATACCAGCAATGCATCAAGCGGATGGGTGCTGCCCAGTGATTCCGGTCCTGCAATGGGACTACATTTTGGTGGACCACCTCCTGGAGATGGACCATTTGGGCCTGCAGGTGCTAGCGGCGACATGTGGGTGAACATCCAAGTTCCTGTTCCAGAAGATTTGTTGGATGCGCCAAGCTTGCAGGCATTGGCAGCCCTGATCATCAACGATATTGAAGTGGACACGGGTTTGGCAGTGACGACCGAATCATCTTTCCTCCTGCCTACCCCTCCAGCCACCATTCAGCTCACAGGTGCTCTGCTGGGTGGAGGTAACACGTGCCCGTTCTACCACGAACAGCAAGTGGCGATGCAATGTGGGCGCCATGTTGTGAACTTGGCGGCCCAGTGTACAGTGCAGAGAAAATCAACACCTTGGTGTATGACATGGTGCACGAGAACTCTGAGGCTCACTTTGACGCGTCGGACTTCATGACCCCTTCCGGTGACTACAGTCAGGATGTGTTGGAACGAGCCCTGAAGAATTCTCTTGACCAACTCCAACACGATGAGGATTATGTCCTGCAACCCCTTTGCATTAAAGAAGTGTTGAAGCGTATGGCAGATGGTGGCCTTGCAGCACTTGTTGTACAGTATGATGCCAATCACCAACTACAAAAACCACACCACTGGCTGCTGCTGCGTTTTGATGAGTCAACAGGACAATGGTGGGATTTGGATAGCCTACTTCCGGCACCTTCGTTGTTGAAACCACGCCAAGCGATGCAGCGAGTCCGGTACTATGCGGATGCCTTCCATGCACATTTCTTTGTGGGCCCTTTGAAGGACGGTGAGAACATGCTGGGTACTGATTTTTCTGAGAGTCCTGCGCTGGAGTCCAACACTGACCCTCCAACAACCGATGTCAGCACCTCCTCGGGTTCTTCTGTGCCTCCGCCTGTTCCTGACATCTCTTGCAGTGCAGCGAATGGTGCGAAGCTTCCTTGTTCGGCTGTGACATCGAAGAAGCGAAAGCGTGCCAATGAGCAAGAAAGGCGCCAACAAACTTGCAGCCTGACTGCAGAGCTAGGCAGTACGTTGGATGACATGTTGCATCCACTAGACCAGTGCCAGCGTCCCAAATTTGCTTCACTGGCTTCACTCCCAACTTTGCTTCACCCCCCAGGAATTCACAGCAACCCCCCAGGAATTCACAGCAACCCCCCAGGAATTCACAGCAACCCCCCAGAAATTCACAGCAACCCCCCAGAAATTCACAGCAACCCCCCAGGAATTCACAGCAACCCCCCAGAAATTCACAGCAACCCCCCCGGAGTTCACAGCAACCCCCCAGAAATTCACAGCAACCCCCCAGGAATTCACAGCAACCCCCCAGGAATTCACAGCAACCCCCCAGGAATTCACAGCAACCCCACAGAAACTAACAGCAACCCCCCAGAAATTCACAGCAACCCCCCAGGAATTCACAGCAACCCCCCAGGAATTCATAGCAACCCCCCAGGAATTCATAGCAACCCCCCAGAAATTCACAGCAACCCCCCAGGAATTCACAGCAACCCCCCAGGAATTCACAGCAACCCCCCAGAAATTCACAGCAACCCCCCAGAAATTCACAGCAACCCCCCAGGAATTCACAGCAACCCCCCAGAAATTCACAGCAACCCCCCCGGAGTTCACAGCAACCCCCCAGAAATTCACAGCAACCCCCCAGGAATTCACAGCAACCCCCCAGGAATTCACAGCAACCCCCCAGGAATTCACAGCAACCCCCCAGAAACTAACAGCAACCCCCCAGAAATTCACAGCAACCCCCCAGGAATTCACAGCAACCCCCCAGGAATTCATAGCAACCCCCCAGGAATTCATAGCAACCCCCCAGAAATTCACAGCAACCCCCCAGGAATTCACAGCAACCCCCCAGGAATTCACAGCAACCCCCCAGGAATTCACAGCAACCCCCCAGAAATTCACAGCAACCCCCCAGAAATTCACAGCAACCCCCCAGGAATTCACAGCAACCCCCCAGGAATTCACAGCAACCCCCCCGGAGTTCACAGCAACCCCCCAGAAATTCACAGCAACCCCCCAGGAATTCACAGCAACCCCCCAGGAATTCACAGCAACCCCCCAGGAATTCACAGCAACCCCCCAGAAACTAACAGCAACCCCCCAGAAATTCACAGCAACCCCCCAGGAATTCACAGCAACCCCCCAGGAATTCATAGCAACCCCCCAGGAATTCATAGCAACCCCCCAGAAATTCACAGCAACCCCCCAGGAATTCACAGCAACCCCCCAGAAATTCACAGCAACCCCCCCGGAGTTCACAGCAACCCCCCAGAAATTCACAGCAACCCCCCAGGAATTCACAGCAACCCCCCAGGAATTCACAGCAACCCCCCAGGAATTCACAGCAACCCCCCAGAAACTAACAGCAACCCCCCAGAAATTCACAGCAACCCCCCAGGAATTCACAGCAACCCCCCAGGAATTCATAGCAACCCCCCAGGAATTCACAGCAACCCCCCAGGAGTTCACAGCAACCCCCCGGGAATTCACAGCAACCCCCCAGGAATTCACAGCAACCCCCCAGGAATTCACAGCAACCCCCCAGGAATTCATAGCAACCCCCCAGGAATTCACAGCAACCCCCCAGGAATTCACAGCAACCCCCCGGGAATTCACAGCAACCCCCCAGAAATTCACAGCAACCCCCCCGGAATTCACAGCAACCCCCCAGGAATTCACAGCAACCCCCCAGGAATTCACAGCGACCCCCCAAGAATTCACAGCAACCCCCCAGGATTTCACAGCAACCCCCCAGGAATTCATAGCAACCCCCCAGGAATTCACAGCAACCCCCCAGGAATTCATAGCAACCCCCCAGGAATTCACAGCAACCCCCGGGAAATTAACAGCAACCCCCCCGAGATTCACAGCAATTCACAGCAACCCCCCAGGAATGCACAGGAACCCCCTGGGAATTCACAGCAACCCCCAGGAATTAACAGCAACAATAACACCAGAGTTCTGCGGATAGACAGTGTGACCAGGGTGTTACAGAGTGAGGGATTTTGGGGGTAAATTGTGCATTTTGGGGCCAAAGGGGCTGGTAAGTGGCCAAATTCTGGTGCCCCCTTCAATGACCGCGCCCCGCGTCCGCCCCGCGACCTGCCCCGCGACCTGCCCGCGACCTCAGGCACCCTCCATGCATCAAAAAAAGATGGTTTCGGAAAAAGTCCAATTTCGAAAATTCTATTGCCTTCGGCAAGGCACCCCAAAGAGAGAGGAACCCCCCCCCTTACCCAATACCCAAATAGGTGAAAAACACACAAATACCGCCTAAAACATGCTTTACATAGGTTGGATGGTCATTGTGAGTGGCCACGATGTCAAAAATATCATTTTCGAAAACTTTGTTTTTTGGGGTGTACGTGGTGAAGGGGGAGGGAGCACCGGCGGTCAATAAGACAAAGTCATTCAAAAGCCCCAAGCCCCGTCCAAACAAGCAAAATACGGTGAAAAGCACATGAGGAGGGTCTAAAACATGCTCTACATAGGATGTTTGATCATTGTGAATGGCCAGAATATCAAAAAAATTGGTTTTGAAAATTTCCATTTTTGAGCCGCAGAGGGTGGAAAACTGCATAAGCAGGTTGCACCCCCGCCCCTTCGGAGCCGCTTCACACCCCATCCAACACACAAACAGGGTGAAAAAACATATTATACAAAAATTGGGCCTATGCCCCGGATATCTGCGCTGTATCCCGGGGCATATGCCCCGGATATTGACCGTAGCAGGTGTTGCTGTGGCGGTCCATGCACGAAAACGGTACATCTCACGTTCATATGCAATGCTCTCTTTCTCATTGAGCACATATATAGAAGGTTCTTTCTCACTCAATTGTGTCAACGGGAAGGTGGCATACTCCTCCTCCGATGTTAGATCAATGACGATCTTTGGAGAGGATGGAGAAGGTGTCCTATCCTTCCGTTTCTTCCCTACTTTGACTGGACTGAGGCTAACACACACGACCTCACGCTTTGGTGACAAAGTGGCACTATTACAGGCCTTCTCTTCCTTAGGAGGAGCAGAAGTAGCAGTAGCAATAGAGGGTTCCGCTTTTACCTCACCTTCCTTGATGATTTGATACATGCCCCAGGGATATCAGCAGATATCCGGGGCATATGACTCAGGATATCACCGCTGCTGTATCCCGGGTCATATGCCCCGGATATCTGCGGATATCCTCGGGCCCATGCCCCGGATATAAAGAGGGTATTGCGCTATTATAGTCCGTGTGCCTATGCACAGAGGTCGGGGGGCGTGGGACAGGGCCGATCTTGAGTCCTACGCCCTCCCCCCCGTAGGTGCCCCCCACCTATGAAGAACGGCGGCAGATCAAGCCATCATCAATTTGGTGCATGAATCCACGTGGCACTCCACGGTTGGACATTTGTGAGCAGTTTTCCTTTGTGTCCTTGTCTTGTACACGCCCACTGTCTACAACAGCCCTTTTGATGAGATCTGTCGTGAATCCCCCCTTCACCCAGTCAATCCACAAAAAAGGCATACATTTTCCGAGGGGAGGTATTGTGTTTGCTGCAATTTTTCTGCATTTTGAATTTTGCCCGGATGAATGCAATGTCCTCTGTACATGCAGTTGGGCAATCCAAAGGAGGATGGCACATTTGGTATACATCAGCGGGCTTTTGTTGAACGGTGCACCGATCGACTTCGGTACCCACAGAGACCTATATAGTAGCCTATATGCCCATGTAGCCCGAGACATGGCGCCCAAAATGCCCCCAAATCGCTATTGTTGAGGTTGTTTTGTGGCACCTGACAATGTGTTAATAGAGTTCACTAGGGGAAAAAAAATGCTTTTTTCCAAAATTAATCTTTGACCACGTGGGATGCCCAAACAAGTGTTTTCAGCCCTCTTTGGGATTGTAGTAGCCCATTTTTGGCCCTTGGAAAGTTCCAAAAAAAACCTTGAAAATGGGCTGTTTTAGGACCAAAACTGGGAATGCATTTTTCCAAAAGTGATCCCAAACCATTTGGGGTGCACAATCAACCGAAGTAGGCCCATTTTGAGTCCATTTTGAGATGTTTGCGTCCCTTCAAAGTCCGAAAAAGCCTTGCGAGCGAGCTGTTTTGGGACCAACGGTGGGTCAAAAATGGTTCAAAAATGCATGTTTCCAACGATGATCCTACACCATTTGGGGTGCATAAACAAGTGAAATGAGCCCATTTTCAGCCCGTTTTAAGCCATTTTTGTCCCCTCAAAGTCCGAAGAAGCCGGGAAAGCAAACTTTGGTAGGTTTCAAAATATGGGGGTTGGGGGCCATGCACCCCTTTCCTCCCTCTTCGAGGTGCCTTGCCAGAGGCAATAGAATTTTTTGTTTACTTCGTTTACTTTACTTTTTGTTTACCTTGTTTCTACTATTTTACTAAGTTTTACTAAGTTTTACCACATTTTAGCAAGTTTTTGCTCGTCTCGTACCAAGTTTCATCGAATACCCGTGCAAACCATTGTAGTGCAATGCAGGGCAGTGCAGTGCCAAGCAACATAGTATAATGCACTCTACCCAAGAAAATATGTTATATCCGGGGCATGGGCCCGAGGATATCGGCAGATATCCAGGGCATATGGGAGCTTACCCAGCCACGGAGGGGGGGGGGGGGCTGGGCCGTGCTGTGCCATGGTGCCGCCACATAGGGTGTGTCGTGTCACACGGGGCCGCCGTTGTGTTGTGTTGTCTTGTGTTGTGCTATGCTGTGTTGTGTTGTGTTGTCCGGCATTGGATTCTGCCTCTGTGACTTTTGCTCTCTAGATCTCTGAATCACATGATGATGACCTAGGGCGTGTTCCGGTCAGTGGGGGCGAGGGGGAGGGGGGGGGGGGGGGCTCTAGCCGCCCAGCCACCTGGCCAGCTAGCCACCCGGCCACCCAGCCACCCAGCCATCTAGCCAGCCAGCCACCTGGCCAGCCACCTTGCCACCCAGCCACCTAGCTGTGTAGCCACCATCTTGGGTTGGGCCTTGCATTTTCGCATTTTGCCTCTTTGCCTTTGCTGTCAAGATCACATCACATCACATTATTCTAGCCATCTAGCCACCCAGCCGCCCAGCCACGCAGCCACCTAGCTAGCCGCCCAGCCACCCAGCCACCCAACCACCCAGCCACCTAGCCACCATATTGTTGGGCGTTGCATTTTGCCTGCTCTCAAGATCACATGATGATGATGATGATGATGTGTCCAACACAAAAAAAATTTTCAACAGAAAACTTTTTGTTCAATGCAACAATTCCATGTTGAAACATGTTTTTCAACACAACAATTTTTGTGTTCGAAAATTTTGTGTTCAAAAATTTTGTGTTGAAAAAAAAAACTTTGTGTTGAGAATTTTTTTTTTGTGTTGAAGCATGCCACATTGTGTGTCTTCAGCTGCACGTGAAGTTAAAATTAATGAATTAAATTGAGCATGGGAGGGAGGGGGCGTCATTTTGCACTTCAAAAGAGGCCACACAACCTAGTGGCCCCAAATGCACTGGCATACATAGCCACAAGTCAAAAGGGGATGGCTTGCACCCTAGGGACCCCAAGTGTGGCCGTTTTTTCTTCATTTTCCTTGATTTTCGCCAAAATTTCCCCCCCGTGTCACCTGTGCCGGCCGTGCCACCATGACATGGAGGGGGGGGGGGGCATCGGAAAGTGTGCCGCGGCACGTGCCGTGACATGGGTAAGCTCCATGACCCGGGATACAGCAGCGATGATATCCCGGGTCATATGCCCCGGATATCTACTGACATCCCTGGGGTATGTAGCAAATCATCAAAGTTGTAGATCAATCACCGCGAACAACCAAATCACCTAGGGTTGTGCCCAATCAATGAAACCCCCTATTGCCAATTTCCAGCCAAATATTTGGGTGTCCAACTACTACTTCTGCTGCTCGTAAGGAAGAGAAGGCCTCTTATAGTGCCACTTACTTTACTTACACACTTTGTCACCAAAGCGTGAGGTAGTGTACGTGAGCCCCAGTCTAGTCAAAGCAGAGAAGAAACGGAAGGATGGAACACCTCCTCCATCCCTGCAAAGATGACAATTGATCTAATGGCGGAGAAGGAGTATGCCACCTTCCCGTTGATACAACAATTGAGTGAGAAAGAACCTTCTTTCTATGAGCTCAATGAGAAGAAGAAGCATTGTTTATAAACGTGAGATGTACCGTTCTTGTGTATGGGCCGCCCCATCAACACCTCATCAAGACCCCAGTAAGTCAAGATTTGGCATTCCATCTCCTTTTGCCCGTGCTGCGTTTGAAGAGCAACCCAAAAAAAAAGTGAAAAAGGAAATGCAATGCTCCCGTTGTGATTATGCCATTAAGAAGAATGCATGTGGTGCCCAACACCTGTCACGTGTGACATTTGCCATGCTGTGTACTACCGTACATGTGTTGTGCCAAGCTCAGGTTTCCTCCGAAGTTTGGTTCCTAGGCCTGTGAATCTTGTGTCACCGACATGATTAGCTCCCAATAGACCATCTGTATGTGCCTATAAGCACCATGAGAGAAAATGCGTCTCGGATTTGTTCCACTCCAAGTGTTGAGGCATGAATGGCGAGGGAAGCGTTGCGTGCAAGGATCCCGGGTCATATGCCCCGGATATCTGCCGATATCCTCGGGCCCTAATGCCCCGGATATAAAAATTGGGCCTATGCCCCAGATATCTGCCCTGGATCGTGGGGCATATGCCCCAGATACCGACCGCACCAAGGTTCACCGAATACCCGTGCAAAACATTGTAGTGCAATGCAGGGCAGTGCAGTGCAAGGCAGCATAGTATAATGCAGTCTGCCCAAGAAAGTATGTTGTAGTGCTATATAGCTCACCACAGTGCAACGTTGGTCAACCCTCTTGCAATCATCTCCTGGCAGTTTGCACCAACGATGAGGCCTGTCTGGCCTGTGTTCTGCCTGACATCCGCCAGCAGTGGCCCCTGAGCGCACGTCCCTGATGATCAGTGCCTTCCACCCTAGACAGAGAGTTCGATTCCGTTAAAGGCGAGCGCTGCGCACAAGTGTGCCCAGGTGCACCGCCCCCCCTTGCTTCACCCGGTCTCACAAACAACGTCATGCTCTGGGCCACCTCTCTGTGCCGTCTTGTCTCGTTTGTGTGCGAACAGGCCGTGAGTGATGGAATGACTGCCGCGATGCGTGATCATGTTGCACAAACTCTCACCCACCACCTCAATTAAACAGGCTGCACCCACCCCCCACCTTCCGGAGATTCGGAGCGTCCGTCGTGCAACCAAACAGTGGTCAGCGTGTTGTTGGGAACGTCTAAACGTCTCATGTGGTTTCACAACCCACACTTGCTCAGACTCCTTACGGTGGGGCATGGGGGCTCGGATACCCCGTTCAAGCATCCCCCCGTCCCCCATGCAGAGTTTTGAAAGAGAGCTGGTTTGTTTGTAGACTGGGTCCAGTGCCACCCTCCCCCGGGGGAACCCCTTCCCTCCAGCTCGACAGCTTTTCACAGTGATGTCGCATCTGCTTCTGTGCTGACTGCAGCGCAGCCGCTATGCGAGACTTCGGTGATGTGCCCATCCCACCTCCGCTACTGCGGTCGGGCATGGGAGAGGACCCTGAAGCAGTTGCCCTGCACCTCCGCACATCAGGTTTGTGGACCCCCTGCCTGGGGCGTTAGGGAGCGTAGGCCGAGTGACACGTCTCACAAAGGCCTGGGTCCAACTTGCATGGACCTGTTGCCAACAATGCAGGCCGTGACTGTGATTGTGGCTGCAACAATGACTGTAGCGATGGCTGGGGCTGTGGCTGTAACTGCAGCGATGACAGGGGCTGTGGCTGTGACCGCTGCTGCGCCTGGGGCTGGGCTGTGCAGCACAAAGGGCACAACGACAAAAGAAAGGCAGACCAACCGGTCGTAGTGGTAGCTAACCCCCCTCCCCCTGCCATTTGCGGTCGCCATGGGCTTTCACATTTGTGGACGAGCCTCAACCACGCATCCGGCGGGTACCGAGCAGGGACCGTGCATTCGCCTACGAAAGGGCGCTTGAGTTTGCCTTTGTGCCGTGCTTGACTCTGATCTCGCGCCCGTGACGAGGAAAAGGGTAAAGAAAGCAAGGACGAGAGCAGAGCGGACCCGACGTTGTCCAAGACGGGTAAAAGAGCAGTGGGTGTACGCCCTTTTGCTTGCGACGAGTCTGGAGCGCGGGGGCAGGGGGCGCCACTGGGGGCCTGCAGCACGGGTGCCACACCACCGGTCGGGGGGCTAAGCGAAGGCCAATGCCGCGCCGCCGATGGAGACACAGAAATGGCGGGGTCAAGACAGCGGCTTGGCGGGCCTCCAGGAGGAGATCGACACTGCATCATGCGGTGAAGAATAAATGGGTGACTGTCCAGGGCCCCGTAACGGAACCACAGATGGACTGTATGTCACACAGGGGGTGGGGGGGGTTGGACTGCTAATGGGGTGGGTAGCAGTACAATGCCCGGCCTGTGCACACGTTTCCCCCGCCCATAGCTCTCATTGGGACTCGCTAGGGCCAGCCAACGGGGTCGCAATGCCTGAGACCCGCAGAGGCCGAGCGCGTTTTCACAGCCGGAGGGACATTGTGGGATGCCACTCGAGGGATTTTGTGCCCGTACGCCCCGACCGTCGGCTGGGGCCTACGCGTCCAACCGTTGGCCACCGCCTGCGCGCGGGCGTCCGTACTGTTGGCCGGGTGCGGACAGGGTCCATGGGGGATACCCTCCGGGTGCTGCTGCATCGTTCGCAGAGGATGGCCGCCCGCTGTGTTTACACGGACCCCGTGGCAGTGGACGCCGATGTTTGGTCGCAGGCTTGAGAGCCAATCCGCTGGTCCGGGACCTGTGCAGTATGTGCCTGTCGCGGATTGTGCGCCTGCATGTTGGCGCTGCCTCGTCGGTGGGGTGTAGGGCGCGGGACATCGACGTGGCAAACCTCCATGAAATTCTGAAATTCAGGCCACCAGAGGGTACGGCCACCAAGTGTGCCCCATAGGAATGGGGAATGGTTGTGGCCCCCCAAAACCCTACAGCATGTCTAGCCTACTTCTCACTGCTCCACACAGCTTAGTCCTACACCAGACTTGCCACTAGTGTCTGCCGGCTCAGACATGATCCGATGGAGCAGAGTCCTACTGAGCCACACGCTGGACGCAGCACGTTCCTACTGAGTTCCAGTGCTGCGGGGGGGGGGCGGGTATTACTGAGTGGCCTTTGGTACAGGGCCGATCGCTACTGAGAACCAGTTTCCCTGCCAGACGCTAGTGGCATGTCTGTCCTGCACCACCCAAAAAGGTATAGGAAACTCTCTGCTTACTATGCAAGGGGCTGTAGCTGTGGTAGACCTGGGTTTGCAAGTATTGCACGGATGGCATCACTGCTGCGCGAAGTGCGAAGACAAAAGCAGCCACCGCTTTTGCCGGAGACAAATTGGGTTCTCTTTTGAAGGGGCCTGTTGCAAAGAGAATTGATTTCGTGAGGTCCACAGTGGACTTGGGCCACCTACCAACCAGCTTTTGGACCGGTGGGGTCCACCAGTTGATCGCCGGAGTTCTCGCGTCACGCACATCCCTCCGAAAAAACGTCTCCCACCCGGTTTCAACCCCCCCCCCCCCACCTGCTCAGGGTATCTCTGGCTGAACGGAGAGGCCAGGCAGGGTTGACCCTGCGGAACACGAAGCAACAGCGTACCGCTGCGGGTGCCCGGTGCCAAAACAGTGCATTGAATGCCCGTGCACCACATGCTGCTTCGGCGTGACGTCTTCTACTGCGGTCCCTTGCCTCCGGTCCCACAACTGTCTACAACCCCTTGGCTGCAGCTCCTCTGTAGCAATGGGTCTTCCATGTGGCCCCCACCCCCACAACCCGTGCCCGACCTTTGCCTGTAATGTTTGGACCGTATTTTTCTTGGCACCAAGTTTTATTAGGTCCCAAGGGTTTAGGGCACCTAAAGGGAGCCTGCGATGGACCAACGCTTGGCCTTGGGGGCATGTACCCCCCCATCGCCCCACCTGGACATCCCAACCAACCAACCCTCCCGGCCCCCCCCGCCCCGGCAAACCCCCCCCCCACCCCCCCTCGCACCTCCCAGAACCCCCCCCCCCCTCCCAAGCCCCCTTCCGCCCAAGGGGCCTCCGGCCAACGTGGTTTAGGGTACAAGATTTACGCCCACGGATTGCGGCTGGTGCGACTTGTCTTGAGGTGCGAAAGCTGCATGAGCTGTGAAAGCGGTACTCCTTGGTGTGAAGCGGCGGCATTTCTCAGTCATAGAGGGCGCACAAAGCTTGTGGAGGAACATCCCCGGGCTGAATAGCACTGCCTAGCACCCCTAGGGGGGCGCGCCGTGCGCTGTGACCGCGCTGTGCCCGCGCTGTGCGGAAAGTCGGCTGTTTTCCACCCCCGGTAGCCACGGGTCCCAGGGCCCTGAACTCTGCACCCCCGATGCTGTTTTGAATGGATCACGCACGCTTCTGTAGGGGGGGTGGTTTGCAGGGGTGTTCCCGGGATGGACAACGTAATGATTGGCGTTGTGCCCGCGCTGTGCCCGCACTGTGCGAAAACGCCCCCCTAACCCCCATGCCTAGTGCCCCCATGCAACTCAATAACCCCACGCTGGCTGTACCGTCTGCGTGGCCTGCCTGTCTGCGCTTGGCGGGGCTGCTCCCGCTGGCCCTGGTGCCCGACAACGATGCGCTGCAGCTGGCAAAGGACCTCCTGTACCGCCTGTACGGAATGTTCCTAGCCGTGCTCGCGGCGCGCAAGACGGCATTGGACGCTGCCCAGCAGAGGGGGGACCACCGTTCGACCGTCTTCGGCCCGGCGCGGGGCCGGGCGCCGGACGCACGCGCTGCCTATCCGTGGCACCAACTTGGGGCGGGCCCACTGCCCATGCCCCCGGCCCGACCCCCGCTGGATGCACCTGAGGGGCTGCCGCCGCATTGGCCGTGGGAGGCGACGTTTCTGCATGCCTTGCTGCGGTGGGCAGGGGCCCTGTTGTGGCTCCCTGGCCAGGGCCAAGTCACGTACGTGGAATTGGCCCTGGATTTCGAAGAGCGTGCGGGCCGGGCCCTCCAGCGGCTCCAGGGCACAAGTTGGCGGGGCGTGTCCTGCCACTTCGTGAACGTGCGCACGTGCTCAAGCTCGCGCTCGACATAACGCAACAGTTTCTGCGTGCTGGTGAGCTCCTTGGGGGCCAGCTGCGCCCGCTTTGCAATGCACTTGTCTCGCTCGGAGGCTACAGGTACATGGGTCGCACGGAGAGACCCGTGTTCGCGTGCTGCCAAGCCATGCAGGAGCACATGCGCCGCCTTGAGGTGCACTGCAGGGCCCTATGGGCGCGGCGGCTGGCTAGGCCGGGCAGGGGGCGCCAAGAGGCCTTCCTGAACGACTACCTGCCTCGCCCCCTGGGAGGTCGGGCGCCGCTGCGCCCTTTCCAGCGGGCGCGCCCGCAGCGGCCGCGCTGCCCGCCCGCGCATCCACCACCGCCGGCGCGCCCGGCTGGAGCCCCACGGGCGCTAGGACGCGGTTTGGGCGCAGTGCGCGTATTGTGCCCTGCGCACGGAGCGGAGACGTGCGTGGCGTGCGCGGCAACCGGCCAAGGCATTAAATACTGCTGCTCCTTAGGCCACGAGGGGCACCGGCTGGCGCCGGCAGCGCAACGCGCAGGGGCCAGGGCATTGCGTGCGTGGCTTCAAGCGCCCCAGCAAGTGCACCCGCCTGCGCCCCCCCCAGGCACGGTGCTCCCCCCGCATCCCCCCGCATATCCCCGTGGGTGGTGGGGGATGGAGTCCCGGGAAGAGTGGGAGAGAGATGACCCAGCCCTAGGAGGGGGCCTCCGGCGCGGTGGCTCGTCGTCGTCGGAGGAGGAGCCGACACGTGGCGGCCGATGCCTCCGCCCCAGTACTGCCGGCGGCAGCACGCGCTGCCGCGCCTGCGGTGGCTCATCCTGTGATGAGCCCCGCGGCGACTCCCGCCCTCGGGAGCCCGGGGCGGGCGGCGGGGGGGGTGGGTCAGCCACATTCCCACCCACGGGCGACCAGCCTCATTGGCTCTGGCCTCATGTCTCCTGGGGGGCGGTGGTTGCGGGCACCCCCGCTGGCTGCGTCATCGGCCACAACTTCACTGCCCCCCCCCCCCCCCCTCCAACTGTGGGCACGTCCCGTGGCGGGGGCACGGGGCAGGGACGGGGGCGCGCGAGCCTTGCGGACGTTTTTGGCTCCATTTCGGCCGCGCTCATTGATGCGGCGCGGGCTGAAGGGACACAGGGCGACCCACCCCCACCCCGGGATCGCGAGCAGCAGGGGGCTGCAGGGTGGCTTCGAGATGGGCAGGGTCAAGGTGCCTCCCCACCCCTCAGCGATCAGGGGCAGCAGGATGCTGCAGGGCAGGGTCTGGGGCAGCAGGATGCTGCAGGGCAGGGTCTGGGGCAGCAGGGTGCTGCAGGGCAGGGTCTGGGGCAGCAGGATGCTGCAGGGCAGTGTCTGGGGCAGCAGGATGCTGCAGGGCAGGGTCTGGGGCAGCACAATGCTGCAGGGCAGGGTCGGGGGCAGCAGGATGCTGCAGGGCAGGGCCTGGGGCAGCACGGTGCTGCAAGACAATCTGTGGTGCAGGCACAGGGGCAGCCAGAGGCTGCTGCTCTGGGTCAGGGGTGTCAGGGACAGGGCCAGGCTCGGGGACAGGGTGGTCCCGCCCCCCCCCCCGGCACGGCGCAGCCCCCCCCCCCTCCCTCCGTGGGGGGGCAGGACAGGCGCAGGAGCGTGGCAGTGTGACACGGGGGGGCAGGGCAGCGCGTGGGGCAGACCGTCAGGGGCGCCCCTCGCAGCGCAGGGGTGCGGCAGCCCGTCTGCCGCCCCGCGGGGGGGGGGGGCTCTTGAGCCTGGGCTTCACTCGGCAAGTGCAGTCATCGGGAGGGGGGGCGCCCAACCCCCCACAGCCGCACCTGCACCTGCGGGCGCGGATGGGGGAGCGCACAGCCCGAGGTCTGGGCAGGGTCGCTCCTCAGAGGATCCCACATAGGACGGAGGCCCAGGTCCTTCCGTCGCGCCGCGATACGCTGGGGGGGGCGGGGGGGGTAAGGGCCTTTTATATCTGTATACAGCTGTATATAGATGAGCTCTCACCCGCTAACCCCCTGATCCCCTCAATCGCACTAGCGTCCAGGACTTGAAAAGGCGAATGCCCCCATGCAACTCAATAAGCAAGTTTGAGCTCCAGCGTTGGGTGAATTGCATATCTGCGCTGACGACCACCGCACTCACGACAGTTCATCGCTGACGTCTCACGTTGCCCGACGCCCAGGGATGCATTGGAAGGGGGGCAGGTAGCCCCCCCCCCCCCCCCGCTCCAGGGCGCCCAGCCTATGCCAGCCACTGTCGCCCTGACGGAAAGTGCCAGCCTCAATGGCATTTGTAACCGACGGTAACCGCCCCCCAACCCCTTCGCCACCCTCCTCCAACCGCCTGTATAACCGCTTCTGGGGCCGCCTCCGAGGTCCCTTCCCTTCTGATGCATGCCTACCGACGCCTCCCCTTCGCTGCAGGTGATGGCTGTTTGTGGGTCGCCATGCCCCCCAAACACGCCGCAGATACCCACGCTGCCGCCTGGAGGCAGCTGCTGCACAACACGATCGCCTCCGTGCCGCAGGTGTATCACACCCACGAGGCCGCCGACGATGCCGCGCTCGCGTCCCCCGACTTTCTGGCGAGCGACGTTGCGCGGGCCGAGAACTCGCTGAGGCGGCTGCTGGCAGGTGCCTGGCGAGGCGGCGTCGGGCGTCGGGCGTCGGGCGTCGGGGGAGGAAGAGGGAGAGCAGCCCTGGGGTATGATGAAGCGGAGCGTGGGGCTGCCGCTTGAAGTGGTGTCCTGGGCATGGGCACGGGGAAGGGAGGGCCCGCGACGTTGGGGCGAGAGGCCGCCCGCGTCTGCCCGGGCGCGGGTTGGGGCGTGGGCTCCGCCGTTGCGGGCCCGTGGGAGGCCGCTCGGTGCGGACGAAAGCCGTTCGGGTGGCAGGGGTGCCCCCCCCCCCCCCACTGGGTGTGTGGGTACCAGGGCTCCTTTTCACTCAGCACCACGCGGGCGGGGGGTCCCACACCACCTACCCACCCCGAGGGATGCATCAGAAGGGAAGGGACCTCAGAGGGGGCCCCAGAAGCGGTTAGGCAGGCCGTTGGAGGAGGTTGCCAAAGCGGTTGGGGGCGGTTACTGTCGGTTACAAATGCCATTGAGGCTGGCACTTGGCTTTTGTGGGACAGTGACCGCGGATAGACTGCGCGCCGTGGAGGGGGGGGGGTCCCCCTCCCCCCACTCCAATGCATCCCTGCCCACCCCCCTGAACCTCCCCCCCCTGGACCCACGCCCCCTGAAAATTTTTTCCGGGCCTTCGGCAACTTCGGCGCCATTTGGACGAACGAATTATCTTCGGCGCCTCCGGCGTTTCGGAACGTGTCAGGGGCACGCGGCATGTGTCGGGCTCCACCGCGTCCGCGTTGCCCAGGGCCAGCGGTGGCCTGGTTTGACACACGGCT
This sequence comes from Eutreptiella sp. 'Long Island Sound 2002', assembly GCA_964036045.1. Taxonomy (NCBI): domain Eukaryota; phylum Euglenozoa; class Euglenophyceae; order Eutreptiales; family Eutreptiaceae; genus Eutreptiella; species Eutreptiella sp. 'Long Island Sound 2002'. The sequence goes on along the minus strand of OZ038392.1, from coordinate 20,008,416 downwards.
CCGCTCACTTCCTGCCACACCCTTCCTGCCTCATCAGTGGCACCCACGCAAACGCGCCGTCGGAGTGGACCCCAATTGGGGGGCTGCGGGGTCCGCACGTCAGCACGCCTCATGCCGCAGGTGCAGCCGCTGGTTGGCCCGCGGCAAATTGCATCCGCAGGAGCCGCGACTTCCCGGACAGAACGCGCACCCGCGCGTGCGATGTGCGGCGATGTGCGCGCGACAGACGGACTGTATTGCCTGTAGCAGGGACCTGTGTATTGCCTGATAGGTCTGCCGCAGTACCTCTGGGGAGGTCGCTTCGTGTGCTGGCCGGACGGGGTGTCGACACACTCCCATCCCATCCCATCCCCCCCGGAATGTGCCAGTGTGGGGGCTGTGGCACAGGCTCCGGGGGTGCCCGACCACCGAATGCCGCGCATCAGCGATGCCCTGCAGCTCCCGGCATTGCGCCCGCAAGTGGAAGTGCAAGTGGAGCGTGTCCCATGTGCCATGGGCCAGGCGGTCCCCGGCGGTTCGCACTGTGGTGTGGTGGCGGGGGGGGGGGGGGGGGCAGGGCCCTCCTTGGAACCTTTTTCGGGGGGGGGCTCCCCTTCAGTGGTGACAGCCAATTCCACCCGAACTGCCTCCGTCCGCCCCCAACCGCCCGCCAGCCGTTTTGTGACCGCCAGAACTTGGCCCCCAGCCGCTTCTACAACCGCCAGTAACCGCCTCTGCAACCGCTCGCGAAACCCCCTTCACCCTCCCTGCCCCTTCAAGCGCAGCCTTGCCCCGGGCAGTGGTAGCCACCGGAGGCCCCACAATGTGTCAGGGTGTCAGGGGGTTTCGGGTCGGGGGGAGGCGGGCGCCGGGCGACTTGTTCATGGCGACATGCAAAATGGACGTGAACGTTTGATCGGGCCATTGTCCCCGCACACGTGCGCGGTAACAGACCCCGCCCCCCCCGTCCCCTACCGACCGCGGCGTCGTAGTGGGGCCGGCCTGTGTAGATCTGCCCTCAGCGCCGGCCTGCAGGGGCCCAGGGACGGCACGGGGAAGCGGGATTTGGGGTCGAGAGAGGGGGGGTGCCCTGACGCGACATGAGGTGCCCAGCCATCCTCTTTGGAGGCCCTCATTGCCCCGGGGGGTCTACTCGAGGGGACATGGGCTGAAGGTGGGGTTTCAACAACTGGCGGTTGAGACAGCGGTTTGGACAATGAAAAGCGGTTTCGAAACGGTTGGTGGGCTGTCAGGGGCCGGCAGAAGCGTCGCCGGGCCGCATTCCTCAGCGGCCGGGCCGAACCGCCGGTGTCGGTTTGCTGTGCTTCAGCCGGCACTCCGCAGTCTGCGCTAAAACCGGACTCCGTTCTGCCCCGCATTGCCGTCCTGCCGTTGCTGTGTCAGGGCGGCATTTATTGGTCGTGCTGTTGGACGTGACCGACGACCACACGTTTCTCGTCTCCAAGTGGCACGATTTTGGAGGTTTGAATGCAGCCTGGCACTGCCCCGTGTCCTGCCTTGTGCGTCCCAAACTGCCTTTCCCCCAGCGCGCCCCTGGCCACGCTGTACGAACTCGGCGAGCGGCTGAAAGGGAGGCACCACCTGACGGGCAGTGGGCCGGTGGCGGTGCGGCTGGTGGAGGGAGTGGAAGGGCATGTGGGGTTTTCACTTGCTGCGGGAGGGGGTGGGGGTCAATAGAGCCCCCCAAAACTGGGGGGGCAGGGGCTCGGGAAAAGGGCGCATTTGACAGGACCATTAATCACTCATTATGAACACTGCCGAAGGTGCCGAAAAAATTTTTGAGCATTAAAAATGGTCAATTGTTTTTCACCAAATATATACTGCAAATGATGACCTTTCTGAACCCCCTGGATGCGCTGATTCCGGAAATCCCGTTTTCATTTTTTGCCGATTTTTGGGTCTGGGTCACCTCCGAGGCCCGCGGGTCAGTCTCGTCAGGTATTTGGGGTTCCTGTCAATTGAGCCCTTTTTTCTGGGGGGGGGAGGGCTCTATCGACCCCCCCCCCCCCCGCGCAAACGAAAACCCAGCCTCCCAAGGGTGTGCGGGCCCACTCCTCCCGTGCCCGATACCGCGTCGAAGCGCCGGCCTCCAGGTCCCCCTGCTCTATTTCAGGTGCACTGCCACTCATGCGGTCGCTGGTAATTTCCGACCATCCAATTCAGGGCCTTGCGGGGATCGCAATGCAGCCGTTGCCCTCTGCCGTGGCTCTGCGCCTGCTCAACTCGTATCTTCAGGAGCGCAGGTGTGTGCCATACCGCTCCGCATGTGGAGGTCGTCTTCGTCTCCCACGTGCTCGCACCTCACGCCGTCACACAGGGCGACCACAAGGAAGCTCCGACCGAGGGGGGCAGTAAGCACAGTGCCAAAGCGGCATGCACCACCGCAGTCAACAAGCCCCATGGGGAGGGCCCTACCAACCGCCAACCACCAACCGCTGCCAACCGCCAGCAACCGCCAACCGCCAATCCCCACCATCCACCAACCACCAACCGCTGCTAACCGCCAGCAACCGCCAACCGCCAATCCCCACCATCCACCAACCACCAACCGCTGCTAACCGCCACCAACCGCCAACCGCCAACCCCCACCAACCACCAGCCGCCAACCACCAACCGCCGCCAACCGCCAACCGCCAACCGCCTACCGCCACCAACCCCCAACACCCAACCCCCAACGGCCAACCGCCAAATTTTGAAGTAGAGAAGGTTCCATGACCATGAAGCACCGAGCCTCCCCGTGAACGTTCGTATCTTGGCGTTACCAAGCTTTTTTTTCCCATTGAGGAGAGCCCTGGTTTGCGCGCGGGGGGGGGGGGGGGCGGAACGGGCTCTCGTGACTGGCCCCTCGTGCCAGGCCAGTCCCAAGAGGCCAGTCAAAAAACTCTGATGATGACTCACCACCTGCCCTGGACAGCAGCCCGGAGAACGTCCTTTTAACAGCGAATTCCCCCCATGAGACAGGACTCAAGAGGATCAGGATCAGTGTGAGCCACATTTGTTGGGGTACCTCAGGACTCCCACCCACCCACCCACCCACCTGTCGGCCCGTCACGTCGCGTGGGCCCTGAAAAGGACATATGGTGGACGGCCGGGACAATGTGTGAAGGAACAGGGCACCAGGGCCTCATGCACACAGAACCACTGCGAAGCAGGCCATCGACGGCCTGTGGACAGAGGCGCGTGGGCAGCGAAAACAGTCAAACGACCCCGGCAACAACCAGCACATCCTCAATACGCCAACTATTGGGCGCCGCTGACACGCAAACGGCACATCCCGCCACATCCAGCACAGCCCCAACACACCAACGACGGGGCTCTGCGAACGCGGAAACGACACCAGCAGGAGCACCGGCCGCAGCGGCCGACAGAACGCAGCGACCCGACGCAACATGCGAAGGGAAGAACGGGTGACCGTCCAGGGCCCCGTAAAGAAACAGCGACCCGACGGAATGTCACACAGGGGGGGCGGGGGGAAGGGGCTCCAACGACCCCCCCCCCTCCGCGTGCACAAACCTGTTGTCTTCCACCCGTGTAGCAGTCAACACACATCAGAGGGCAGCCAAGGTCGACCAGTGCATTCCGGATGCCACACGGCAACACAACAAAGTCCCCTGCTGCCTTGCCTCCGCCGTGTGCACTGTCTCTGTGCAGGAACGATCTGACGGAGGTGGCCAAGCAGAGCGTGCTGAGGATTGCCCTGGGGATTCCGGCGTTGGTCACCTTTCTTGGCGTGGTCTGCCATCACCTGTGCGCCACAGAAGATGGCGTTGACGAGGTTTGCCTGCAGGCGCACTGCCACGGAGGCTACGAATTATGGGTGTGGGTATGGGTACGGCGCCTCCACCATCGCAACCAACGGCACCACCACAATCGCCCTTGTTGAATGGTACAAGGAGATACGCTGCCTGGCGCCTCGGAAACATACACAACAACAAGCCACAAGAACAAGCACAACAACATACACAACGACAAGCACAACAACATGCACAACAACATACACCACAACAACAAACACAACGACAAGCACAACAACATACACAACAACATACACCACATCATACACAACAACAAGCACCACTGCATACACAACAACACACACAACAACAAGCACAACAGCATACACAACAACATATACAACAACATACACCACAACATACACCACAACATACACCACAACAAGCCCCACAGCATACACAACAGCATACACAACAACATACAGAACAACATACAGAACAACAAGCACCACAGCATACACCACAGCATACACAACAAACAGCACAACAGCATACACAACAGCATACACAGAAACATACACCACAACATACACAACAACAAGCACAACAGCATACACCACAACATGCACAAGAACAAGCATCACAGGTTACACAACAGCATACACAACAGCATACGCCACAACATACACAACAACAAGCACAACATCATACACCACAAAATACACAACAACATGCACCACAGCATACACCACAACATTCACAACAACAAGCACAACAGCATACACCACAACATACACAAGAACAAGCACCACAGCATACACCACAACATACAGAACAACAAGCACAACAACATACACCACAACAATCACAGCAACAAGCACAACAGTATACACCACAACATGCACAAGAAGAAGCACAACAGCATGCACAACAACATACACAACATACACAGCAACATACACCACATCACACACCACAACATACACAGCAACATACACCACATCATACAGAACAACAAGCACAACAGCATACACAACAACACACACAACAACAAGCACAACAACACACACCACAGCATACACAGCAATATACACCACAACATACACCACAACAAGCACCACAGCATACACAACAACATACACAATAACAAGCACATCAGCATACACAACAACAAGCACAACAACATACATCATAACATGCACAACAACATGCACCACAGCATACACCACAACATACACAACAACAAACACAACACCACACACCACAAAATACACAACATCAAGCACCACAGCATACACCACAACATACAGAACAACAAGCACAACAGCATACACAACAACAAGCACCACAGCATACACAACACCATAAACAAGAGCATGCACCACAACATACACAACAACAAGCACAACAACAAGCACCACAGCATACACAACAAAATACACAACAAGAAGCACAACAGCATACACCACAACATACACAACAACATGCACCACAGCATACACCACAACATGCACAAGAAGAAGCACAACAACATGCACCAGAACATACACAAGAACAAGCACCGCAGCATACACCACAACATACACAACAACAAGCACAACAACATACACCACAACATGCACAAGAAGAAGCACAACAGCATGCACCCCAACATACACAACAACAACATACACCACCGGCGCAACCAACCAGACCCCACCGACCTACTCACGGCCATGCGCACAGCCGCCGTCGCCTACGGTTTCAAGCAGCACCCCCACGCTGAGGACGACCAGCCACCCACGGCCCTGGGACACATGCTCCATGACCTTTGGCATGCGAAGCAACATCTGGCGACCCTCTTCCACACCGACACCCCGCAAACCCGCCGCCACATACACCACATCACACACAACAACATACACAACAACATACACCACATCATTCAGAATAACAAGCACATCAGCATACACAACAACATACACAACAGCATACGCCACAACATACACAACAACAAGCACAACAGCATACACAACAACATACACAACAACAAGCACAACAGCATACACCACAACATACACAACAACATGCACAACAGCATACACAACAACAAGCACCACAGCATACACAACAACACAAACAAGAGCATGCACCACAACATACACAACAACAAGCACAACAACAAGCACCACAACATACACAACAAAATACACAACAACAAGCACAACAGCATACACAACAACATACACAACAACAAGCACAACAGCATACACCACAATATACACAGCAATATACACCACAACATACACAACAACAAGCACCACAGCATACGCAACAACATACACAATAACAAGCACATCAGCATACACAACAACAAGCACAACAACATACATCACACCATGCACAACAACATGCACCACAGCATACACCACAACAAGCACAACAGCATACACAACAACAAGCACCACAGCATACGCAACAACATAAACAAGAGCATGCACCACAACATACAGAACAACAAGCACAACAACGAGCACCACAGCATACACAACACCATACACAACAACATACACCACAACAAGCACAACAACATACACAACAACACAAACAAGAGCATGCACCACAACATACACAACAACAAGCACAACAACAAGCACCACAGCATAAACAACAACATACACAAGAACAAGCACAACAACATACACCACAACATACACAACAACAAGCACAACAGCATACAGCCCAATATATACAGCAATATACACCACAACAAGCACAACAACATACACAACAACAAGCACCACAGCATACGCAACAACATAAACAAGAGCATGCACCACAACATACACCACAACAAGCACAACAACATACACAACAACAAGCACCACATCATACACAACAACATGAACAAGAGCATGCACCACAACATAAAGAACAACAAGCACGACAACGAGCACCACGGCATACACAACACCATACACAACAATATACACCACAACAGGCACAACAGCATACACAACAACAAGCACCACATCATACACAACAACACAAACAAGAGCATGCACCACAACATACACAACAACAAGCACAACAACAAGCACCACAGCATACACAACAAAATACGCAACAACAAGCACAACATCATACACCACAACATACACAACAACAAGCACAACAGCATACACCACAATATACACAACAATATACACCACAACATACACAACAACAAGCACCACAGCATACGCAACAACATACACAGCAACAAGCACATCAGCATACACAACAACAAGCACAACAACATACATCACACCATGCACAACAACATGCACCACATCATACACCACAACATACACAACAACAAGCACAACATCATACACCACAAAATACACAACAACAAGCACAACAGCATACACCACAACAAGCACAACATCATACACAACAACAAGCACCACAGCATACGCAACAACATAAACAAGAGCATGCACCACAACATACAGAACAACAAGTACAACAATGAGCACCACAGCATACACAACACCATACACAACAACATACAGCACAACAAGCACAACAACATACACAACAACATACACAACGACATAGTCATAGTCATAGTCATAACCACTTATCATGCCGTCTACTGGAGTTACCGGGCATCTCGCACCGACAGGTGGTTCCTGCCTTGCTCGACCCCGTGCGTTCCAGGGCTGCCTGAGGTGGCCCACAGCATGACGGAGGACCCAGAGGACCGGGGATACCGGCCAACCAGGCTTTGGGGGCAGTGGCAACTGCAAAGCTTTAGCATTAGCAACGGCGACGGACGCTGGCCCGTTTGCTCGCTGGGGGTAAAGGGGCAAGGCATAGCAACGCAGCAGCATAGCAACAAGCAGAAAGCAAGGGCGTCTCCTACGGGTGCAACACAGCAACCAAGTCACACAGCAGCACGCATGCGGCGAAGCAAGAGCGGGCCCCTTGTTGTTCGCGTACTTCCGCCACCGTGGAGACGTCCACCACCCCTGACTCCATGTAACCCACTGCCAGCATGCAATGGCCCGTAGATGCATAGCCAGGATTTTTGGGAGGCTCCAGCCTAGCCTGGCCTCCAGCCTTCATCGCCCCCAGGTCCCCATATTGTACGCCGCCGACCCATTGCAGGCCTCCCCTAGTATAGTACAGAAGCATACGGTAGCAACCCTATTCTCTCCGTCGCCCAGAGCTGCACCCACACCCCAGATATATACAGTGCCGGCACTCCATGTCAGGGGCCAGTACCCAATCGGCTTCAAGGGACCCGTACTCTCCCACGTATAATATATCAAGAGGGTCTACAGGGGGGGCGCCGGCCGCCCCATGACGGGAGGGGCGCAACCCGTGAATATCGCTGGCTGGGATTCGGGCTGGTGGGTGCCGTAGCTTGATTATCGACCCCCTGTAGGGGTACGCACCAGAGGTTCGCCCCGGGCCGTGGTAACCAGGTTCACCTCATCTGGCCCACATACATTGCCCTGACGCCTGCCCTTGACTCTTACCTGCACTGATTGGCCAGCTCCCGTGGTTGCGCCGCCTCCGCCACAGTAGCGGCCAGGCCGCAGGTTCGGCCCCCACCGACGACGTGGCAAGCCTACTTATAGCATTGGCCCGCGCGTCACCCCCTGGACCACTCTACATTTCTTCACGAGCCGATCAGGTATGCACCCACCAGGAGTATTTTGCTGCCGGTAAAACCAGGTAGGCTACACGTATATAGAGGCGACTGTTCACTTGGTGCTACGCTGCCGTGCAGCACCGCCGCCGCAATGCCGTTACCACCTTTGAGCCGCCAACGCACACACCACCGCGACCGCAAGGCCGAGGTCAGACGGTTAGACTATGTACATGCCTTCAGGCACTCTCCCTCTAGTTTGTTCACGGGGCCAGGGGATGTTCTTGCATTCCCCCTGAGTTGTTAGAGGGGTCAGGGGGACACCCCAGTACCGCCATGCGACCCCGTAGTGCTCCCACTGTACAGCTCCCCAGCACCGCCGCACTTCCCCGGTACTCCCACCATACGGACCCCAGTACTGCCACGCATACCCCCGTGATCCCAGTACACAGTCACCTGCAACGCCACGTACCCTTCAAGACAACACCTCCCAGATCGCCACGCCACCCCAAGTACACCCACCATACGGTCCACCTTACCATCACGCCGTCGCCATCCCCTATGCGCACTTCGCCTCGTCCGGGGCCTTCATGCTGCTCCCCCAACTCCTTGCTCCGATCCCAGGACCAGGGGGCGTCGTACCTCACGCACTGCAGCGCTGGCGGCGCTGTCGCCCGCTCCCACGCCGACCCGTCAACCCTCGGAGTAACCCGAGTAACCACCCTCGTGACTGCCATAACCGGGCCGCCGGTAGAGACCCCGGTGTCATGGGAATACCCTACAGGGGTTTGGGCCTTATTACCCTGGTCGGGACGACCCATGACACCTCATTGTTGTATGTGGCGACCCGGGGCATGCGGGTGAAGCATCCCTCCCCGACCCTCGTGCACGGTGGCGGTACGGCTCACCATCAGGCCGGCACGACCTGTCACACCGCGTTGGCCGTCATGCGCCGTCTGCCATCACCGCACACTCAGGCCATGAGGACACTGCTTCCTATGAGCCACCTCCGCCGCTGCGTCCAGCATAGGGACGGTGGCAAGTGTACCCACATTTCCCACACCCTGTCAAGCTGCATTACCCCTGGCCCCCACTGCGTCCTCACCACGTCCTCCGTGATGCCACAACCAAAGAATCCGCGAGGCACCATCCAGAGCCGCCCACCACAGCACTAGGGGCAGGGCCGCCGTCGGCGCACCGGGGCATCTCAACCCTTCCACCCGGACGCTCCTCAGGTCACCCTGGATTGCCTTCCAGGCACTTGACGACATCTGCCTTAGCGCCCACCTCGCTTTAGGCCACCACCTACCGGCACGCTCCCGACACAACCCGCAGAGTGGGGTGGAGGCACACTAATGTACCCAAACCGGCGCCGTCTCCCTGCACCCATGGCATTGCAGCGGGAGCACCGACCGCGAAGGGACGCAGCCGCCACCACCGCACTGCGACCACAGGTCCTGCCACACATCACAGCACGCCTCCTGGAGGCAAAGCAAAGCACCCGCCAGCGCTCGTGCAGTGGCACAATTGAGCAGGCTTCGTCTCGCTTCCTCCCACGTGGACACCGGGCGGAGTATCGGCTGTCCGTTGGACATCATCGGCAGGCTCTCAAGCAGCCGGGGCCACCGCGCCACCTTGTGGCTGTGTGTGCCATGCGTCGGGAGCTCCCAGCCATAGTCCTGTACGATCTCGCCGATGACATGAAGCCCGTTCAGCCTCGGGCCCCTGGCGGACGCGAGAGCCAAGCGTTGTCCTCCCAACCGAGCCTCGACGACCGCTGCCAGGCCCAAGGTATCGAGGGTGTGACGGGCATCGGCAGCCACGTTGTCATCTCCCTCAGGCAGAGAGAACATTGCCTCCGTGACGCGACCCTGTGCGTCGTCTCCCTGTATCCGTGCAAGCTGCTTGGAACCCACTAGCACGGCCATGGACCGCCGCTCCGTCACTGCCGGAATGACCCGTCGCAGTTGTCGGTCATACAGCCACAACGCCCCCGCGTCGAGCATGACGGCCACCGCCAGAACCGGGAGGCTGCACAGTGGCTGTTGGCAGACCGGCAGCACCTCGCGAGGCCAGCCCATGATGTTCCCCACAGCTGGATGGTCCGCAAACACCTGGAGCCAGGGATCACTCTGGCCTTCAGGGCCCCGCACCATGGTACCACGCACCGTGGCCCAGGACTGCGCCGACATCATGCGGGACGGCTCCTGGAATGCAGGGTAGTCCCGAGTCATCCAGGACTCGATCCACTGGCTGAAGGCCTGCGCAACCGCTGCCATCCGGTGGGGGAACGAGGACAAGGCCTCCTCGTGCGCGATGTACGACCTGGGCACCAATAGCGCGTGCAGCGGTGCCCTTTGAAAGGTCGCCTGCAGGTTGTCTGGGAGGCCGTCGAACGGGTTCTGCGGCGGATGCCGTCGGACCCTCCCTGCCGGCGTACAGAAGGGGGTGTCACCTCGCAGGAACGCGTATACGGCCCTCCTTCGATCTTGCATCGGTAGCTGCATGATCTGGGTGAGCCGATGGTTCCTGCGGGCATATACATCTTCCCCAACTTGGATCAGGTCCTCCACAAAGAGCTTGGCTTTCGCAGGGCCCCGGGACGACGCCGCCCGTACTGCCGCGAATAGCCGCTTCAGGTCCCCGGGGACGACACCCGCCATCAGGGATTCCGTCCACCTGCAGCCGTGCTCTCTCCACGCCAAGAACTCCACCGCCATGTCCGTCAGGGGAAGTTCCGCAGTGAACTCCTCGACACGCCTGCACAGGAGCCGTGCCACCTCCTCGTCCCGCGCACACAGCAAGCGCATGTGGCCAATGTCCTCCTCCGGCCTCCCACAGAAGATACAGGGGTGGGCCGGTATCGCCACACGTGTGAGCTTCTGCCTCCACCGTCGCATGACTTGCATGGTGGACAAGCGGCCGTCAGGCGCCCTTAGCATGTTCCTGTGCGTGGGGCCGTGGTGCACCGCTCCTAGGGGCACCGCCTCACAGGCGCTAGCTAGCGGCGTATGAGCCCTGGTGCGTGCCGCCAGCGAGCGCCACTCCATCTCCCTGACGAGCCGAAGGGCTTGCATGGAGGGTACATGCGGCTCGAGCTCCCCATCGTCTCCAGGCACCAAGAGGACGGCGTGTTCCCTGGGCAGGATGAGATGAACAGGCGGGGCCATGGCACGGGCCGCAGCAGAGTCCGGCTCTTCAAGCGGGACGGCCGCCAAATGTGAGCTCTGCCGCACCACCCAATGGTGTGGCCCCCCTACTCTGCGTGGTAGCCGCCGCAGCCCCTCCACTATCCAGGTCAGAGCGTGCTGGTTGACCATATGCGAGGTCGGCCCTTTGATTCCACGGTATAGGGCCTCCAGCGCCCTGCGCAGGTGCGTCCCAATGATGGAGGCATCCACCACATGCACCGTGCATGCCGACGGGGGGGGTGTGCAGCAGGTATGCCGCCGCGCCGATGATCTCTGCCTCCGGGACCGTGCCACGGATGGCACCCGTCCACGTGGGGCTCCCATGGCTGGCCGCCGCCACATTGGTGGCCCCGTCCCCCTGGGGCGAAGCGTCAGACGACGTGACTTTGGTCGCCGCCGGTACCCAACAGTACCCGTGGGGCTCCGGCCATGCCACGTCGGAGTGGGGGCTCTGTGTGACTTTTCCCAGGGACGCCGCACTGGAGGCCGTGAGTTCCGGAGACAGGATCACTTTCGGCCGATACACCGCATGCGGCCTCCAGGCCAGGTCGCATCCGCAGACAGATTTGATGGCGTCAAGGGCCGTGGTATACTCCGCCCCCCACACCGTCGTGGAGCAGGAGGGCTGGTACACCACCACAGAGCCCTGTTCCACTGCCCCGCCATCACGCAACGACGTGACGGCGACATGCCGATCGTGCGGCACGTTGGCCATCCGAACCACCTCCGGGACTGAGCACTCATCGGCGTCCGGGACGGGGCCAGCTGGTAGCAGAAGGACGATTGCCCACTCGCTGCACCCACGCACCGCCGCGCACGCCTTGGAAAACGCGGGCCGCCCGTGCACAACCCACCGGGGCGATGGGTCTATGCCGCTTCCGGCATGAGGTGTGAGCAGGGGGACTGACGCCGGATCGTCCTGTTGCCGGTAACCTTCAAAGACGTCCCCCAGCAGGAACAGGAGGGCGGCCAGCGGGACAAACGGCATGGACGGCCCCGGGTTTTCCGGGTCCCAGCCGTCCTCCCTGTACCCGCCCACCACATACACGTCCCCCGTAGTGGGCTGCCTAGTGCGCTTGCTGGCCTTTTTACGGCGCACCGGGTGTATCACACGGTGAGTCAATGGACCGGGCATCTGCGGTCGGAAGACGTCGCGGAGCCCCGTGAACCACACGTGGTTCAGCTGATTGGGCCCTACCCCCGTGTGAGGAAGGTGCAGATGGTCCTCATGACACTCCCGGAGCTGGATGGCCCATTGCCCAGGCTCATGACAGGGGAGCCACGCATGCAGGAGGTCATTTGCGGGATCAGTCAGGGACTGTACCGCCGCGTCCGTGCGGGGTCCGGAGAGAACGCCTACCCTTGAAGGTGTAGGACTGGGACGCCCACTTCCGCCCCGCCCACTGCACCTGCGGCAAATGGGCGTGTGCGCACGAGTACATTGACGACGGCATGAGGAGTCCCACTCGCAACGTCCCCATCGCCCGGAGTACTCTGTCCACCCACGTGCTCCCAGCGTGCGTGGCGAACGACGTGGAGGGCACCAGGAACTGCCCGCATACACCGTATTGCAAGTGCATGTCTCTAAGCATGGCTCGCAGCTCAGTCCGGACTGTCGCCGACCGGTGGTGCGTGAGCTGAGCCAGGGTCGCTACGACGGAGTCGCGGCAGATGACCTGGACATCCGCCAGTCGTAACCCATGACCAGACCGCACCGCCACGTTGGAGAGGTCCTTGGGCAGCTTGTCGAATTGCAGGGCCGCAGCCTTGATGGCAGCATTCGGTTTGACCACCGCCTCCGCCGTATCAGACAGGTACGGCGCCGCGTATCGCACGATGCCGCCAACCACAGCCGCCACAGTCGCATACGCAACAACATAAACAAGAGCATGCACCACAACATACACCACAACAAGCACAACAACAAGCACCACAGCATACACAACAAAATACACAACAACAAGCACAACAGCATACACAACAACATACACAACAACAAGCGCAACAACATACACCACAATATACACAGCAATATACACCACAACATACACAACAACAAGCACCACAGCATACGCAACAACATACACAATAACAAGCACATCAGCATACACAACAACAAGCACAACAACATACATCACACCATGCACAACAACATGCACCACAGCATACACCACAACATACACAACAACAAGCACAACATCATACACCACAAAATACACAACAACAAGCACAACAGCATACACCACAACAAGCACAACAGCATACACAGCAACAAGCACCACAGCATACGCAACAACATAAATAAGAGCATGCACCACAACATACAGAACAACAAGCACAACAACGAGCACCACAGCATACACAACACCATACACAACAACATACAGCACAACGAGCACCACAGCATACACAACACCATACACAACAACATACACCACAACAAGCACAACAGCATACACAACAACAAGCACCACAACATACACAACAACACAAACAAGAGCATGCACCACACATACACAACAACAAGCACAACAACAAGCACCACAGCATACACAACAAAATACACAACAACAAGCACAACAGCATACACAACAACATACACAACAACAAGCGCAACAACATACACCACAATATACACAGCAATATACACCACAACATACACAACAACAAGCACCACAGCATACGCAACAACATACACAATAACAAGCACATCAGCATACACAACAACAAGCACAACAACATACATCACACCATGCACAACAACATGCACCACAGCATACACCACAACATACACAACAACAAGCACAACATCATACACCACAAAATACACAACAACAAGCACAACAGCATACACCACAACAAGCACAACAGCATACACAGCAACAAGCACCACAGCATACGCAACAACATAAATAAGAGCATGCACCACAACATACAGAACAACAAGCACAACAACGAGCACCACAGCATACACAACACCATACACAACAACATACAGCACAACAAGCACAACAGCATACACAACAACATACACAACGACATACACAACAACAAGCACAACAACAAGCCACCCCAACCAACGGAGGAAAATTCATTTTGCTGGGGACAGTGGTCCCGCTACTCACAAGTGCTGCTTCTGCCCCTTGGCGTCCCTCCCACGCCGGCATGCTCCACACAAAGTCTTTCCCAGGACCGCGGAGTTTGGACGGTGCTCACCCTGTAACACAGGGCCGAGGGGTTCCGGATCACCCATCACCCCTGTTACCCATCAGCGTTGCCCAGCATGTTCAGGCATTTTGCCAGTCATGTCAGGGATTCACAGCCCGTGCGGTGTGCAGTGGGTGTTTCTCCTACCGATTCGGAGGGGGGGGCAAATTTCAGTTGACTGCCCACGGGCATCTTCGTGTCTCATCTTCTATGACAGAAAGGTACCTGTGGTCTTGTAGGCCACGGACGAGCCAAATTTCTTCCCGCGCTTTGTGCTGCCTGCCTCTTGTGTACCCCCACCCCCGGCGGCCCTCCAAACCCCGCCCCCCCCCCCCCCCCGAGTTTTTGACAGCTGGGGGGTGGTTCACAACGGATCTAGCCACCCCCCCTCGGGGGAAGGATGTTGTTGATGAGCTCATGTTCATGACGTCTGACGGCGCGGGCATCCCTTCGATCAGCATTGACTGTGCACACGCAGTTGGATCCCCGGGTCTGCGATTTTCATCCAGGCCTTGCTTCATGATCTCACAGCGCAACGTCCACGACGTTGAGACCGTTCTGGCGACGGCTGCAGCGAAGTTTGAAGGGGACCAAGCTTTGAACTCTCAATCGCAGAGATACCGACGAGTTTTAGACCATTTTGTCGGTGAAATCCTCAATGCACGGGTTTGTGTGCGTGGGATGTGCTGTGCCACGAGGGACGACGGGGGGTCTCTGTGCACTGGGGGGCGCTCAGATGTGGCCGTACGCAGGACCCCCCTGCCTGCCCTCAAGCAGGTCAACCGTTTGAGGGCGGGCAGACCCAGATTTGTCGCCGCTTGAGATTGTACTTGAGATTCTATTTGTATTTGAGCTTGTAATTGAAACAATGAAAAATTCCACTGCCCCCACCTGCACACAGGGGGACGGAAATCACCTCGAAGAGATGTTGTTAGATCAAGCGCAGGCGTGGACGTCGTGTACCCTCCTTTTTTGCGGTCGTTTGCGTAGCATACCCCAACGTATGGTTTCTGACGTCTAACCCATTGTAAAATTATTATTTTAGGACCAAGAGTGATCCCCCAATGATTTTTGGGATTTTGACCCATGTACGCCCCTGTACCTGGGTACACCTTTTTTGGGGGGGGTGTCAAAACTTCTTTGCGTATTGTGGCGGTTGTGTGTGTATTTGGACCTGGGTCCTGGAGAATTTTTTCCTATATATGGACCCCCCAACCCATGGCCGGGGTCCCGGGTCCCAACTTCGGGTACCCCCAGTCGCCCCCTCCCCCCCCCCCCCATATGGCCAATGAGGACTTAGCCGTTTTCACGCTGGGCGGGCTGTTTAGTGGCACCTAAAAATCACCTCGGAGAGCTTGTTCAATCAAAGCCACACAGGCCCGTATATAGGGGAAAACGCCGCATACCCGCCCTTTTGGGCCTTTTTGGGGCTACCTCAAGGGGTTGAGTCGTTTGTTTAGCCCCTTGTAAAATCATTATGTTGTGCAATAAACGCATCCCCCAATGAGTTTTTGGTCCGCACTCCTCTTAGATCCCCCCCACTTGAAACCCACTTTTTTGAGGTTTTTTGAGGGGGGCTCAAAAATGTCGAAAAATCGACCCCCGCCCTTTTTCTGGTCGAAAATTATGAATCTTTTGGTTTTTTTTGTGTTTGAGCCGAAGAAGTGTTTTCGGGTCCCGACTCCACAGGGTTTTTATGGGGTGGAGTGGGACAAGCAGTTTATGCAATTTTTAGTCATTTTCTTTATGTTGCCGTTTTTGGCGACCTTAGTGACCTTGTGGTACCCCCTCTCAGGGGTGCAAGCTACGATGTTGTGACAGCATATGCCTACTAGGATACAAAAGGAGGTTTTTTGCAGTCTCTAGCCCTGTCTAGGGCCTGTCAAGGCCCGTGTGATAGGCACAAAATCACCGTTTCCATCATTAATGGTACATGTGTGAATGGGCTAGCACACAAGTTGCTCATGCAATTTTTCGCCTTGTTTAGCTCAACAGTCGAAGTTTCCGAAACATTGTGACCACTCACAATGACCATCCAAGCTATGTCAAGCATGTTTTAGGCAGTATTTAGGCGTTTTTCACCCTATTCGGGTATGGGGGGGGGGGGGTCACGCAATGGAGTGGTACACAAGCTGCTTATGCAGTTTTTCTCCCTGTGCAGCTCAAAAATCGCAACTTTTTTTGACATCGTGACCGCCCACAATGGCCATCCAAGCTATGTAAAGCATGTTTTAGGTAGTGTTTATGTGTTTTTCACCCTATTCGGGTATTGAGTGTGTGGGGCGGGGGGTCAGGTGGGGCACTTCTGATTTTGTCCCCCCACTGTGAAGCGGTGGGGATCCCCCAGACGGCACTAGTTATGTAGCCACTCCGCCAACCTTTGGGCCTTCACATTCCTTCGCTATTGAGGAAATTGGGCCAATTATCGTTTGCTTTCAGGTGCTATTGAGGACCCGCCGGTTCACAGTTCTCTCCTCCACGTTGGAGGCCCCTCGAGTTGGGGTGATGGACTCCCACACGCCTTGTGTGGCCCCTTGAGTTGGGGTGATGGACTGCCACGCGCGTTGTGTGGCCCCTTGAGTTGGGGTGATGGACTCCCACACGCCTTGTGTGGCCCCTCGAGTTGGGGTGATGGACTGCCACACGCGTTGTGTGGCCCCTCGAGTTGGGGTGATGGACTGCCACACGCGTTGTGTGGCCCCTTGAGTTGGGGTGATGGACTCCCACACGCCTTGTGTGGCCCCTTGAGTTGGGGTGATGGACTCCCACACGCGTTGTGTGGCCCCTCGAGTTGGGGTGATCGACTCCCACACGCCTTGTGTGGCCCCTTGAGTTGGGGTGATGGACTCCCACACGCGTTGTGTGGCCCCTTGAGTTGGGGTGATGGACTGCCACACGCCTTGTGCGGCCCCTCGAGTTGGGGTGATGGACTGCCACACGCGTTGTGTGGCCCCTTGAGTTGGGGTGATGGACTCCCACACGCCTTGTGTGGCCCCTTGAGTTGGGGTGATGGACTCCCACACGCCTTGTGTGGCCCCTTGAGTTGGGGTGATGGACTGCCACACGCCTTGTGTTGCCCCTTGAGTTGGGGTGATGGACTGTCACACGCGTTGTGTGGCCCCTTGAGTTGGGGTGATGGACTGCCACACGCCTTGTTTGGCCCCTTGAGTTGGGGTGAAGGACTGCCACACGCGTTGTGTGGCCCCTTGAGTTGGGGTGATGGACTCCCACACGCGTTGTGTGGCCCCTTGAGTTGGGGTGATGGACTCCCACACACTCTGTGTGGCCCGTCGAGTTGGGGTGATGGACTGCCACACGCGTTGTGTGGCCCCTTGAGTTGGGGTGATGGAATGCCACACGCGTTGTGTGGCCCCTTGAGTTGGGGTGATTGATTGCCACACGCCTTGTGTGGCCCCTTGAGTTGGGCTGATGGACTGCCACACGCGTTGTGTGGCCCCTTGAGTTGGGGTGATGGACTGCCACTTGCGTTGTGTGGCCCCTTGAGTTGGGGTGATGGACTCCCACGCGCCTTGTGTGGCCCCTTGAGTTGGGGTGATGGACTGCCACACGCGTTGTGTGGCCCCTTGAGTTGGGGTGATGGACTGTCACACGCGTTGTGTGGCCCCTTGAGTTGGGGTGATGGACTGCCACACGCGTTGTGTGGCCCCTTGAGTTGGGGTGATGGACTGTCACACGCGTTGTGTGGCCCCTTGAGTTGGGCTGATGGACTGCCACACGCGTTGTGTGGCCCCTTGAGTTGGGGTGATGGACTCCCACACGCCTTGTGTGGCCCCTTGAGTTGGGGTGATGGACTCCCACACGCCTTGTGTGGCCCCTTGAGTTGGGGTGATGGACTGCCACACGCCTTGTGTTGCCCCTTGAGTTGGGGTGATGGACTGTCACACGCGTTGTGTGGCCCCTTGAGTTGGGGTGATGGACTGCCACACGCCTTGTTTGGCCCCTTGAGTTGGGGTGATGGACTGCCACACGCGTTGTGTGGCCCCTTGAGTTGGGGTGATGGACTCCCACACGCCTTGTGTGGCCCCTTGAGTTGGGGTGATGGACTCCCACACACTCTGTGTGGCCCGTCGAGTTGGGGTGATGGACTGCCACACGCGTTGTGTGGCCCCTTGAGTTGGGGTGATGGAATGCCACACGCGTTGTGTGGCCCCTTGAGTTGGGGTGATTGATTGCCACACGCCTTGTGTGGCCCCTTGAGTTGGGCTGATGGACTGCCACACGCGTTGTGTGGCCCCTTGAGTTGGGGTGATGGACTGCCACTTGCGTTGTGTGGCCCCTTGAGTTGGGGTGATGGACTCCCACGCGCCTTGTGTGGCCCTTTGAGTTGTGGTGATGGACTGCCACACGCGTTGTGTGGCCCCTTGAGTTGGGGTGATGGACTGCCACACGCGTTGTGTGGCCCCTTGAGTTGGGGTGATGGACTCCCACACGCGTTGTGTGGCCCCTTGAGTTGGGGTGATGGACTCCCACACGCCTTGTGTGGCCCCTTGAGTTGGGGTGATGGACTGCCACACGCCTTGTCTGGCCCCTTGAGTTGGGGTGATGGACTGTCACACGCGTTGTGTGGCTCCTTGAGTTGGCGTGATGGACTCCCACACGCCTTGTTTTGCCCCTTGAGTTGGGGTGATGGACTGCCACACGCGTTGTGTGGCCCCTTGAGTTGGGGTGATGGACTGCCACACGCGTTGTGTGGCCCCTTGAGTTGGGGTGATTGATTGCCACACGCGTTGTGTGGCCCCTTGAGTTGGGGTGATTGATTGCCACACGCCTTGTGTGGCCCCTTGAGTTGGGGTGATGGACTGCCACACGCGTTGTGTGCCCCCTTGAGTTGGGGTGATGGGCTGCCACACGCGTTGTGTGGCCCCTCGAGTTGGGGTGATGGACTCCCACACGCGTTGTGTGGGCCCTTGAGTTGGGCTGATGGACTGCCACACGGGTTGTGTGGCCCCTTGAGTTGGGGTGATGGACTCCCACATGCCTTGTGTGGCCCCTCAAGTTGGGGTGATGGACTCCCACACGCGTTGTGTGGCCCCTCAAGTTGGGGTGATGGACTCCCACACGCCTTGTGTGGCCCCTTGAGTTGGGGTGATGGACTGCCACACGCGTTGTGTGGCCCCTTGAGTTGGGGTGATGGACTCCCACACGCCTTGTGTGGCCCCTTGAGTTGGGGTGATGGACTCCCACACGCCTTGTGTGGCCCCTTGAGTTGGGGTGATGGACTGCCACACGCGTTGTGTGGCCCCTTGAGTTGGGGTGATGGACTCCCACACGCCTTGTGTGGCCCCTTGAGTTGGGGTGATGGACTCCCACACGCGTTGTGTGGCCCCTTGAGTTGGGGTGATGGACTGCCACACGCGTTGTGTGGCCCCTTGAGTTGGGGTGATGGACTCCCACACGCCTTGTGTGGCCCCTTGAGTTGGGGTGATGGACTCCCACACGCCTTGTGTGGCCCCTTGAGTTGGGGTGATGGACTGCCACACGCCTTGTGTTGCCCCTTGAGTTGGGGTGATGGACTGTCACACGCGTTGTGTGGCCCCTTGAGTTGGGGTGATGGACTGCCACACGCCTTGTTTGGCCCCTTGAGTTGGGGTGATGGACTGCCACACGCGTTGTGTGGCCCCTTGAGTTGGGGTGATGGACTCCCACACGCCTTGTGTGGCCCCTTGAGTTGGGGTGATGGACTCCCACACACTCTGTGTGGCCCGTCGAGTTGGGGTGATGGACTGCCACACGCGTTGTGTGGCCCCTTGAGTTGGGGTGATGGAATGCCACACGCGTTGTGTGGCCCCTTGAGTTGGGGTGATTGATTGCCACACGCCTTGTGTGGCCCCTTGAGTTGGGCTGATGGACTGCCACACGCGTTGTGTGGCCCCTTGAGTTGGGGTGATGGACTGCCACTTGCGTTGTGTGGCCCCTTGAGTTGGGGTGATGGACTCCCACGCGCCTTGTGTGGCCCTTTGAGTTGGGGTGATGGACTGCCACACGCGTTGTGTGGCCCCTTGAGTTGGGGTGATGGACTGCCACACGCGTTGTGTGGCCCCTTGAGTTGGGGTGATGGACTCCCACACGCGTTGTGTGGCCCCTTCAGTTGGGGTGATGGACTCCCACACGCCTTGTGTGGCCCCTTGAGTTGGGGTGATGGACTGCCACACGCCTTGTCTGGCCCCTTGAGTTGGGGTGATGGACTGTCACACGCGTTGTGTGGCTCCTTGAGTTGGCGTGATGGACTCCCACACGCCTTGTTTTGCCCCTTGAGTTGGGGTGATGGACTGCCACACGCGTTGTGTGGCCCCTTGAGTTGGGGTGATGGACTGCCACACGCGTTGTGTGGCCCCTTGAGTTGGGGTGATTGATTGCCACACGCGTTGTGTGGCCCCTTGAGTTGGGGTGATTGATTGCCACACGCCTTGTGTGGCCCCTTGAGTTGGGGTGATGGACTGCCACACGCGTTGTGTGCCCCCTTGAGTTGGGGTGATGGGCTGCCACACGCGTTGTGTGGCCCCTCGAGTTGGGGTGATGGACTCCCACACGCATTGTGTGGCCCCTTGAGTTGGGCTGATGGACTGCCACACGCGTTGTGTGGCCCCTTGAGTTGGGGTGATGGACTCCCACATGCCTTGTGTGGCCCCTCAAGTTGGGGTGATGGACTCCCACACGCGTTGTGTGGCCCCTCGAGTTGGGGTGATGGACTCCCACACGCGTTGTGTGGCCCCTTGAGTTGGGGTGATGGACTGCCACACGCGTTGTGTGGCCCCTTGAGTTGGGGTGATGGACTCCCACACGCCTTGTGTGGCCCCTTGAGTTGGGGTGATGGACTCCCACACGCGTTGTGTGGCCCCTTGAGTTGGGGTGATGGACTGCCACACGCGTTGTGTGGCCCCTTGAGTTGGGGTGATGGACTCCCACACGCCTTGTGTGGCCCCTTGAGTTGGGGTGATGGACTCCCACACGCGTTGTGTGGCCCCTTGAGTTGGGGTGATGGACTCCCACACGCGTTGTGTGGCCCCTTGAGTTGGGGTGATGGACTGCCACACACGTTGTGTGGCCCCTTGAGTTGGGGTGATGGACTTCCACACGCGTTGTGTGGCCCCTTGAGTTGGGGTCATGGACTCCCACACGCGTTGTGTGGCCCCTTGAGTTGGGGTGATGCACTCCCACACGCCTTGTGTGGCCCCTCAAGTTGGGGTGATGGACTCCCACACGCGTTGTGTGGCCCCTCGAGTTGGGGTGATGGACTCCCACACGCCTTGTGTGGCCCCTTGAGTTGGGGTGATGGACTGCCACACGCGTTGTGTGGCCCCTTGAGTTGGGGTGATGGACTCCCACACGCCTTGTGTGGCCCCTTGAGTTGGGGTGATGGACTCCCACACGCGTTGTGTGGCCCCTTGAGTTGGGCTGATGGACTGCCACACCCCTTGTGTGGCCCCTTGAGTTGGGGTGATGGACTCCCACACGCCTTGTGTGGCCCCTTGAGTTGGGGTGATGGACTGCCACACGCCTTGTGTGGCCCCTTGAGTTGGGGTGATGGACTCCCACACGCCTTGCGTGGACCCTTGACTTGGGGTGATGGACTGCCACACGCCTTCTGTGGCCCCTTGAGTTGGGGTGATGGACTCCGACACGCCTTGTGTCGCCCCTTGAGTTCGGGGGACTCCCACACGCGTTGTGTGGCCCCTTGAGTTGGGGTGATGGACTGCCACACGCCTTGTGTGGCCCCTTGAGTTGGGGTGATGGACTCCCACACGCCTTGTGTGGCCCCTTGAGTTGGGGTGATGGACTGCCACACGCCTTGTGTGGCCCCTTGAGTTGGGGTGATGGACTCCCACACGCCTTGTGTGGCCCCTAGAGCTGGGGTGATGGACTGCCACACGCGTTGTGTGGCCACTTGAGTTGGGGTGATGGACTGCCACACGCGTTGTGTGGCCCCTTGAGTTGGGCTGATGGACTGCCACACGCCTTGTGTGGCCCCTTGAGTTGGGGTGATGGACTCCCACACGCCTTGTGTGGCCCCTTGAGTTGGGGTGATGGACTGCCACACGCCTTGTGTGGCCCCTTGAGTTGGGGTGATGGACTCCCACACGCCTTGCGTGGACCCTTGACTTGGGGTGATGGACTGCCACACGCCTTCTGTGGCCCCTTGAGTTGGGGTGATGGACTCCGACACGCCTTGTGTGGCCCCTAGAGCTGGGGTGATGGACCGCCACACGCGTTGTGTGGCCACTTGAGTTGGGGTGATGGACTCCCACACGCCTTGTGTGGCCCCTTGAGTTGGGGTGATGGACTCCCACACGCCTTGTGTGGCCCCTAGAGCTGGGGTGATGGACTGCCACATGCGTTGTGTGGCCATTTGAGTTGGGGTGATGGACTCCCACACGCCTTGTGTGGCCCCTTGAGTTGGGGTGATGGACCCCCACACGCCTTGTGTGGCCCCCTGAGTTGGGGTGATGGACTCCCACACGCCTTGTGTGGCCCCTTGAGTTGGGGTGATGGACGGCCACACGCCTTGTGTGGCCCCTTGAGTTGGGGTGATGGACTGCCACACGCGTTGTGTGGCCCCTTGAGTTGGGGTGATGGACTGCCACACGCGTTGTGTGGCCCCTTGAGTTGGGGTGATGGACTGCCACACGCGTTGTGTGGCCCCTTGAGTTGGGGTGATGGACTCCCACACGCCTTGTGTGGCCCCTTGAGTTGGGGTGATGGACGGCCACACGCGTTGTGTGGCCCTTTGAGTTCGGGTGATGGACTTCCACACACGTTGTGTGGCCCCTTGAGTTGGGGTGATGGACTGCCACACGCGTTGTGTGGCCCCTTGAGTTGGGGTGATGGACTCCCACACGCCTTGTGTGGCTGCTTGAGTTGGGGTGATGGACTGCCACACGCGTTGTGTGGCCCCTTGAGTTGGGGTGATGGACTGCCACACGCCTTGTGTGGCCCCTTGAGTCGGGGTGATGGACTGCCACACGCGTTGAGTGGCCCCTTGAGTTGGGGTGATGGACTCCCACACGCGTTGTGTGGCCCCTTGAGTTGGTGTCATGGACTACCACATGCGTTGTGTGGCCCCTTGAGTTGGGGTGATGGACTCCCACACGTGTTGTGTGGCCCCTTGAGTTGGGGTGATGGACTCCCACACGCCTTGTGTGGCCCCTTGAGTTGGGGTGATGGACTGCCACACGCGTTGTGTGGCCCCTTGAGTTGGGGTGATGGACTCCCACACGCCTTGTTTTGCCCCTAGAGCTGGGGTGATGGACTGCCACACGCGTTGTGTGGCCACTTGAGTTGGGGTGATGGACTCCCACACGCCTTGTGTGGCCCCCTGAGTTGGGGTGATGGCCTCCCACACGCCTTGTGTGGCCGCTTGGGTTGGGGTGATGGACGGCCACACGCCTTGTCTGGCCCCTTGAGTTGGGGTGATGGACTGCCACATGCGTTGTGTGGCCCCTTGAGTTGGGGTGATGGACTCCCACACGCCTTGTGTGGCCCCTTGAGTTGGGGTGATGGACTCCCACACGCCTTGTGTGGCCCCTAGAGCTGGGGTGATGGACTGCCACACGCGTTGTGTGGCCACTTGAGTTGGGGTGATGGACTCCCACACGCCTTGTGTGTCCCCTTGAGTTGGGGTGATGGACTCCCACACGCCTTGTGTGGCCCCTAGAGCTGGGATGATGGACTGCCACATGCGTTGTGTGGCCACTTGAGTTGGGGTGATGGACTCCCACACGCATTGTGTGGCCCCTTGAGTTGGGGTGATGGACTGCCACACGCGTTGTGTGGCCCCTTGAGTTGGGGTGATGGCCTCCCACACGCCTTGTGTGGCCGCTTGGGGTTGGGGTGATGGACGGCCACACGCCTTGTGTGGCCCCTTGAGTTGGGGTGATGGACTGCCACACGCGTTGTGTGGCCCCTTGAGTTGGGCTGATGGACTGCCACACGCGTTGTGTGGCCCCTCAAGTTGGGGTGATGGACTCCCACACGCGTTGTGTGGCCCCTCGAGTTGGGGTGATGGACTGCCACACGCGTTGTGTGGCCCCTCAAGTTGGGGTGATGGACTCCCACACGCGTTGTGTGGCCCCTTGAGTTGGGGTGATGGACTCCCACACGTGTTCTGTGGCCCCTTGAGTTGGGGTGATGGACTGCCACACGCGTTGTGTGGCCCCTTAAGTTGGGGTGATGGACTCCCACACGCCTTGTGTGGCCCCTTGAGTTGGGGTGATGGACTCCCACACGCCTTGTGTGGCCCCTAGAGCTCGGGTGATGGACTGCCACACGCGTTGTGTGGCCACTTGAGTTGGGGTGATGGCCTCCCACACGCCTTGTGTGGCCGCTTGGGTTGGGGTGAGGGACTCCCACACGCCTTGTGTGGCCAGTTGAGTTGGGGTGATGGACTGCCACACGCGTTGTGTGGCCCCTTGAGTTGGGGTGATGGACTCCCACACGCCTTGTGTGGCCCCTTGAGTTGGGGTGATGGACTCCCACACGCCTTGTGTGGCCCCTAGAGCTGGGGTGATGGACTGCCACACGCGTTGTGTGGCCACTTGAGTTGGGGTGATGGACTCCCACACGCCTTGTGTGGCCCCTTGAGTTGGGGTGATGGACTCCCACACGCCTTGTGTGGCCCCTAGAGCTGGGGTGATGGACTGCCACATGCGTTGTGTGGCCACTTGAGTTGGGGTGATGGACTCCCACACGCCTTGTGTGGCCCCTTGAGTTGGGGTGATGGACTGCCACACGCGTTGTGTGGCCCCCCGAGTTGGGGTGATGGCCTCCCACACGCCTTGTGTGGCCGCTTGGGGTTGGGGTGATGGAAGGCCACACGCCTTGTGTGGCCCCTTGAGTTGGGTTGATGGACTGCCACACGCGTTCTGTGGCCCCTTGAGTTGGGGTGATGGACTGCCACACGTGTTGTGTGGCCCCTTGAGTTGGGGTGATGGACTGCCACACGCGTTGTGTGGCCCCTTGGGTTGGGGTGATGGACTCCCACACGCGTTGTGTGGCCCCTTGAGTTGGGGTGATGGACTCCCACACGCGTTGTGTGGCCCCTTGAGTTGGGGTGATGGACTGCCACACGCCTTGTGTGGCCCCTTGAGTTGGGGTGATGGACTGCCACACGCGTTGTGTGGCCCCTCGAGTTGGGATGATGGACTCCCACACGCCTTGTGTGGCTGCTTGAGTCGGGGTGATGGACTGCCACACGCCTTGTGTGGCCCCTTGAGTTGGGGTAATTGACTGCCACACGCCTTGTGTGGCCCCTTGAGTTGGGGTGATGGACTGCCACACGCGATGAGTGGCCCCTTGAGTTGGGGTGATGGACTGCCACACGCGTTGTGTGGCCCCTTGAGTTGGTGTCATGGACTACCACACGCGTTGTGTGGCCCCTTGAGTTGGGGTGATGGACTCCCACACGCCTTGTGTGGCCCCTCAAGTTGGGGTGATGGACTCCCACACGCGTTGTGTGGCCCCTCGAGTTGGGGTGATGGACTCCCACACGCGTTGTGTGGCCCCTTGAGTTGGGGTGATGGACTGCCACACGCGTTGTGTGGCCCCTTGACTTGGGGTGATGGACTCCCACACGCCTTGTGTGGCCCCTTGAGTTGGGGTGATGGACTCCCACACGCCTTGTGTGGCCCCTTGAGTTGGGGTGATGGACTGCCACACGCGTTGTGTGGCCCCTTGAGTTGGGGTGATGGACTCCCACACGCCTTGTGTGGCCCTTTGAGTTGGGGTGATGGACTCCCACACGCCTTGTGTGGCCCCTCGAGTTGGGGTGATGGACTGCCACACGCCTTGTGTGGCCCCTTGAGTTTGGGTGATGGACTGCCACACGCGTTGTGTGGCCCCCCGAGTTGGGGTGATGGACTGCCACACGCGTTGTGTGGCCCCTTGAGTTGGGGTGATCGACTCCCACACGCGTTGTGTGGCCCCTGGAGTTGGGGTGATGGACTGCCACACGCATTGTGTGGCCCCTTGAGTTGGGGTGATGGACTGCCACACGCCTTGTGTGGCCCCTTGAGTTGGGGTGATGGACTGCCACACGCCTTGTGTGGCCCCTTGAGTTGGGGTGATGGACTCCCACACGCCTTGTGTGGCCCCTCGATTTGGGGTGATGGACTGCCACACGCCTTGTGTGGCCCCTTGAGTTGGGGTGATGGACTCCCACACGCCTTGTGTGGCCCCTCGATTTGGGGTGATGGACTGCCACACGCGTTGAGTGGCCCCTTGAGTTGGGGTGATGGACTCCCACACGCGTTGTGTGGCCCTTTGAGTTGGGGTGATGGACTGCCACACGCGTTGAGTGGCCCCTTGAGTTGGGGTGATGGACTGCCACACGCGTTGTGTGGCCCCTCGAGTTGGGGTGATGGACTGCCACACGCGTTGAGTGGCCCCCCGAGTTGGGGTGATGGACTCCCACACGCGTTGTGTGGCCCCTTGAGTTGGGGTGATGGACTCCCACACGCCTTGTGTGGCCCCTTGAGTTGGGGTGATGGACTCCCACACGCCTTGTGTGGCCCCTTGAGTTGGGGTGATGGACTGCCACACGCGTTGTGTGGCCCCTTGAGTTGGGGTGATGGACTCCCACACGCCTTGTGTGGCCCTTTGAGTTGGGGTGATGGACTCCCACACGCGTTGTGTGGCCCCTCGAGTTGGGGTGATGGACTGCCACACGCCTTGTGTGGCCCCTTGAGTTGGGGTGATGGACTGCCACACGCGTTGTGTGGCCCCTTGAGTTGGGGTGATGGACTCCCACACGCCTTGTGTGGCCCCTTGAGTTGGGGTGATCGACTCCCACACGCGTTGTGTGGCCCCTTGAGTTGGGGTGATGGACTGCCACACGCATTGTGTGGCCCCTTGAGTTGGGGTGATGGACTGCCACACGCCTTGTGTGGCCCCTTGAGTTGGGGTGATGCACTCCCACACGCGTTGTGTGGCCCCTTGAGTTGGGGTGATGGACTCCCACACGCGTTGTGTGGCCCCTTGACTTGGGGTGATGGACTCCCACACGCCTTGTGTGGCCCCTTGAGTTGGGGTGATGGACTCCCACACGCCTTGTGTGGCCCCTCGATTTGGGCTGATGGACTGCCACACGCGTTGTGTGGCCCCTTGAGTTGGGGTGATGGACTGCCACACGCGTTGTGTAGCCCCTTGAGTTGGGGTGAGGGACTCCCACACGCGTTGTGTGGCCCCTTGAGTTGGGGTGATGGAGTGCCACACGCGTTGTGTGGCCCCTTGAGTTGGGGTGATGGACTCCCTCATGCCTTGTGTGGCCCCTTGAGTTGGGGTGATGGACTCCCACACGCCTTGTGTGGCCCCTCGAGTTCGGGTGATGGACTGCCACACGCGTTGTGTGGCCCCTTGAGTTGGGGTGATGGAGTGCCACACGCGTTGTGTGGCCCCTTGAGTTGGGGTGATGGACTCCCACACGCGTTGTGTGGCCCCTTGAGTTGGGGTGATGGACTGCCACACGCGTTGTGTGGCCCCTTGAATTGGGGTGATGGACTGCCACACGCGTTGAGTGGCCCCTTGAGTTGGGGTGATGGACTCCCACACGCGTTGTGTGGGCCCTTGAGTTGGGGTGATGGACTGCCACACGCGTTGTGTGGCCCCTTGAGTTGGGGTGATGGACTCCCTCATGCCTTGTGTGGCCCCTTGAGTTGGGGTGATGGACTCCCACACGCCTTGTGTGGCCCCTCGAGTTCGGGTGATGGACGGCCACACGCGTTGTGTGGCCCCTCGAGTTGGGGTGATGGACTGCCACACGCGTTGTGTGGCCCCTTGAGTTGGGGTGATGGACTCCCACACGCGTTGTGTGGCCCCTTGAGTTGGGGTGATGGACTCCCACACGCGTTGTGTGGCCCCTTGAGTTGGGGTGATGGACTCCCACACGCCTTGTGTGGCCCCTTGAGTTGGGGTGATGGACTGCCACACGCGTTGTGTGGCCCCTTGAGTTGGGGTGATGGACTGCCACACGCGTTGTCTGGCCCCTTGAGTTGGGGTGATGAACTCCCACACGCCTTGTGTGGCCCCTTGAGTTGGGGTGATGGACTGCCACACGCGTTGTGTGGCCCCTTGAGTTGGGGTGATGGACTGCCACACGCGTTGTGTGGCCCCTTGAGTTGGGGTGATGGACTGCCACACGCGTTGTGTGGCCCCTCGAGTTGGGGTGATGGACTCCCACACGCCTTGTGTGGCCCCCTGAGTTGGGGTGATGGACTCCCACACGCCTTGTGTGGCCCCTCGAGTTGGGGTGATGGACTCCCACGCGCGTTGTGTGGCCCCTTGAGTTGGGGTGATGGACTGCCACACGCGTTGTGTGGCCCCTTGAGTTGGGGTGATCGACTCCCACACGCGACTGTGTGGCCCCTTGAGTTGGGGTGATGGACTGCCACACGCGTTGTGTGGCCCCTTGAGTTGGGGTGATGGACTCCCCCACGCCTTGTGTGGCCCCTTGAGTTGGGGTGATGGACTGCCACACGCCTTGTGTGGCCCCTTGAGTTGGGGTGATGGACTCCCACACGCCTTGTGTGGCCCCTTGAGTTGGGGTGATGCACTCCCACACGCGTTGAGTGGCCCCTTGAGTTGGGGTGATGGACTCCCACACGCCTTGTGTGGCCCCTTGAGTTGGGGTGATGGACTGCCACACGCGTTGTGTGGCCCCTCGAGTTGGGGTGATGGACTCCCACACGCCTTGTGTGGCCCTTTGAGTTGGGGTGATGGACTCCCACACGCCTTGTGTGGCCCCTCGAGTTGGGGTGATGGACTGCCACACGCGTTGTGTGGCCCCTTGAGTTGGGGTGATGGACTGCCACACGCGTTGTGTGGCCCCTTGAGTTGGGGTGATCGACTCCCACACGCGTTGTGTGGCCCCTTGAGTTGGGGTGATGGGCTGCCACACGCATTGTGTGGCCCCTTGAGTTGGGGTGATGGGCTGCCACACGCCTTGTGTGGCCCCTTGAGTTGGGGTGATGGACTGCCACACGCGTTGTGTGGCCCCTTGAGTTGGGGTGATGGACTGCCACACGCGTTGTGTGGCCCCTTGAGTTGGGGTAATGGACTCCCACACGCCTTGCGTGGACCCTTGAGTTGGGGTGATGGATTCCCACACGCCTTGCGTGGACCCTTGAGTTGGGGTGATGGACTCCCACACGCCTTGTGTGGCCCCTTGAGTTGGAGTGACGGACTCCCACACGCCTGCGTGGACCCTCGACTTGGGGTGATGGACTGCCACACGCGTTGAGTGGCCCCTTGAGTTGGGGTGATGGACTCCCACGAGCCTTGTGTGGCCCCTTGAGTTGGGGTGATGGACTCCCACACGCGTTGTGTGGCCCCTTGAGTTGGGGTGATGGACTCCCACACGCGTTGTGTGGCCCTTTGAGTTGGGGTGATGGACTGCCACACGCCTTGTGTGGCCCCTTGAGTTGGGGTGATGGACTGCCACACGCGTTGTGTGGCCCCTTAAGTTGGGGTGATGGACTGCCACACACGTTGTGTGGCCCCTTGAGTTGGCCTGATGGACTCCCACACGCCTTGTGTGGCCCCTTGAGTTGGTGTGATGGACTCCCACACGCCTTGTGTGGCCCCTTGAGTTGGGGTGATGGACTGCCACACGCGTTGTGTGGCCCCTCGAGTTGGGGTGATGGACTCCCACACGCCTTGTGTGGCCCCTTGAGTTGGGGTGATGGACTGCCACACGCGTTGTGTGGCCCCTTGAGTTGGGGTGATGGACTGCCACACGCCTTGTGTGGCCCCTTGAGTTGGGGTGATGGACTGCCACACGCGTTGTGTGGCCCCTCGAGTTGGGGTGATGGACTGCCACACGCCTTGTGTGGCCCCTTGAGTTGGGGTGATGGACTGCCACACGCGTTGTGTGGCCCCTTGAGTTGGGGTGATGGACTGCCACACGCGTTGTGTGGCCCCTTGAGTTGGGGTGATGGACTCCCACACGCGTTGTCTGGCCCCTTGAGTTGGGGTGATGGACTCCCACACGCCTTGTGTGGCCCCTCGATTTGGGGTGATGGACTGCCACACGCCTTGTGTGGCCCCTTGAGTTGGGGTGATGGACTGCCACACGCGTTGTGTGGCCCCTTGAGTTGGGGTGAGGGACTCCCACACGCGTTGTGTGGCCCCTTGAGTTGGGGTGATGGACTCCCACACGCCTTGTGTGGCCCCTTGAGTTGGGGTGATGGAGTGCCACACGCGTTGTGTGGCCCCTTGAGTTGGGGTGATGGACTCCCTCATGCCTTGTGTGGCCCCTTGAGTTGGGGTGATGGACTCCCACACGCGTTGTGTGGCCCCTTGAGTTCGGGTGATGGACTGCCACACGCGTTGTGTGGCCCCTTGAGTTGGGGTGATGGACTCCCACACGCGTTGTGTGGCCCCTTGAGTTGGGGTGATGGACTCCCACACGCGTTGTGTGGCCCCTTGAGTTGGGGTGATGGACTCCCACACGCCTTGTGTGGCCCCTTGAGTTGGGGTGATGGACTGCCACACGCGTTGTGTGGCCCCTTGAGTTGGGGTGATGGACTGCCACACGCGTTGTGTGACCCCTTGAGTTGGGGTGATGGACTGCCACACGCCTTGTGTGGCCCCTTGAGTTGGGGTGATGCACTGCCACACGCGTTGTGTGGCCCCTTGAGTTGGGGTGATGGACTGCCACACGCGTTGTGTGGCCCCTTGAGTTGGGGTGATGGACTGCCACACGCGTTGAGTGCCCCCTTGAGTTGGGGTGATGGACTCCCACACGCCTTGTGTGGCCCCTTGAGTTGGGGTGATGGACTCCCACACGCCTTGTGTGGCCCCTTGAGTTGGGGTGATGGACTGCCACACGCGTTGTGTGGCCCCTTGAGTTGGGGTGATGGACTCCCACACGCCTTGTGTGGCCCCTCGAGTTGGGGTGATGGACTCCCACACGCCTTGTGTGGCCCCTTGAGTTGGGTTGATGGACTGCCACACGCGTTGTGTGGCCCCTTGAGTTGGGGTGATGGACTGCCACACGCGTTGTGTGGCCCCTTGAGTTGGGGTGATCGACTCCCACACGCATTGTGTGGCCCCTTGAGTTGGGGTGATGGACTCCCACACGCGACTGTGTGGCCCCTTGAGTTGGGGTGATGGACTGCCACACGCGTTGTGTGGCCCCTTGAGTTGGGGTGATGGACTCCCACACGCCTTGTGTGGCCCCTTGAGTTGGGGTGATGGACTGCCACACGCCTTGTGTGGCCCCTTGAGTTGGGCTGATGGACTGCCACACGCGTTGTGTGGCCCCTTGAGTTGGGGTGATGCACTCCCACACGCGTTGAGTGGCCCCTTGAGTTGGGGTGATGGACTCCCAGACGCCTTGTGAGGCCCCTTGAGTTGGGGTGATGGACTCCCACACGCCTTGTGTGGCCCCTTGAGTTGGGGTGATGGACTGCCACACGCCTCGTGTGGCCCCTTGAGTTGGGCTGATGGACTGCCACACGCGTTGTGTGGCCCCTTGAGTTGGGGTGAGGGACTCCCACACGCGTTGTGTGGCCCCTTGAGTTGGGGTGATGGACTCCCACACGCCTTGTGTGGCCCCTTGAGTTGGGGTGATGGACTGCCACACGCGTTGTGTGGCCCCTTGAGTCGGGGTGATGGACTCCCTCATGCCTTGTGTGGCCCCTTGAGTTGGGGTGATGGACTCCCACACGCCTTGTGTGGCCCCTCGAGTTCGGGTGATGGACTGCCACACGCGTTGTGTGGCCCCTCGAGTTGGGGTGATGGACTGCCACACGCGTTGTGTGGCCCCTTGAGTTGGGGTGATGGACTCCCACACGCGTTGTGTGGCCCCTTGAGTTGGGGTGATGGACTCCCACACGCATTGTGTGGCCCCTTGAGTTGGGGTGATGGACTCCCACACGCCTTGTGTGGCCCCTTGAGTTGGGGTGATGGACTCCCACACGCCTTGTGTGGCCCCTTGAGTTGGGGTGATGGACTGCCACACGCGTTGTGTGACCCCTTGAGTTGGGGTGATGGACTCCCACACGCCTTGTGTCGCCCCTTGAGTTGGGGTGATGGACTGCCGCACGCGTTGTGTGGCCCCTTGAGTTGGGGTGATGGACTGCCACACGCGTTGTGTGGCCCCTTGAGTTGGGGTGATGGACTGCCACACGCGTTGAGTGCCCCCTTGAGTTTGGGTGATGGACTCCCACACGCCTTGTGTGGCCCCTTGAGTTGGGGTGATGGACTCCCACACGCCTTGTGTGGCCCCTTGAGTTGGGGTGATGGACTGCCACACGCGTTGTGTGGCCCCTCGAGTTGGGGTGATGGACTCCCACACGCCTTGTGTGGCCCCTCGAGTTGGGGTGATGGACTGCCACACGCCTTGTGTGGCCCCTTGAGTTGGGTTGATGGACTGCCACACGCGTTGTGTGGCCCCTTGAGTTGGGGTGATGGACTGCCACACGCGTTGTGTGGCCCCTTGAGTTGGGGTGATCGACTCCCACACGCATTGTGTGGCCCCTTGAGTTGGGGTGATGGACTCCCACACGCGACTGTGTGGCCCCTTGAGTTGGGGTGATGGACTGCCACACGCGTTGTGTGGCCCCTTGATTTGGGGTGATGGACTCCCACACGCCTTGTGTGGCCCCTTGAGTTGGGGTGATGGACTGCCACACGCCTTGTGTGGCCCCTTGAGTTGGGGTGATGGACTCCCACACGCCTTGTGTGGCCCCTTGAGTTGGGGTGATGGACTGCCGCACGCGTTGTGTGGCCCCTTGAGTTGGGGTGATGGACTGCCACACGCGTTGTGTGGCCCCTTGAGTTGGGGTGATGGACTGCCACACGCGTTGAGTGCCCCCTTGAGTTGGGGTGATGGACTCCCACACGCCTTGTGTGGCCCCTTGAGTTGGGGTGATGGACTGCCGCACGCGTTGTGTGGCCCCTTGAGTTGGGGTGATGGACTGCCACACGCGTTGTGTGGCCCCTTGAGTTGGGGTGATGGACTGCCACACGCGTTGAGTGCCCCCTTGAGTTGGGGTGATGGACTCCCACACGCCTTGTGTGGCCCCTTGAGTTGGGGTGATGGACTCCCACACGCCTTATGTGGCCCCTTGAGTTGGGGTGATGGACTGCCACACGCGTTGTGTGGCCCCTCGAGTTGGGGTGATGGACTCCCACACGCCTTGTGTGGCCCCTCGAGTTGGGGTGATGGACTGCCACACGCCTTGTGTGGCCCCTTGAGTTGGGTTGATGGACTGCCACACGCGTTGTGTGGCCCCTTGAGTTGGGGTGATGGACTCCCACACGCCTTGTGTGGCCCCTTGAGTTGGGGTGATGGACTCCCACACGCATTGTGTGGCCCCTTGAGTTGGGGTGATGGACTCCCACACGCGACTGTGTGGCCCCTTGAGTTGGGGTGATGGACTGCCACACGCGTTGTGTGGCCCCTTGAGTTGGGGTGATGGACTCCCACACGCCTTGTGTGGCCCCTTGAGTTGGGGTGATGGACTGCCACACGCCTTGTGTGGCCCCTTGAGTTGGGCTGATGGACTGCCACACGCGTTGTGTGGCCCCTTGAGTTGGGGTGATGCACTCCCACACGCGTTGAGTGGCCCCTTGAGTTGGGGTGATGGACTCCCAGACACCTTGTGTGGCCCCTTGAGTTGGGGTGATGGACTCCCACACGCCTTGTGTGGCCCCTTGAGTTGGGGTGATGGACTGCCACACGCCTTGTGTGGCCCCTTGAGTTGGGCTGATGGACTGCCACACGCGTTGTGTGGCCCCTTGAGTTGGGGTGAGGGACTCCCACACGCGTTGTGTGGCCCCTTGAGTTGGGGTGATGGACTCCCACACGCCTTGTGTGGCCCCTTGAGTTGGGGTGATGGAGTGCCACACGCGTTGTGTGGCCCCTTGAGTTGGGGTGATGGACTCCCTCATGCCTTGTGTGGCCCCTTGAGTTGGGGTGATGGACTCCCACACGCCTTGTGTGGCCCCTCGAGTTCGGGTGAGGGACTGCCACACGCGTTGTGTGGCCCCTCGAGTTGGGGTGATGGACTGCCACACGCGTTGTGTGGCCCCTTGAGTTGGGGTGATGGACTCCCACACGCGTTGTGTGGCCCCTTGAGTTGGGGTGATGGACTCCCACGCGCATTGTGTGGCCCCTTGAGTTGGGGTGATGGACTCCCACACGCGTTGTGTGGCCCCTTGAGTTGGGGTGATGGACTGCCACACGCGTTGTGTGGCCCCTTGAGTTGGGGTGATGGACTGCCACACGCGTTGTGTGACCCCTTGAGTTGGGGTGATGGACTCCCACACGCCTTGTGTGGCCCCTTGAGTTGGGGTGATGGACTGCCGCACGCGTTGTGTGGCCCCTTGAGTTGGGGTGATGGACTGCCACACGCGTTGTGTGGCCCCTTGAGTTGGGGTGATGGACTGCCACACGCGTTGAGTGCCCCCTTGAGTTGGGGTGATGGACTGCCACACGCGTTGTGTGGCCCCTCGAGTTGGGGTGATGGACTCCCACACGCCTTGTGTGGCCCCTCGAGTTGGGGTGATGGACTGCCACACGCCTTGTGTGGCCCCTTGAGTTGGGTTGATGGACTGCCACACGCGTTGTGTGGCCCCTTGAGTTGGGGTGATGGACTGCCACACGCGTTGTGTGGCCCCTTGAGTTGGGGTGCTCGACTCCCACACGCATTGTGTGGCCCCTTGAGTTGGGGTGATGGACTCCCACACGCGACTGTGTGGCCCCTTGAGTTGGGGTGATGGACTGCCACACGCGTTGTGTGGCCCCTTGAGTTGGGGTGATGGACTCCCACACGCCTTGTGTGGCCCCTTGAGTTGGGGTGATGGACTGCCACACGCCTTGTGTGGCCCCTTGAGTTGGGCTGATGGACTGCCACACGCGTTGTGTGGCCCCTTGAGTTGGGGTGATGCACTCCCACACGCGTTGAGTGGCCCCTTGAGTTGGGGTGATGGACTCCCACACGCCTTGTGTGGCCCCTTGAGTTGGGGTGATGGACTCCCACACGCCTTGTGTGGCCCCTTGAGTTGGGGTGATGGACTGCCACACACGTTGTGTGGCCCCTCGAGTTGGGGTGATGGACTCCCACACGCCTTGTGTGGCCCCTCGAGTTGGGATGATGGACTGCCACACGCCTTGTGTGGCCCCTTGAGTTGGGGTGATGGACTGCCACACGCGTTGTGTGGCCCCTTGAGTTGGGGTGATGGACTGCCGCACGCGTTGTGTGGCCCCTTGAGTTGGGGTGATCGACTCCCACACGCATTGTGTGGCCCCTTGAGTTGGGTTAATGGGCTGCCACACGCATTGTGTGGCCCCTTGAGTTGGGGTGATGGACTGCCACACGCGTTGTGTGGCCCCTTGAGTTGGGGTGATGGACTGCCACACGCGTTGTGTGGCCCCTTGAGTTGGGGTGATGGACTGCCACACGCGTTGTGTGGCCCCTTGAGTTGGGGTAATGGATTCCCACACGCCTTGCGTGGACCCTTGATTTGGGGTGATGGCTTCCCACACGCCTTGCGTGGCCCCTTGAATTGGGGTGATGGACTCCCACACGCCTTGTGTGGCCCCTTGAGTTGGGGTGATGGACTCCCACACGCCTGCGTGGACCCTCGACTTGGGGTGATGGACTGCCACACGCGTTGAGTGGCCCCTTGAGTTGGGGTGATGGACTGCCACACGCGTTGAGTGGCCCCTTGAGTTGGGGTGATGGACTCCCACACGCGTTGTGTGGCCCCTTGAGTTGGGGTGAGGGACTCCCACACACGTTGTGTGGCCCCTTGAGTTGGGGTGATGGACTGCCACACGCCTTGTGTGGCCCCTTGAGTTGGGGTGATGGAGTGCCACACGCGTTGTGTGGCCCCTTGAGTTGGGGTGATGGACTCCCTCATGCCTTGTGTGGCCCCTTGAGTTGGGGTGATGGACTCCCACACGCCTTGTGTGGCCCCTCGAGTTCGGGTGATGGACTGCCACACGCGTTGTGTGGCCCCTTGAGTTGGGGTGATGGACCGCCACACGCCTTGTGTGGCCCTTTGAGTTGGGGTGATGGACTCCCACACGCCTTGTGTGGCCCCTCGAGTTGGGGTGATGGACTGCCACACGCCTTGTGTGGCCCCTTGAGTTGGGGTGATGGACTGCCACACGCGTTGTGTGGCCCTTTGAGTTGGGGTGATGGACTGCCACACGCGTTGTGTGGCCCCTTGAGTTGGGGTGATCGACTCCCACACGCATTGTGTGGCCCCTTGAGTTGGGGTAATGGACTCCCACACGCGACTGTGTGGCCCCTTGAGTTGGGGTGATGGACTGCCACACGCCTTGTGTGGCCCCTTGAGTTGGGGTGATGGACTCCCACACGCCTTGTGTGGCCCCTTGAGTTGGGGTGATGGACTGCCACACGCCTTGTGTGGCCCCTTGAGTTGGGGTGATGGACTCCCACACGCCTTGTGTGGCCCCTTGAGTTGGGGTGATGCACTTCCACACGCGTTGAGTGGCCCCTTGAGTTGGGGTGATGGACTCCCACACGCCTTGTGTGGCCCCTTGAGTCGGGGTGATGGACTCCCACACGCGTTGTGTGGCCCCTTGAGTTGGGGTGATGGACTGCCACACGCGTTGTGTGGCCCCTCGAGTTGGGGTGATGGACTCCCACACGCCTTGTGTGGCCCTTTGAGTTGGGGTGATGGACTCCCACACGCCTTGTGTGCCCCCTCGAGTTGGGGTGATGGACTGCCACACGCCTTGTGTGGCCCCTTGAGTTGGGGTGATGGACTGCCACACGCGTTGTGTGCTCCCTTGAGTTGGGGTGATGGACTCCCACACGCATTGTGTGGCCCCTTGAGTTGGGGTGATGGGCTGCCACACGCATTGTGTGGCCCCTTGAGTTGGGGTGATGGACTGCCACACGCGTTGTGTGGCCCCTTGAGTTGGGGTGATGGACTGCCACACGCGTTGTGTGGCCCCTTGAGTTGGGGTAATGGATTCCCACACGCCTTGCGTGGACCCTTGAGTTGGGGTGATGGATTCCCACACGCCTTGCGTGGCCCCTTGAGTTGGGGTGATGGACTGCCACACGCCTTGTGTGGCCCCTTGAGTTGGGGTGATGGACTCCCACACGCCTTGTGTGGCCCCTTGAGTTGGGGTGATGGACTGCCACACGCCTTGTGTGGCCCCTTGAGTTGGGGTGATGGACTCCCACACGCCTTGTGTGGCCCCTTGAGTTGGGGTGATGCACTCCCACACGCGTTGTGTGGCCCCTTGAGTTGGGGTGATGGACTCCCTCATGCCTTGTGTGGCCCCTTCAGTTGGGGTGATGGACTCCCACACGCCTTGTGTGGCCCCTCGAGTTCGGGTGATGGACTGCCACACGCGTTGTGTGGCCCCTTGAGTTGGGGTGATGGACCGCCACACGCCTTGTGTGGCCCTTTGAGTTGGGGTGATGGACTCCCACACGCCTTGTGTGGCCCCTCGAGTTGGGGTGATGGACTGCCACACGCCTTGTGTGGCCCCTTGAGTTGGGGTGATGGACTGCCACACGCGTTGTGTGGCCCTTTGAGTTGGGGTGATGGACTGCCACACGCGTTGTGTGGCCCCTTGAGTTGGGGTGATCGACTCCCACACGCATTGTGTGGCCCCTTGAGTTGGGGTGATGGACTCCCACACGCGACTGTGTGGCCCCTTGAGTTGGGGTGATGGACTGCCACACGCCTTGTGTGGCCCCTTGAGTTGGGGTGATGGACTCCCACACGCCTTGTGTGGCCCCTTGAGTTGGGGTGATGGACTGCCACACGCCTTGTGTGGCCCCTTGAGTTGGGGTGATGGACTCCCACACGCCTTGTGTGGCCCCTTGAGTTGGGGTGATGCACTTCCACACGCGTTGAGTGGCCCCTTGAGTTGGGGTGATGGACTCCCACACGCCTTGTGTGGCCCCTTGAGTTGGGGTGATGGACTCCCACACGCGTTGTGTGGCCCCTTGAGTTGGGGTGATGGACTGCCACACGCGTTGTGTGGCCCCTCGAGTTGGGGTGATGGAATCCCACACGCCTTGTGTGGCCCTTTGAGTTGGGGTGATGGACTCCCACACGCCTTGTGTGCCCCCTCGAGTTGGGGTGATGGACTGCCACACGCCTTGTGTGGCCCCTTGAGTTGGGGTGATGGACTGCCACACGCGTTGTGTGCTCCCTTGAGTTGGGGTGATGGACTCCCACACGCATTGTGTGGCCCCTTGAGTTGGGGTGATGGGCTGCCACACGCATTGTGTGGCCCCTTGAGTTGGGGTGATGGACTGCCACACGCGTTGTGTGGCCCCTTGAGTTGGGGTGATGGACTGCCACACGCGTTGTGTGGCCCCTTGAGTTGGGGTAATGGATTCCCACACGCCTTGCGTGGACCCTTGAGTTGGGGTGATGGATTCCCACACGCCTTGCGTGGCCCCTTGAGTTGGGGTGATGGACTGCCACACGCCTTGTGTGGCCCCTTGAGTTGGGGTGATGGACTCCCACACGCCTTGTGTGGCCCCTTGAGTTGGGGTGATGGACTGCCACACGCCTTGTGTGGCCCCTTGAGTTGGGGTGATGGACTCCCACACGCCTTGTGTGGCCCCTTGAGTTGGGGTGATGCACTCCCACACGCGTTGAGTGGCCCCTTGAGTTGGGGTGATGGACTCCCACACGCCTTGTGTGGCCCCTTGAGTTGGGGTGATGGACTGCCACACGCGTTGTGTGGCCCCTTGAGTTGGGGTGATGGACTCCCACACGCGTTGTGTGGCCCCTTGAGTTGGGGTGATGGACTGCCACACGCGTTGTGTGGCCCCTCGAGTTGGGGTGATGGACTCCCACACGCCTTGTGTGGCCCTTTGAGTTGGGGTGATGGACTCCCACACGCCTTGTGTGGCCCCTTGAGTTGGGGTGATGGACTCCCACACGCGTTGTGTGCTCCCTTGAGTTGGGGTGATGGACTCCCACACGCATTGTGTGGCCCCTTGAGTTGGGGTGATGGGCTGCCACACGCATTGTCTGGCCCCTTGAGTTGGGGTGATGGACTGCCACACGCGTTGTGTGGCCCCTTGAGTTGGGGTGATGGACTGCCACACGCGTTGTGTGGCCCCTTGAGTTGGGGTAACGGATTCCCACACGCCTTGCGTGGACCCTTGAGTTGGGGTGATGGATTCCCACACGCCTTGCGTGGCCCCTTGAGTTGGGGTGATGGACTCCCACACGCCTTGTGTGGCCCCTTGAGTTGGGGTGATGGACTCCCACACGCCTGCGTGGACCCTCGACTTGGGGTGATGGACTGCCACACGCGTTGAGTGGCCCCTTGAGTTGGGGTGATGGACTCCCACACGCGTTGTGTGGCCCCTTGAGTTGGGGTGATGGACTCCCACACGCGTTGTGTGGCCCCTTGAGTTGGGGTGATGGACTGCCACACTCGTTGTGTGGCCCCTTGAGTTGGGGTGATGGACTGCCACACGCGTTGTGTGGCCCCTTGAGTTGGGCTGATGGACTGCCACACACGTTGTGTGGCCCCTTGAGTTGGGGTGATGGACTCCCACACGCCTTGTGTGGCCCCTTGAGTTGGGGTGATGGACTCCCACACGCCTTGTGTGGCCCCTTGAGTTGGGGTGATGGACTGCCACACGCGTTGTGTGGCCCCTCGAGTTGGGGTGATGGACTCCCACACGCCTTGTGTGGCCCCTTGAGTTGGGGTGATGGACTGCCACACGCGTTGTGTGGCCCCTTGAGTTGGGGTGATGGACTCCCACACGCCTTTTGTGGCCCCTTGAGTTGGGGTGATCGACTGCCACACGCCTTGTGTGGCCCCTTGAGTTGGGGTGATGGACTCCCACACGCCTTGTGTGGCCCCTTGAGTTGGGGTGATGGACTCCCACACGCGTTGTGTGGCCCCTTGAGTTGGGGTGATGGACTCCCACACGCGTTGTGTGGCCCCTTAAGTTGGGGTGATGGACTCCCACACGCCTTGTGTGGCCCCTTGAGTTGGGGTGATGGACTCCCACACGCGTTGTGTGGCCCCTTGAGTTGGGGTGATGGACTCCCACACGCGTTGTGTGGCCCCTTAAGTTGGGGTGATGGACTCCCACATGCCTTGTGTGGCCCCTTGAGTTGGGGTGATGGACTCCCACACGCCTTGTGTGGCCCCTCGAGTTGGGGTGATGGACTGCCACACGCGTTCTGTGGCCCCTTGAGTTGGGCTGATGGACTGCCACACGCGTTGTGTGGCCCCTTGAGTTGGGGTGATGGACTGCCACACGCGTTGTGTGGCCCCTTGAGTTGGGGTGATGGACTCCCACACGCCTTGTGTGGCCCCTTGAGTTGGGGTGATGGACTGCCTCACGCGTTGAGTGGCCCCTTGAGTTGGGCTGATGGACTGCCACACGCCTTGTGTGGCCCCTCGAGTTGGGGTGATGGACTGCCACACGCGTTGTGTGGCGCCTTGAGTTGGGCTGATGGACTGCCACACACGTTGTGTGGCCCCTTGAGTTGGGGTGATGGACTGCCACACGCGTTGTGTGGCTCCTTGAGTTGGGGTGATGGACTCCCACACGCCTTGTGTGGCCCCTTGAGTTGGGGTGATGGACTGCCACACGCGTTGTGTGGCCCCTTGAGTTGGGGTGATGGACTCCCACACGCGTTGTGTGGCCTCTTGAGTTGGGGTGATGGACTGCCACACGCATTGTGTGGCCCCTTGAGTTGCGGTGATGGACTCCCACACGCCTGCGTGGACCCTCGACTTGGGGTGATGGACTGCCACACGCGTTGAGTGGCCCCTTGAGTTGGGGTGATGGACTCCCACACGCCTTGTGTGGCCCCTTGAGTTGGGGTGATGGACTCCCACACGCGTTGTGTGGCCCCTTGAGTTGGGGTGATGGACTCCCACACGCGTTGTGTGGCCCCTTAAGTTGGGGTGATGGACTCCCACACGCGTTGTGTGGCCCCTTGAGTTGGGGTGATGGACTCCCACACGCCTTGTGTGGCCCCTCGAGTTGGGGTGATGGACTGCCACACGCGTTCTGTGGCCCCTTGAGTTGGGCTGATGGACTGCCACACGCGTTTTGTGGCCCCTTGAGTTGGGGTGATGGACTGCCACACGCGTTGTGTGGCCCCTTGAGTTGGGGTGATGGACTCCCACACGCCTTGTGTGGCCCCTTGAGTTGGGGTGATGGACTGCCACACGCGTTGAGTGGCCCCTTGAGTTGGGCTGATGGACTGCGACACGCGTTGTGTGGCCCCTTGAGTTGGGGTGATGGACTGCCACACGCGTTGTGTGGCCCCTTAAGTTGGGGTGATGGACTCCCACATGCCTTGTGTGGCCCCTTGAGTTGGGGTGATGGACTGCCACACGCGTTGTGTGGCCCCTCGAGTTGGGGTGATGGACTGCCACACGCGTTGTGTGGCCCCTTGAGTTGGGCTGATGGACTGCCACAGGCGTTGTGTGGCCCCTTGAGTTGGGGTGATGGACTGCCACACGCGTTGTGTGGCTCCTTGAGTTGGGGTGATGGACTCCCACACGCCTTGTGTGGCCCCTTGAGTTGGGGTGATGGACTGCCACACGCGTTGTGTGGCCCCTTGAGTTGCGGTGATGGACTCCCACACGCGTTGTGTGGCCCCTTGAGTTGGGGTGATGGACTGCCACACGCATTGTGTGGCCCCTTGAGTTGGGGTGATGGACTGCCACACGTCTTGTGTGGCCCCTTGAGTTGGGGTGATGGACTCCCACACGCCTTGTGTGGCCCCTTGAGTTGGGGTGATGGACTCCCACACGCGTTGTGTGGCCCCTTGAGTTGGGGTGATGGACTGCCACACGCGTTGTGTGGCCCCTTGAGTTGGGGTGATGGAGTGCCACACGCCTTGTGTGGCCCCTCGAGTTGGGGTGATGGGCTGCCACACGCATTGTGTGGCCCCTTGAGTTGGGGTGATGGACTGCCACACGCGTTGAGTGGCCCCTTGAGTTGGCGTGATGGACTCCCACACGCGTTGTGTGGCCACTTGAGTTGGGGTGATGGACTCCCACACGCGTTGTGTGGCCCCTTGAGTCCGGGTGATGGACTGCCACACGCGTTGTGTGGCCCCTCGAGTTGGGCTGATGGACTCCCACACGCCTTGTGTGGCCCCTTGAGTTGGGGTGATGGACTGCCACGCGCGTTGTGTGGCCCCTTGAGTTGGGGTGATGGACTCCCACACGCGTTGTGTGGCCCCTTAAGTTGGGGTGATGGACTCCCACATGCCTTGTGTGGCCCCTTGAGTTGGGGTGATGGACTCCCACACGCCTTGTGTGGCCCCTCGAGTTGGGGTGATGGACTGCCACACGCGTTCTGTGGCCCCTTGAGTTGGGC
This sequence comes from Eutreptiella sp. 'Long Island Sound 2002', assembly GCA_964036045.1. Lineage (NCBI taxonomy): Eukaryota > Euglenozoa > Euglenophyceae > Eutreptiales > Eutreptiaceae > Eutreptiella > Eutreptiella sp. 'Long Island Sound 2002'. The sequence continues at coordinate 19,965,329 of OZ038392.1, read as the reverse complement.
TGATGGACTGCCACACGCGACTGTGTGGCCCCTTGAGTTGGGGTGATGGACTGCCACACGCGTTGTGTGGCCCCTTGAGTTGGGGTGATGGACTCCCACACGCCTTGTGTGGCCCCTTGAGTTGGGGTGATGGACTACCACACGCGTTGAGTGGCCCCTTGAGTTGGGCTGATGGACTGCCACACGCGTTGTGTGGCCCCTTGAGTTGGGGTGATGGACTGCCACACGCCTTGTGTGGCCCCTCGAGTTGGGGTGATGGGCTGCCACACGCATTGTGTGGCCCCTTGAGTTGGGGTGATGGACTGCCACACGCGTTGAGTGGCCCCTTGAGTTGGCGTGATGGACTCCCACACGCCTTGTGTGGCCACTTGAGTTGGGGTGATGGACTCCCACACGCGTTGTGTGGCCCCTTGAGTCCGGGTGATGGACTGCCACACGCGTCGTGTGGCCCCTAGAGTTGGGCTGATGGACTGCCACACGCGTTGTGTGGCCCCTTGAGTTGGGGTGATGGACTGCCACGCGCGTTGTGTGGCCCCTTGAGTTGGGGTGATGGACTCCCACACGCGTTGTGTGGCCCCTTAAGTTGGGGTGATGGACTCCCACATGCCTTGTGTGGCCCCTTGAGTTGGGGTGATGGACTCCCACACGCCTTGTGTGGCCCCTCGAGTTGGGGTGATGGACTGCCACACGCGTTCTGTGGCCCCTTGAGTTGGGCTGATGGACTGCCACACGCGTTGTGTGGCCCCTTGAGTTGGGGTGATGGACTGCCACACGCGTTGTGTGGCCCCTTGAGTTGGGGTGATGGACTCCCACACGCCTTGTGTGGCCCCTTGAGTTGGGGTGATGGACTGCCACACGCGTTGAGTGGCCCCTTGAGTTGGGCTGATGGACTGCCACACGCGTTGTGTGGCCCCTTGAGTTGGGGTGATGGACTGCCACACGCGTTGTGTGGCCCCTTAAGTTGGGGTGATGGACTCCCACATGCCTTGTGTGGCCCCTTGAGTTGGGGTGATGGACTGCCACACGCCTTGTGTGGCCCCTCGAGTTGGGGTGATGGACTGCCACACGCGTTGTGTGGCCCCTTGAGTTGGGCTGATGGACTGCCACAGGCGTTGTGTGGCCCCTTGAGTTGGGGTGATGGACTGCCACACGCGTTGTGTGGCTCCTTGAGTTGGGGTGATGGACTCCCACACGCCTTGTGTGGCCCCTTGAGTTGGGGTGATGGACTGCCACACGCGTTGTGTGGCCCCTTGAGTTGGGGTGATGGACTCCCACACGCGTTGTGTGGCCCCTTGAGTTGGGGTGATGGACTGCCACACGCATTGTGTGGCCCCTTGAGTTGCGGTGATGGACTCCCACACGCCTGCGTGGACCCTCGACTTGGGGTGATGGACTGCCACACGCGTTGAGTGGCCCCTTGAGTTGGGGTGATGGACTCCCACACGCCTTGTGTGGCCCCGTGAGTTGGGGTGATGGACTCCCACACGCGTTGTGTGGCCCCTTGAGTTGGGGTGATGGACTCCCACACGCGTTGTGTGGCCCCTTAAGTTGGGGTGATGGACTCCCACATGCCTTGTGTGGCCCCTTGAGTTGGGGTGATGGACTCCCACACGCCTTGTGTGGCCCCTCGAGTTGGGGTGATGGACTGCCACACGCGTTCTGTGGCCCCTTGAGTTGGGGTGATGGACTCCCACACGCCTTGTGTGGCCCCGTGAGTTGGGGTGATGGACTCCCACACGCGTTGTGTGGCCCCTTGAGTTGGGGTGATGGACTCCCACACGCGTTGTGTGGCCCCTTAAGTTGGGGTGATGGACTCCCACATGCCTTGTGTGGCCCCTTGAGTTGGGGTGATGGACTCCCACACGCCTTGTGTGGCCCCTCGAGTTGGGGTGATGGACTGCCACACGCGTTCTGTGGCCCCTTGAGTTGGGCTGATGGACTGCCACACGCGTTGTGTGGCCCCTTGAGTTGGGGTGATGGACTCCCACACGCCTTGTGTGGCCCCTTGAGTTGGGGTGATGGACTGCCACACGCGTTGAGTGGCCCCTTGAGTTGGGCTGATGGACTGCCACACGCGTTGTGTGGCCCCTTGAGTTGGGGTGATGGACTGCCACACGCGTTGTGTGGCCCCTTAAGTTGGGGTGATGGACTGCCACACGCGTTGTGTGGCCCCTTGAGTTGGGGTGATGGACTGCCACACGCGTTGTGTGGCCCCTCGAGTTGGGGTGATGGACTGCCACACGCGTTGTGTGGCCCCTTGAGTTGGGCTGATGGACTGCCACAGGCGTTGTGTGGCCCCTTGAGTTGGGGTGATGGACTGCCACACGCGTTGTGTGGCTCCTTGAGTTGGGGTGATGGACTCCCACACGCCTTGTGTGGCCCCTTGAGTTGGGGTGATGGACTGCCACACGCGTTGTGTGGCCCCTTGAGTTGGGGTGATGAACTCCCACACGCGTTGTGTGGCCCCTTGAGTTGGGGTGATGGACTGCCACACGTCTTGTGTGGCCCCTTGAGTTGGGGTGATGGACTCCCACACGCCTTGTGTGGCCCCTTGAGTTGGGGTGATGGACTCCCACACGCCTTGTGTGGCCCCTTGAGTTGGGGTGATGGACTGCCACACGCGTTGTGTGGCCCCTTGAGTTGGGGTGATGGAGTGCTACACGCCTTGTGTGGCCCCTCGAGTTGGGGTGATGGACTGCCACACGCGTTGAGTGGCCCCTTGAGTTGGCGTGATGGACTCCCACACGCCTTGTGTGGCCACTTGAGTTGGGGTGATGGACTCCCACACGCGTTGTGTGGCCCCTTGAGTCCGGGTCATGGACTGCCACACGCGTCGTGTGGCCCCTAGAGTTGGGCTGATGGACTGCCACACGCGTTGTGTGGCCCCTTGAGTTGGGGTGATGGACTGCCACGCGCGTTGTGTTGCCCCTTGAATTGCGGTGACGGACTCCCACACGCGTTGTGTGGCCCCTTGAGTTGGGGTGATGGACTCCCACACGCGTTGTGTGGCCCCTCGAGTTGGGGTGATGGACTGCCACACGCGTTGTGTGGCCCCTCGAGTTGGGGTGATGGACTGCCACACGCGTTGTGTGGCCCCCTGAGTTGGGGTGATGGACTCCCACACGCGTTGTGTGGCCCCTTGAGTTGGGGTGATGGACTCCCACACGCGTTGTGTGGCCCCTTGAGTTGGGGTGATGGACTCCCACACGCCTTGTGTGGCCCCTTGAGTTGGGGTGATGGGGTCCCACACGCGTTGTGTGGCCCCTCGAGTTGGGGTGATGGACTGCCACACACGTTGTGTGGCCCCTTGAGTTGGGGTGATGGACTGCCACACGCGTTGTGTGGCCCCTTGAGTTGGGGTGATGGACTCCCACACGCCTTGCGTGGACCCTCGACTTGGGGTGATGGACTGCCACACGCGTTGAGTGGCCCCTTGAGTTGGGGTGATGGACTCCCACACGCCTTGTGTGGCCCCTTGAGTTGGGGTGATGGACGGCCACACACGTTGTGTGGCCCCTTGAGTTGGGGTGATGGACTCCCACACGCGTTGTGTCCCCCCTTGAGTTGGGCTGATGGACTGCCACACGCGTTGTGTGGCCCCTTAATTTGGGGGGATGGACTCCCACACGCCTTGTGTGGCCCCTTGAGTTGGGGTGATGGACTCCCACACGCCTTGTGTGGCCCCTCGAGTTGGGGTGATGGACTGCCACACGCGTTGTGTGGCCCCTCCAGTTGGGGTGATGGACTGCCACACGCGTTGTGTGGCCCCTCGAGTTGGGGTGATGGACTGCCACACGCGTTGTGTGGCCCCTTGAGTCGGGGTGATGGACTGCCACACGCGTTGTGTGGCCCCTTGAGTTGGGGTGATGGACTGCCACACGCGTTGTGTGGCCCCTTAAGTTGGGGTGATGGACTCCCACACGCGTTGTGTGGCCCCTTGAGTTGGGGTGATGGACTCCCACACGCCTTGTGTGGCCCCTCGAGTTGGGGTGATGGACTGCCACACGCGTTGTGTGGCCCCTTGAGTTGGGGTGATGGACTGCCACACGCGTTGTGTGGCCCCTCGAGTTGGGGTGATGGACTGCCACACGCGTTGTGTGGCCCCTTGAGTTGGGGTGATGGACTCCCACACGCCTTGTGTGGCCCCTTGAGTTGGGGTGATGGACTGCCACACGCGTTGTGTGGCCCCTTGAGTTGGGGTGATGGACTCCCGCACGCGTTGTGTGGCCCCTTGAGTTCGGGTGATGGACTGCCACACGCGTTGTGTGGCCCCTTGATTTGGGGTGATGGACTGCCACACGCGTTGTGTGGCCCCTTAAGTTGGGGTGATGGACTCCCACACGCCTTGTGTGGCCCCTTGAGTTAGGGTGATGGACTCCCACACGCCTTGTGTGGCCCCTCGAGTTGGGGTGATGGACTGCCACACGCGTTGTGTGGCCCCTCGAGTTGGGGCGATGGACTGCCACACGCGTTGTGTGGCCCCTTGAGTTGGGGTGATGGACTGCCACACGCGTTGTGTGGCTCCTTGACTTGGGGTGATGGACTGCCACACGCGTTGTGTGGCCCCTTGAGTTGGGGTGATGGACTCCCACACACGTTGTGTGGCCCCTCCAGTTGGGGTGATGGACTGCCACACGCGTTGTGTGGCCCCTTGAGTTGGGGTGATGGACTCCCACACGCGTTGTGTGGCCCCTTGAGTTGGGGTGATGGACTGCCACACGCGTTGAGTGGCCCCTTGAGTTGGGGTGATCGACTGCCACACGCGTTGTGTGGCCCCTTGAGTTGGGGTGATGGACTGCCACACGCCTTGTGTGGCCCCTTGAGTTGGGGTGATGGACTGCCACACGCGTTGAGTGGCCCCTTGAGTTGGGGTGATGGACTCCCACACGCCTTGTGTGGCCCCTCGAGTTGGGGTGATGGACTCCCACACGCGTTGTGTGGCCCCTTGAGTTGGGGTGATGGGCTGCCACACGCGTTGTGTGGCCCCTTGAGTTGGGGTGATGGACTCCCACACGCGTTGTGTGGCCCCTTGAATTTGGGGTGATGGACTGCCACACGCGTTGTGTGGCCCCTTGAGTTGGGGTGATGGACTCCCACACGCGTTGTGTGGCCCCTTGAGATGGGGTGATGGACTCCCACACGCGTTGTGTGGCCCCTTAATTTGGGGTGATGGACTCCCACACGCCTTGTGTGGCCCCTTGAGTTGGGGTGATGGACTTCCACACGCCTTGTGTGGCCCCTTGAGTTGGGGTGATGGACTCCCTCATGCCTTGTGTGGCCCCTTGAGTTGGGGTGATGGACTGCCACACGCGTTGTGTGGCCCCTTAAGTTGGGGTGATGGACTCCCACACGCGTTGTGTGGCCCCTTGAATTTGGGGTGATGGACTGCCACACGCGTTGTGTGGCCCCTTGAGTTGGGGTGATGGACTCCCTCATGCCTTGTGTGGCCCCTTGAGTTGGGGTGATGGACTCCCACACGCGTTGTGTGGCCCCTTAAGTTGGGGTGATGGACTCCCACACGCCTTGTGTGGCCCCTTGAGTTGGGGTGATGGACTTCCACACGCCTTGTGTGGCCCCTTGAGTTGGGGTGATGGACTCCCTCATGCCTTGTGTGGCCCCTTGAGTTGGGGTGATGGACTGCCACACGCGTTGTGTGGCCCCTTAAGTTGGGGTGATGGACTCCCACACGCGTTGTGTGGCCCCTTGAATTTGGGGTGATGGACTGCCACACGCGTTGTGTGGCCCCTTGAGTTGGGGTGATGGACTCCCTCATGCCTTGTGTGGCCCCTTGAGTTGGGGTGATGGACTCCCACACGCGTTGTGTGGCCCCTGAAGTTGGGGTGATGGACTCCCACACGCCTTGTGTGGCCCCTTGAGTTGGGGTGATGGACTTCCACACGCCTTGTGTGGCCCCTCCAGTTGGGGTGATGGATTGCCACACGCGTTGTGTGGCCCCTCGAGTTGGGGTGATGGACTGCCACACGCGTTGTGTGGCCCCTTGAGTTGGGGTGATGGACTGCCACACGCGTTGTGTGGCACCTTGAGTTGGGATGATGGACTGCCACACGCGTTGTGTGGCCCCTTGAGTTGGGGTGATGGACTCCCACACGCGTTGTGTGGCCCCTTGAGTTGGGGTGATGGACTCCCACACGCCTTGTGTGGACCCTTGAGTTGGGGTGATGGACTGCCACACGCGTTGTGTGGCCCCTTGCGTTGGGGTGATGGACTGCCACACGCGTTGTGTGGCCCCTTGAGTTGGGGTGATGGACGGCCACACGCGTTGTGTGGCCCCTTGAGTTGGGGTGATGGACTCCCACACGCGTTGTGTGGCCCCTTGAGTTGGGGTGATGGACTGCCACACGCCTTGTGTGGCCCCTTGAGTTGGGGTGATGGACTGCCACACGCGTTGTGTGGCCCCTTGAGTTGGGGTGATGGACTCCCGCACGCCTTGTGTGGCCCCTTGAGTTGGGGTGATGGACTCCCACACGCGTTGTGTGGCCCCTTGAGTAGGGGTGATGGACTGCCACACGCGTTGTGTGGCCCCTTGAGTTGGGGTGATGGACTCCCACACGCTTTGTGTGGCCCCTTGAGTTGGGGTGATGGACTCCCACACGCGTTGTGTGGCCCCTCGAGTTGGGGTGATGGACTGCCACACGCGTTGTGTGGCCCCTTGAGTTGGGGGGATCGACTGCCACACCCGTTGTGTGGCCCCTTGAGTTGGGGTGATGGACTCCCACACGCCTTGTGTGGCCCCTTGAGTTGGGGTGATGGACTGCCACGCGCCTTGTGTGGCCCCTTGAGTTGGGGTGATGGACTGCCGCACGCGTTTTGGGGCCCCTTGAGTTGGGGTGATGGACTCCCACACGCGTTGTGTGGCCCCTTGAGTTGGGGTGATGGACTGCCACACGCGTTGTGTGGCTCCTTGAGTTGGGGTGATGGACTGCCACACGCGTTGTGTGGCCCCTTGAGTTGGGGTGATGGACTCCCACACGCGTTGTGTGGCCCCTTGAGATGGGGTGATGGACTCCCACACGCGTTGTGTGGCCCCTTGAGTTGGGGTGATGGACTGCCACACGCGTTGTGTGGCCCCTTGAGTTGGGGTGATGGACTGCCACACGCCTTGTGTGGCCCCTCGAGTTGGGGTGATGGACTGCGACACGCGTTGTGTGGCCCCTTCAGTTGGGGTGATGGACTGCCGCACGCGTTTTGGGGCCCCTTGAGTTGGGGTGATGGACTCCCACACGCGTTGTGTGGCCCCTCGAGTTGGGGTGATGGACTCCCACACGCCTTGCGTGGACCCTCGAGTTGGGGTGATGGACTCCCACACGCCTTGTGTGGGCCCTTGAGTTGGGGTGATGGAGTGCCACACGCGTTGTGTGGCCCCTTGAGTTGGGGTGATGGACTGCCGCACGCGTTGTGTGGCCCCTTGAGTTGGGGTGATGGACTCCCACACGCCTTGTGTGGCCCCTTGAGTTGGGGTGATGGACTCCCACATGCCTTGCGTGGCCCCTTGAGTTGGGGTGATGGACTCCCACACGCGTTGTGTGGACCCTCGAGTGAGGGTGATGGACTCCCACACGCCTTGTGTGGCCCCTTGAGTTGGGGTGATGGACTGCCACACGCGTTGTGTGGCCCCTTGAGTTGGGGTGATGGACTCCCACACGCGTTGTGTGGCCCCTTGAATTTGGGGTGATGGACTGCCACACGCGTTGTGTGGCCCCTTGAGTTGGGGTGATGGACTGCCACACGCGTTGTGTGGCCCCTTGAGTTGGGGTGATGGAGTGCCACACGCGTTGTGTGGACCCTTGAGTTGGGGTGATGGACTCCCTCATGCCTTGTGTGGCCCCTTGAGTTGGGGTGATGGACTCCCACACGCGTTGTGTGGCCCCTTAAGTTGGGGTGATGGACTCCCACACGCCTTGTGTGGCCCCTTGAGTTGGGGTGATGGACTTCCACACGCCTTGTGTGGCCCCTCTAGTTGGGGTGATGGATTGCCACACGCGTTGTGTGGCCCCTCGAGTTGGGGTGATGGACTGCCACACGCGTTGTGTGGCCCCTTGAGTTGGGGTGATGGACTGCCACACGCGTTGTGTGGCTCCTTGAGTTGGGGTGATGGACTGCCACACGCGTTGTGTGGCCCCTTGAGTTGGGGTGATGGACTCCCACACGCGTTGTGTGGCCCCTTGAGTTGGGGTGATGGACTGCCACGCGCCTTGTGTGGCCCCTTGAGTTGGGGTGATGGACTGCCACACGTGTTGTGTGGCCCCTTGAGTTGGGGTGATGGACTGCCACACGCGTTGTGTGGCCCCTTGAGTTGGGGTGATGGACTCCCACACGCGTTGTGTGGCCCTTGAGTTGGGGTGATGGACTCCCACATGCGTTGTGTGGCCCCTTGAGTTGGGGTGATGGACTGCCACACGCCTTGTGTGGCCCCTTGAGTTGGGGTGATGGACTGCCACACGCGTTGTGTGGCCCCTTGAGTTGGGGTGATGGACTGCCGCATGCCTTGTGTGGCCCCTTGAGTTGGGGTGATGGACTCCCACACGCGTTGTGTGGCCCCTTGAGTAGGGGTGATGGACTGCCACACGCGTTGTGTGGCCCCTTGAGTTGGGGTGATGGACTCCCACACGCTTTGTGTGGCCCCTTGAGTTGGGGTGATGGACTCCCACACGCGTTGTGTGGCCCCTCGAGTTGGGGTGATGGACTGCCACACGCGTTGTGTGGCCCCTTGAGTTGGGGGGATCGACTGCCACACGCGTTTTGTGGCCCCTTGAGTTGGGGTGATGGACTCCCACACGCCTTGTGTGGCCCCTTGAGTTGGGGTGATGGACTGCCACGCGCCTTGTGTGGCCCCTTGAGTTGGGGTGATGGACTGCCGCACGCGTTTTGGAGCCCCTTGAGTTGGGGTGATGGACTCCCACACGCGTTGTGTGGCCCCTCGAGTTGGGGTGATGGACTCCCACACGCCTTGCGTGTACCCTCGAGTTGGGGTGATGGACTCCCACACGCGTTGTGTGGCCCCTTGAGTTAGGGTGATGGACTCCCACACGCGTTGTGTGGACCCTTGAGTTGGGGTGATGGACTCCCACACGCGTTGTGTGGCCCCTTGAGTTGGGGTGATGGACTGCCACACGCGTTGTGTGGCCCCTCGAGTTGGGGTGATGGACTGCCACACGCGTTGTGTGGCCCCTTGAGTTGGGGTGATGGACTGCCGCACGCGTTTTGGGGCCCCTTGAGTTGGGGTGATGGACTCCCACACGCGTTGTGTGGCCCCTCGAGTTGGGGTGATGGACTCCCACACGCCTTGCGTGGACCCTCGAGTTGGGGTGATGGACTCCCACACGCGTTGTGTGGGCCCTTGAGTTGGGGTGATGGAGTGCCACACGCGTTGTGTGGCCCCTTGAGTCGGGGTGATGGACTGCCGCACGCGTTGTGTGGCCCCTTGAGTTGGGGTAATGGACTCCCACACGCGTTGTGTGGCCCCTTGAGTTGGGGTGATGGACTCCCACATGCCTTGCGTGGACCCTCGAGTTGGGGTGATGGACTCCCACACGCGTTGTGTGGCCCCTTGAGTTGGGGTGATGGACTCCCACACGCGTTGTGTGGACCCTCGAGTGAGGGTGATGGACTCCCACACGCCTTGTGTGGCCCCTTGAGTTGGGGTGATGGACTGCCACACGCGTTGTGTGGCCCCTTGAGTTGGGGTGATGGACGGCCACACGCGTTGTGTGGCCCCTTGAGTTGGGGTGATGGACTGCCACACGCGTTGTGTGGCCCCTTGAGTTGGGGTGATGGACTGCCACACGCCTTGTGTGGACCCTTGAGTTGGGGTGATGGACTCCCACACGCGTTGCGAGGCAATTCCCCTGGCTCTTAGGCACACTGCACATGCTCATCTCAAAAATCACTGCCATCGAAAAGATTGTGTCCATTCATGGCCGCTTGGTGGATGTGGTCGTGAAGAATAAGTCCATCATCAGAAAGTATGGCCAAAGAGCAATTATTGAGGCCGCTATAATGGATGCCCAGCAAGATAAATGTAACTGTAACAATGTAACAATGTAACAAATGTAACAATTTGGTGCAAGAATGAAGAGATTGCCTTCCAAAAACGCCAAACATGGGCGGTTGGAGATACATATCGGTGGAGTGGTTTGGAAGTTAACCCCATTCCTAATGGAAAGGAGAGGTTCTACTCGCACAAACAGAGGTTCTTGTCAACTAAAGGAGCCTCCAATTGGACCGCCATTGCTGGGGCAGGTTTCCCACAAAATCGTCTCATTTTTGAGACTTTCGATACATTCATCAAGGACAAAGTTGGAAGTCTTTTGGGCAAAGTTGCCATTGTGGGGGAAATCACCTTGGCACACGTTGGAGCTGCATGTCGCTTGCCTGCTACCATGGGGTGACAACGCTGAAAAGTCTTATAAGCACGATGAAGTAGTTGGTTTTGTTGCTGCGAGATGCACAGAAGGCAAGCTCATGGCACATACACGTGGAATTGCAATCCGTATTATCATCCCTCACCATTCTTACAAACAAGTTGCAAATTGGGTCTCTACTTGTAAATTAGCTCCCATTGCCTGAAAAAAACGCGACACACATTGATTGGTCAACATTCAATGACACCAAAGCATGGCCCTTTGATGTTTTTTGGACCCACCTTGAGAAAGAGAATTGTAACTGAAGGTGATTACAGCTGCCAATGCGGACAAAAGGTGCAAGCAATTCCAATTTTCAAGCCGCAAATTATGTTGCATGGAACGGATATGTGTCATACGCAAGTTCCGGGTGTGGGAACCAATGCATTGGGTGAAAAGCTATTTGGCGACATGAAATCCAAGCCTTCCGTGTTTTTTATGGAGCCTCTCTCATCGTCACGTTTTCTCCAAATGAAAGACACAACACCCTCAGGCTTCGCCTATCAAGGACGGGGGGGCCAAAGGGGGCTAGGGCACAACCTGCTTATGCAGTTTTCCAACCTCGGAGGCTCAAAAATGGAAATTTTCGAAACTGTTTTTTTATACATTCTAATCATCCAAAATGATCAAATATCCTATGTAAAGCATGTTTTATACCCTATCCATGTGCTTTTCACCCTGTTTGGGTGTTTGGACGGGGGCAAGGGGCTGGGGCACAACCTGCTTATGCAATTTTCCACTCTGAGCAGTTCAAAAATGGAAATTTTCGAAACCAATTTTTTTGATGCTCTCACCATTCATAATGATCCAATATCCTACGCAAACCATGTTTTAGACCCTCTTTACGTGTTTTTCACCCTATTTGGGTGTTGGAGGCGGGATGGGGGGCTTCTGAATGACTTCTTGACGAACTAACTGATTGACTGACTTTGCTCCTTCTCTCTTCGAGGTGTCTTACCAATCGGCAATAGAATTTTTGGGCCGGGATAATTTCGTGGGAGAATTGCGTCTCCAAGGAAGGTGGCGAGATTTTCCCCTGGCGAAGTTCAGGGGTGTTGGCAAGGCAGTGAAGATGCCAATGGCACTGCATAGTGTAGGTCCATACTTTTTCGGCACATTTGGGCCAGTGTTTGGAACAGCAGTTTCTTTCAGATGTCGTGAACTACTGCCGCTTTCAGTGGCCATTTGGTTTGCAAATCCTTCTGCCTCTCAAACGGAGCATGGGCTGGCACGTTCGCGTGTGCGTGAGGCAGTTGGAGACTTTGGGAATTCCAAGGGTGGCGCAATTTTCCCCTGGCGAAAAAATCTCTATACAAAATTATCCCCTCCTTGTTATCACTGCCTCCGCCGGTGTCTGCTCAATTTCTTCCTCAGACCTGTTTGCGAAAGGCTCCTGGGGCATGCACGCAGTAGAACAAAAAAATGGAAGGACGACCCCCCCCCCCTTCGACTCCAACCCCCCCTCCCCCTCTGAGACCCCCTGCCCCCCCCCCCCTCCCCCTCTTCTAATGCAGCCTGAGTTGGGGTCCTGGAAAAAATTTTAGGTTGATAGTTTCAGGTGCAACTCGAGGGTGAATAAGTGCCTGGTGGTGACCACCAGGAATCAACAGCAACCATCGGCAGCCCAATAGCGATATAGGCCAGAAACATTTTCTGGTGCCGACACCGCCCCCCCCCCCCCCCCACCAGACCCCCCCACCCCCCTCCAGACACCCCCCCCCTCTCCTCCGCTCCAATGCGTCCCTGTCCTGGGGTCATTCTACGCCCTTGAAACGCCGATCTTTCTTGCGGCTCCGCAGGTGCTGTTGCTCGTTGTGCTGAACGCGTCCCCGACCCCCACACGTGACGGACCACCTCCATCACAGAGCACGCGTCACCATTGGGGGGGGGGGGAGGACGCCCGGCGGCAGATCAGAGCGTCGGGCCCTTGGCGAAAGAATGCCCATCCGAAACCCGATGGTACTGGCAGCCGAGAGTCCAGGTCAGCAGACGCACAGCAGGAGGGCTGCTGCCGGGAGGGGGGGGGTGTTGGCACGAGGCCTCGGTATCTGAGGGGGACAGGGGGGGGGGGGATCCGTGTACACCAATCCGTCTGGGGCCTCGGCCCCGGGGGGAGGGGGTTGCAGCGTTTCCACTTATCAGTGAACTCAACAGGTGATTGGCAGGAAGATCCAGATGCAGTCGCTTAGCGGTGGCTGATGCGTTCCGCTGCATTGCCTCTGCCCTTGTCCGCTCGCTGGACTGCCCACGGGCATCTTCGTGTCTCATCTTCTATGATAGAAAGGGACCTCTGGTCTTATAGGCCACTGACGAGCCAATTTTCTTTCTGCGCTTTTTGTGCTGACAGCCTCTTGTGCACCCATGCAATAGCCCAGCGTTCCTTTGGGGGGGGCGGGGGGTAGAACTTCTTTGTCACAAAGTCGGCAAAATTTGCGCGCGATTTGTTCGGTGTTCTTAAGGATTTGCACGGGGATACGTTCAGCTGTGCCTTTGCTCATTTGTACCATGTCAGAGGATTTGGTTCATGCTGTTTAGTTTCCCACGGAAGTCGCCGAAGGGCTGAAGTGGTCTTTCCTCAGTTGTAGTGTTCCTGCGGCATTCGATGGGGTGCAGACAAGAGTGCGGGTTGTTGCACCAGGAACGTCCTCTGGGAAATTACAGCAACCCTCCACTGTTTCCCATGAGCAGTTTTTGCCAAACCTGCGTAATTTGTTTGCTCATTTTTAAGAAATGGCACACGTTTTGTCGCGGCAGAATTTGTAGATTCGGATTTCCCAACCCCCCCCCCCCCCTATCCAAAACACCACACAGACACAAGCAAGCGCGGTGGGATGCAGCGTGCGTCGAGCACAGCACACCATACGTATTCTTCGCGCATATTGGAGTAGCCTGGCCCTGGAGCTCGCGCCAGTGCCCGTGCTGCTCGTGCTCAGGAACAGTGGCTGCTGCAGTCGCTCTGTGTCTTTCCTCCGGAGCGCAGTTACCCCGTTGCCGTCCTGGTCAAGTTTTGGGGCTGGTGTCTGGAGCACAATGAGACGGCCTGTGACCAGAGTGAACTGGTGCGCCTCGTTTCGAAGGTTCTGATTCCCTGCCTTTGCCCACCCGAAGTATCGCAGTCCGCACCTTTTTCCTTCCGAATCCCACGTCCATCTGTGCATCTCCGCATGTGTGTGGTCCGATAAGGGGGGCAGGCCATTGTCTGGGAACGCTGCCACCCCGAGCCCAGCCCGACAAGGACTGACGGCCATTGCGGGTGCATGTGATCGCAGTGCATCAGTCCCTAAATTCCCATTTTTCCAGTCGGCCAGTGCGGCTGGCAAACTTCATCAAAGGAATATTGAGGGAACGGTGGCGAGAGTGTGGAACATTGGGGAAACTGGGACTGGGAAAAATGGGAAATCACCTCGCAGAGGTTGTTAGATCAAAGCCAGGCAGGCGTATATATGGGGAAAACGCCACATACCCCCTCATTTTTGGCCTTTTTGGGGCTATTCGCGTACCCTACCCCAAGGGGTTGAATTGTTAGTTTAACCCCTGGTAAAATCATTATTTTGTCCAATAAACGCATCCCCCACTGAGTTTTTGGTCCAGACCCCCCCAGACGCCCCCACTTGAAACCCACTTTTTTCAGGTTTTTAGGGAGCGGGGGGGGGGTGGGGGGGGGGGGTCAAAAATGTCGAAAAATTGACCCCCCCTTTTTTTGCTTCGAAAATCATGAATCTTTTGGTTTTTTTCGATTTTGAGCCGAAAAAGTGTTTCCGGGTCGGACCTTTGCTTAAGGGTGGTCCCACTGGACTGGGGGGGGGGGTGGGTGGGTGGGTCCGTGGCCTGTGGGTGGGTGGGTTAGTTTGGTTTTGGGCAATTTGGCCCAACGTGCCTACTCCCCCCCAGGGGGGGGGGGGGGTCTGGGTGGGTGCGTGGGTGGGTGGGCAACTGGGTAGGGGCTGGGTAGGGCCTGTTTCTTGTGTTTCCAGGTGCAAAGACATTTCTTCTGATAAAAAAAATCAGATGGCAGGCTCTACAAAGTACTTGAGCAGAGCGCCGCCGTAACAGCTGGTGGTCCAGTGGTCAAACAGTGCGCCGCAGATGCGCAGGCGTGGGTTCAATTCCAGGTTCCTGCAGTTTCGAACTTTAGGTCCCTGACACTTTGGCAAAATTTTCAGTATGCAATGGACATATGATGCAGGCTGAACTAACCCCCCCTCCCTACTGGGGGAGTAGGGGGGGGTCTGGGTGGGTGGGTGGGTGGGTCAGCTTGGGTGGGTGGGTGGCTTGGCCAGTCCTGAGGCAGCCCCAAAATGACCCCCCCCCCTCCCCCCCCAGTTGCTAAGCAAAGGTCTGTTCCGGGTCCCGACTCTATGGGGTTTGTATGGGGCGGAGTGGGACGAGCGCTGATGCAGTTTATGCACTTCTCATCCATTCTTGCTATGTTGGCGGTTTTGGCGACCTCGGTGACCCCGTGGTACCCACTCTGAGGGGTGTGAGTGGGCATGTTGTGACAGTATATGCCTACTAGGATACAAAAGGACGTTTTTTGCAGTCTCTAGCCGTGCCGAGGGCCGTTCACAACCCGTGCCAAAGACGCGAAATGATTGTTTCCCCTAATAATGGCCTAGTGAATGGCCCGGTACACAACCTGCTAATGCAGTTTTTCACCTTGGGCAGCTCAAAAATCGAAGTTTTCGAAACTTATTTTTCTGGTACCGTGATCACCTAAAGTGACCATCCAAGCTACATAAAGCATGTTTTAGGCCGTATTTACATGTTTTTCACCCTATTTGGGTATTGGGCGCACGGGGGGGGGGGGGGCATGGGCCTGGGACGCCCTCCAGGAGTCTATGGTGAAACAAGGTTACACACGAGAGTCCGATGCATACCTTGATATCCTGAAGTGCCTCCAGTCACAGGCGTCTAGCAAGAAATGGCCAGTTAATGCTAAAGCTCGCCTAGCGCTATTGTACCTCATTGGGAAGGCTAAATCACGAGCCCGCGTTGAGATGGCGTCCCATTGCTGCAGCATCCTCCCCGGTTATCGCACGGTCGCGCCTCCGCATTGCTGCGCGAGCCTTCACCTGTTTCGTCCGAACACTTGTAGATGAGCTCCCTGCCGCCTTCCTGGTGTTGAATCTCAACGATATGGGAGCTTGGGTACGGCAGTTAGGATCCTGGGGTCCGGTCTGCATTGGCGAAGCAGACTGCAAGGATCAGTTTAACCATGTGCCCTGCCCTCGTTATTCAACATCTCCGTGAAGCCTCCATTTGTTTTAAGGCGCGCCGACGATGGCGTGCAACCACGCTGGGTTGGTCCATCCACAAGGACAACAGCCGTTTAGATAGAGCCGGCCCAGCGAACAAAGGCACATTCCACTTCATGTCTATGGAACAATTGCTTGAGCTTGTTGAATTTTCATTACTACACGACAATGTAGTACTCGCATCGGGTGAACCGTGGCGTAGGGGAGGTGCAATCCCGATGGGAGGGTCCTTCTCAGCGCAATCCGCCGACCTCCATTGCGTTTGGATGTGTAAGAAATTAGTCGCGCGACTCCGCCAGCTCGGTGAACTTTCGGTGACTGACACAGGTATATTGCAGTGGACCCTTCCCGGCGGGAACTTGGCGGCTTTGCGCCAATTCAGGGATAACCTAATGCTCGCTGCCAAGGGCCCCTCCCCCCAGAGCACAATGTACCCTGTCTGTATGGCGATGGAAGACATCTGGAATCTGCGGGTGCTGTGTCCCTGTAGGGATAAAAACCCTGATGCGCTGTGCCATGGTGCCTGCATGACGAACCGAGTCCGCTATATGGGTGTCACCATTTTTGTATCGGCTGAGGGAACACTCAGCCATGCACACCCCAATGCCCTCGATGACAGGTGGTCCTTCAAATTCGGTGCGCCCTTACAAAGTTACTGGGCCGCGTCCACACGGCGCACCACTAATGTCTTCCTATCAGCCCTCTCCAATACCCTCGCATTTATGCGGTCCCGGGGCGCGTTCCTGTTGTCCTGTGCAGCATGGATGCAACTTGCTGTGCTGCTAGGATACCCGCCAGTGGCTGTGCGCGCGTCTATGTCGGCGGCGATACATCGCATTCTTGCCAAAACTGAGTGGGACGTGGCGCACTCTTTGCGATGGGTCGTTTTTCTGTCCCCCCGCTTGCCTCAGTCATTTTTCGACACAGTGGGTGACCTGCTCTCCTAGCTGTCACGGTCGGCTTTCTGGAGCCGTTCTTCTTATGCTTCCTGGCACCTACCCCATGCCGGTGCCTGCACACCGTTCTGTGCTGACTGGTCCGCCGACCTGTCGGCCCTGCGGGGTCTATTTTTTTCCTTATCCTCTGAACCGCGGGTGGACTGGGGAGTCCACCGGGGGAGGGGGGCTACTGCTGAGACGTGTTGAATCTTTGTCGCTACCAGCTTGATAGTCGTAGGAAAGTAGGTGCAGTGAATGCTCGTACTCCACGTACTTTGTTTACTGCAGCGAAAGGCGCCTATGACATGTCACTGAAGAGCTTTCCTCTTTGACTTTTGCTTTGCACTTCTGCTTTGTGCTGAATAGCGCCGGTCGTGCACACGCATTTGTATCCCATAGCGGGGGGCTCCCAAGGGAGTGGGACACAACCTGCTTATGCAAATTTTCACCCTAGACAGCTCAAAAATCGAAGTTTTCGAAACTTATTTTTTTGATACCATGATCACCTAAAATGACCATCCAAGATACGTAAATCATGTTTTAGCCCGTATTTATCTAGTTTTTACCCTATTTTGTGTGTGTGTTGCTTGGGGTAGATTCTCTGCGAGGTGGACTTGCCGAAGGCAATAGAATCACCTCGCAGAGGTTGTTATACCCCCCCATGTTGGCCTTTTTGGGCCTATTCGTGTACCCTACCCCAAGGGGTTGAATTGTTAGTTTAACTTCTTGTAAAATCATTATTTTGTCCAATGAACGCATCCCCCAATGAGTTTTTGGTCCAGACCCCCCTAGACCCCCCCCACTTGAAACCCACTTTTTTGAGGTTTTCAGGGAGGTGGGGGGGGGGGCTGGGGGTGGGGTCAAAAAATGACCCCCCCTTTTTTTGGGTCGAAAATCACGAATCTTTTGGTTTTTTTCGATTTTGAGCCGAAAAAGTGTTTCCGGGTCCCGACTCCATGGGGTTTGTATGCAGTTTATGCACTTCTCATCCATTCTTGCTATGTTGGCGGTTTTGGCAACCTCGGTGACCCCGTCACCCTGAGGGGTGTGAGTGGGGATATTGTGACAGTATATGCCTACTAGGATACAAAAGGTCGTTTTTTGCAGTCTCTAGCCTTGCTGAGAGCCGGTCACAACCCGTGCCAAAGACGCCAAATGATAATGGGCTAGTCAATGGGTTGGTACACAACCTGCTTATGCAGTTTTTCACCATGGGTAGCTCAAAAATCGAAGTTTTCGAAACTTGTTTTTATGATATTGTGACCACATGATATGACCATCCAACATATGTAAAGCATGTTTTAGGCCGTATTTACGTGTTTTTCACCCGATTTGGGTACTAGGTCGGGGGAGGGGCGCTCCTAGGGGATTGATTGGTACACAACCTGCTTCTCCAGTTTTTCACCCTGGGCAGCTCAAAAATCGAAGTTTTCGAAATTTATTTTTCTGATACCGTGATCACTTAAAACGACCATCCAAGCTATGTAAAGCATGTTTCAAGCCGTATTTATGTCGTTTTTCCCCTATTCTGTGTGTGCGTTGCTTGGACTAGATTCTCTGCGAGGTGGACTTGCCGAAGGCAATAGAATTTGTCCCAAGTTGCCCCACTTTTCTCCGATTTTTCTCCCTTTTCCGACCAATTCCACACATTTTTTGTACTGTCCCCACAATGCATTTTTGGCAGTTTCCCACAATTCCCCCCATTTCCCCCCATTTCCCCCCCTTTTCCCCCCATTGCCCCCCATTTCCCCCCATTTTTCCATGTTCCCCATTTTCCTTCACCTCTGCGGCCAGTTGGCTAATTCGGCTGCGGCTGTCGCCGATGCCTGGGCAACCTGATAACCTGTACCACTGTCACGGCTAAAATGCCCTATGAATGCCACCTTAAACAACCTGTGCAGTTGTCACCCAGACTCCCGATGAATGGCACCATCGACCAACCTGTGCAACTGTCACGTCTAAAGTATCCTATGAATGCCACCTATGAATGCCACCGGTGCAACTGTCACGCCCAATATGCCATACCTTTTGTGACGCCCAAACTGCCCTGGGGTATGGCTAATTGGCTGTGGGGCAATCAGCGTTGCATTCATTTTCCTGGATTTTGGCTGAAGGCAGCAGGTCAAACGGGCACAATGGCGAGGCACACAACTCAAAAAGGGACAAGAATGTTGCGATAACCCCTCGCCATTCAAAAGTACGGTTCACAAAGGGTACAACTCCCCCCCGTTCCACGACAATCCCCCGTATCGCGTGTCACAGGCGCCGCAGGTGCCGCAGGCGCTGCGGGATTAGCGTTCCCCGCGGTTTGACTCGTGTGCCCCTCCATGCGCTCCATTTCCGCGCAGTTTGCCTCGCTCTTGTTGCTGCGGTGCACCGATGCCATCGGGGGCGGCGGGGAGCCCCGGTTCTGCGTGCCGGCCGCCGTCCACCACTACATCGCGGAGGAGGGGCAGTCGGCGAACGGGGTCCTGCAGTGGCACCGCGTGATGGTCCAGGGGTACCAGGCGGCGTGCACTGTGCACGGGGCCTGGGAGAGTGTGCCCGACGACGGCTATTATCATCAGGTGTGTCTTGCCGTCCCGGCGCTCGTGCACCGCAGTGTGCATTGTGGTCCATTTTTGTCCAACCACCCAAGTAGGGTGAAAAGCACATGAAGAGGGTCTAAAGCATGCTTTACAAAGGAGATTTGATCATTGTTAATGGTCAGAATATCGAAAAAATCGGGTTCGGAAATTCTATTGCTTTCTTCGAGGATTGGCACAGAATATTTCATGGGGTTGTAGTACTTGTGTGCAGTGAGGCTTGCACCGTCTGCTCAGTGCCACTTTGCGTGTCTCAATGAGCTCAATGGCGTTTTGTGGTGGTCTCAATGCGGGAACATTCGGATGGTGCGTGAGGGTTGATGGTTGCACTTGCCCCGCCATGGGCCCCAGAACGCTGGATGAAGAAGGGACGCGCAGGCTGACGCCCATACCGTGGGCACAAACTCCCAAAACGCACTGGGCCGTACGCGCTGCGGTGCTGGAACAGTGTGACTGCCGCCTCGCATTCTGCTGCAGAATTTCCATCACCACCTCGACGCCTGCGGCATGCAGCCCCCCACAAGCGCCGGGTGGTACAGCGCCCTCCTGTCGTGCAGCGGCGTGGCCCCGTCGGAACTCAGCCGCTGCGCGGAGGACCTGTCGGCCCCGGAACTGGCGCGGATCGTGAACAGTGTTGCGTTCCTGGCGCTGAATGCCCCCAGGTCTGTGTTATGGGGGGACGGGGAGGGACGCATTAGAGGACCCCCCCACCTCCTCCCCTTCCAAGTCACCTGAGGAGCAGGGTAGGTGTGCAGAAACAACATGCGCAGCTGCCGAACAATGATGTGACGTAACCGGGGCCTGTGAGCGGGGGAACCCGGCCAGTGCAGGATCCGACTCATGCCAGCCTTCCAAGTCACCTGAGAAAATTTTTCTTCGGCGCCTTCGGCGCCAATGTGCTGTGTGTTCCTCAGGGTCATGTTCAGGGTGTGAGTCAGCTGTTCACATTGCATACCGTACAAATCCTAAAGATTTGCGAAAAGGATTAATTCCCAGAGGTGTTGTTGTCCGCCAAAAAAAAAACGCAAAAAAATTAATTATTGGCTTCATGCCTTACGCAAAAATGGGTTCCGCAAAAAAAGATCGCAAATATGAAATATTTATTGCCCATTTTGGGTGCTGTCGCAAAAAATTTTGCTTATTATTACTTCAAAACACCCAACGCAAAAATTAGGATTCCACGAAACTTTAGGATTTGTGCGGCCGTGTCTCTATGAAAATGGACTGCCATGAACCGATACTGTCTTGTTGTAGACATAGAGTTTGCCCCAAATTTATTGCTATGCGTTCACCTTTGCACTGTGACTTTTTGTTGACAAGGAGGAGGGTCAACCTAGTGTGGGCGTTTGGTGTGCTGAACAAATTTTGCGGCGCCTTTGGCGCCGAATATGTTTGGCAGTCCTGTTGGCAAAGGAGGAGGGTCAACCCCCCCTCAGACCCCCCCCCCCCTCCTCCGCTGTACTGCGTGCCTGGGGACAGGGGGGGGGGGGGGGCGCTGTCACGTCATGCCCTCGCATGCCATTCCGGGTATTGTACGGATGCCTGCGACAGTATTCTTTCAGTCCGGCGTGCCCTTTCAATGCGCCCCCATTTGCAACTGCGAGTAGGCGAGGGGTACGGACCGGAGGTCGTGTACTGTGTGTTGAGGAGGAGGAGGAGGGTAAGGGATCCCTGGTTCCCTGTCCGGGGATTCGCGTTGGAGGACCGGAGGCCGTGAGCATCTGATGGCAAGGACAAACCTTCAAAAGACATCTGTTGTCCTCTGATCTCTTGTGTGCTCGTCTTGTACCAAGGGGGAGTATTGGCGCACCGGGCATGAGCCAGGCACGCGGCGGGCATTTTTTTTTTACCATTCTCCACCCGTGCCTGTTTTTGCCCCCCCCCCCCCCTCACCAAACAATCTGGAGTACCTTCTCGCCGTGTCTAAGAATCTGGCCCATCCTTTGCACCCATGACGATGGCTAGGGTGGTGGTTAGAAGTGGTGGGGGTGACATTTTGTGTTGTGGAATTCTCACATTTCCGCTTATGCAACGTGCTTTGCAGGGAAGGTTTGCGGTCTAGTGCGGTCTACCTGGGGGACTTCCTTAGGTGGGGATAAAGTTGGGGCTAGTGATAGGGTACTTAATACAAAGGTAGCGCGCCGGTATGCGCCGGGCAAACATTCCCCCCAAGTGCCGTGATGCATACATCAGCATCCCATGGTAGAAGGGGGGGGAGGGTGTAGGGTCCATCCATTGAAAATCTGTAGTACCGCCGTTTGTGACGCGTGCCCCCCAACTGGACCGAGATCCTCTGATCGAATACGTTCCTGCCCCGCACTGCACAAGCCGACCACGGTTTTGCAGTCCACTACAATGCGCCATTTACGGTGGGGGGGGGGGGCAGGGTAAGGGGCGGGCAGGCGCGCAAATCTTGGGTCGCCAACGGCCGCCATGCCCCGCAAGTCCACGCCCGTAAGCAACCGCCAGCCGATCTCGGGTGCTGGGCGGCCTCCCAAGGCCACCAAAAGGACCCAGGACATCCGCCTAGGCCCTTGCTTAGTGGGGGTGGGGGCAGGGGGTCACCCCAAGCCCCCGCCCCCACTAAGCAAGGGCCTGGGCGGATAGTCCACTCGTAGTCCAAGGCACTGGGTGATCTAATCGCTGTCCTGGATCCTTTTGGGGGCCTTACACGCAGTGCCAGGGCGCTTCTTCACCCGAACCAGTCTCCACTCCACCGCGCCATCCCCTTTCGTGCTGCCGTCGTCGTGTCGGCGGGGTCCCGCACGCCTGCACAGGGAGCGGGACCGTGTCCGGGCCCAGTGCATGCTGAACGCCTCGTACGGGCAGGCCACCGTGTACGACGAGCTGCTGTCCTTGCTGCCGAACTCCGTCCCGCGAGACACTGTGG